>OX337229.1:4422395-5622395 GCA_946965045.2 Epithemia pelagica
TGGACCTCGTGGATGTAGGCAACGTAGTTATCTAGGCGTACAACGTTAGGAGGCAGAGGGCAAGTCGTCGCGTTCACGACGTAGATGGTATTGTAGTATCCAGTTGGGCGCTCGAAGGTTAGGAAGCGGAGGTGGACAGTACGGATGGGGTTGCCCGAGAGGGCGGCAAAGATGAGGCGACGCCTCGGAGAGCGGTGAAGTTGGTCGTTCAGACGGTCAATGTCTTCTTGGTCGACGATGTGGGTCACCGATTGGAACTGGCGTTCGATCTGGGTCTCCCCACGGATGATCTCGGGATCGAAGGTCGAACAAGTTGGTTGGCGGAAGTACTTGATATGATCAGCAATCAACCGGGTGGTACGACGGGATCGAGAAGGGACGAGCCGACGAGGCGGACTCGGGGGCCGAAGCAACGGCGCAGGGATTGGAGCGTGAGGCTGGGTTGGAGTCTCGAATGGGTTGCTGTTGGAACTGTCGACGGAGATGTTGACCGATGTGTTGGCTGCCTTCGGCGTCGGCACCAGTTCCTGCTGCACCAGGGTATCGGGCTGCCCGGGATGCAGGTTGGCTCGATAGATCTGTCGTACAGGAGTGATAATCTCGTTAGTATCCATGAAACCACAAGGAAATAAGCTTTGAGACTGTTAATCTGTTACAATTCTTTCTGAATCGTAGGGACATTGATGCTCGGTAGAGCAGACAATCAGGTAGGTCACCAACCGATACAAGCTTCTCAGGGTCAGAGAAGCAAGCAAGTCGAAGTCTATCAGAAGGATAGTCGGGACACAAAAGAGGATGTGATAAATGGTGATATTGTTAGATTGTGTGTTGATTACTACGATAGGTCTACGTGAAATGTTCGGTCCTGCCAAGGGTCATGTGTCATAGGTTCTTGGCGGCAACAGGTTTGGAATAGTTGGAGTTGATTCATGTGATGTATATGACATGTATATGTGGGCGGATAACATATACAGGGTCAACAGCTCTTGCTTTGGGTTGGCATAGTTGTTTTCATGGCGCGCAGCTTGTTGACAATTTGGAGATTGTGGGAATGGAAATATGGTCTCGCGTGATCGTGTGTCGTGCTTGGGATACTCAGACCGTTGGATCGGATAGATGCCGATAGCGCTCGGATGTCGCTTGGGCGCGCTCGATGATTTCGGGCGCGTACGCTTAGGGCGTTAGTATAATGTCTGAGCAACGGCCAAATTTATGTCCGTTGTAATACCGCACGACCCAGTTTAGTCTTGAGAGTGAGTTCGTCAATCTATTCTCACTTTTCATGATTTGCGAAGAAATATAGGTCGATATAGCGCGAAGCTAGGAAACATAGCTCGAAGCTAGAGGGCATGATGCGATAGCACGAGGCTATGTGACATGGGGAATCGATGAGATGTAGAATCTAACCACCATAGACGGTGAGAATTCTAACAAGTATTAAAGACCCAGACGAATACTTGGGATCTGAGATTCGACACTATACCATACCAGATACTGACGATCCTGAGAACAAACCCCGATGGGCCATGTCCTCCGACAAATATGTTAAACGTGCCATATCTGAAATTGAGACCGAACTGTCTAAAGTTGGCCAAAAGCTACAGACACGAGTCTCGACTCCGCTTGCCACTGGGTATCGTCCTGAGATCGACTCATCTCCTGAACTGGACCCCCGACGTGCAAATTACTATCAGGGACTAATTGGTATCCTTCGTTGGGTTGTGGAACTTGGTCGTATCGATATCATTGTTGCCGTATCACAACTGTCCCGATATCTAGCCATGCCACGTGAAGGACACCTCGAACAAGCCTTGCACATTTTTGCATACCTAAAAGCGCATGGACGTTCCACCCTAGTGTTCGACGACACAACTCCGACCTTCGACGAGGATCGTTTCTTCCAGGCAGACTGGTCTGAATACTACCCTGATGCTAGTGACCCTTTGCCGCCCAATATGCCACCACCTCGTGGACGGGCTGTTACCACAACTTGTTTTGTTGATGCCGATCACGCTGGTTGTCTTGCTACGCGTCGCTCACAAACTGGTATTCTTATGTTCTTACAACGAGCACCTATCTTGTGGTATTCCAAACGACAGAGTACTGTTGAGACATCAACATTTGGCTCCGAATTTGTCGCAATGAAGACTGCCATCGAACAGATAGAGGGTTTCCGTTACAAGTTGAGAATGATGGGCATTCCACTTGATGGCGAAACCAATGTGTTCTGTGATAATGAATCTGTGTTCAAGAGTGCAACCATGCCTGAAGTCACTCTGAAGAAGAAACACAATGCAATTGCTTACCATCGCACACGTGAGGCACAAGCCGCCAACATCGTGCGTATCGCCTGGGAAGAAGGTGAAACCAATCTTGCGGACCTGCTGACAAAATCGTTACCAGGACCCCGATTGCGTTTTCTAGCACAACGTGTTTTGTGGTGATTACATGATCAAATTCATTGTCCTCACACCCCTCTTTTATTGTCCGAATAGACACCCCTCTTAATTGAGAAAAAATAGTCCTGATGGACCGGCCTCTGCTGAAACAAGTCGTGGGCGACCTAGTCGAAATGCTTCCGATCTAGCTCGCGGGGACTGAATAAATCCCGCCAACAGGTCGCATATTGGCGGATACATGGTCGCATATTGGCGAACATGCATCGCCTACATATGCTGCTACGCATCTAGTTTTCTAGTCATAATTTTGGTCTAGCCACTTGTTGCACGCCGTATACACCGTGTTGTAGCGTGTAGTGGCAGGATTTATACAGAATTCTGGGGTCACCGCGATGCCACCGTAGAAAACTTTGACAATTTATAACTTTACTTCTACTTAACCAATTTTGGAATTTGAGGTGTCATTCAAAAGCCCAGAACGAGATCTGTCGATTGGGCACTTCAAAATGTGTTTTTGTCGCCAAATGGATGAAGGAAAGTTTAAATTGGTAGCCTAACTCAGCTACCTGCCCACACACAGTCTCGGTGCAGTCTAGCAAGAAACGACAATGACAAAGTCAGCATCCATCAAGGTAACATGAATGCATAGTGTATACCCAACAACTTCATTGTTATCAACATGCAATGTCTACCTTCAGCTCCAACAGTATCATTATCAGCACACATCGTGTACATCATGCTAAACCCTATTCTCGCTGTGTCTTGTCCAGAAGGACTGGCATCTATCTCGACTCCAAGGGAACCAGCAGTATGAACAAGAAGAACTTGATCCTGTCTATTGACAAAGCCATGAAGGACATGAAAGACAATGAATAGGGAAGAAATCCGATTAAATAGTGTTATAGTGAGAAGTTACGTGTCAATTCACGTGATAGCCCGTGTAAAAACATTTTGGTCCAAATTAGTACGGGCTATCGCGGTGCCAAATTGTCAGGTAGACCAGATATTTGCCTGAATCCAGAAATCCAGAAAATCCTGAATAACTCGACCGGGTGTTGATCTTTTTCAAAACAAATATTATCAGCAGATAGAGCTCATCCAGCTCTGTCGATTCCGCTGCTTAAAATTGAAAAAGGGCAACATGGTCGTGACTCAGGAATTATGGCGTGACTCATGCGCCAAACCGTCAGGTTGCCTCTACAAACTAATGTGTAACATAAGACAAAAAATAGGTAACTATAACCACAATTCATCATGCTGTTCCCCCGAAAGCTATTAGAATTATACAAAAACCCGCTGCTGGAAGTCATAAAAATACAAGAGAAGGTGTTGCTTTGTGCACAAAAAACAGAATGGCTTATTCGCTGTCGGCTGCCACAGACGATGACGAAACCGAGGGTGCCGCAGCACTTTTCGCAACAGTGGCGGGTGCGACCGAGTCAAAATCTCGATGATACTGTTGCAATTGTTGTTGTTGCTGTTGCAAGGCCAACAAGGATAAGGCTTGCTGTTCCGTTAGATTGGAAACAAATGGAGGAGTTGACGAGGATGCAGATGGTGAGGTGGAACCAGTCGTAAAAGAAACCACCCGTGGGGGTACGTCGGCAATACTTCCACTGGGAACAGGAGGAAGGGGTGGGAGTTGCGAAAAGTCAGGATCCAAGCTCCGAGTCAGAGATCCACTTGCGCCTCCCTTGCTGGAATGAACGCGACTCCGTTGAATCTTTTGACACAAGACTGGATTGCCTCGTTGGAACTGTGAATGGTAGTATGCACCCTTATCACGACCAGATGAAATGCGTTGGAAATTGTACATGTGCAATTGACGTTGAAAGGAGGAATACTTGGTTTGATTGAAGTACAAGGGCATTAATTCATTCACAAATCGGTCCGAGTCGTGAACCATAAATGCTCGACCATGAGGAAGCCATGAAAGAACAGATACATTACGATCTGATTCCAACTTATCCAAGATACGTTGGAGCTTGAGAGGGAAACTGGTGGCCATTTGGCCCGACGAATTTCGTCCATTGCCTTGCTTGTTGTTGCTGCTGTCCACATCAGTTGCTGGATTCCCACTCTCGGTTGTAGACGTGGACGATACCGATGGTGATCGATTCGGTTTCGTCTTAGTTGTTGAAGTGTCCACTCTTCGTGGACTTGCTGGTACATGGGCTGCTTGATTAGACGCTGCTGTTGCAAGGCTTGACAAAAGTGATGGAGCGGACGCAGGGGCAGCACTTGATGACGTGGCTCCTGGAACCAAAGCCAATAGGGAAGACAGGGCATCAATTCCCGATGCTGTCGCCGAAGTCGTCGAAGCTTGCTGCTGTTGCTGCTGTTGTTGTTGAGCCATGTATTGTAAGACAGCAGCAGTTGCCAAATGTTGCACCGAAGGAGTTGTACTAGCAGAAGCACTGTTGTTATCACCACCCAGACCGTGATTGTTGTTATTGGCATTGCTGCTGCTCCGAACCAAACTCTCACTGCTTACGACGCTACTGGTGGCGGAGGTATTCCTAATTGGAACCACGGCGGGGCAGGCAGGATAATTGGACAAGACAGGTTCTCCATCTGGATTTCCAGCGGCGCGGATGCGGTTGCCATTCACCTTACATCGTTGCATTCGTCGGCAGAGAAACTTCATGCCTCGTAAAAACTTTTCGTGATAATAACTCGCTTGGTCAGGTCCGACACCACTTAGTCGATTAAACCCATAAAGATTTAGTTGCCGAAGAAAACTTGATTTCTTGGTCATTCTGTTGTAAATGAAGAACAAAGGAATGAGCTACTACAGAAAAACACAATCATCGTTTTCAAGCAAACACCACTTACACAAAGTACTTGGGCAAGATCAATTGGACAAATTCTTGTTGCTTGTGAATCTTAAAGGAACGACCATGTGCAAGCCATCCGATAATGTCATCGTGACCATCCCGTTCAATTTCCGATAGTGTCTCATGAAGCTTGAGAGGAAAGGCCGCATTAGGAGTCTTCTCAGATGTGTTGTTGTTGAGGTTCGCCATGGCATTTTTCTCATCATCCGTGGGAGTTTCGTCGGAATAATCTTGGTACGAGTGTTTGACAAACAAGCGATTGTTGTTCTTGGGGGTCTTGCCGGGTGGTAACTTTTTGTAGTTGGTGTTATTCCCATACTTGTCTCCGTACGTAGATGCTGGTGTCGAGCGGTCTTCGCCTTGAGAGGGTGGTGGAGCAGAAGCCGTATCTTCTTGTCCGTGAGCCGGTGAGTCGACTGCCATGGGTTGTGGAGCTCTGGTTTCGCTTGTTTGTGGCTGTGACGTTGCTGCGAGGTTCTTGTTGTCCTCGTCGTTCTGATCCACTGACATGGTTTGTTGCTGATCTCGAATTTCGGCACTGACGTGCGCCAGCACGTCCATGGAGGATCCTCGTGAAAGTCGATGCTGCTGCTGAGGCTGGACATCTCGAGAGGCTGGAGAAACGGACTCAAGTGCTGCCGCTTGAATGACAGCGGCCGTAGCCGCTGTCACAGGATCGCGAGACTGGAGAGGCGAAGAGGAAGTCACTGCGGGGGCTTCTTGAGGAAACAAGGACGACTGTTGTTGTTGTTGTTGCTGCTGCAGCACTTTGGACGCTTGTAAAGCCTGTTCAATGGACAAGGCATGTGTCGCTTGCTGATGTTGTTGCTGATGTTGATGCAAAGCACTAGCAGCCAATCGTTCCAGTGCCGCTGTCGCGGCCGAAGACGTTGCATGGGTGGACGGAGTCACAGTCGCTGGAGTAGGAGGTAGTTGGTTGAGACTTCGGGAGGGAACTACGAGACCAGGTGGTGAGGCTTGAGATCCAGACCATGGGGACGACGGTGATGACGACGTTGCGGTGACTTGTGGTACAGGTGCTGCCGCTCGTGAGTGACTTGCGGCGGTCGATAAAGATTCTGCTTGTGGATAGACCGCTTGTTGCGGCGGAAGGCGTCCGTTCCAAGAGGATGGTTGCGGATGCGGTTGTACGACGGAAAGACAGGCGACCACCGTCAAGGCACCCTGTTGTTCCGTATCAGGGGACGAAGCAATTTGCGAAGGTGGTGCATGATGTTGGGCGGCCCACAATCCACCCACCACAACATCAATGTGTTGCAATTCCACTCCTTGACGTTGAGTCAGTGGTGCAACTTGATTCATGAGACGATATTGATCGACATGCATCAATTCTTGAGGATTCGCCAATTTTGTAGGCACGCCCAATCGAATGTACAATTGCGGTGGGTCGGTTCGTCCCATGGCAGCCGACCACGGAAAGGACAGCATGCCTCTTTCGAGAGCATCTTGAAGGGCCTTGCAAGCAGCTTCTGTGGCATCGTCTCCTACCGAGGAGACGCCATGATCCGCATTGTCTTGTGGCAAAAGCGGTGTTGGTGGTGTTTTCTTGTGATGGATATTTCGAGTAAAGTTGGGAACAATCCCAATTCCAATGGTATGAAACAAGGTTTCTTGTGGTGACTGGGCACTTAAAGAACCATTCACGGCTGCCACAGCTTGGGTAACCGTTGTTGTTGTCGTGGGTCCACAGTGAGGAGAGCTGCTGTGGCTACTACTACCACTCTGGTTGCTGCTGCTTTGACTGCTGCCACTAACGGCGGGTGCTCCTACAACTGCATGTTGCTGCGCCGCCGCTGCGGCTTGATGTGCCGACGAAAGGAGTTGAGCACTAGTACCTGCCGCTAATTTGGCCAAATTTTCCACCAACGTTGCAGCAGTTTCTTTGCGGGCTGTAGCAGCGGCGGCCGCAGCCGCATAGGCAGCCGAATCGACACTGGTGCGGCTTTCCAATACGGCAGCTGCATCGGCGGCCGTCGAGGGAGGCAAGTACGAATCACGTGCTCCGACGACCTCATTGGTCGTTGGTGAAGAATTGGCTGCTTGCATAGTAGCAAGTGTGTTTGTGGATGCTGAATAGAAAAGAATCTTCAGATAGGATCCCTGGCTTTCCTTCTTTGTTTCTCTAGCCTGTGGAGGGAGATCTGGAATCGAATGATGGCGTTAAGGGGAAGATGTCAAATGACAATGATGATCAAGTCCAATGTGAGCAATGGATGAATTGAACACTCCTACGATTTGTGTGTATCACAATCCGATCCAATGAATGGATGCGTCAGGCTTCGTTTTCTTGTGTTGTTGTTGTTCGCCCACCGAAACGAGAATGCAGAGGACGGAACGAGGGTGACTTTTATGACATACCTGTGTATTGGTCAAAGAGGAACAGGTGAGGCTTGTTCTAGGTAGAATACAGAGTTGTGATGGAAGGAATCGATCCTAAAAGAGACGAAGGGATGGGTGTGTTGGTTGTTGGTGGCGCCTCGTTTTCTTGGATGTTCGCTTTTACACATTTCACGCCCTGATTGGTGATCAGAAGCCAACCGAAAAGGAGGGGTTTGGGTGTGTGCGTTCGTCCACTACCGAAGCTACTGTGCTCGTACGTGTGGGCCGAAACCCGAGAGTGTGGAGTGTGGACTTTGGTGAAGGTGTTTCGCTGCGGCTGTTTGCAGCGGCAGCGGCACCTTGTCGTGTGTCGTCGTGCATTTCACTGTGGTTGGTCGGCAAATGTCCGCTCGAGATTTCGTTGGTGGGTTTTGTTCTTCTTCTCGAGTTCTTTGTCGTGGTTGGCATGCGACAATCAGATGGTTCCTGTTTATTTATCATTGAACCTTTGAGCTTTCGAGGCATTCGGAAACCAGTCCACAGTAAGAGAAAGAGTACTTAAGACACTGGAGGGATCCGACCTCTACGTAGAAGGCATGTAGAGCCCGTACACGAAGAGAGCAAATGAGAATTGATGGACATCGATGCGTGAGTTCTGGATTTCTTGAATCTACGATCTTTGATGTTCGGGTTCCGAGTCTTTTAACATGTCGAAAAGAACCCGGATGTCTTCAAACCCCATCGCAATCACATGTTATATATTTGAGATCAATCATAAGAATATAGAAATTCAGAGCGTTGAGATGTATTCGAAATAGCCATATCCCTATGATAGAAACAGGACATGGTTGCCGAAGGGACGTGGTTGGTGGTTGGTCAAAAAGGCAACAGTATGAGAACCTCAATTACATCCAGAGCGCTCAACTGATGATCCAAAGGCGTCCAATTTGCCATTCGCATCGTGAACTTGAAAGATTCGGAGCTCTCGGTTGTGGTGTGTTCGCATGTCAAAGTTGTGTCGCACTGCAAACTCAAGCCTACTTTTTTTAACACAGTTTTGGATCCTTCACTTCCCGAACTTTGCCGCGGTGTTCGCAACCCAACGGAAAAGGGACACTTTCCTTCTCAAAGCCCTTCAACAGTTTCGAGTGACGATCCCATATGACGGAGTCTGACGTAGATCTGACAAGACCTGACGCACGTCAAGCCCATCTTCGACTGTTCGCATTTGGTGTACTGTTTGGTCTATTGTCATCAATTCGGAAAGAACGATTCCTCGGCTCGTTTGTGGCCCTTGAAATTGCAGATCTTCCTGACGGGCAACAGAAGAAGAACAAGACGAACCACGAACGAGCGATCGTGTCCATATGTTCGTATTAGACGCGAACACACAAGTCTGTTCGTCATCCGATGTCTTCCATGTGGGTTCTGGGCTCTGGCCGGCGTCTGCCAGTCCCGTCGTGAGTCGTGAGACATACAATACCCCGGTAAGCGGTAAGGTGTTGTAGCAAGATCAAGAATCAAGATGTCGGCTGGGTTTGCTCCCTTCCGCGAGCCCCCCCATGACTATGATTGCAGTGTAATGGGTCTTTACTGAAATGTTTTTATCATAAACATAACATAAAAAACGGAATAAACTATATCAAGTGAGTTGTTGTAGTATTATCTGCTCAACGAGCTCGTACTAAACGGAGGCACCATCTCGCGCTTTCCGAGGGGCATCTCAGTTCCCATCATAAATCTGAAGCCAAACACATGTAGGATGATCATGTGTATACTAGTATCGCGCTGGTAGTCAAGCCTAGTGGTTTGCCCAGACTATCGCCGTTGAAAGCAAACTAGACCAAACGAGGACATTCAGAGCATCTCATATCTATATATCCTAGAAGATTGACATCCCTTGTAGTCGTAGACGTGGGCACTGCCTGTTCAGATTTGTTGGGGTCGCCAAATTCATCCCTTTGAACAAAATCGTAGTCCGATCAAAGCGCCAAAGTTTCAAAAGAGACACTGGATTGATAGTAAGCAGCTGAAGCAGGAAAAATGCCTGCTCGCTGTGGAAAACGACGATACACATGTTTTGCTGGAGACGTGAAATGCAATCGTTTGGTGCAGGATTGTATCGCTGCAACTCTCTCCGAAAACGAAAGAATTTCGTGCACCATGGCGAGGAATCCAGGCAACATGTTACTGGCTGTTTGTTCAAATCACCAAACCAACAAGCAAACGGCCAATATCTCGTGGTTGTTTGCAATGGTGATGGAACAGTTGTTGACTCGGAAACTTCCCACCCAGCACTATGACGACAACCCGGATTTTGCAGGAGCATCGAAAACAGAAGGAAGGCCCAACCGTCACAACCTTCTCCGACAAGACGAAATATGGAATACAGTCCCACCATTACAAAAGTCAAATCAGCCCCCGTCGGCAACGGCCAACGGTACTTGTTCACAAGGTTCTTGTTCGGTGCCTCCAGGCGACGACAAGTTCCGAAAACAGAAGGATCCAGTGCTGACCATGGTGGGAAACCAAGTTGTGGGACTGAGTAGTATCAACCATGGTCATGGATGGTACGGCCAAGAGGGGGAACGTCGATGGTGGCTACAACGAGTGTATTGTCATTCCAGTAACCACGAAACGGTCATGACACCCTTGACCGTTCAAGGTCCCCCCACTCGTTGTCGACTCGTGTGTCCCAAAGGCATGTCGTTGCAAGTCGACTGTGGAAATACACAGGTGTCAGATACCATTGTCTGGCTGTACAAGGGAGGAATCACAGATGATACTTTGGAACCTGGTGACCAACATTGGTGTATCAATGAATCCGACGGAACCATTTCTTGTTGCGTGGACCATCATGGCGAACCGTCAAGGCCGCCAGGGAAGTCAAAGACAACAGCAGAACCGAGATCCAGTCGCAAGCGGAAACGAGAAGGCAATGATAGAATAAGTTCCACGATGAAGGACTCGGTTCCTTCGAGAAGTTCAGCTGATAAGAACAACACCAACCAATTGGTTTTGGGCCATGGCAGTCGGCAACACTTGGCCAAAATTTGTGGCGGTACGGACGTCCTTCTGCCATGGGAACATAGCGATGGAGTTTTGGTCTTGGTACAACGGGATGATCCTCGAGCACTCCGATTGACATGAGGATAAAAGTAGAAGGATCAAGCAGTTGAAGGGTATCAAGAAACCAAAAGTTCCAATTTCATAGGTTGGCGTTTTCTTCTCGAATTACTTGGTCGAGCAAAAAGGCAAACAATGAATATAAATCAATTTTCATAGTTGATTCCTCTCGTGTATGTTTGTTAGGGTGGCGGTGGAGTGGAGGCACCCCTTCGAGGGCCGTGAGGGTCTCGATGTTGTTGCTGTCTCTGGTCAAGGAATTGTTGTTGTTGTTGTCGTTCCAATTCAGCACGTGCCGTACGATACAAGATTCCCATGTTTTGTTTCAAGCAAGCATTTTCGCGTTCCAAGAAATCAACACGTTTTTGCAAATACTCCACTTGTTCCACCAAGGAACGTGGAGCCGTAGCAACTGCTGTACTATTATCATTTGAGGCAGTGGCGGCAGTTGTGAAGGAGGAATATGCCGTTGTAGTCGTGGCGGTGTTATTGATGGTGCTTCTGCGATTTGTGCTGGCATTTGGCACAGTCGTTGTTTCCAAGTCATGGTAGAGATCGTCTTCTTCTTCAACTTTGTCTTTGGTTTCTTCCATGTTGGGTCTATTGTGGTCTTCCCGCCGCGCGCCGCCTCCAGCGATCAAAGAGCGACCAATACTTTCTTGCTACCATCTCTGCGGCTGCCATCTACCATTCCCATTTCCCATACCCATCTTTTTCTAGTCCTACACCCTCAGAAATCAGGCCGACATGCACATGTCAATCACTAATTGATCAAAGAATGGTTGGAAACGTAACATCATACTACGACTAGGAGGAGTGAACTTTTCGACTTTGTCCTTTCGCCTTGCTGAGTTCTCATAGTCCTTCATCATCACCACCATCATCATTTTTGTCGTCGTCATGACGCTAAGGATCGTAACCCTTCAGAACGTGAAGAATGAGAAGCTTAGTATTGTCAACTGAGAAAGTGAGGTCGTATTTGCAATCATCCATGCGAAAACGTGTGGCACATAACCATGCGTTCACAGTCGCTTCTGGTAGGATGGAAAAATGCCTTGTGTTGTAGTGCCCCGCGTACCCCCATTTTGGATGCATGAGATGAATGGGCAACCTCATCAAAATCCACGGTCAACTCTTTTATTCTTCATTATCATCTTCTTCTTGCTCTGGTTGCTGATCAATTTCGTCGCTGGGATCCGACGATGCTGTAATCGTCTTGAGCTGTGACGCGGAGGTCAAGGGTGGGACTCCCCTTGAGGCGGACGCCTTGTGCAAAACAACAGCTTGCAAGGGTCGATCCGTACTGGCATCGGTGGCAACCATACCCATGCGTTGAATGACGGACATGCCATGAGAAATTCGCCCAATAATGGTATGTTTGCCGTCTAACCACGGTGTCGGTTTCAGCGTCACATAAAACTGCGATCCACTGGAGTTGGGTCCCGAATTGGCCATGGCCACAACACCGGCACCAGTATGTTTCAAGGTACGAACAAATTCGTCTTCCAACTGACCCTTGCCAAAAATCGATTCACCACCCCGGCCTGTACCTGTCGGATCTCCTCCTTGAATCATAAAGTTTCGAATAATGCGATGAAAGATGGTCCCATTGTAATAGCCGGCATGGGCCAAGGCGGCTACATTGTAACAGGATCGAGGCGTGTGTTTGTAATACAATTCCACCACAAAGGAACCTGTAGATGTCTGAAACAAAACATGAGTCCAGGGTGACGCCGAATTGGTCTGACTGGGACTGCTTGTGGAAGATTCGGATTGGCCTTGTCCTCCGAGAGGAGGATTGCTACGAGATGGTGGGGAAGGACCGGCCATGGTGGACTGGACACGGCGCTGGCGGCGATCGACGACAAAAATTGTTGCGTGGGAATGGATTTAGCATTTAGCCCTACAATACTCCTCTATGGGTATGCCACGTAGAGAGCATAGCTATCGCATAGGGCATGGCATAGATTTGGACCCATATAGGAGGAGAGGATAAACAAACTTGTTGTTACTTTTCGAAAACGATAGAGTAGCTGTTATAAACATGACGTATTCCTTTCGGAGAAGGTGCAAAACAATAGATTTGAATCGCCGCACAGATTTCTTGCCACAAATGCAGGTATAGAACAGTTCATTTTGATGGCAAGCGAGTCTGTATTCGTTTTTTCAGAAGCGTATTTCTCCAGTACCTACAAGCATAGCTCAACTGGTAAACTTTCTAGGTACATGTTGCCCACCACCCAGCCATTCTATATTCAAACTGAATGACGAAGCATGTGCTGTAACATGCGGTACTTGCTCGTGTCGACCCCTGCCTTGTTTTCATGAAAGCGAGACAGAAGAAGTATGTACTGTTCTCGCATGTCGTTCCAATATCCAGCTTAGCCATTAGGATGCTTCTTGTTTCGATTCGTCATTGTCGTCGTCTTTCGTGGTGGTAGCGGCAGTATCTTGTTGTTCCGTCGTTGTTGTGGTAGCATGGTCTCGTTTTTGTTTCTTTTTGGTTCGACTTTTCCGCAGTCGTTGATTTTTGAGACGAGCGACATCTTTGCGTTTGGCATTGTTCCACGAGGAGGCTTGTGACTCTCGTAGGGCGGGACCTCGTGTTTCCAAATTTTTGGTCATGGCCACTCGACCAAATCGATCGCGTTCCAAAACATGACGAGGAAACGCACGATCGGGTGACAGATCACCGAGGGAGGGTTCCTGCTGTTCTGGTTGTTGTTCTCCAGGAACAGTCTCTTCTTGTAGGTCCGCAAAGGAACAAATGCACTGTGTTGTGGGCCCGAGGATGGTATCACTTTGGCTGCTGTTATTCGTAGTAGTAGACGATGGTGGGAGGAGACACGATAGCAAAAACTGGGAATCTCGCACCAAAACCATGCATATTTCTCCGTTGGCACTGGAGGAGGAGATGGAAGGGGCAACGGCCAAGGGACACGTAGGAAAAACAAGGGTATGCCAATGGCAAAACTCGACTGGGTGGTTCGTGGCCATGTCGTCGTCGTTGTTGGTGGTGTGACGAGACGGTCGTTCCATCTTCCAAAGGTCCACCACGGGACAATTGTCGTAAATAAGTGCGAGAACGTGACAGGAATCCAGAGACGATGACTGGTCTTGTGGTTCGAGAGCATACTGGGATGGCAGTGGAACCAGGGCCAATTTCATGGGAAGGCAGTCCGTGGACCATTGATTGGACGGCGTTTCCTCCTCCTCTTCCAAGTCTTGGCTGGTGGGTGGAGTTTGTGGTAGCAGTGGTACAATGTGTTCCTGATAATGAGCCTTCAACTCCAATGTGGTACATAGTTGACAGGTTTGAGTATCCCACACACGAACGGTTCCATCACCGCCACAACTCACCACAGCATCGTCTTTTTGAGGTGGACTCGACACGGACGACAAGGACGCAACATCTGTGACAAAGGCTGTATGTCCGAGCAAATATCCATGGAGGCAGGACGTCATAGGAAAGGATGAGACTCGAATGATTTCATCTCGGTCGGCTGTCAACAACCATTGTTGCTGCTGTTGGGTAGAAGCAGGTGCAACAGCAAGGGCTGTCAGCATACTGGCCGTATGACCCAACAAGACTTTGCGGTAGGGACAAGCCGTGGCTTCTTGTTCGGATTCTTTGCGAATGGTGGTAATTGCATGATGTGGATTGTTGTTGTTGTTATTGGCATTGTCATTCTTCATTGTGCTTGAGACCGCGAAGTCTGCGGCTGCGTTGGTTGGTTTGAGCAAGGCGTAGGCTGTCGCATCGCCCACCAAATCACCACACACCAGTACCAAGGACGACGATGACAAGGGTGCAAAACACATGCTACTGATTCGTTTGGCCGTCTCATGGACCGTTGTGGGTCGAATACGAGAACGACGACGACGGGATGGGGTGGAGGAGAATTCCCTGAGCCATATGCCAACCTCTTCCAGTGTCACTCGATAGATGAGCAAGAGTTTATTGGACAAGGCCACGGCCATCCAGAGCCAGCCACCATTACTGTTGGTTGATTCCCAACAGGCTGTCACAGCTTGTACTTGTACAGCTGGATCGTGTGCTGGTTCGTCGTCGTCCTCCTCCCCTGGCTTGTCCAAGGTCTTTGAAGTATCGTGCTGCGTGTCATTTGGGTCCACAGTACTTGTTGTTGTTGACATCGCTGACGTTTTTTCCTCTGGTGGCACCAATTCCAAGTAGAATCGATCCAGTGTCGAATCACCCATTCGCCTTCGTTGAAGGCCAACCAAGGCTCGATCTCGGATCCCCACAATCCATCCGGACCATGGTCCTTCTTGTGGTGGTGGTTGTGGATTGTTGGTCTTAGTCACGCTGTTGTTGCTCGAAGCACCTGGAATGACAAAAGAATGCAACAATTGCTTCATGATCGGCGTGGATTCGTGTGGAGCTCGTTGTGGTTGCGGTGATTTTGTTGTTTCAATAATAAATGGTTCACAGCAGCAGTACAAGAAGAGGATCGACGATTAGTACAGCAACGTTCTTTGACACTGGTTGGCTGACACAGACTTGTGATTGTTTTGGTTCTGCTGTCACGGTTCACGGTGTTCTCCACATCATGGTCGAGGACAACAAGACAACAAAATTGTGGTTGTCGCAAGTGGTAAAAGACGTAGAGACTAAATGATTAGCTGTTGGGTCGCTTTACCGAACGATTGCTATCTCAATCTATCAAAGTCAACGTGAGTTAGCATGTGTGCTCTCTCTTCAACGACAGGTTTTGATGACATACTTAAAAGAAAATGGAAAATGTGCATGGCGTCTAGCCCATAGTGGACAAAACGGTCACAATGCTGACAAACGCAAGCACTGGTTGGTCTTTGTTGACCAGTATGAAGTCTTAGATGTTCTATTCTTGCATGCTTTGGGCTTTGAGCGTCCATTCCTTGGCCTCGTCCTTCTGCTTCATCTTGTTGTACGTTTCAGCAATTTTCGTAGCCACCGCGGCGGAAGGCCGCATCTCAAATGCCTTGGTAAAGTAGTCAAGGGCCTCGGGATAGGACGATTGTGGAGGGGTCCCAAACAAGAGTTTGGCTGCATTCCGTTCCAATAGACCAATGCCAGCCACTTTGAAACACCATTCCCCCAGGGCTTGTTGAATGGAGGCATCGTCCGGCAATTCCTTCATGGCCTGTAACAAGGAGTCGCGAATGATAAAGGAGTTTTGCATCTTTTCCTTGGTGGATTGAAAACTACCCAATTTACCCAAAACAATGGCTTTCCATTTCAACAAGTAACCAGAAGTAGGAAATTGTTCCAAACCCCTTGTGACCAGATCGGCACCCGTGCGCAAGAACTCCTCTTGTTCTTGCTTGTTGGAGGACTGGGCGAAGAGTTCGTAATGGGCCTTGACATACCGCCACAACAATTCTTCACTGTCTTGGACGGCCGACGCATCTTGTTGATACATGTCGTGCAAGGTCGCATATGCCGAGTCCAGTTGACGACTTTCAAAGGCTTTGTCCACCGTTTCCAAGACTTCATGAGCAGCGGTCGTGGCTCCCAAACGAAGCAAATAAGAATCATGACTACGAACATTTGGATGGATGGAAAAGGAATGGACACCCAGGTGGCAGGCCGCCACACAAACGAGAGCGATCCATACAAGAAGAAACATTTTTGACAACGAGAAAACAACAAGCTGTGTGTATGTATTGCAAGGATCGTCACTAACAAGTCCTTAATGACATGGAAAAGAACACACTCCTGTGCAAAACGACTTTTCTGGCCTCGTGTTTCGTGTACTCGTCGTCATTGATCCATTGTCACCATTCTCTCGCGTCATTTCTTTTGGTCAGGAGGAATCTTTTCGACGAATCTTGGGTCGCACATAATCTGGTTGCTCTTGGGTCGCTGTCTTGGGGCTCCACGTCAGGCCACGTACAAAAATTGCGATGCTTTTTGGAAGCAATATGTCACTGCCCTTGCTGGGAAGACGTACATTTGCTGTGGAGTTTCCGGAGCCGGAAAAACTACCGCCGCTTTTTACCTTTTGCATGGTGATTTGAATATCCGGCACCAGCCTAAGCGAGCCATTATGATTCGGCAAAGCGATTCTATCAATGTGCCATTGTCATTCTGCCAACACCACTTTGGGTCCCCGGACGCGGCCCCAGTACTTCATACTCTCCTGATAGAAGCATTGAAACCACCGGAAAATCGTCGAACAGTGGCACCGAAAAGATTACTGGATGCGGTTAGACTGGCCGCAGCTTCTCTGGCGAGGAGTTGCCATTCGACTGGCTTCGAGACGGATCTAGTGCGGTTGATAAATGCCAATGAGCTGGGTCCCTCAAAGATTCGTCAAAACTGTTCCTAGCTTCCACTCCTGATTATTGACGGTCTCTCACGGTCAGACGCGAATAGAATCTTCGTCTCTAGTCTTTACGAGGTCGCTTATGAAGCTCGGGTGACAGTATTTGTACTTGTCAAGGATACGGAATTCGCAAACGAGTTGTGCAATCTTCACGGAGGCCGCCACGTATTGCCTTGTGATCCTCTCATTAACAATCCTCGCGGAGACAATGTTGGCCAACACTTTTCGGAGACACCTGACTGGAACGGTATGCATTGGCGGCTGACAGACATCAAGAATTTTGCCGCAGCCGCCGGCATTTCAAACGAAGAATTACGCGAGGGGATGACACCAGGCGAAGTCGAAGATTTGAGTGAACTTGCCGATCTGGTCGCGCAAGAAGCGTTCACACCGGACAATTCGTAATCAGAGCGCTATCGATTGTCGAACGACTGCTTGTCGTATCGATACATATTATGTGGCGAACACCGTGAACCGTGACAGCAGAACAACAACAATCACAAGTCTGCGCCAACCAACCAGTGTCAAAGAACGTTGCTGTACAAAACGTCCATCCTCTTCTTGTACCTACCGCAAATAAGAATCATGACTAGGAACATTTGGATGGATGGAAAAGGAATGGGGACACCCAGGTGGCAGGCCGCCACATAAACGAGAATGATCCATACAAGAAGAAACATGGTTGACAATTGACAACTAGAAACCAACAAGCTGTATGTATGTCTGTCCTTGTGTATTGTGGAAGGATCGTCGCTAACAAGTCCTCAATGACAGGGAAAAGAACACTCTCCTGTGCGAAACGAATGCATCCTTATTCTGGCCTCGTGTCTCGTGTACTCGTCGTCATTGATCCATTGTCACCATTCTCTCGCGTCATTTTGTGAGGAGGAATCTTTTTGGGTCTCACATACTCTGGTTGCTTGGGTCGCTGTGTCCAAGTGAGACGGTCTGCGTTATGCGTAAGCGTGCTCGACTCGTAGTGTTATTGTATGCGTTGGATTTCGAATTTAGTCGGAGCATGCCATAAATATCGTATGCACTGCCAGGCTCGACATAATTACATATGGCATTTCAGAAATGTTGGTGCTGGATTGGGTAGAAGGGCTGTTGAAATTGGATTTGATCAATATTACTTAGGAAAGCAATCTAACGGGCCGTTTCGACAATTCCTGACGCGTGGAACACCACTTCCCATCTGTTGTCGTCCTCATACAACTGTTGTAGTTTAAGTTTTCCAAGCAAAGGACACTCTTGAGATTAAGTCCCATGCGATCCAAAATGTACGGCAACTCGAGACATGAGCCTACAACCTAGCAGGAAGTTCGCGAACAGGAGAGTTTTTGTTGTCTGGTTGTTAAGTTATCGTACAGGGCTGTTTTGTTTGGACCGATGGATTCAACCCACACGCAGGGCGAGCAATCGTATGTTCATGGAGGAATCCATTCGGACATGTCCGGACTACCTTCTGTGATATAGTAGGAATCGCGCAGCTCGTCGTTATTCGTGCCATTCGTCCAATTTTTATTTATTGTCCTTCGTGCTCGTACTTGCCAAGTTTGGAGGGGAGAGTCTCCCCCATAAGAGGAGGCATGCTTCCCGATTTAGAACGGGGTCGCGCCTTTCGTATTCCGTTGTGGTGGTGGTTGGAGCTCCTCCCCACGTCCCACGCTCTTCTCGCTCGGCCGCTCATCGCTGTCTTGTTTATTTCGTCGGGGAGTTCTTTCTTGTTTGATGTCCTCGGTAAACGGTGGCTCTTTTCTTTCTCGCTTTCGTTTTTTTTCCTCTGCGGAACAAGAAGACGTTGTTGCGCTACCGTTTCGGCGCGTGTGTGAGGTGTCTTTCTTGTAATCCTCCCTGCCGTTGTTTGTTGTGTCTGCGATTGTCGGGTGCGCGGAACAATTGGCTCCTTGTTGCCTTTTTGGATTGTATGACCTCGTCTGTCTCGAGAGAACAATACACGATCCTCCCTCTGCTGCTGGTATCGCATCCGTTGCCTGGATTGGTTGTCAGTCCGTAAACAAAACACAACCAAGGCATCTTTTGTCACAACAAGAAGAACAACCATTGAGCCAGAGTTGTAGCTCTTTTTTGTGTGTATTGGATCACCCGCTCGTTAGAATATTTCTGGTTTGGAAGCGTGAATGGGGTACCTCGGTGCATCAACAACAACGCACGGCGTGTGAAACCACTGGGCAAAAAAGGGTTGATCTGTTCTGGGAGGAGTGAACGGGTGGAAGCAAAGGCAGCACTATCAACCAACAATTTGCAAGTTAATCCATAACTGCAGTAGAACACCAAGAGACAGTGCGCAACCATCCAGTGGAGCAAGAATCGTTTGCATTTTTTATCCGTTTGAGGGCTCTACCATTGAGCAGCAACTTCTCTTTGTTTTTTGTTGTACTGACTTGGTTCAATTGAACAAAACAGATCAATTATTTTGTGCTCAAATCAAGGCAATTGAGCAATTTGTGGGTTTCTTTTGTTCGAGTGGGCACCTGGATCAACTTTTTTTGCGCGGTAAATATTTTTCGAAATGACCATGACGATGCGTTTGGGTTCCAATTCACAAGAGCAAGGACAAGTAATAACCTCCTTACCCGGAGCTCCTCCAAACGACGAATCACCACATATTCACCATCCTCTCGTCACTCGGCCTGGAGACCCACCCTTTAAGCGGAACCGTACAACCAGCGACAAGCCACAACTCGAAGATCAAAGCAGTAGCACCAATTCTTCTTCCTCCTCCTCGTATCGCCCAAGATATCCCTATCCGATTCAGGATGCTACGGTCACAACGGACTTTGTCGATGCTGTGATAACCGTCAACAACGATCCTAACGACCTGCCAAGGCATGCGAGAACACAAAGCCATCAAGTGCTTCCCGTGCATTTTTCTACAACAAACAATACTTCGAATCACGGGGCCAGGCATGTGAGAAACCATAGCCACCACAGCGTGCCCCTTCATCCATCGACCTGGGCGCCGTCGTTGGTTGTTTCGCAACCGGAATCGTCAGTACCTCTTCCACCACCAAGGATTGACCCTTTGACCAGACCCACTGGTTTGGCACATTCCACTTCGTCCGCTTCTTCTTCGGCCTCGTCATCTCCCTCTTCGACCTGTTCTTCCCGCAAGAGTCAGGCAAGTGCAGCCGTTGATGCCATGCTGGATGCTCGATTGCAACGCATGTTGGATGCACCAGATCCGGTTCCACCATCTTCCTTGGTAGTCATTGGACCATTGGACGAGAATGATCACAACGACGAGGCACCACCTTCGGGTGCTTCGGTAGACCATCCGGTCGATTTGACGTGGTATCGTGGACCCCCCGAAGAAGAAGAAGAAGACGTCCCTGGAGTGGTGAACGACGAAATGGATACACAACACGAATTTCCGCTTCCACTCAATCAATACCATTGGCAACAAGATGAAATGGACGATGGAGTTAAAATTGCAGCCAATGAAGTGCAGAAAACAAGACATTTTCAGAATTATGAGCATCATCATCATGATGATGGGGCGCCTGGCCCCATGGATCCACCAGGTAGTAGCCCTTTGGGTCAAGCTCCTCCACCACCAAACATGGATGACAATGATGATGAAGAGGAACTTCATTATGCGAGATTAGAGACAGTCCCCGGTCGAGCAAATCCTTCTCTTGTTGGTTCTTCTGATCGTCCTTCCAAAAGAGTGGATTCGAGAACATTACACTCACGACCGGCGTCGATTCATAAAAGACCACGTTCGTCGTCCTTGTCCTCTACGCAGCACCATCGAGCATTGACGTCTCCTCCAACACCTCCACCGACACATTCCTTGCATCACCCATACAGTCGACCGGGCTTGTTACGTACACCTCAACGCTCTGTCGAAATGTGGAAAGCACACGAATCGCCCGTCGAAAGTCCGCGTACGCAACGATCGTCCTCTTTTTTCAATCCTTGGGCACAGCCCAGTTCAATGGCCAAAACTGGATTGTCCAGTGGGGTGCATATGTTCACAGCGAATCGCCACGATGGTCCGAAGAGCATTTATCAACAAACATGGGAGCATCGGCAACGGCGGCGACAAAGCTTAGGTGGTATGAATGATTTTGGGGGATCAGGACAAGGGGGTGTCTTTACCATGGGGCTTTTTGCCAATCAAAATCATCACATTACTTCTACTAATGATCTGCACGATGACTCAGATGACGAAGAGGACGCATCCTCGGTAGATTCGGAAACAATGTTGGAATTATGGGCTTCCAAAATACGTGCCGAACTTCGCCATGAAGCTCTTATTGAAATGGCATTGGAAGCGGAACGGGCCGCTGAATCGGGACAAGAGAGTTTTTCTCTCTCTCGTCCTTGGGCGTATCGTGAAAATGAATCCGAAAATGAGGAGGAAAAGGAAACGGATAGCAAGTTTGAAATACCTCATCACATACGGCGGCGGCGTCCGCCTCATGCTGTTCGCGCCGAGTCGTCCATGGCAGCCATATCTCAATCCCAGGAGTTACCTCCTCACTCCGTTTTACGACGGAACGCCTCCTACACTGAAGGTATTACTCCCCATCCAGTACCACGGCTCAGTGTCCTTAGTACAAGTGCACAGTACTCGTTTGTGACCGGTCGGACTGGGAGTTTGACCATGACGTTGGGAAGGAAGCGACAATTGCGTCCACCAAAAATACCGATTCAAGAACTACGCAATGTAGATGAAGTGTTTCCTGATCTGGATAACTTGCACAAGAATTTGCAAACGCATTTGGCCCGAAATACTTGTCGCGAAGACTGTTTATTTTTTGATGAACAAACGGAAGAAGTATTGACGCCCGTCGACGACAAGGGTGGTCCAAGTGCAGTGAAGAGTTCCGGTGAACAGGATGAGCTTTCTCCTCTTGCAGCCATAACGACACACCGAACCAAGAAAACCAGAAACGGTGAGAAGGACAGAGAAGCTACAGCTGCCTACAAAAAACCACACGAAAGGTCTTTTTCAATCAATACTGCGAATTCGTCTTCTTCGTTCCTGGAATCCTTTAGTTTTGATTTGTTGGGGAGTGCTGCTGCAGCAGGGGTTTCCATTATTCAGTGCCCTAGCAACATGACAAAGTCAGAAGACGAGGGGGATATTTTTGATAGCAATGATGTTGGGAGTGGGGATGGAGACAACTCCACCGGTGGAATTGGGGATTTACTGGCGAATCACATTGCTTCGTCCAAGCTCAAACCTCCTCCCAAACGTGAAATGCTTCCAGGCTTGGAAGAAGCAGTGGAACAACTTCAACAGCTCGTGGTCGCCGTAGGAAAACTACAGCCGTCGGCTGCTGCTGCTTCAGCTGGCGATACCGCTGCGAAAGCTTCCTCTTCCTCGCTCCTTACCAACTCTCCACAACGTTCCTCGCATGCAAACAAACTCGAAAGACAGGATAGCCATGAACACTTCGTTATAAAGACACCAACGCAGCAGACTCGGGGACAGCCTACAAAAGAAAATGACGCACGCCCAGTTCCACGTGCCCTATTTGATGATGAAGATAATCCTTCGAACAGCTACCACCATATCAATGACTCTTCTATTTTGACAGCCGATGATTCGCCAGGCATTATTCAAACACCGATGCCTCCATCGGACCAACGAAATGGAATCAACGCTGACGAGACGAAGTCATCTGGAGATTTCGTAACGCCTGCAAAATTACGAAGGATACGAAACCGTGAAAGTAGACGTGATAGGGTGAGCCAACCTGTCAGTATTCCAATGCCTTTGTTGACATCGACGCCAACTGATAGACAGAATGGTGGAGGCGTAACCAAGACCGCAACGGGTGATCACCATGTCAGTTCCAATAAACTGACTCGTCCATATAGCAGTAATTATGCAAACTCGAGTTCAGCGGCAGCGACAGCCACGACCGTCACATTGACGCCCTCTTCGCCAAGCAGTGACAATACACCACCAGAACTTTTGCTTCCAACATTACCGACGATAGCGGCGTCCGCAGAGACGAGTCCAAAAAGCCTCAACACCGCAACATCTCCAAGATCAACGACCTTTCTTCGTCCATCGCTTTCTTCCACACATCGACGGCACAGACAGCAGCACCTTGACGATAAAAATAACGACAACGAGGACATGCTTGAAATCCCATCTGGACGGTCGTCCCCTGGGTCAGCAATGCTTGTCCTTTCCGCTGCCACTGGTTGTGAGTTAGACTCGTTACAAGAAATGAACAAGGAGGATCAGGACACAGAACATCAAGGGTTGACTGCGCCTCATGAGTCGAGTCCCGACAACGACATCGGTCCTGTTGTTGCTTGTGAGTCCAATGACGATGTGGTTGCGGAGACCAATTTGTCCTCAGAAAACTGCGACGATATTGACGAAAACGGGAGCCACCGTGAAAATGAAGAACTCCCTAACAAATGTGTATCAACCCCCAAAATGAATGATTGCTCTTGTCTGAGCTTGTCTCCAACTGCTTCCCTGGAAGATCTAGGTCTTACCAGCGCCGAAAACCCTCTGATTGTCATTGCCCCAGAAGATGAATCTATGAGTAGTTGCAGCAGCAACACTGGGGATCGTCCTCAAAGTCCTGAGCCTTTTGCAACAGCAATGAAAATGTTGTCCCACTTATCTCCCCGTCGAACAGATAAAGACGCAGCCAACGCCGCTGCGTCGAAAGCGGAACGACGACGACGACAACACCGAGAACGCCGTCGTCGCCGCGCCTTGTATGTTGGTTTGCAAGAAAATGAAGACTTCATGAAAAACTTTTTGTACTGCGGTAAGAAACGAGTACCTCCAATGGACTCATTTGGAACTGCTGGGATTGGTCCCGATGGAAAAGAGTGCGTAGGCGAGCCGTGTCATGACGATCGCTTTTGTGAAACCAACCTCGTGGCTTCCATGGCAAATCAGTGTTATGTTGCCTTTGTGTTGGATCCGGACGACAACGAGTCGTCAACACCATCGAAGAAGAATGAGGACAGGGGTGCTACCAACAGTAGTAGTGCGCTGACCCCTTCTGTTGGCATTCCGACAACCTCCGCTACGGTGGCAACTAGAGACTCTCTGTTTGGAACGACACATACACCACATAGAGTCGAACCCGAAACGTGGTTTGATGTCGCGACTGAAAAAGTAGATACCGTTATTGAGAGATTGGTTGGATCAACACCACAAAATGACTGGAACCTCTCATTTGAACCTCCGAGTTTACGCAAGATTGAGTGCCCTTCTGCTTCAGCCAAGGCGTTGTCAATGACACAAACAACCACGAGTTCGCGAAAGACACCACAGGACCCCTATGATCGGCATTATCACCACCACCATGCCATTCATGCACGACAGCGATGGACGGGAGGGCAACTAGATACGACTTTGGAGGAAGAGACCAATTACAGTGGAAGTCGGTTACTTACTGCATCGTCTTCAATGTCACCAACTAGCACACACAGCAACAACACTCTTCCTGCTGGATCGATGGCCCCAGCTCAGGGGGCGGTCTCCAAAACGGCTCGTGTAGAGAACAAACACGAAGAAGAAAAGAAAGAACCACCCATTCCGTTGCTCCAACACCAAGAGTCGACGCGGATGTCACACCACCATAGTGGGTATGGTTCTATTGCAGTTGGTCACCGAGGAGATAAATCCATGGATCCTCCTATTATCTCACTCTTGTCCTCGGTTCACGATGATGCATTGAACGATGATCAATTTCAGCTCATTTACGGCATGACGAGAGAAGATCATTCACGTCGACAAGAAGCTGTGAAACACACGCGTCATTTGCGTACGCGTAGTCTAGGTACTTTGACTACCACCCAATCCTTTCATGATCGCTTGTTCCATCACCAAGCAGGATCCATGAAATCAAAGATCCCCAACAGGAACGATGGTCAACATCCTCTTGTAATTCCAACCAACCATCATCACAAGGACAATCAGGTTCTGCCGCACCATCATCATCAGCTTCCTTCGGCGCATCCTCTTTATCACCAGGAGGATTCTTCACCTCCCCGTCGCAGTTTGTATCAACGTCGATCCCAGTTATTAGAACGTCGCAACTCCCGATTCGTGAATTTGCGACTGCGACAGTCCGCCTTGGGCCCTCGAACCACCTCGTTATCTCCTCCCCCTCATGGTCATGGTACCCACATGCACTCCGACGAAGAACAAATGGACGAGATGATGCTTCTCGCCCTGAACAAAAGCTATTAGCCACAGTACACAAAGCAGCCTTGTTTGTGTGAGGTTGACGCCACAATTTAATGTTTAGAATACGTTTTTCACAAGACCAGTACATTTCATGTGTTTTCGGGCAAAGACTGGGTATATCATCCTTCTATTTCTCTCTCTTTTGTGCGCAAGAGAACGGACAATACGACCGGTGCATCTCCCGTTCTTGTAAATTGGAATTAGAGGTTGCCTCTGGACTCTGGAATCTGGAACACCCTTGAGAGGTAGCTTGAAGCAACGAATTGCTCCTCTAGACTCCTTGCTAGGAGCACAAATAATAAGAAACCCACATAGCTCCTAGGAGTACCTATTAGGAGTACTACTCGTATTACCCTCGACATACTCGTACGGTAGTCTTTTGGGGGGCTTACAGCAGAGTTAGGAGGTACGAGTACCTTCTACTCGTACGTAGGGTTAGGGTTAGTACTCGTAGGAAGACACTGACTGTGACTGTGAAAGGAGCTGTTATCTTCTTGGGCCCAATGTTGCCCCCCCAACCTCAACGTATTCCCACTATAGACAGATAAGTACTACAGATCGGACAGAGTAGTCGTCCCGTCGCAGTCCGCAGAGCGCAGAGCGTGTGTGGCGATTACATATTTTCTTGAGAGAATTTTTTCCCTCCGATCTCCGGATCTCCGATTTCTTGTTGTTTGCGTTTGTTTCACAACGTCGTTTTCCCCCATCAAAGAAAAGGATTGATTGTTTGTACTCCTCTATACTCGTACCAACACATCTCTATTCCTTCCTCCGTATAGTTTGCTTCTGATCTGTTGCTGGTCTACGGATCGATTTTGGAAGGAATCTCTGGTCGAGTGAGGGTAAGAGTTGTGAACTTGTGAAAATTTGATTGTCCCTTCCGTCCCAATTGGCATCTGTCGTTCTCGGTGCTGGTGAAACACATGAACGCGTTCGTAGACAGCCGTTTCCTTCTGTATTGATACAACCCACTCCTACGGACAAAGATACCGAAAGACGATAGAAACCGACCTCCTTCGCTCGAGAAGAGTTATAGTCATCTTTTTCTCTATCAACCCCCATTCCTCTGGGAATCGGCTTCTTCTTCGTCTTTTTTGTTCCACAAACCAAACGACCACAACCACCATGTCATCATCATCTCCTTCTAAAGGACTCAACACGACAACAACTATTTCTACTACCACCGCATCATTGAACCATTCTCATGCTACTGCTACGGCGACCGCGGCAGCGTCGTCTCCTGCTTTGTCTGCTGGAACAACAGCCACAGCTTCCTCCCTGTCGTCGGTAGCTACCACTGCTTCCACCAACACAGCACCCCTTTCCAATCATAACTCAAATCACCACCCGCGTCTATCTCCGCACAAAAAGACACTGACCGGGCCATCATCATCTTCGTCGTCCTCATCGTGGTGGTCTGCCTTGTGGGCCTTTAAAGACGAACTCTTGGCCTCCGTCGACGTCTTGTTTCAATCCAAATTCACCTGGCTCTTGGTATTGGGACCCTTGGCCATTGTTGGTGACATGACACAGTCTATGGGAGAAGCGGCCTGTTTTTGTTTCTCAGGCATTGCCCTCATTCCCTGTGCCGAACGGTAAGAAAAGACAAGCATGTTAATTCTTGTGTGCGAATTTGGTTGTTGGCTTTTGTTATTGAGCATATGAGTGGTAGAGATCGGGCTCAAGGGCGTGTCTGCAAACCAGTAATTTGATCATATCAATAGACTCCTGGGCTCAGAGGAGACGCCACATATCCTGTTTTTTCAGGTCTTCTTACTGCTCCTGTCCTCTATCACGGCTTTGGGTTTGGTTGTTTGATTTATCTATACAGATTGTCGTTTATTACAGAACAAGTGGCGGAGCATACCAATGGGACAATTGGAGCCTTGTTGAATGCCACATTTGGCAATGCACCTGAATTACTCATTTCTGTCGCGGCCTTGCGAGCCGGATACTATCGAGTGGTCCAGTTGGCCATGCTGGGCAGCATGTTGACCAATATGATTCTTGTGTTTGGTATCTCTTGCGTCATTGGTGGATTGCGATGGCAAGTTCAAGAATTGCGCATTACATCTGGCAATGTCCCCGTCGTCATGTTGCTTGTGGCCACGGCTGGCAGTCTCTTTCCTGCCGCACTCAAATTATCAGGACAGTACAATCTACATCATCAAGGCCAATATCCAGATGACACAAGTTCTAGCACTGGAGGGAAGCATATCTCCTCTGGGGCCTCGTCGTCTCAAAGTGCTGTTCAAGGGACTTCTTCGGACGACGATGATGACTTTGTCACACCGGCCGAATTGGCTTTTTGTCGTGTCAATGCCGTCGTTATGTTGCTCTTGTATTTGTGCTTCTTGTTGTTTCAACTGGGTACACATAAGGAAGAATACGATGAAGATGACATTGGATATCGGGCCAAACGCGCACGGCGCAACTTACTCTTTAGTGCTTTGTGGGAGCGTATCAAACGCCGCATTGTGCCAATACAGTACCACACCGCATTATGGGGACAATCCAATATAGCTCCCAGTACCACTAGTCCACATGAGGACGGCATCGACCACGAAGATGTACCATTGATTCTCAGGACCAATAATTCTATGGGCTTGGACGCGACGAGTGCTCACTCATTGCAGGACAAGGGCGGAATCGGTGCGACTGATTTGGATTATAGTGAACGATCCTTCCAGAGCGACACGGTTGATTTGGACATGGCAGCAACGTCTGCCGTGCAAACCAAACGACGGAGAAGAGGAAAGGGTGGAAGCAGCAATCTCTCGAATCATCACCATTCCAGTAGTAGCCATCGTGCTCCCCGGCATGGCATTACGTCTCGCAACTACGAGAAATCCAAAAACTCGGATTCAACCTTGATCGCTACCGATCTCGAACATGGTCGAGGCGACATTTTGTTTGACGATCAAGAGGCTGGTGACGAGACGAACCACAACAGCGAACATGTGGATGATGATGATGACGATCAATCGCACAGCCACTTGCATCCTGTTCATGCCAAATCGGCACCCGTCATTAGCATGCGCGTCGGTATTGTCTGGCTATTTATCATTACTGTTTGCATCAGTGCTATGAGTGATATATTGGTGGACACTATTGATGGCTTTGCGAGACGGTTGCGATTGAGCGAAGTCTTTACCTCCATGGTAATAATCCCATTCTTTTCAAATGTTGCCGAACAAGTGAGTGCCTTTTTGTTCGCCTATCGAAATGAAATGGATTTGTGTGTCGGTGTCACTGTCGGAAGTGCCATTCAGATTGCCACCTTTGTCCTTCCCGGCAGTGTCGTGATTGGATACTTTATGGATAGATCCATGACCCTGTATTTTCATGGGTACGAGACAGTCTGTCTGTTCTTTGCCGTGGTCGTGGTGGGCGCCATCCTACAGGGTGGCACTACCAATTGGATGACTGGTGTCATGCTAGTGGGTATTTACGTCATGTTGGCCAGTGGTATTTGGTTCCATGAATTGGAGAATTTGACAATGAATGGAGAAGACACGCAGGAAACCTCACATGTGGCTAGTCATAATGCGACACGAACTCTATATCATGGCATGTGAGGACACCCTTGAGCATACTATCCATATTTGAGGAGGGAAAGAAATGCATCACACCTAATGATCATTGAGGACGGGAACAACTGCCATGAAAACGTGATCAACCCCTTTCTTTCCTCCAACATAAATACGATCGGGGGAAGTTGGGAATGGTTATCGTTTCCATCGAGATGTGAATGGTGATAAACTAAACCAACGAAGCACGCCAGGTCTTCCTAGACACTTCACGGAAGGCGTACTGATTGGATTGAGGCTCTCTTCCTGATAACGCGTACTGATAGGTTATTCTGTTCGAATCGGATGAAGGGTAATTTAATGGAGTTGCGTCGTGATTTTCAGATTCTGTTTCCGGAAGTACTGGCACAGATTCCCTCTCACTTGAACGTCTCCATATTTTGGCGTGATTATGTCCCTGTACATTTTCAAACCGCTCCCGATGGCGAATATTCGCCCTCGCATGTTGTCAAACAGGCGAACGAAGCAGCATGTGTGCCTCATTTGATGGCACCCCATACTCCAAGTATCGTCAAGCATGTGGTGAATAAGATTTTAGAGGATTGTGGACAACCCTGTCGTCGAATTCGTCGCTTAAATGTATGGGATTTGTTGCGCAATGCACGGAATCAACACGCCGAAGGCTCTTATTGCTTTTCGTCCACTATTTGTGACTGCCGACACTACGCCATTCCCGGTCCAATGGATTATGCCAATGTCATGCTCTACAATCAACTTTGTATTGCAAGGAGGGATAATGAGAAGCACTAAGAGAACATATAGAATCAATCGGGTATAGTCTCGTCTGTCCTTGATTAGAATCAATATGTGTCATCGTGCTACTTTAAGGACCTAATCATTCAAAGCTGGCAACTGGACGACATAGCCTTCTCGTATCTACACGTAGTATTCCTACCAAGTCATCGATTTGCACGATTCTTCATATTACGCCGTGAATGACAATGTCTTCAAAGAGATAGAGCAGCTGCTTGGAAGGAGGACTAACTAAATCATGCTACTGTCAATTTAGAGAGTTCAAATCTTTAGCATAGAAACTGCATTCGATGCTCTATACTCAATGAAGATAGATGAGCTTTTTTGTCTTTACGGGAAAAAGCAAAGCTTTTACAAGACGTTCTTATCACGTCGCTTCGATGCAGTCATAGGACTGTAAGCATTGTCGACAAAAGCATTTGTGGTATCAAAAGTCAGAAGGACTTCATCCAAGCTCATGGTCCTGATGTGTGACTTATGGTCCGCCTCCCCATAGCTCAGAACAATCTCCTGACCAGGTCTGTCGGGATGATACTGCATGTACATGACAAACTCTACATGAACAGTTTCATCCGTGTCAAACCACGGAGAGGCACAAAGCGAACGTTCTAGAGGGACTCGCGAGGACGCAATCTCCGTAACGCGAAAGGGTGGCTCCGCCTGTGTCTTGTAAAAGTAGTGTTCATAGAATCGTTCCTTTTGAGGTATTCCCATGATGTCGCGAGAAAGCCTGGTCTTGATGATGTGCAGAATCCCCAAATACGCGTCTATTCTTTCAACGTAGTAGGACGGCGCACCATTGAGATGAGTCTCTACCTTGTCGAACCCAGATCGCTGAATTCTGCTATTGAATTGATCCCATAGCTTGGTGGAAGAGGTTTCGTACTGACGGATACACAAAACACAGTCTACTTCATCCAAATCGTCCATGCCCACGTCATTTTCACAAACGATGTGAGGCTCGATAGTGTAACTCCACAGCAAGCGGTCTTGGTAGACAAAGGGAGACCAGTTCTTGTCTTTGATCGTGAACCAGTCGTCTCCCGTGAGCGCGGCCAAGCGACGATGAGAAGAATGGTCCTCTTCCATTAGATCCGGATTCGACTCCTCTGGTTCTTCGGTGAACGAAATCACTTGAGCTTGTTGATTCTGTTCTTTCTCTCGTTGAACAGGAATGTCTCTTGTTTCCTTTTCCTCAAAGGGCAATGCTACCAGATGTGGAGGACGTTTGTGGCATTTGACTTGAGCCACATCAGCTACCATGGGTGTCCAAACACGTCCTCTCTGACGTTTCTTCAGCTCATCTTGGTACTTTTCGGGATCGTGAAAGTACCAGCGAGTCATGTTGTGGTGCCGAAAAACGGGGGATGTGCCGTTGTTCACATTGGGGGTTTCGGATCCGTCTTTGTCGGTGCGGCTCATCTTCCATTCGCTTGGATCCAGAGCACCAATATGCATTAATTGAAGACCCAAACCCGATTCATCGTATAATTCGTTCCAATCGGCATTTCTCAGCACTTCAGCTGTTTGTCCCGTGATGATGATCTTGTTTTTGCTTTGCGTGCCGTTGTAGCGATGACTGTAGGGGTATTGCAACCGGACATCAAACCTGAAGTCATTTGAACAACAAAACGTGAGTCAGCGCACATAGACGTTCGCTGATACCATTGCCTAGATGCACTTACCATGCCACACCATCGCTGAACTTCTCAACCCCGAACTCTTGTGGATTGGCATTTATTGCTTCTCTAGGTGCCTCCTCTGTAGACTTCGACGGCAAACTGCCCAGCAGCTCCGCAGCTAAATCCCCCTGAGCCTTTGGTGAAAGGACTTGTAACTCACCATTTTGTGGGTGATATTGACCGAGGAGGGTTTGATCGGCGAATTTGTCTCCGTGAATCTTGAGACAGTTGTACAACGCCTTCTTCTCGTTCGTGTTGCTGTCGCCGTCTTCCGAAAGGGCAAATGGTGCACACTCTCCACCGTACACCCACGACATACGCGCGGCGAACAACCGGGTGCCATCCTCCAGTTCCAGGACTGATGGGTTGTAGATATATCCAAAGTCAACAGGTACGTGATGTTTCAATGGACGTTCCCCCATGCGCCAGGGATCCCGCCATGTCAGTAAGGCTGGGACGTCAGAGACCTTGAGGAGTTGGTCATGTGATCCATATGAAGACGTGGAGCTCTGCTTGGCATTTCTGATCATGGTTGTGGAGCGGTGGCGCAGATAGATGGTACTAGTGGTTAGACTTTCTGAGCCACTGTGGTAGTCCTCCTCCCGGCCCAACCAGTCGGGGACTGGAGGTTCATGATAGAAAAAGACCAACAGGGGTGAGAGACCCAAAGTGATATAGTTCAGGGCTGTTAAGGCTGCGTTGAACCAGCATACCAAGGACCAAAACAATTTCGCCCTTTTACGTTGAGGACTTGTGCAAATCATTGTCATTATCATCGTTCTCTGTCGATTGATCAGGCGAGGTATTCAGCTTCAGGTAGACCGAAAATTGTGTGCTTGTGATCTTGTTGGACAAGGAGCACAGGTTCACTCGAATATCAAACCAGTAGACAAATGCTTTGATAATGGAAGATGCCTCGAGGCCCAGTCTTGTTGTCTGGATTTTGATGCATCGCCCTACTTTGTTGGATTCCGAATATACCGATCTTGCGAAATTGGCGGATCGACCTTGTCTCCTTTTCAGAAGGAAACACTCGCCAACACAACGGCGCACTGAGTTGCTTGAATGGGAAGTCTCTTGCAGTTTGTGAGGAGTCCGCGTAACCGAGTGGTTCACGCAACGCCCAACAGGTATACGGAAGGGGCAATTTCAATTGACATGTCAGGTGACCCAATGTCTGACGCCAGAGAAAGCACGATCGATTCACACTGAACAATCCTCATCGATGAAAGTCATTTCGATAGCGAATCTGAGTAAGCGAGAATCACTTGCGACGGATCGAGAGTAGAGAATTCTGTACTGGTATGACTCTCGAACTCTCCCTGTCAACTTCGATTCCTTTCCATCGAAAAAAGGTACACTAAATAACAGGTACTGCATCGCACACCGCACACCGCACTATCAGTGCTACCATCATGATGGTGCCATACGGACTCACAAAAAAAAATGCAAGATTGATTGGTAATGTCGAACGAATCTTGCATGTTTAGACCATCAAAGGTCCTCACGGAATGTTCTGTCCAATCTTCCATTCGGATCTAGCCAATTTCCCAACCCTGCACGGTGACGCCAGAAGAAAATCCTCGCTGTTCATGACGCGTGGCCGATCAATAGTATGGTCCAATCGCCAACCATCCTCTATGCTCTCATAATTTGGATCTACTCCAACCATTGCGATTCAGTTCCCAGCAAAAACTAGAGGAACCATGGCACTGCCAATCTTTCAGCAACGTGTACGGCGTACCATGCCATTTTCGTCAGGTCCATCAAACTCAAAGACCATGATTCTATTCTTTTGCGCCTTCTCTTTGGCAATGATGGCATTCGTTGAATTTTTCATTCGCCCACGTGCTCTCTCGAATATAGTGCTCAGATCAAACCAAGGCACCGATCGCTACAAGACTCAAGCGGATTCTACTACCAGTCCTCTCCGGTATTGTGATTTGGAGTCTCCTCAAGATCGCAATGTTCTCGAAGATCTCATTTGGATCGATCCCGAACAAGATCCCCATGACGCATCCAAGACAAGCCGTACCCGTGTGTCTCACCCGACAAGTGACGATATGAAGTGGTTACTCAAGTACGGAACCGAGCGTGACACTAACGATGCCGAACGCTTGAAACGAAACAGTCGTCTTCAAATCGACACCCAGTCACCTTCTCAATGTCGTCTCAAGGAATGGGATGCATCCGATTTTGTTCAGTGCATTGGTCCCAATCGACGTTTGGTCTTTGTCGGTGACTCAATGACAATGCAACAAGCTGAATCCCTGTCGTACTTGCTGGGGGTGACAAACACATGGGAGCACAAGGACCATTGGGAACGCAAAAAGGGTCAGAGTCGACACAGCATTGATGCCAAGACAAGTAATGGCGTTCTGGAAATAATTGCACGTGCTGTATTTCACAGTGACGAAGAAGATGGAACGCCCATGAAGTTCAACAAGGAAGCTTGGGATATCATGGTGAAAGGTTTTGGAGGATGGAGAGACGGAGACATTCTTGTCGTCAACTTTGGAGCTCATTACATGGCTAATCTCTTGGATCTTCGTCGTGACTTGGAAGTGTTGTTTTATCAGGTCTTAGCCGAGATTCCCAAGAAGCACCCCACCAAGAACATTACAGTGTTTTGGCGAGACTATGCACCGGCTCATTTCCAAGCCTTTCCTGATGGTGAATATCCACCCAGTCACTTTGTGAAGCGAGCCAACGAACCAGCATGTGTCCCCCATTTGACGGCACCCGAGACTCCAAGTATTGTCAAGCACGTGGTGACCAAAATTCTGGAGGACTGCGGAGAAGCGTGTATCCATATCCGTCGTTTGAATATATGGGACTTGTTGCGCAATGCCTGGGATCAGCACACCGAGGGGTCACATTGCTACAGTGACGAATGGTGTGACTGCCGCCATTATACCATCCCTGGACCAATGGACTATGCCAACGTTCTGTTTTACAACCAGTTGTGCGTAAACCATGCTGGTGGAAACAAAGACCCCATTCAAGTCGGGTAAAGCCTTTCGGACTGTCGCCGTTTTGATGAAAAGGTAGACATCCGAGATAATGGTAGTAATGGTCGGTGGACATACATGGTAGAGAGCTTGCGAACTTTTCTTTTCATCTTTTGTCCATTGATACCTGCAGACAATGCTGTCGATTAACATGAGATCACGCCCACGAGGATGCTCCTTTTCGCGACATGCCCTCAACCTGTCAACTGTCAAGACTCAACCGATGGGATGAATTATTTGTGAGAAAAGATTCCGCTCTAACAATCCAGGTTATGCCCACACGCATGCCATACTATGAAAATATTGCCTTTCGTATAAAACTCAAGTCGTGGTCGTGATGGGCGCTATATATCCAGGCGATGGTGAATGGTGATGGTTGTCTCTCGCAAAAGATTCACAGAATGGCAGAAATTCCAAATTCACGTTAGGCGCCAACGGACGAAAGCATCTGTAGATGTACACAATTGCAGGAAAAAAATGTTGTTGTTTCATTGTTCGGGCAGACACGTGTTCCTATCAATACGTGGATGCTGCATCACCTCATTGATGTAACGTTGTCGTAAGAAACGTTTCCTAATCATGGTAGTCAAAATGCCTTCCTACTTCTACGGCCTCAAGGCAGAAATCTCCGGTTTCCGGTGTCCGCCATGAGGTTGTCGTTTTTGCGCAACTCTGTCGCTGTTCGATTGTTGCCATGAACGCAGCTGATTTCCTTCAATAATGTCATTTATTGATCAAGCTATTTAAACTCTGCTCCTGTTTTCGTTGTCGCTTATTCAGTGTCTTTTGTTGAAGATTTTGTCGTGACACTCTTTTCGCCTTGTGGTAGCATGCGATAGACAACGACCTTGCCTTTGAGAACTTCGACATTGCTTTCCTTGATTTTCACGCTGACGTCCAGATGACAGACCGGTTTGGTTTCGTGAATCCATGTGACGGTACCAGTGGCAATAAGGGTATCACCTGGTCGCGTTGGTGCCGTGTACTCGAGTTCTTGTTTCATAAAAACAGAACCAGGTCCAAGTATTTCCTCGGCCACCAAGGCATTGAGCATCCCCGACGCTAATCCACCATGAGAGACCAGCCCTTGCATCCTTGTTGACTTGGCATAGTCTGATTGAAAGTGCAATGGATTGTAATCACCGGTGATTTCAGCATACATGGCAGTGTATTCCGGCTTCATGACACGTTGCCAGGTTCCGACAGATCCCACATGGAGATTTCCCAAGGGATGTTTCGAAGAAGCAGATGAAGCTTTCTCTGTGGATGCACCATTGTTCAGGTTTGGACTTGATGAGGCACTGGACATGATGGTAAAGCAAAAGACCAACGAAGAGAATATGAATGGTGGAAAAGAAAAAAGTACCATGCAGTAGACGGCTTCAACGTACGCTTTGAGGATGTACCTTTCTATTTTGTGTGTCTTCCAGGGAAGAAACAATTTGGAATGACGACATATTATTGCGCAAGCATTTTTTTGATGGCCTTTATTTGGTGCCTGGGCACTGCGGCCAAAGATTGCGCGCGACTCGATGGAACCTAACTTGGAACTCAGGAAGGGACGCGCACAGTGCAAACCTAGCAAATATAGTTTTACCGTATCTCTCTGAAGCTGAAGCCTATTGTATCTGTTCCCATGGACAGATGAGACTCTGTGCATACTTTTGTTGTTTAGGAGTACTCCTAGTTTTAAACTGTTACTCCAGATGTCGTCAGGTCGCATTTCATCAAGGATGAACTGATAATTCCAGAGCTTTTCTTTCATCCCGAAGAAAATGCCAATATTCTTCTGATGTATGCATCGGCGTTGACCGTTCATCTCTGATCATAATTTAGTTGTAGTCTAGATAAGGTTGTAGTAGTACGCGAGAGTCGTGCCATCTTCCAAAACGCCCGACAGGGTCGATTCCAGCCGTCCTGTGACACCCGCATAGACACCTGTTCCTCCCACAATGAAGCATATGTCCACCTGAGGACATTAAACGGGCCAACGAGTGTGATAGTGTCCTCATCATTCTCCGTCAAGTACACGGCAACAGTACACGTCCACTGAGAGCCGATTCCGTCATTTGTGAGAAGGACACAAGCCCCTTCATTATCCCCGACCAGCATAGCAGATCCGTCGTTGACTTCATTCACACTCTGGGTCAAGTATAGCTTATTTGCACGGTTCCATGTGAGTGCATCACCCACACCCGGTGAAGCGTTACCACGAATGTATGTGGGTGTGCTAGACGATGTTGCAACTATCATTTTTTATCATTTCCAGTTTTGGAGGCATCTCATTCTCTATTGTACCGCTCTCTACAATAACCCCGGTCTCCCCCAACGCGCGAGGTGCGTTAAATCAACGCGCCAGACTTCCGACTTCCGCGAAGCAAAAAATCTGGGCGAGCGAAAAGAGCATCATATGATTCGGATGTCGGGAGGTCTGGGAATTGGGAATGTATAGGTGTACCAAGTACAAATACAAATTTGAATCTTGAATAATAGTACTTCTTCCAACACCTCATCGCTCTGCCCAGACGTAGCAAGTAGCATCGCGGTCCAAATTATTGGGCGACGTCGTATGGGCGGCGCTCTGATCGAGATTGTCTCACAAAAATCCAATACCCAATACTCAATCCAAACAAACCCCAAGGAAATACCGACCTAAGCACGAGAAATGAAGTTCTTTGCCTTTCTAACAACAGCCTTCAGCCTTTTTGTCTCTGTTCTCCCTCTCTTTCATTTTGCCGAGGCGGCGAAAGGGGTAAGTAGTTTGGAAACCAAGCTCATGCTGTTGATATGTCCCAATCTGCGGGTCTTCCATATGTCGTCGTCGACTGGTTGTGGTAGCACTTCAAAGTTCACTTGTTTTGGAAAACTAATGTTATCTTCGCTACGTTTTTGTGATGTGCTACAGAAAAAGGGCAAGAAATCAAGCAAGGTATGTATCGAGTGTGGGCGAATTATTATGGAATGAAATCATAATTTTCTTCGCAGTACCGCCGAGAGAATACTCGAATTTCCCTCGTGTCTAAAACCTTTCCACGTTTTTTTGTCAGCAGGATTATGCACCATACGTTTTGAAAACGATCCACGTTGCATCGAACGTTACGACGATTTATATTAATGGGGTATCAAATGTGGGTGACCCTCTTGTTTGGAACCGGGGTAATAAATTGTTCTTGACACAGGATCTTCGTGACGTTGTTAACGGAACGGCCAAATTAGCGGGTGACAATGAAGCCACTTGCTTACGTATCACTGACAAGGGGTTTGACTCCCGATGGATGTGTTCTGTGACGGTGTACTTGACAGACGATGACAAAGACACTGTAACCGTTGTCGGTCCGTTTCAAGCCACTGCAAAAACTTACGCATCGATTGTGGGCGGCACCGGCATATACTCGGGTGCTTCCGGATCAGCTGAAATGAGCCCAGCTGGTCCATTGCCGGACGGTTCCTTCGCATACTTCAACATTTTCCGCTTTGACTAAAACTGCAATCAAAGTTGCGATATCACTCCCGTTGGGATTCAGTCGGAAAATGGATCAGAGTTCGGACCGAGTATGCGAGTGAACGAAGAAAGATTACGGAATGTCCATGACCCTACCATGTCGGACAGGTACATCGTAAATAAAGCGGTTAGACTATAGAAATGTGGCGTAATTGACTAGGTAGATGGCAAAAAATACATTGGTATCCCAGCTATGCCTTTTTTAGAATGCAACAAGTAAAAGAGTAAGAAGTGGGAAAGGCATCTCGTACCTTACAATACGAGTATCTACACTAGACATGTGTTCAAGGATGCTACTGTGACGGCGTCACAAATCCATTTCGTCACCTGACATGACGAAAAACGGGCCATGTCACGTCAGCCCATCGGCCCCTGACATGACGGTGACGAAAAAAAGAAAAACTTCGCCGATGTTCTTCAGATACGGCGAGAGAAGCTCAAAAACACTTTAAAAAGTGAAGCATGGAGGCACACATCAATAAAGGTGCACCATCAATCCCTACAGACTTGGTAGTGGTGATGACCTCGACGGATGAAGATGACGACGCAGGTGCCGGTGGTGCCGGTGCTGGTGCTGGTACTGCTGCTGCTGCTGACGAAGACTACCAACCTGACCCGGCAGACGACGACGAGGAAGAAGAGGAGCGAAATAGAAACCAGGGCATCGATGACAGAGTAGAAGAAGAAAGTTTACCACCTTTTCCAATTACTACCATGTTGCTTTCTGTATCCCAGTTCGGCGAGGGGGTGACGACATTTCGTCTAGTTCGTCAGCGGTTGTCATTCGTCAAGCTCGTCACGTCAGGCCGAGGGTCGGTGACGCGACGAACTTGCAACCTTGATGTGTTTTGTGGACTTGATCATCAGCCAGAGTCCTCGGTAAATAATCCCCCAAAGTACCCCATCGCGCTCGGACATCTTCTCCGCGCCGGGGGATGATCAAATTCAGCGCATAGCGAAAGCCAGTCTGTTAAAAATGACCAAATTTCTCTTCCATTTTTGGCAATGCAACTCTATCTGGGCATACGACACGGGGAACTCAAGCGACCTTGTTGGTCCAAGAAGACCACAAGCCCTCTTCCGTATCCTTATCCAATCACTTCGCCGAAATCGCATGCATACCTTGTTTGGTCCCCAAGATTAAATGATGATCTTGCTTCGCAACAAACAACCACACAATCCAGAAAGGTTCATTTTTTCCACAGTTCCTGAAACAAAATGAGAGTCCATACGTTTGAGTTGGGTGTGTTTGCTTCTGTTCTTGCTGTGATCCATCCTGGCTGTGCTAGATTGATGAGCAATAACAAGCAAGAGAGAGGACAACAACAACAACATGACGAAGAGGTTACTCTTGTCGAGGACATGAATCTTCGCAGTTTGAGGGTAAGTTCTGGCGAAAGAGAGAATAATTGACACATCTTTTGATCCCAACAAGCCTCATCTTCGCTTTCCCTCATTTTCTGGGGCGTTTGCAGAAGAAACGAAAAAAGGGGGAAAAGAATAAGCAAAAGGTAAGTTTTCCATCCGACCTCTATTGTTCTCGCTCACAATGATGCGGTGCTGACAACCCCGTGTCTCTGTCGACCAAGACGCAGGAGTACAACTTTTTACCCAAGGTGCTATGTACCATTCAAGTGGCGGCCTCGAGCACGACCAACTACATAGCTGGGGCACCGGGGTTGGGAGATGTATAGACCTGGAACCGGGAAAATACCATGTACTTGACACATGATTTGGATGAGATTATCGATGGAAGCGCTCTGGCTATAGGAGACAATGAAGGCTTCTGCATCCGTCTCACTGGTGATGACTTTGAATCGCGATGGATTTGTACCGCAACCGTGTACTTGACCGACAATGACCGTGATACTGTGACGGTAGTGGGTCCCTTTCATGTGCCCTCCACGACAAGTGTATCCATTGTGGGAGGAACAGGCTTGTATGCCGGCGCATCGGGACGACTGGAAATCAGTTTGGTCGACGGGGTATTACCACCCAACAATACCCTGGCATACTATTATGACTTCTACTTTGACTTCTACGACAGCTAAGGGTTCGGCACTGGAAGAAGATGCCTGGGAAATATTTGACAAATAGTGGATATAGTCTGTATTCTGACAGCAAATGCCATGCCCCATGATGTGCTGGCTTGGTGTCGAGCGTCATCAAAGGGTACTCTATTTTGACGGGTGTATATGTAATGTGGACGAAATAAATTATCGATGTGCTTGCTCAATGGTACCAAGTAAGAAGAAAACCGCCTTGTCGATCTCAAGACGCGTACGGTTTGAAACGAAACCTTTATTTGTTGTACATGTTGTAATGATTGGTGTAGTGATTCGTGAGAACTAAGCACTGTAATCTAGGTAGAAGTTACTTTGTTACGTTTCTCTTTTACCCCTTGTTCCAGAACGAGTCCGGTCGAAATGTCGAAAGTAGAACAACTCCTTCTACTAGAGGAGTACCAATCGTTATGTGGTTAATGTTATGGTGTTATGGTTTAAGGTACGAGTATGGTAGCAGTCTGTCCCTCGGTCGGCCATTGGAAATCGGAAGCCTTCCCGCGCCGGTGTGCTCCGGGACATTCGATTGGATACGGATTGTTACGTGGAACATTGTCCCGCGCTCACGAATGCCCGGCACGCTCGGTACTGTGAAATCGTCGTCGTTCAAATATTTTGGCTTGGTTCAACGGAAATTACGATCCTTCACACGACACATGGCGGCAAAGCAGGACGAGGGCGTATCATCATCCCACAGACAGACAAAATAGCAAGGGAAGTTGCACCTGCGCCTCTCGCCTTCCCCTTCGTGTGTGTTGCGATCAACGAGAGAAGAGGAGCCCTTTGGTTGCCGTGACAAGACGATACGACCAACAAGCAAGGTGGAAGCAGCCATTGCACGAAGATTATCCTTCTTGCACAAAGGCTTCCCTTCTATTTGGGTTTCTTCTTCAAAGTTTGAGCACGTGCTCGCGCGCTTCCTTGGCGTTTGATCGGTCTCTTTTGTTTTTGTTCAAAGCTGTATTCAACACAACGTATTGATTGATATTGATTGATTGTTGAGACGAACAAAGGGTTATTGGTTTTCTTTCCTCGTGGTAATAGCTTTCTCGTCAAGGTCATTTTCACCAACTACTCACACCCACCGAACTTTCCATACCGGGTAGGAGACAAGGCGCACCTTGCAGACCCACCAACTACCCACCGTTTCACACACGAAACATAAGGTCAACCGACCATGGTGTTTGCTGCGTTTCGGAAAAAGAATAAACGTCCGGAACAGCCACCGGTGACTCGTCGTCGTGCTCGTTCCAAGGACAATTTTCGGCACTCCCCCGTGCCGGAACTGGAAGGAGAGGATGAGGACTATGACAGTGAAAATGAGGACTGGGCCATTCACCGCATTGCGACGGCTCCCACCATGGCGAGTACACCGCCCCGAAGGTCACTGGATCCCTCGTACGATAACAACAACAAAGCGCACAATGTGTCCATGACCAGCACTGCCAGTAGCAGTGGTGGAGGTGCCTGGCGCAAGCGACAACAAGAACGACAATCTCAGACAGGCAAACGATGGTCGCCCCCCAAACAAAGTCAATATAGCAACAAGAGATTGGATGTCAATGGCAAGCCACCCAGTCCTATTGATCCTACGGTAGTACAAGATGACGACGAGGAAGATGAAGAGGACGACTATGAGCAAGAGCAACAAGTTTGGTCGCATCATGTCAAACCGATTTCAGACGATGATCGCCATCCTATGATGGCTCCCTCTGGCCGCTCTCGTTCTCCCATTGTAGTATCCGATCAAGCCCCGAATTGGGCTGTGCGGACGGATGAATTGCGCAAGTCGGGCCGCCCCCACAAAACGCGGCGGTCTCGGAGCAATCCGTTGGTGCAATCCCAGAAATCTTCGGGGGCCCTTTCCGTGGTATCTCCTTCGCCTCGAGCGCGACGACGAAGACCGGGCCGAAATGGACGACGACGCGCTCTATCGGACGATGAAGACGACAATCGACTCTTGCATTCGCCCTCCTCGGACGACCATGCAGAGGACACCAAGGGAAAAGGTCGACGACGACGATCCCATTCGTCTTTTCAATCTCCCCAGAGTGTGGAATCACCAGTGGCCTTGTGGCGTCCCCCATCGGCGACGGGGCCCTTGGCCTTGTTGCGGCGACGTTCGCGCGATGCAGCTGGTGCTCCGGGACCGCAAGATTTGCAGCACCAAGAAGAAGCCCCGCCACCGGAAGGGGCCATGGAATGGATGCAGTCTCTGTCCTTTCATTCGGATGGAACGGACGATCAGTCGATTGAAGTCATGACACAAGAGACCAAGCAGCAATTGGCCGATCAACCATCCTTATCGGAAACCATGTTCCCCGCCAACATGGCCGTGCCCTCCCCCATCGCACCAACATCCGCGAGGCGGCGTCGATCCGAGCAAGCTCCCAGTACACCTCCCAAACATGCGCAGCCCATTCGGGCAAGCCAATCGAAAGATATCGAACCCGAATTAGAGGATTTGCCGCCTACCACAGGTCTCACCCCCCGAAGAACCACCAGTTTGGGCAGTGTCAACAATACTCCCCCGCCCTCGCGGAAAGCGTTGCCCTCACCCTTTTTGCTGCAACTCGAACAACAAGAGGATGAAGATGACCGCACGGAGGACGATGACATTCCTGTGGACAAGACCCGTGCCAACAAGACAATTCGATCCAGACCCTCTCGGGAAGAAATGAGTGGCTACGAAAATGAGGATGATCACTACGATGAAGACGAGGAGGAAGAAGAAGATGTACGTCTCCAAGATATTCGAGACAAGCACCATACCCTCTCGCCGACACCTCCACCACCTCTGCGACCGCGGTCCACCCAACGACCCCATTCGCCATACCAAGTGGAAACAGTTGCATCGACGAGTACGACTCAATCGCCACTGGAACCCACACGACGATCGTCCTCGCGTTCACGGCGATCCATGTCTGCCAGTCGTCGACGATCCTCCCGTAGCAAGAGTCGCAGTCGATCTGCTCGACGGTCTCGTCCTGTTCGAGGAGAGGAAGACAGCAAGGATGGCACACGTACCTATGATAGCCAGACAACGGATGGTACCTCGTTGCGACAAGAATTTCGACAAGCCATGGACGAGACGGTCCAAAAAGTGGTGGAAACCTTTCGATGCCATCCCGATTTGACGCCTCAACAAATATTGTCCAACCCTACCAATGTCATGAATCTCTTTTACGATACTCTGCTCTGTGTACCGGCCAAGGACCCAGCTGCTGAACGACAACGGCCTTATTACAACGAAGCCTTTACCAAGGAATGGTTGAGACAAATGACAAATGTAGGAATGTCCATCTTGTATTTACAACCCCCGCGATCACCAGGTAATGAATTGTCGGATGAATGGAAGGGTCGCTCCGTACAATTGTCTATTGTGCCGGGTGGAACCAGTTCCAGTGATCCCGATGCCATTCAACCCAAGCTACAATGGTCCACCATGGCGGGAGGGAAGTCCAGTCTTCTGGTGACTACAAGCATCTGCTTGCTGCACATTCACTCCATTCTCACCACCACCTCCAGTACTGAAGGGGGTTCATTTTCCGGCATTGATATGCAAGACGAGGAAGACGACGAATATCGTGAGAGTTCCAGTAATACTCAAAACAATTGTTTCTTGACGATTACTTCAGAACGAGGACAAGTTCACATGTTTGAAGCCGAATCCGAGGAGGCTCGCGATCGTCTTTTGAATGGATTGCGCAATGTCATTACCCGTCTCTCCTTCCATTTGATTGCAGGAGATGCTCGGGCCAGTGTTGAATTGTATCACGAAAATCCGACGGGCGACGGCGAGTTGCCCCGCTTGCCCAATCCTCGACTGAATATGAATCGGATTGCTCATGCCCTCTTGGATTCTTAAGACTATTCTGAGGACGCTGTTCCGAATGGTCACTACCTCTCATTTGTTTACAGGACAACCCTAACATTCACTCCCTTTTTTGTAACGATTAGTAGTGCTTTTGTTGTCAATCTCTTTCGCGCCTATAGCAAGCAAGAGGAAAATCGCTATCTGATTAGCTAGGAGCACGAACTGTAATAACCATCGTTCGTTCGACATTCACCGCATACGTCAGTAAATGTTTCACCCTCGACGACCGGTATTGCTTCCGGGTATCCAAACTTTGTCGCACATTCGCAGAGGGGAGGACGATTCAATGAGCCACATGTGTACATAATCTCGCATAAGGATCGAATGGCACTATGACATCCAAACAAATCATTTTTGCGAGCACGGCATTGGATTTCTTGATGTTGCATCCCCACATCGTCTACCAGGGGCACAATGTCTCGTTCTGGCACGACATTGAACAAATACTGTGTAATGGCATCTTTCGAGAAACTGGGATCAAAGGTCTTGCGCGACAACATGTTGTTGGGACCTGATATGGCGATTCCAGGTATTCCGGTTTGAGCAGCAGTGATCAACGTAATACCACCTTATTTGTGAAACATGGAAACCGACCAAGGCAGTGAAGAATGAGTCACGACAGAGCTGTATGATAAGCGACGCACTGTTGACTTTGGGCTGTTCTGCGTCAGGGCGAGACCACTTACCTCCTAATGACTGTCCCGTTATATGAATCCATGTGTTGTTTCCACTGGCCTGTAACTCCCGCACAAATTGCGTTGTTTGTTTGTACAATGACACTTTGTCCAGATTGTCGGATTCGAGAACGGATATTGCTTTGAGTAGCTGATGAATAATGGGCGTAAAGATTTCACCTAGTGGCATGAGTCCTCGTACAAATTGCGCAATCGCCGCACCACTCCACAATTGGGCATCCGTCAACCATTCCCACGAGGTGGTGGATCCGCGAACCGTTACAATGGCACCCGCAACGTCCGGAAAGGTCACCAAACGGTAACTCACGGCGGCGTTGCCTCCTTCCACACGTTGACGAAATTCCCGTACAATGTCCACTTCGTCTTTGGCAATGCCTGGACCAAACCATTGGTCCAACTTTTCCTGGAACGTATTTGGTGGTTGATACGCCATGACAGCCAAAAAGGCATCTGTTGCATCGTAACAAACGATAAACAACGAGTCAGCAAACAACAGAGACCTGGCTCACCCTGTAAACTTGAGCAGTACGTTCACTTACAGTCTGCAAGAGCTGTGAAATTACCGAGGGGGACCCCCAAGCCCTTGGCAAGTCCACAGGTGGGATATGGCAGGTTGGGTTGAGATGGGTACGTAAAGTTGTCCCGTGGCAACAAGACAATTTCATCCGCATCCGACACGGAGTCTTCTGCCGATTCCGACAAGGCTCCCACAGTAAATAAGACGACGCCAAGGACCAATACACCAAAGACATAAATCCAACTCGTTCGACTGGGTCCCTGGGTCACGTGGGTCAATATATTGTACAAGCGAGATTGCGAATTCCACAACCGAGGAGAAGGTGGGCTCCTTATTGATGACGCAGTTGCGGGGATTGTTTGGTCTGGACTGTGGGCCGAGCTCTGCTCTTCTCGACTGACGTTGTTCGGGTTGTCTTCATCTGACGGTGCTCTCCCCTGCGGAGTCGAAGAGTTATAAATGTCCTTCATGGATCCATATTCTTGCAAGAAGATTCCTGGATTGAGATAATACCGCACAACCGAAATTATGCAAAGGACTATAAACAAGATACATATGGCATAATTGGCTAAGGCCAAGAGAGTGACTGTGGGTGTGACCACCAAGATGGCCATTTCTAACACGAACATGAACCAGGCGAAGGCCGGAGAAGGACGTGTTAATCGATATTGATCGTAGACCTGATAAATCGCCTCGTCGTCGTCTTCTTTGCCGTTCTTATTGAATTCTTTCCAGCTACCGTCCTCTGGTTTCTCTTCCGAGTCGGTATTACGCTCTTCTTCCTGTAGCTGTTCTTCATGTTCGTGTTGAATCGTTTCATATAATCGATACATGCGTTGTGAACTCCTCCATTGGCCCATACAGCAGGCCAGGGCAATGACAAGGGCCAACAAGAGAATGACCAAGACGGAAGCTTCCATCCACACAAGAGCAGCGATAACCAAGAGGAGCACCAAGCCAATACATACAATGTTGCAAATCCAACTCGATCGCACTTGAAGGGGATGCAATGCTGCATCATGATCATGGTGGTGTTTGTGAGCTCGTACCACGGCCACCGTTTGAAAGCGTGTCATTGTGCAAAAGAGTTTTTCCAAACTCCAATTTTGTGCCGTCAAGAATCGTCGTGTTCCCAAAATTTCGGACAAGGAATAGACTCGTTCCGGTTGCGACAAGGTTTCAAAGACTTTTGTGCAACCGCACAGCAAGGTGAAGCGTGCCCATACGTTTGGTACGATGGAAACGTCAGGCGGCAAAGATTCGCTGGCACCATCTGTTTCATGGTCCTTGTCTTGGAAGGGTTCGTCCAATTGAGTGGTGAACCGTGCATGAAATTCGCTCAGTCCACTGTATTGGTACAATTGTCGATGAAAAATTGCTTGAGTCAGACAATACCAAACTGTGGGCGCCGATTCCTTATCGGCTGGACCGCCGTTTTGTTGCTGACGCGATAAAATAGCCCGCAAAATGAGCCATGCCGCTTGCACTTCCAGGGCCACTAGCATGGTGGCAAAGACCACATAATATACCGTCACACTGGAAAACCATGTCAGAAGCGTAATTTTCCACCATTCGTCGGAATGGGCCAACAGTGTACCAATCAGCGTCACCAAGGGTACACCGATCAAGGCCACCAAGGCCAACCATTCTGTGACAATCCAACAGGACCAGGAGGTCATGGCATTCTTCTTTTTCTTGTGGTTCGACAATGGCCGGTTCTTGCTGTGGTGGTAGTGATCCGAATCGAGGTAGGTGAATTGTCGCAACCAGACATGTCCGTTCCACACATCGTGCAAAAAGGCGGCTCCCAATGCCATTGCACAACTCAATCCATAAATGACAATGGGTATAGCACAAAGGGTACCAATAAAGGCTCCTGGATTTCCCTCCGAGGTGTCCGTCAAACCGGCTTCCACCACCAAATCCATAAAGACAAATAGAACGACTTGAAAGCACACCACGAACAAAAATCCCACATAGAAAAAGGCAATCAAGGTATAGGCCAAACGCAACAAATTCAAGCCCGTCGTTTTGTCACTTGAAACATGTTTGACTTGAAACGCAATGGAACCGTTGTTTTCGTGGTCGCTGCTACTCCGTTCCTCGGTCGTCCTTTGGTGAATTTGCCATTGCGACGTTCTTGCTTCATACACTTGGACCGATGTGCCTCGAAATCGTACATGACTGCTCGGTATGGGCAAGGTATAATGATCTTCAAACACGTCTTGTTGTTGTACCATTTTTGGCGGCCCCTGATCTGTAACAGTTGGAGGGTTGACATCATCTTTTTCGTCCATGGTCCATTCGACGGCATTATCAATGTTGTCCATTGCCTCGTTCCTGTCGTCATCGTCGTCGGCTTTGTTGGGGTTTCCATCCTGGTCTTTTGGATTCGGACTCTCGTCCGCTGGCGCATTTTCGGCTTGTCGATTGTACAACCACATGGTCACAGAGCCGTCCAATGTTACGCTTCTTTTTGTTCGATGGTTCGTCGTATGGTGTGTCTACCTATTGAAAGAAGCAGATCTTCGAAAAAACAAGACAAAAGGGATCTTTTCGAAAGGGGCTTTCCCCCTGCGCGCGCGGTACGCCACTCCTATGTGCGACTACCAACGATCAACTTCCCTTTACTCTACCAATGCTAGGGGGAAAGGATGATTGACGATTCGCTGCCTCAACTATTCCGAGTAAGAGTAGGAGTAAAAGAGAATTGACGAGTTCGAAGCACAACAGGTCAAGGAAAATATAACTACCACTCGACGGCCATGGGTTCTTTTCCTTTACTTGTAGGTCGACCTCATTTCTCTTGGTCTTGCTGAAATAAATGATGGTTTCATATAACTACGACTCGACGGCCTTGTTGTGTTCCTTAAACGTCGGAAGCTTTTTCTTTTCACTTGTAGCTTGTAGACACGAAAATGGAGGCTTAGCATGTCCATTGTGGACCCATGGGGCATATTTATGGATCTACACGCACCAGACGACGATCGCGATTCCTTGTACTCCTAGCATGAATTCTTAAAATTCCGACAATGAAAGAATCGGCTCGATGATTTCTCCCCGGAATGGTGTGTCATTGGAATGTGCAGAAAGAGACATCGGACTGGCGCCAATGGTGTTGATTGTTGCGAATTGACGTTTTCAATTGCATCGATAGGCTCGTGTGAGCTGAAGGAGCGTCAAATTCAACGTGTAAAAGGTCACGGGGAATCCGTCAGAGAAATGTTGATTGTGTGTGGCCCTCTGTCACAGGTATATACAAGAGACAAATTGGCTGGAACTGGGACAGATCGGCCAAGGACAACATCAATGGTAGAATTCATGAGGCGTTCAATGATCCCCACCAACTGACTCCCCGTTTGTTTAAAATCTGGACCAGGATTCACCTCCAACAAGTATACCTTCCCTAAGTGGTCCACGAGAAAATCCAATCCATAATGCTCGAAACACCCTTGACACGGAGCAAATACCCCAAACTCATTTTCGTAGGCCCGAAACAGTTCGCCTGTTATTTGTTCCATCTGCTCAATGACACGAGGAACCAAATCCCCTGGCATTTCAGCGCCATTTGTGTTCCCTTGAAGTAAGGGATTAATCTCCTCTTCGTTCCACGAAAGTATACAAGTTTCCTCACGAAAATTTGGATCCAGATTCTGATATGCAGTGTTAGTAACATGAGCAAAAAGGTCTGATGTTCGATTTCGATGATAGGGACTACCCGAGCAAAGAACCAGACACTCTCGGCAAAAGTATACTTTGAGGGCATCGACAGCCAAAACGTAGGCACGGATATGAAACTTTCTTCCTCCCAATAAAAGAGGGGGGTCAATGTACTTTTGAAGGACCCTGTGAATGTGGACCATCAGCAAAAAAAGATTAGTAATTTGTATCAACCATCATGTGCTGCCACCCTGCATCCATTTATCTGAGAAAAGCTTCGTACCATTCTCGAATGGAGTCTTGACTCCATAAAATGTCCACCAGTTGCTCGTATATATGGACGAGATAGATTCCGGCACCTTTGTTCACTGTGCTGCCTTTCAGGATCCACATCGGAGGACATTTCTTGTTTGGTTTGTCTGTGTCAAACGTTGGTCCACAGGTCCACATTATGTATTCCTGCTCTGCGCTATCCATGGCTTGGTGGGCCTGGATCAAGCATTTTTCCAAGGCCTCTCGTTGGTTCGTTCCATTGCCACAGGTGCCCTCATTTGCCTTTGCTTCCACGACATCGGCTAAACCTTGTTGATTGGAGTTTGCCATACCCTGTTCCCATACAGACCACGTGTCGATAGTCACTGTCTGTGGAATAGCGTCCTTCAAAATACTCGTCGGGTTCTTGATAACATAGCGGTGTGTGTAATAAGCCAATTGCGCTTTTCTACTTAAACCTTTGCGAACGCAATACGACGATGCACCATGTTTTCCTGCTAAAACGCTTTCCCAGTCAATGCGTTCGTATTCTGCCCATTGAAAATCACATCCATATGGTAGAAGAATTTCGTCCATTCCACTTCCTGGACCAAGCGTCACCGAAAAGCTTTCATCGTTGAATCGTCGACGAAAGGCATTGGCAATTATTCTTCTGGTATAGGGCTCGTCTACATCGAGGAAAATGGATCTTGGAGGATCACGAACAGTTTCCTCCACGATTTCTCTCTTCTTTTCCTTTTTATCCAGAATATGTAGAATGGAAAATTTGTCAGTAAGTACAACGTTGAGAGACGCTGTCTGATTCGTCATCGTCGTTCCGGTTCATTCGTCATCGTGAAAGCAACATTAATGAATATGACGTGAGAGTGACAGACGACGCTTCTATTGAAGCGACTAAAACAATAAAAGCGAATAAGACGCGATTAAAGTATAGTCATGAGTTGACAAACGTCACCTTTGGCATCATTTGAGAATGATGCCGACAGCCAAATGTTCTGTGGACGCATATTTCACCAGACTTCTTCTGTTCGACAACAACCCCGAACCATGACGAAAGGATTTGCGTTTGTGTTGCCCTATGTTCTGTCTTCCTTTCTTTTTTCCCATCCACTTCAAGTGACCAGCCTGATTGCACCGCACAATGTCAAGCGAAGTACCTTCCCACTTGTACCGTCTGTATCGACGACAACATCACCCTCTCAGCTTTTCATGTCTACATGGTCCGACGCCAGAGCTGTACGCGACTACCAAGACTTTCTAAGTTCTGGGAAACAGGAATTGGAACTTGCCTCGGATGTACCATCTGTGATTGTAACTACCGATGGCCCCACAGCTCAGTTGGCGAATTGGTTGAGGGAATACGGTACCGGAGAGGACGTGATCGTCACCCCAAATGATCCACTGCCTGAAACACTTGGGGGATCCTCAGAATTTCCAGTTTATGTCGTCATTCCTCCCTACTATCTCAACTATTTTCTCGAAAACCTGAGCGACAGCTACAAGATGCATATGGATGATTTTGTGTTCTTTAGCGGAGGACTGATCTATGGTAATATTGAAGAAGTTTTGAAGCAACGAGGTTTCTGTCGAGACGCCATGACTCAAGTTGTCATCAGTGGCTTGCACATTGCACCGAATGGACGAGGGCAAGATCTTTCGGGTAAGTATTTGTTTCGTCGTTTGTTTTGCCTCGCCCATAAGTCTCATGTGATTTGTATTTGGAAGTGAATCTTGGTCCCGATGGTAATGGGGAGTCGAAGATTGCTGGTGCGTGCTCTGCCTGTGGGAAGTGGGCCGGTGCCATTGCGGAACGATTGGAGCGTAGTAGTGTTCGATGTGCAACGGATTTTTACCGTGAATGGAGGAGGAAGATGTGGGAGCGGAATGTTCTCGATGCCTGTTTTAATGTGTAAGTTGTTCGAATTTGCCGCGCTGAACCATGATTTCGGTGGTGGCATCGCATTTCAAATCATGATTTAACATTGAAATCTCTTTCCAGTTTAGGGTCAGTTCGTGACCAACCCACGACGGTTGCGGATGTGGCCAAGTTCTACGGTGAAGAAGTTAGTGAAATGGTTTGGGAAATGTCTCAGTTGCTCAGAGGTTGGAGAGCTTTGACGCTCATGTTTGGTTTTGAAGAACGCATGTTTGGAGTTGCGGAAGCTCATGGAGGTGAAACACAATGCACCTTGGTGGAAGAAATGTACCCCTTCATTTGGGGAAGCCAAGTCTTTTTGGAATCAAAGATGTTTGTGGAATATCTGACGTATGCAAAGACACAAAAGAATTTCCTCCCCAATACACAACTCCCGCAACGAGCAGACTCTGAATACACAACCAAAATGCGACAAGGAAATCTTAGAGCAGATGGAGTAGTTTAAGATTAAAAGTACAGACTACAGCATTAATTTTGTTTACGGTTGTTCAGACATATATGTACGTTGCCATTAACAAGGCCAAAACGACTACCCTTGATACCTCACCGACTTGGGCGTCACATGGACTCCTTGCTACCAAAAGTTAACGTTGTCAAATATTTCTATTTCTTCATCGCCGTCGCCGAGATATTCCATGCTTTTTAATACCAAGTTTTCGCCCCAACGAATTGCCCCAACTTCATTTGGATGAAGCAAGTCATTCATCAGGGTCGAATTGACACGTGACTTGTCATGTGTAAGAAAAAGATTTGTCGCGTTAAAAAACTCAACCCTGGAATTGGTGGCGGAATAGCATTTCAGATCGTGATTTAGCATTGAAATCTCTCTCCAGTATATGTTCTCTTCGGACCAGAGGGGCTTGGATCCACGAGGCAAAATTGAATGTATTGCCACTATTGCGTCCTTTCGATGATGCAAAATGTACTCCACAACCTGGAGAATCCCTGCCAATGTCGCGTTGACATTGCAATGGGAGCTAAATAAATCGTTTGTACCGACAAGAACCCACCAGAGGGGAGGATTGAAGCCTTCAGGCATCTCACCCTGCTCTAGTCGATACAAGAGGTTTGGTGCTCTGTCGCCTGCGATACCAAGAGCTAGTCCGTGAATGAAGGAATCTTGATCACGAAACAGCCGCTGGTAGACTTGATGAGTTTTGTGTGCAACTTGCAAGTCGCCCCCAAGTTGTGTGCCAAGCCATCTCTCAACAATCGAGTCTCCAACAAGCACTATATCGAGGGGACGATCCTGCGTCATACTTTCTTGCACCAATTCAGTGTTGCGCTGCAGAGCCTTCTCCCAGGCTTGTTCTCCATTTCGAACAGGCAACAGAGGGTTGTTACACTGGCATTCTTCGGTATTTTCTGAATCATCAGATGATTCTGGACGCAAACACCACTCAGCCTTGGCCAAGTCACCCTCGGCGTACTTCCATATTTCCCATCCCTGGCCTTCCGTGAATGCGTCTCGACACTGGGTCAACTGTCCCTCCGGTGCATGCTTTAACATCCCAAAAAGAAAAAGACAAACAATTCCAAACATCAATCCTGCGAAGAAAAAGCAGTGTGCGGCGGAGGAAAAACTCCAGAAAATGATCTGCTTGCGACGTCGCGCCGCCCGCGTTTGGGAAGTGGGGCTTAGACCAGTCTCATTGGGTTCGTCCCCGTCTACAAGTGCAACCTCCTCTTCCTCATCATGGTAACCATCGGTTTCACCGTTTAGAGAGGGCGGCTCTCCGTCGTCCATTTCAAGAGGCTGCATTATCACACTTGCGTTTGCTCGCACCCGTCGATGATATTCGTCAAATTTAAAACGAATGAGACAAAAATGAAGGAGCATGTGAATCTTGTTGCCTCTGTTGGGGGCGGCTGTTTTGGGTCAACACACACGTGGCAGCAACAGCCCAACTCACTTCCCCGCGCTCTGAATCTGTCCCTGATGCTCCATTATTTAAATGGATTTTGTCACGTATGCGAAGTTCGCACTTGGGAGTGGCCTTATGTGAATCTTTTGAGGGCTCGTTCGAATCTCTCCAACAGATTGAGCTATGTGACCAAATGCCTACGAGTAGGTAGTTACTCCTAGAGTCTATTCTTAGGGGTAGGAGCACTCCTAGCTAGTAGGAGTAGTAGCAATGACTCTAGGAATCGATTTGGTTTTCTGGTCGGGTTGACACTCGAAGTGATTCAGATTGCAGTCCTACACAGTCCAAACGGAGCTGTATTGTACTACGAGGAATACGAATGATTGCCCACCTTATCGCAAACGAGAAAATAGATCCGATCTGTTAAAGAGACGATTGAGGTTCGACCTCAATCACAGCTGCAGCGCCCATGCCACTTCCAATGCACATTGAAATAACACCATACCTGGCCGTTCGTCTACGTTTCAATTCGTGAAGAAGTGTTGCCACCATTCTGGCTCCGGTGCAGCCTAAAGGATGTCCCAGAGCAATTGCTCCACCATTTGGGTTTACTTTGCTCTTGTCCAGACCAAGTTCATCAATGCACCACGAAGCCTGAGAAGCGAATGCTTCGTTAATCTCATAGACATCAATGTCGCTGACAGTCAGGCCAATATGATCCAGTACTTTCGGGATTGCGACTGCTGGACCAATTCCCATAATACTAGGAGGAACACCGGCTGTGCTGTAGCCACGCCATATGCCCAATATAGGGAGATTTCTTCTCTTGGCTTCTGCCCGTGTCATGAATAAAACAGCCGCGGCACCGTCTGTAGTTTGACTCGAATTTCCCGCGGTCGTAAGACCCTGTTGGCTAAAGACAGGTTTGAGTTTGGACAGGACAGCCCGAGTTGTCCCCGGTCGGATGCCGTCGTCTTTTCTGACGTCTCCTACTGGAATAATTTCCTTTTCAAATTTTCCATTTTGTTGAGCAGCCCCAGCCTTTTGATGTGACTGGGCGGCAAATTCGTCCAACTCATGTCTCTTTAGACCGTATTTCTTCACGACATTCTCGCTTGTCACTCCCATTGGCAACAAGCAATCCATTGCAGTCTTGTTTTTCCAAGTAGTTTCCCAATCCACATCTAGAGGCTTCAACTTGTTCATGGGGTGGAAAGACATGCTTTCAACGCCTGCTCCGATCCCAATCTTTGTTTCTTTTTGGGCTACACTGTTTGCAACTGCCGCACATGCTTGTAAGCCAGAAGCGCACTGCCGATTAACAGATTGGAGAGACGTAGTTTCAGGAATTCCTGCTACGATTTGAGCCATACGCATGGCGGCAAACCCCGCTGGTGGTAATAAAACATTGCCGACACAAATATCTTCAATCTCGGCACCTGAAACACCCGTTCGTTCGAGAGTGCCCTCCAATACTGTCTGAAGTAGCGTGGATGCTGGAACTTGAGCAAGTCCACCCTTGCGAGATCGGCACATGGGCGTTCTAATCGCCGACACAATCACTACATCGTCATCACTGTTCATGGTCTTCGCTTGCAAACTGGATAATCCCCAGATTGATAGGTGAGGAGTGAGGCCCGCTTGCATGCGTACTCCGGTAATCCGTGACCCAAAAAACTACCTATACCCAGATTCAAAAGGCTAGAGGCTAGAGGTAGTTTTAGTTCTTCCATCACCCTTTACGGTCTAAGATGAACTACAGAATGGAATCAGACTCGTCTGTTTTCAATCTCTTGTCATCTCTTCTACTTTTACTAAAGGTATGAGCCACAGGTAACGATAGCGAGGGTGACGGGATCGACTGAGATTTCCCAATGATCTACTGGTGCTGTGTTTGGACTGTATCGGTTGTCGTTTGTATATTCACACAGTGACTAGGCCCACAGATTCTTGTTTTCTCGTTGGTGGTACTCTGCGTTTGTCATTCTCCACCAAGTTGGGCAACAATGTGAGTGGCTTGATCCACCAGACCTTGCAACCTACCTTGTTCTTCTTGCAGGCGTTGATTTTCTCGGCGAAGATTCGCAGAGTCGTCTTGGAGGGTCTGCATCTGAACACGTTGACGTTCTCGCTTACGCCGAGAATATATTAAATCGGCCATTCTTCGTTTCGCGACTCGTATGTCTTCCTTCTCCTTTTCCGTCCCTTCAGTTGTTGCCGCTTTACTGGCTACTGTTGTTTCTGCCACGGTTATTGCTGCTGGGTTCTTTGTATCTGTTGGTCCATCCTGGTCTTTCGATTCAGGAGTTTGCTGGACAGGAACACTATTGGTTACCTGGATTGGTGTCGTCAAGTTACCATCTTCGACCTTTTTTAGTAGAAGGTGTTTGTATGTTTGGAACTCTCTCTCCCGACGCCGTTGGCACCATTCAAACCAATCTTCTACTCTCCATTCTCCACCAAATGATAACGGTACGGCCTTTTTGGTCATGCCAATGGCCAGCAACTTGTTTAGAATTTGATCCGCTTCAGTCTCAATGTGAGTGTACACACGTGTCTGGAATATTTTACCCATGGTTTGGACCAAGGAATGGACCAGCTCGGCTCCATCCGACTGTTTCCTTTTCTGAGGGACGCACAATAAGTGAAAGACGTGCCGAATGGGCATGACGGACGCGGCAATCCCAGTGATGCGACGCATACAATCCCAATCCACATTTTGATTCCGCGGTGTGACCTTGACGGAACAAAAGATGGCACCATAAAGCTGCGAATGGTAGTCTTGCGCCAAAAGTTTCGCCACATAAAAATAGGCTCGCAGTTTGTGCTCGGTGGTGGAAGTGGGAATCCACTTTCGACGATCCACCAAGATGCATTTTTGTCCCGTCGTGGCGTCTGGCAACAAGGCGGGGAACCCCGCCTCCAGTGTCTTCACGTCTTGAGGGTTCAAGGCGCCATTCCCCGTCAAAGTGAGGGGAAGAAAGGCTTTATCCGGTCCAAACACACTTTTTGGTTGCGTCCAGTATAAACATAATCGCTTGGCCGCCGCTTTGAGATCATAATTGCAGTATCGGACAAATTGAAGCGGGTCTGTTTCTGTCATTACCACGTCGGAATTTGTGGCCAATGCTTCTTTCAAAGCTTCATTTTCTTCTTCACAGGACAACGGCGATGATTGCACAATCTCCATGACCATGGAACGCACAAGATCAGGAAATTGTGAACATATATCATTGGGAGGTTCGGATGAAGAGGACAAGGAGAATGAGGGAGGGGTGGCAAACGCACCTATCGTACCCGATTTGGGAACTCGATTGGGTATCGTAGAAAATGAGACCCTTTGTGTGTTGCCATGTCTTTCAGAGGAGTAGGACATCTTTGGATCCAGATTCTCTGCCCTGGACGAAATGTTAGGGCGATGTGGGTGGCTTCCACCTACGGATAGTGGTCGGAGTTGTTCTTCTTGAGGTCGTTGTGGTTGCTGTGCAGAAGGATGAGCAGCGACATTTTGTTGGGATACTTCTTGCTCTTTGCCTTGTTGGACTTCTATTGTTTGCCGTGTTCGACACCACAATTCAAATTCATCTTGATCCTTCCATTCTCCTCCCATGGACATCGGAAAGGTAGCTTCTGTCAAGTGAAGGGTCATGACAAAGTCTCGGACCAGCTTGCGAGAAGTTGCGTTTAGTACATGACATTCCACAAGAGGCATCTTAATATCTCTTTGATCCTGCTGATTGCTGTTGCTGCTGCTAGAGTTGATCCGAGTCTCGGCATCCGTGGAGGCAAACAATTCACGAAACATAGTTTCTCCTGCCGCCAAGACACCGGCCGCCAAATCCACTTGTTCGGCGCGAGGAAAATTGATCAAGTGAACCTGTACTTTGACTGGCAAGGCTGTGTGGACTAACCCAAAGATTTGTTGCAACATATTCCAGTCCACGTCGGTATTGGATGGAGTGACCAGCACAATGAGACAGAGAATGTCATTCATGGAAGCTGCATTCTTGGCCAAGACGTGAAACAACTAAAACAACAACTTGAGCTGTCGTTGCAGCAGTAGAGGCACGGTGTCATTGTCAGTGGGGTTCTTCTCGGCGTGGGAGAGTTCCAGCCACCGTCGTCGATCGATCAAGATACATTGTTGTCCAATCTGAGAATCGGGCAAGACAAGAATGGTATTTTGGTTGGTGGGCAATGCGTTGACTTCATCCATGGTGAGTGCACCCGTTCCCGTCAAGCATTATGGTAAAAAGGCACGTTCGGGGCCAAACAGCCGGAGACGTTCTGTCTTTTGGAAGTGGGCATATGGCGTGAGTTGATGATATTTTTATTGTCCAGTTGTTTTGTTTACTTTATATTTCTATTTCTGTGTGGTGGTGGTGCTAAGCGGCCGAGCCGCATAGCAGGTGGGGTTCTGCCACTTGTGGGAAAAAGGTGGCTAATGAGTATGGTGTGTATATAGTGGTGGTTGTGTGTCGCAACAGACGATGTTGCTGTTGCTCAAAGTCGTACGCAGCGGAGAGTTGATGCTCCACTATGGTCAACTTGGTTCGATGATGCGGCTAACGACGAAAAGGAAGATCAAAAACAACAGATTTGGAAATTATGGTGACAGTGGGAATTTGAATCTATCTACTTTCCCATGCCGACACGCGCGCTACAAGACTGCCCGTCAACCCCACTGATGGACAGTACGCCCCACTTTGTGACACTCCCTCTCAGACGTAGTAGCCGCGTAAGCTTATAGTTTTGCATGATTACCATCCAGCCAACATCTTTCTCGCTCGTTGAAATAGAGTCTTATCCAGTCCTTTTGTCAAACAATCCGCCACTTGTTCGTCCGATGCGACTTTGACCAAGCGGATGTTGCCATTGTACACATGCTCTTTGAAGAAATGGTACTTGACTGCGATATGTTTGGAGCGAGGAGTCATTCGTGGTGATGTGGCCAACAAGATGGTTCCGTTGTTGTCCTCAAATACTTTTGAGTATGCTCTGCAAGGGAGCTCATCAATGTTGAACATGGTTTTGATTTCATCCACTAAACCCCGTAGTGGAATGAGATCTCTCATGGCAAGACTGAGGGCAATGTACTCGGCCTCCATGGTTGATACGGCAATTTCTGTTTGTAATTTTGATACCCAATGGACTGGACAATCACCAACCATTAAAACATAGCCGGTCCTTGACTTCACGCAAAGCGGATCCTGTGGATCCTCACTGTTCCACTGCCCCGCAAAATCAGCATCCACGTAGCAATCAACGGCCAAGCATTCCTTCGATGGAGTGAGGATCATCCCTTGATCTCTCGTTCCTTTCAGGTAGCGGCAGATGCGTTTGACGGCTTTGGCATGCGATGCCTTGGGGTTGTGTGTAAATCTTGCACACTGGTGCACTGCGTATGCGATTTCTGGGCGTGAGTTGGACGCCAAATACAATAGCATTCCTACCACTGACGCGTAGCTCCACTGTTCTGCGTAGTCCTCTCCGTCTTGGTCTTTACCGAGCGGCTTTTGACTCGCTGGAGTCTTGTCTGGGTTACAATCTTGTAGCCCTGTTGCGTTCAACACTTTGTCAATGAGGCCATACTGTTTGAGTTTGATTTGGCCGTTGCTGAGACGTTCGAAATCGATGCCGAGGTACGCTGATACGTCTCCCTCAACCGTCGTCTCCAAATCATCTGCGAGCGACTCCAACACCTTCATGATGCGTGCTTTGTCCGGTCCGGCCCAAATTACATCGTCGATGTATACAAGGCATAGGATCCGTTTGTTTGGGTCGTAAAATAGGCACGGATCAAACGGACTCTGTTTAAATCCACGTTGTTCCAGATGACCCTTTAGGTGGTCATACCACGAGAGAGGCGCTTGCTTCAAGCCATAAAGGCTTTTCTTCAAATGCAACACATATTCTTCACCGTCTTTGGTGTCCGGTGCAAAGTCCTTCGGCAGCTCCATGTAGACATCCTCTGTGAGGAATGCTTGAGCGAAGGCATTGGTGTAGTCCGTTTGGACTGTCTCCCAACTAAAGACAAGGACCATCAACAATACCAGCCGAATCGTTATCCATTGGACAACAGGTGCATAAGTCTCGAAGTAGTCCAAGCCGTAGGTTTGCTTGTCACCTCTAACACACAGCCGTGCTTTTAGTTTTCGCACTGAACCGTCTGGATAGCGCTTTCTCCGAAATGCCCAAGTGGAAGGTAAGGCTTTGCCGCCACGCTTTTCCATCTCGGATCGGAGTGTCATGACCCAGGTTCCTTTGTCTTCCAGCTCTTTCACTTCATTTCCCATGGCAGCTACATAGCCCTCACGGTCATTACCAGTCATTGCCTCGTAGTAGGACGGCAGATCTGGATTGTTCTTTTTGGTTGAAGCTTGGAACACGATTGGATCGCGAAATCCAAAGGTGTCGGAGTCGGTATCCGAGTCAAGGTACGCCTGATAGGCTGTGCCCGTCATTGCGTTGGTCACGAAAGCTGCGAAACTCGCCAAGGCTCGATAGCCTGCACCTTGTGTGCCATCATATCCCCAACGGAGTGGCGCCTTGCGCGTTCTGCTGGAGCGACGGAGAGATGGTGACGGTTCCTCAGGTTCTGGTTGTGGCTGTTGTTGTTGTTGTTGTGAAGGAGGAGGTTCTTCAGCGTCAGGCTGAGGCTCTTCTTCGACAGGTGGCAAGGGCTGTTCCTCTTGCTGTTCGGGTTGATTCGGTTCGGACGGTTGGTTTGGTGCAGGTACATCCTGCTCCCTCTTTTGTTGCATCCCGTCGTTGATGGGATTGGTTGGTTCTTCAAACTGAACTCGTTGTTGTGTTCTCCAAATTTGAGATGAGCGGTCAACATTGTCATTTTGATGCTCCACCCATTCATCCGCTAAAGCAACCGGGTCGTCTTCATCGAATGCATAGTGGTAGCGGGAGTCACCAAACAATTGAGTCCATTCAGCTTCATCGAATGGGCGGTCCAATGCAGTTCCGATCACGCTTGAGAACCAATCGTCGAAGACGACGTGGAACTGCGGTGAAATGTGTCCCGTTTTTGTATTGAGGACTAGTGGCACCCTGGACGAATGTCGTTTGGAAAAACCAAGGAAGATTCCACGACGTGACCTTGGCTTCCATTTTGGGAGCTTGTGTCCGTCCTGGAGTGTCGGATCCAAGACATAACAGGGGCATCCCCACACGTGCATATCCGCAAAAACTTGGCGACCGGCCTTGGACTTCACAATCAACTCCATTGGTGACATCATGCCAGCGCTGGTACGAGGCATGTGATTGTGTTGAAACACCACATAGTCAACCGCCATTGGCCACAGACTGATATCTGCTGCATCAGGCCACCAAATCGCAGCGTGGATAAGAATCGTGCGTGCTTTCGACAAGATGGTTCCAATAGCACGCTCGGCTATTCCGTTTTGATGGTGAGCTCCGACTCCACTGAACTTGATGTTTTGGAGACCGGATTTGATTTCGTTCACAAAAGCGTTGGAAGCGAAGATGCCGTTGTCGGATTGATAGGCTTGGACGGTGATTCCAAGATCAAACATTCGCTTTTCGTATCGTTGTTTGGCGGCAATCGTCTCAGTGGCCGTGAAATTGACCAAATGCTCGATGTGGATGTCACCAGTAGCGTGATCCACGAAGATACAGCCTCCAGAGTACATGCTGTCTGGATGGGACTGGCCGCGAGACAAATAGAGGCGGCCCTTTTGCTTGACGACAAAATGATCCATGGAAACGCGTTGACCGGGAAACAACTGGTCTTTCTTCAAGCCATACTCCCTCTCGCGGACAATCGTTTTCGTTGAGGTATCAGTCGGACGCCGTTTTGCTTTGCCAAATTGGCAGCTAGAACATTTTGGCAATTCACATTTGGATGCAGCCTTGATGAGAGGGGACGAACCAAGGGCTCCAGATTGCATAAGACGTTGGATAGCAGCCAAACCATGATGACACAAACGAAAGTGCCATTTCATGAGCTCCTTTTGTGGCGTTGTCAGGTTTGGATTTTGGGTGTGGGTGACACATGCTTGATTCACTGACGGAGAAGGTTGAACATTCGCCATAGTGCACGTAGGAAGGTTGTTTTCTGGATGGTATGAAATGCTTGCAACTTTGCCGTCTGCGGTTTCGAACCGGAGAGTCGAACCACGGATCACGAAACTTTCAAGCATGTTCTCGTCGGACGTGGCTTCTTTGTGTTGCAAGTAGCTTTGCGGAGAAAATAATCGGCAACGAGCGGTGGAGACATGGTAAGCCGGTGCTTCCATTTCGGTGTAGCTCCCGTCGTCAAGTTGCATTCTCCAGCGGACGATTCCGGTTCCATCTATTGGTAGGCCCTTTGCCAATCCTTGCAGCACTGAACCAGTTTGGGCAGAGTATTCAACAAAATCGTCTCGAAATGGGGTGATGGTGATCGTTGCACCAGAATCGATCGTGACCGAAAAAGTTGAGGCGGAGGATTCCGAAAGAAAGTTCCAAGCCAACGTTGCTCCCTCTGTTGACGGCTCGGCGGTGTTTGCCTGTGCTTGATGAGGGACGGCCGTGTGAAACAGAAGGGAGAAAGACAATTCCTCAAACGGGTCAGGGTCAGGAGGTTTTGGAAACAGAGAAGGGGGAGGATCGTCGTCTGCTGGGCTTGCGTCGTCAAGGTCACGACGCTTGCGTCTCCGTCGTCTACGCCATCGTGGTGGAAGGTAGAAGGTTCGTCGATGATACTTGAAAGCAAGGGTGATTTTGCTATTGGGTTGCCCAAACAAGCGTCGATGGTAGACGCGACTTGCAAAGGCAAGCGATGGAAACTTGGTGCGCGGTGCATCAATTCCCAAAACGAAGGAATGTGTGCTCATCATCACACCCGAATAGCAACAGAACAGACCAGGCAATACCAAGATCGGCGAGAAGCGAAAGCAGCGACGAGTTTTGCGAGTGGTTGAACGGCGAGGTTTTTGTTGTGGCAAGACAGTGCGCCAAAGAGAGAGGAACAAGCGAATAAAAGCGAAGAGAATGGGCAACGGATTCATCATCACCAAATAAGAATACATAGCGATGAGCATCCGCCCGATGAGTCATTCGTCGTCTTCGTCTAGAATAGTTGCAGCTCCACAATATTTTAGAGATGCAAGCGATGCGGCCGGTTTCGTACCGCCAGTTTGATTCGCTTTCTTTGCATAATCGTTGTCATGCGTCGCCGTTCCGTGCGATAGTCGCCAGAATCCACAAATGGCACACCAGTGCCACGGCGTCCCATTCACATTTTTGGTTTCGGGCTCTCCATCACCCGGTGGTTTGGACTTCCAAGGAGCCTCTGGTGCTTTTGACTTGCCTTTGCCATCGTCGTTGTTGGCTTTCGGGCAATCCTTCTTCAAATGGTCCGGTGACCCACAGATGTAACACTTTCGTCCACCAGTTTGCTTTCCCTTTCCACTGTTGGTTCCGCCCTTTAAGGCAGCCGAGACACTCTTCTGCACGAGATTGTTAATCTCGGTTTTTGTGAACGACATCATCGCTTCTGGCGGATTGCCAGAGTCACTCTTTCCAGACGGTCCCCAACGCTTGGCCGTCAACAACAACTATACTCCGCATTCGCTTCCTCCACAAGTTGTTGGACCGAGATGTAATCAGGTTCAGCTGCTCGTCCTTCGATGGTGGCTCTTGAGAGGCCATGGACTTTGGTGACCCATTGGTTGACTGCTGTGCTCCGCGCCATAAACTTCACACGAAATTGCTCTACTGACGATGTGCAGAGCTGTTCATTCAGGAGAAATGGAGCATCGCTTGGCACATTCTTTCCAAGCTCCACACAAGTTTGGAGAAACTTGGTGGTGAATACTTTCACATCTTCTCCAGCCGTCTGTCGAAGTTTGTGGGCCTCCAATTGTTGTTTCAACGCTTTGATTCGCTGGAAGGAGGCGGTTCGAACCTCGCGAACAACGTAAATCCACAAGATTGGTCCAAATTTCATGTCGCGTGGTAGCAATGGACGAATGCTGGTCTTGACAGTTTCATCCAGCATTGACATGATGGCCTTATACGCAAGGTCCATGTTGTTGGTAGAGTAATCGTCATACAGAGGAGTGGCAGCTCCCATCCCAGTCCTAAAGTGGTTCACCACAAAGGCCGGTGTGAATTCAGAGTCTTCTTGCAGGATGTCGACAAGTCTGGTGGGATCTTGTGGATCAGGAAGGTAGAATTCACTGTCCATCCCATGAAACTCCATATGGTCAGCGACCATCTCTGCAAACTGCTCGATCGTGAGACTCTTTTCGTCTCTGGTGAACTTTCGAGCGTCGTTTTCACTGCTATCCACGATAGTGGTCTTCTGTTTCAGCGCCTTGTGCGCTTCCGTCGGGTCTTGCAACTGGTAGCAATACGGGCTCCGCGGAACGGTTCGCGTCGTTGTTGCGAACGTCACATCAGTTGGTCGGCCTCCAGTCCATGGATGGATCCCAGTTAATCCGCCAAGGTTGGGCCGAGGAGGTGGTGCCGGAGTACGTACACGAGGCGTCGGTGGTGTTGCTCCTCCTCCCGATGCCATGGTGTTCAGCGCCGTGTCTGTTTCGTTTCGTCGATGGTACGCGAAGTCTTCTTCTTCTCTAGCTCTCGTTCGGTAACAAAAGCAAGCTTACAACCCTTTACTTGGGCTCATAACCTGTCGCAACAGACGATGTTGCTGTTGCTCAAAGTCGTACGCAGCGGAGAGTTGATGCTCCACTATGGTCAACTTGGTTCGATGATGCGGCTAACGACGAAAAGGAAGATCAAAAACAACAGATTTGGAAATTATGGTGACAGTGGGAATTTGAATCTATCTACTTTCCCATGCCGACACGCGCGCTACAAGACTGCCCGTCAACCCCACTGATGGACAGTACGCCCCACTTTGTGACATTGTGGGGCGTAGCCGTGTTGTGCTAGCCTTAGTGCATTCTACGATTATTGCCATTCATGTCTTTGGCGTATCCTTTCTCCGACACAACCATAAGGCGACGTGATCTTTCGGATAAACTGGTCAAAATTACTACTCCAGGCGGGTAATATAATGGTTCCGGGAACAGAGAAAGATCGACGGCTCAAACTCATCCTGCAGAAATACACTCCACCGCTGGGGAGATATCTACCTACCTACGAGAGGTAGGGTAGACCCTCCAGTTTTGACGACACAGCGTAGTCGTGGGTCGGGGTAGGGTAGCGTCTAATAGAAAATAGAATCGAATGCGAGGCAAGATGATTCTTGAGAGTTGAGCAGGATGTGTGCACCATTTCGCTTTAGGGGCATTCATTCAGCACCTGGTGGGATGCTCATGAAACACTTGAACACAAAAACAGGAAATAATGGACCTGGTGTCATTCATGCCCCAATGATCCTCCTACTGAGAACCTACCTACCTAGTCCCACAAACGCCACTATATTCGGAGTCTACCGTGTCTGCGTCTCTGTCATACCGAGATTTTACGTTGACAAAAGAACCCTTTCATCTTTTGGTCATGCCTATCCTATTATTCCTTTCTCCTGGGTATTTTTTCCTATTTCCGACTCGACTTCCAGGCCGCTTGCTGTTTCACATGTTTTTGCTGTTCCTTGACCAACTTCTTCATGGCCGATTTGGTCAATTCATTGCCCTCGGCATCGTGTGTCGGAATGCCCTTGTCATCAAATTTACTATATTTGCCCTTGAATTCGTCCCATTCACGAAACAAATTCACTGCTTCGATCAACATTCGTCGTTCCTTGGCTTCCATGGCCGCCCTGGTACCACTTCGTCGATCGTCCAATTTGGATTGTTCCGTCGCAGTCAACTTTTTCTTGGGACCTTCCTCCTTGAGAGATACAATGCGATTCAGCACAATGCGTCCTGTGGTGTTGGTTTCACAATTGTACGTTGTCTCGTAGTCCACGACAAAGTAGCCCATGCGTTCCAATTGAAAGGAGGGATTGGACTCCCATTCACTAACGGTCCTTCCATCAATGAGGGAGGCCGCCGATGGATCCAACATGGCCTTTTTGTAGACCACTTCGGATTCCGGATTGAGTTCCTCCATCCAACCAACCGAGGAAGGTTCCGGTACGAGAAAGAGAGGATTGTAGACTCGTACTTCACAAGTCAAACCATCCGAAGGGACCCAGGACAAGTAGGATTTCGGCTTGGCTCGCGACTCGGAGACATCTAAATGACATTCCAAGAAATCAGTAGTCTTGTCATTTTTCATGACCACCTTGTCACAGACCAAGTTTCCTCCATGATATTTGAGTCCGACAGCTTTGTTGGGTGCCAACCCAAAATAGTCTGCATCGTCCTCCAATCGAAAGTCTGAGGAATCAATAAACACTTTGGAGGTTAACGTCACGGTATGGACCCCCAAATCTGGATTGGTGGGTGAATTGGCCACTTCAAAGGTGAGATTGGAGGAGGCGACGGCATCAAAATTGGTAATCACCACGGCAATGGGATCGAGGGCCGCCATAACTCGCCGACTTGTGTCACTCAACAAGACGCGCGCCGTCTGTTCCAATTTTTTTAGTTCCACCAGATTGGCAGCTCGTGTGGCTCCAATGTCTTGACAAAATTGATTGATAATCTGGGCCGTATATCCCCGTCGTCGCAACCCCGACACGGTGGGCATCCGACAGTCATTCCAGCCTCGGACAATCTTGTCCTGCACCAAGGTGATGAGTTTGCGTTTGCTCAAGACTGTTGCTTCGACATTTAAACGGGACATTTCGTACACCTTGGGACGGTACAAATCCAAGGCCCACAAAATCCAATAGTAAGGTTCGCGACGAGATTCGAACTCCAAGGTACAAATGGAATAGTCAATGTGCTCGAGGGAATCGCAAATGCCATGCGTGTAGTCGTAGGCTGGATAAATACACCATCCATTTCCAGCATGAGGATGCGGTGTATACTTGATACGGTAGGCAATCAAATCGTACATATTGGGATTGGATGATTCAAAGTCCATTTTCAAGCGCAAGGTATAGGTGCCTTCATCAAAGAATCCCATTTTCATTTTATCAAAGAGCTCCAAGTTCCGTTCCACACTGGTATTTCGATTCCTGCCTGGGAGTAATGCTTCATCGAGCGGAAACTCCGCATCGGGATCGCGTCCGGAATTGCGACAATTGGCGCGATTCAAGGCCAATTCTCGTTGCGCCCGGATTTCGTTGGCCGTCATATCGCACACATAGGCCAATCCCTTGCGAATGAGTTGCAAGGCAAATTGAAATAATTGCTCAAAGTTGTCACTACTATAGGTAGTCCGTTCTGGTTCCCATCCCAGCCATTTCAAATCTCGTTCAATACTGTCCATATATTCCTTGGATTCGGCATCCGGGTTGGTATCGTCGTAGCGGAAAATGGTTCGTCGATTGCTCACTTCGACACCCAATTTGTCAAAGGCCAAACGGAAATTCATATTCATGGATTTGGCATGACCAATGTGCAAATAGCCATTCGGTTCGGGTGGAAATCGGGTCCGTACCACCGTACCATTCACCGCCGAATGCGACTCGACCAAGGCCGCCGAGTTTTGCGCCCATTCCAATTCTCGTCCTTGCAACACAGAAGGACCAGCTGCGGCATCGGAAGGCGGGCTGGTGGTGGTGGACGACGGTTCACTCGATGACATGGTTACAATAGTTCGTTCCTTCGTTCGTCGGTCAATGGTTGTAGACGGATATGGCGAAGAGACAAGCTTCAAAGAGGCCAAGAAAGCCAATGATCCTCTCAGTTTGTGGCGCAGACGTTCATTCACGTTTGTCATTCACGTTTGGGACGGGTTCTGAGCCACACGTCTCCAAATTCTTTTCGGGTCGCTCGTCGCTCGCTCGACCTTTCGGTCGCGCTTAGAGGTTGGACCCGCGAGCTCAAATCAATGCGGGTAGGATACCCGCGCAACCCAGCCTTTGCGGTTCCAAATACCCGCGTGTTCCGCAGTTCCGCACCACTATTGGATTTTATGTACTCTGAACAAATTTGACGTACGGGCGGTCAGACCTCGAAAGCAACAAATCGGTGCACCCCGCCTTTACTGTGCGTAGGTGCGAGTAGCGCGGATCGGACCCGCCAGTCTCTTTCGTCGCGGTTCCAGGGATCAGCACCGCGGATCCGCGGATCCGATCCGCAGCACCGCGATGCGGGTCCAACCTCTAGTCGCGCTGTGTCTTTCGTCGGCTGGCATCCATGGAATTTGGAATTTGGAAGAACAAAGAAGACAGAAACAAGCTGCATCTGGATGCAAGTCTTCGGCCACCGAGCCACCTACAAACAAGAGATATAGTCATACTGTATACTCTATACAAACCCACAGGCCGAAGGGAACACGGCAAGTCCATCTTCAAGTCCCTTCGGCAGACAACAGACAACGCCGCGAAAACCAAACCGAAGTCTGATCTTTTGAGAGCTTCTTTCGATCTCCACAAGCATTGCACCAGTGACAACTCCTTCGCTTTGTTTGGTGTTGTCTCTGTGTTGTTTTGGTTCTTGTAGTGTTTCCTCAAACTCTCTGGTTGGGTTCTTTTCGTTGGGTTGGGTTTCCCCCGTCGGCCATCATCCTTGTGAGGGTTTTCCCATCCAATCCAGGTTCTCGTTGTGCCTTCCAGACCACACACACAAAACCAAAACCAGAACCAGAGCCCCTTGTCACTCTCTGTCACTCCGACACAAGACTACACAAGGCTTGTTGTTCTTATTCTTTTTCCATTGATCTAGTAGTATTTACACAATGCTCCAACCGTTTACCCCCTTTATGAATCTTTACGATACCTTTCCCAATGTCGATGACGACGACGAGGAAGACTACCACGACGACGACCAAAGACTGGAACCTTTGGATTCGCAAGTACCGCAAGATGATCCCCAAGACCATACGAGAATCATACGAGCTGCCATGCGGCACTCGCAAGTATGGAGCTTGTTTTGTTCCAAATTATTTCTCTGTTGGATCTCCACCCTCTTGATTGTCTACCTCATCACGTGGCATTCCGTCTACACACCACCCGGCGTATCCACTCAAACGACGACGACGACGACAAGTCCGTCGTTTGCTCACTCTCCTCCCACCACTACTTCCACCACCCAGAAATGGCATGTTCCCTGGAAATGGTCACATCATCCTCGTGCACAATCGTCGGGAAAATCCACGCCACAACTGTTGCAATTGACAGGCTTATATTGGGGAGATGATGACAAGACTGCAGGAGAAAACCAAGAGGAGACCAAGGCTTCCAATCCTCCTGCCGTGGTGGTTCAATCTTGGAATGCGTCCCTGGTAGCTCCACAAACACAACAGCAGCCGCAGGGAGGTGGATCATTATCACCCACCTCAACAAGAAGAGATGGGACCCTCTCTTCCCACTCGTATCGAAGGATGGAGCATCCTCGTTCATTAACCTGGAGGAGAAGTAGTACCTTGACACAACTCATGACTCGTTGGTTTGGCCGATCTCAATCACAAGAGTTTTCCTTGGTCCATTATTCGGTTCCTCAGCAACACCCTTCATCCTCTTCCTCTGCTTCTCCTCCCCTTCATTCGGGTCTTTCTTCTCATTCCGTCAGTACCAATGCGGACTCAACCACAAGTCAAGAAGAAGGAACACGATTTCGTCCCTCTCGGCATGAAATGGACCAGGAACAATATCTCACCTTTACCGAACCACAACCCATCATTCCAACGACAGAAGCCAGCGGAATGTCAGCCCTTGTGGCGTCCGAAACCACCTACCAGGATCCAGAGCAACCATCAACAACAACAACAACAACCGCATCACCCGATCAAGCGTCTGACGGGAGTAGTGATGACCAGGACGAGCAAGATGATTCTACTCCACAAGTCAAGAATCCAGCCGTCTATGGATGGACCCCGTCAGCCTTTCCTAATCCAATGACCAACCCCATTCGGTGTGCCATTGCCTATTTGCCACAATTTATGGACCATCCACCACCATCGCGTGACAATGGAGAAATGATTTCTCCCATGGCAATCTCCTTGCAACAGCAGCAACAGTCGGTGTCCACGTATAATGAGGAGGAAGGATCTATTTCGGCAGCTCATCCACTTCGATTATGTGACCCCGATTGGGTTTTGGGAGGCAGTTATTTGGAACAAATTGCCGTGGCCATGAACAACTTTACCACCTTTTTTGGCAAGGAACATCATGACGAAATGGTACAACAACGAGAACAAGAGTTGCAAGAACAACCCAACCACCATTATCCTCGATTAAGACCGCAATCCTCGCCCATTTGGGTGGTTCCCTGGGCCGATTTAGCCTTGGCCACGGCACGTAAAATGGATTTGACCGCCGTCTTGCGTGATAGTTCCTACTATGCCTATGAAGATGAAGACGATATGGTCAATGATGCGGCACAATTGTTTGCTCATGGATTGCATGATGCCTGGTGGCCCACGACATCGTCGTCATCATTGGACGAAAATGGAGACAACAATGAGGAGGAGGATGACGCCTTAGTCTTGGCGGAAAATGGCATTTTGATTTTCTTATCCATTCAAGATCGAGTGTGTTTCATATGCACTGGCCCAGCGATTACACCGGTTTTGCCCTGGTGGCGATTGGACCATATTATTACCTCCATGAAACCAGCGTTGCGCGATCGTGATTTTGGTGCGGCAATTCTAGAGGCTGTGGCCAATCTCAGTGCCATGCTCCAATCCGGTCCACCCAGTATGATGGATCGATTGCATGACTTTTGTTCTCGCTTTGGCGTGGTCATTTTATTTGCCACCTTTACCTTTTTCTTTGGTGCTTGGGGAGAATACCGAGATCGCCGAAAACGATTTCAATTTGCCGAAGAACGGAGTCAACTCAAGGGTGTGGACCGAGAAAAAGCCTGTCTGCTACAACAAGGATACAAAACAACTACCTGTCCCATTTGTCTAGAACCCTTTCTGTCGGACAAAGCAACAATTCTCTCGGACCATTCCTTGCACGATGAGGAGGATGAGAGCAACAACAGTGACTTGCACACGGTCATTTCCAATGAGACAGAAGAGGGTGGTACCACACCCCTGTCCCTCACGAGGAGGAACCGTTGTGGCAATCCGGCCGCCACACCATCTCCACAAGACAACAAGGGTGTGGATAGTTATGGGATTCCGTTGTTGGGGGCGGATGGGAAACGTATCAAAATGCTGCGTTGTGGACATATTTTTTGCGATTCCTGTTGGAGATCCTGGGTTCATTGTAAGTTACCGACTCATCGAATGTGGGTCCTGTTTGTTTCTCTTGTCTTGAACCTCACGCTTGATTTCACCGTACTGCTAATTTAATGTATTGTATCACAGCGGGCTGTGGAAATCCTTGCAACTGTCCAGTATGCCGGCAGGACATCGGAAAAGGTGAGGGAATTTTTAAGCGTGTTGTTGTTATTGTCGTTTAGCACGTGATGCTGATCCTATTGCTTTGCGGCGTGAATCCTTGTTGTTCCAGCGCCACGAACTTATCGTCGCCTGTCGTCGCAACGACGACGAAGCACCGAGGGGGGAAACTCTATGGCCACTCCTGACGTTAGTAGCGGCACACCGCAGTCGTCACGGCAAAGACGAGCCAACCATACCGTTTGGGAAGCTCATCCCTCGTATGACTCCATGGTGATAACCCGGTTGGCGTCACCCGTCATTTTAAATGCCACACCGGGGAGGTTATTGGCACCGTCGGCTCTTACTTCCGCCACCATGACCTCGAATGCTGGTCGGATGAATGATGACAACAGTCAGGATCATACCAGGGACGAAACACAACCACTTCTCAATCGCACTCCGTCCGTGTGACGGTTTGAGCGAGCAGCGGTCAAAAATGTGAGCTATTTACTACGAGGCGGTCTCCCTGCATTGGAATTCATGCACGAGCTCCTCGCTATAAGATGCTTCCTAAGATGCAAGCATTCCATGAAAGTGATTGGTTAAGTGTAGCTGATAAAAAACTACTTTCCACTACCAGCTGGTACTAATTACTTAATGCAACCATAATTGCATAGGAGTAGTTTATGCGTATTTCGTTTCCGTTGCTACCCTGGAGTCATTGGAAGTTTCCATTCATTGATGGCTGTGTTCTTCATCTCCCAAGCTGCAAAATCGGGTTGTTCCTGTTCTTACAATGAAATTTACTAGGAAACACTTCATCGGGCCCGAAAATGCTAATTACCACCAGCAGCTGCACGAAGCATCTCTTGGAAAAAAGCGTGCTCAAGTGCCTGACTGGCAGTTATACGCTTTCCCGGGTCGTACTGAAGCATGCGAGAGAGAAGATCTACTCCATCCGGAGGTAGAGTGGGCACCAAACTCGCCAAGCCACTGGAGGGTGATGGGTAATTCTTACTGCTGTCTCCCAATAGTGTTGCATATTCAGGCAATTCAGCCAATGCAGGATAATCTTGAAGGGTCGGAGTTCCCAGCAGTCGAAAGATACGATCCAGTTGGTCTTGCTCCGATGTCCCCGCCACCAAGGGTCGTCCATTGGCCATTTCGGCAAATATGCAACCAACGGACCAAATATCAACCGGTGTGCTATACTTTCGACTCCCCATCAGAACATCTGGTGCTCTGTACCAAAGCGTTACTACCTCATGGGTGTAACTTCGAACTGGAATCCCAAATGCTCGAGCCAATCCGAAATCGGCCAATTTCAGTTGACCCTCCCGATTTATTAGTAGATTGGGTGGTTTCAGGTCTCTGTGCAACACCCTGTGATGGTGACAATACGCGACTTTGAACACACACATCCAAGAGATAAGGTATACGGTGGTCACGCAAAAATGAGAAAGAGAGAGGGGAACACCTACCTCCAGTAAGCAATTGATAGAGAAAGGATTTGAGGATGGGAAGATCCAACCCTGTTTCGCAAATATCCAGGTACTTTTTCAAATCTTGATCCAAGAATTCAAACACCAGCGTCAGTTTGCGCTCCGTATGAACGACATCGTATAAGCGAACAATATTGGGATGTTGCAGTTCTTTCAAGAGTGAAATTTCCCGAATCGCTGTGCTCGGAATTCCTTCATCTTCTGCTTCCAACCGAATCTTTTTCAGTGCCACAACTTCACCGGTGACCCGATCCTTGGCCTTGTACACAACCCCATAGGTCCCCTCTCCAATCTTTTCCATTTTCTGGTAACGTTCCATTTTCATTCAATCTCGTCGGAAAAACTCGTTCTCGCGTCAAAGGTGGTGGTGCCGATTCGCACTTGGCAGCACGTAAGAGATTTTGTACTTCTCTTCTCTTGAGAAGAACTTGCCTGTGACACTGCAACAGTCGCTGTCACCCAATGGATGGAACCAGCTTTTGTTGGTTTGCCTTCGTGGCAAAGGAACAATGGAAAGGCCGAAAACACGCCAACTCAAGAGAAGAAACGATAAAGACGACTCTTGAAAGATGCGCTTTGATTTTGAGTTGGATCTACATCCACGATCCACATCACCGGTTGACGACAGTTTGTATGAGCTGCAGTGTAGTATGCGCGCGCGATGGAAGCAGGGCAATTTCGACGCGGGACTCCACTAGCTCCACTACGAAGATCTACTCCTACAAGACGTTGTCAATGAGCTCATCCATCACCGTCATGTCACACATCAGCAGCAGCAGAATCGTCAATGCGCTCCCAGTGTTGACAATGATACAACCACGTCTCCATTTGCATGCCATATCGGTGGGTTGACATATACAATAGGATTTTGTTTCTTCAAGGACGAACGGCTTGGAGATCCAGAGAATATCGTCTACTGTGGAGAACCAACCAACAACAACTACAGATCAGAAATCATCATCATTTGGCGCTGTCCTGTCGCCCATACCACCTCATCGTTCACTCGAATTACTGAAAGGGCCCAAAGAAAAGCTTAGTCGACTTTCCATTGAAAGAATGCAAGCCGGAAAACCTATTCGTGTTTTGGTGAAGAACAGCTCCGACACAGTGAAGGAAAATGGTGAAGTGGAAGATGTTGGAGGGAAACCATCCGCCGCATCTTTTCGCAACAACCGAACGAGCAGTTCTTCCATCACCGACCAGCAGCCGTCAGTTGGGAAAAATCGGAAACGCGGAAATCGAGGCGAATCTTTGTCAGCCACGGTTGCACAACCAATAACAGGCAGTGGAGAAAAAACAAATCGCAGTGGCAAAGGAAAGCCTAACTTTTCGAAAAGTCGAAAACCCAAATATGATGTGGTTCATCTCATTGATCTGGCTCCAGAGCTCGGGAACGCTGGTAACAGGAAACAGCGGGATTCACAACCGAAAAAAGCGGCAAACAAACAAGAAGTATCAGGGCAGACGAAAAAAGACACAAGAGGGCCTGACCGTTCGTACAATCAACCATCGAATCTAAAGCCGAGACAGGCGCCTCAGCGTTCTCTGAAGCAAAACCCTGCTGCCAATAAAAAGAGCACATCGGATAATCCTCATCCTGTCCTAAGTATGGATGATTTTCCTCAGTTACCAGTGAGTGAAAAAAGTGAAGCTCGTCTCAATCCTTTGGCTCGACCATGGACACAACATGGTCACATCCCAGTGCCATCGAATATCGCTGAAACGAAAAATTCGATTCTTCCTTCAAAGTCAAACTCAAAAGAAACTCAAAAGAATCGGTCTGGAACAGCAGATTCACGGAGCGGGAAGCTTCAAAATTTGGGTAACAAGTCTGTAACCAACGAACAGATCAAGAAGAAGGACCACACGGTGAAGACCGAAACGCAGCAGCGGGCTCCTGAGAAACATGCATCATCGGGAAAGATGAAGGGGAGCAAAACCACACCATCATCAACTGCGGCGGTTTCGTTATCAGATATGTTTGCGGCCAAGCAAAGAGCGCCTGTTTCAAATGAGGATCATACGGGAGGCGATGCATTACAGCTTGTACGATTAATGATGGAAGGGAAGGTTGCAACTTCACATAGGGGCCATGGTCATCGACAACGGATTGGACCGAGGAAAAAGAAATTCAGTACTCTCAAAAAGCACGTCCTCAAAGAACGTTTGCTAAAGTGGCAGCTTCAGAATGCTTCAAAGGTTCCGGAGAAAACAGCTCAGGTCCAAGGCGAGGAGAGTGGTGGTGTGGCGCCAACCAAAGAAAATTCGACAGCAACCACCATTTGTATACTGGGATTCGCAGAACCCGATCTGATAGAGGATGAAGATGAGTATGAAGAACTGGTCAGAAACCTAGAAGACATGGCGAAAGAAATTGGACAATACAGAACAATCTTCATACCTCGGCAAAATCTGCAAATACAAGTAAGCTCACCGATGGAGTCACCGCAGCATCCTGCCTTTGTTCGCTTTACGGATGTAAGAGAAGCGGAAGCAGCTTTGTCTTGTTGGAATGGTTTAACAATGGGTGGTAAGCCTTTGCTCGTGGATCGCGTCACACATATATCTGGTGGAGACGAAGATGCTGGTGCCTCGAGTGAGGACTCATCGAAATGGGAAAAGGACTGTGAGGATTGGTATACCCGAGGTTCCCTTCCTCCATTGAAAGAGGAAGCTAGCAGCATAGCACAAGTACTTCTGCAGGATGTCCTGACAGAAGATGATTTGGACGACGAAGACTGCCTCGAAGAGAGTTTAGAGGACATTCGCAAGATGGCTGAACAGCACGGTCTGGTCAACGAAATCCGAGCGGACAGAGCGTCTAAATCAGTTACAATCATCTTTGATCCCTCCGCTTCTGGCGCTGATACGGCAAGGAAAGCAGCGGATAATTTCGGAAAGACCATTCTTGGTGGGTCATCGATTATTGCACGGCTCCAACAGCCTAACGAGCGCAGTTCAATTCTGTTGAAGAATGTCTTTTCAGAGGAAGACTTGGATGACGAAGACTGTATGGAAGAAAGTTTGGCGGATCTGCGTGAGCTGGCAAGCAAATATGGCCATGTTGCGTCGATTGAGCCCGTCGAGAACACTGCGGACGCTATGGTTAATTTCTTGGGTCCAGAGAAAGTTGCTCAGGCCGCTCGTTCGGGTTTCCAAGGAATGGTTATTGGCGGCGCAGAAGTTGCAGCCGTCGTTCTCGGTGTCAACGAAGGGGGTACTGACGTACCAGCAGACAACATGTCTTTATTAGAGTCAGCTGGTACTACAGAGTACAAAGATGAACCATCAAGTGACTCATCACCAACACCGCCATCGCAGCTGTTTTCTGGGGAGAAACTTATAGGTGAGAGATGGGCCGAATGCAAACGGGCTTCCAAAATTCCAAACGGTAGCAATCCACGGAGATATGCGACGCTTGTTGACGATGAAACGACGAAGCCTCTTCTCGTTGAACTGTTGAGTGAATTGATGAGACTTCAAAAAAGAGCTGTTGAAGAAGATAAGAACACGAAAGCAAAAAGACGGTTGGTTCTAGGGCTTCGGGAAGTTGCGCGAGGCATTCGAACCAAGAAAGTAAAAATGGTGGTCATGGCCAACAACTTGGACGAATATGGTGCGATTGACGATAAGCTTCAAGAAATTCTGGATCTAGCCTATCACGAATCCATCCCTGTTTTCTTTGAATTCAGTAAGAGGGGGCTTGGAAAAGCTATTGGTAAAACAATCAAAATAGCTGTTGTCGGGTAGGTTCCTTGTGCAATTACACCATGTGAACGATGTATTCAATGACATCTCACACCTTTCGTTTGACACTTTCCAGTATCCAAAATCCAGAGGGGGCTCACCAAACTTTTAAGAAACTTCTGAGATTGCAGCCCTCTTATGTACCTGCGCATAGTTGAATGACGGAAAGCAGGGTATCGGGCTCATTCTCGTGCGCCCCATGTTTTCTGGATGTGTTAAAAGTTACGAGGATTGCTCGACCGCGCTGTTTTCCAAAGAGCGTTCCTTTGATGATTCGTTATCCGGTTAGCATGTGTGGATGCGGCACTTGAAACAAAGATGTTCATAAACACAGATTGTTACCACTATGTTATTTGCTTAATACGTCACTTGACCGAAAAATGCGGTAACGAAAAGGTTTGGAATATCATCGTCCCCTATATAGAAAATGGACAAACAGCATGACACCACGCGTCCGAAAGAAAGTAGACCAATAAGCTTTCTCAATCAACAAGGCGAGGTTGGGCTCGGCATCAAGCTTCGTGGCATGACAAGAACGCCCAACTTCGCTTGGCGCCAATTATCAGGGTCCTGATAGACAACGGCCCTGGGATTGCTTTGTATTAAAAAAAAAGCCTGCTTATTGTTTGTGGTAGTCTGGTGATCGCAAATGTTCTCAAAAGAACGTTGATCCTAACGTCGTGGGCCGCCACCAAAAGGGTTGGAGAATGAGTTCCCTCCAGTTGCGCCTGACGATGATGAGGGTATTTGGTGCGAAAACTTGCAGTTATTCCCATATCGACACTGACCACGGGCGAAGAATTTACAAGGGGGACGATTGTCCGGAACAGAGGACCCAAATGAGCCACCACCCCCACCAAAGGGAGTCGCCGCTGGCGGAGGAGAACCGAAGGGAGAAGAATTTGAGGCAGCCGGCGCTCCAAACGGGGAAGGTTGTGACCCAAACGCTTGCTGAGGAGTCTGTGAACCAAATGTAGAGTTGGTGTTGCTCGGTGGAGCAGCTCCGAATCCTCCACCAAATGGCGAGGGGGATGGGGCTTGGTTACTAACTGTGGCAAAAGGCGACGCCGAAGGGGGAGGAGCAGAACTGTTGCCAAAAGGTGACGGGTTCGCATTGGGAGCCACTCCAAATGGAGAAGGATTACTAGCTCCTAAAGATGATGCAGGTCCCGCGGTAGAAGAAAATGGGCTGGGATTCGACGCAGGGACTCCACCTCCAAACGGGGTTGTGGAAGACGGTCCTCCCCCGAATGGTGATGCCCCAGTGGATGGAGTTGATGCAAAGGGAGTTGCAGAGTTTAGAGGATTTGCAGAGCCAAAAGGAGACGCGATCGGTGCACCAAAAGGTGAAGTCGAGGGAGGCGCTGAACTCCCACCGAAAGGGGTAGTTTGGGCCGCCGGTGCACCAAAAGGCGACGCCCCAAACGTACTATTGCCACATACCGGAGCTCCAAAAGACGGCTGTGAAGATGGAACATTCGGAGTGACCGAGGGTGTTGCGGCGCCTAAGCTTCCACCCATGGGAGTTGGAGCAGCGCTACCAAATCCACCTGTGCCTCCTCCAAAGGGAGATGGTGAGGAGGTAGAGGTATTTTTGTTTGCTGCCGTTGTATTCATTTTGTCGGAAAGCATCGATTCCGACGTTTCAGGCTGATTTGCTAAACCAAATGGAGACGGATTCGATGAAAACGGCGACGGTTGGCTATTGGTAGTCTGTGCTGGTGGCTGAGCGACACCAAAAGGATTTGCTACGTGAGTTCCGCCACCAAACGGGTTTGGCGCCTTGGCTGGAGCAGCAGTGTTACTAGTAGCCATGCCAAAGGGAGAAGCAGAAGCACTGGGTGATGCACCAAACGGATTGTTGAGTTGTTGTTGAGGCATTGCGCCGTTGCCGGGGGGAGGCGCAGCTCCTGGAGCAGAGGAGATCGGCTTCCGTGTGCCTGTGGCACTAGATCCATGGTATAGTTCACCCAGCGCTCGACTGGGGAGAGTAGTCTTGAATGATTCAAATCCACCATCCAAGGTTTTTCTCAAACGAGTCGCGGAAGGTTTTCCCACTGCTCCTTCATCCAAACGAGGCAGGCAATTCGTTTGAATTTTTTCAAGACATTTCTTGAATTCATCCGGGAAAGTATTGGCCAACATGTGTCCAGCACCGGTCAAAAAGGCATCCAAAACGGGCGCTGTAATCAAGGGCAATGGTGAGACGGGTGGCTCGGGGAGTTCCGACAAGAATCGAGAGAGCCATTTGACTGCTCCCTGGTGTCCACCGAAAAGGTTATGTTCTGCAGGTTCTGACGACATTATGTTGGCAATGATAGAAACCAGTCCTTCCGTCCGAGCCAAGAATCGTTCAAAGGTTTCGAAGTTGCCGTCTTTGCCTCTCAGCATGCCCAAAGTTTCCATAACTTCATCCTCAGTAGCATCCTGCGCAATCTTTGGAAGTCTGGGAATGGCGGTAGGACACACTGTATATACATGAGCGGCCAAAACTGGGATAACGTCTTTATGTTCTACCGACACCATGGTCAACATGTGTGCCAGGGGAAATCCATCTCCACGTTGTCCATTGAATCCTTCCGCTTGGACCCGAACAATCACTTTGCTGCACAGTAAATCTACAAAATATCGTTTCCCCTTGGCCATCTCGGGACTATATTCTCCATTTCCAGCCTTGATTTGTTCTTGAATTTGTAGATCATCTTCTTTTGCTTTTTTTATTGCTGCTGCCACATCCCCGGCTACGGTCCGAATTTTATCCGCATCTTCGGATAGAGTATTGACTTTTCCGTTAACAATCTTTTTCATTTCTAATCGCCGCCGTCCCATTGGTTTCGATTTGTTAAAGGGTTCCACTGATTCTTGTAATTGCTTGAGCTGCGCCACTAACTTTTCGGCTCTTCCAAGATAGTCTCGTGCAGCGGCCCTTTCGGCTTGCTCCTTGGCAGCTTTTTCAGCGGCGCGTTGTTCCTCACGTAAACGTTGCTGTTGCTGTGCCTTGGCAAGGGCTTCTCCTTCTGCTGCAATCTTTCGCTGTCGTTCCAATTCTTGCAATCGCAGAGTTTCGGCCTTGGCGGCTTCTTCCTCACGTCTTTGTTGTGCCGCCATCAACTTGGCTTGCTTTTGCTCTGCCTTTTGCAAAAGCGCCTTGATCTCACGACAAGTATCGCTATGTTGTTTGTCAAATTTTCGCTTTTCTTCCAACATTTCTTGCCGAATCTGTTGTTCCGCGGCGCCGAGCTTAATATAGGCAGAAGGCAATGGAGCTGGTTCCAAAGAGGGAAGATCACTGTCGTCTTGCCTCGAATCTACTGATCGAACAATGATTGCAAGTGCATCCATGGCATCATTCAGATCCTGAATTGAAGGCTCACCATCCCCATTTTCATAATCTCGTTGATTTTGCTTTCGCGAGGCTGAGGAAGCGTCTTGAATAGCATACTTGAGAAGAGTCTTCATAGGAGTAGTATCAGTGTTAATTCGTGCTGAAAGAAGGGCTTGTTGCGTCGATTGACCAATCGGTGGCTCTTTCCTCCATTTGTTCAGAATAGGACTTCCAGTCCCACGACTGTCATCTTCATCATCATCGTCATCCGTCCTGTCTTCATCAAAGAAATACCGAGACTGCCCTATGCCTCCGCACGAATCGAGAGAAAGTTCACCTGACATGGTAGGTCCCAGTTCCTCCGCATCCTCCTCGTCCTCCTCCAAGAGAGCGAACCGTGGCATTTTGTAGCTTTCTCTGGATCTCCTGGAAGACTTGCGCAAACGTGGGATCGGTCACCACAAACAATGCAAAGAGAAGGAGGAGGAAGAGGAAGATGGCATGGATTGCTGTCTCTGGAAAAATTGAACAGACAGTTGCATGAAACTTCTTCCACGTTTGTCGATCCAATCCATCGCCAAGGAGCGGGCGCGAGCATGCCTGTGAACTCTAAAACCAAGCGATCACGTATTGAACTTAGCAATTATTTCATTCATCTACAAACTCTTCTTTACCGATGGAGAGTTCGGTACATCATATCAAGTGCGACTGCGTCTCCTCTGCGCGCGGCATGCGCAAACTTCTTCCATGACCATGAGCCACACAAGAATCGCTTATCTCTCAATGATGATGGCGTCGCCGCACCATCCAAACAACCGAAGGCCAGGAAAATCTTCCAACACCTCCGCTTCAGGGGCTAAAACATCCAGTTCTGCTTCTTCTATGGCGTCCCCAGCGAGCAATATATCCTCCCGGCACACACAACCGCCGTCTCATGCTCACCATCATCATCACAGTGTGTTTTCGGAAGATCGATTGGCCAAAACATGGCGTACCTTGGCTAATTGCTTTATAGCAGGAACCCAAAAGGCTGAAAAGTTGGTACGGAATACCGATGGAACATCCGCGACAGTACAACAATCCCCACAAGTGGCGACGCTCACCAAGGAACTCCATGATTATGTGGCATTATTTTTGCGTCAACGCGTGGAATGGGGACGTTTAATATCGCATTTGGAAGCAAAATTGGAAGGCACGGCACAGGAAATGGAAACCATTCAACAATTTCATCGGACAGTTCCAGTGCTTTGGAGAGGAGAAGTACAACCGAATCTACGTCGTGTCTCCGGCCAGCCCACAACAACAACAACATTAAAAATGGAAGGTACAGCCTCACGTAAACGCAAAGAAGTTGATGAATCGGCATTGATGGATGATGGGAGTGGATCTTCCGAGCCCAAAAAAGTTGCCCGGACAACCTGAGGGATCAATTTCCATTTTATAGACCCGACACGGTTCGAAATGTGCACTTTGGACAGAAGCAACTGGCTGTTTGAAACAAACCCTCCTTCACCTGAGTAAACGACAAGATCCTTTTCGAAGATTTTGCATAATAGTTCGGAACGGAATTAGAATAATGGTTTCCTAGTCTTTGCCCTTATCTTTCGTTTGTACAATCTTTGGCCACGTCCTCCTCTCGTTATTAAAAAGCTGATCATTTATACTCTGAAACACCGGTGCACTTCGTACTTGCTAAATGGGACGAATGTTGTGTGTTCGTGGGTAATTGACCCCATGCTTTTGGACTCGTCAGAGTAGTTTTCCACTCGCAGGTTCTCGCCTCTCCCAGTTTTTGGGGAAAGTGTTGTGATGGGGATTTCAATGTCTCGGATACCTGTTTCTTCTGTCGATGGGGCTTTATCTTCGCTATTTCGTCCACGAAGATTGTTTCTGGTAATCGATATGAATAGAAAGTAGGAGTATGTGGGAGTAATCTTCGCAAAAATAAGGACTAACTTACACACCAGAGTAAAGACTGGTTGTAAGGCTCTATCTTGTGTCTTTCTTTGTTGGCTCGAATCATCCAAATAGATTACGGGAAACGCAGCCAGGTTCTGATTCCCTCGAACCTCGAATGGAAAATTTTCAGTTTTTCATCAAAAGTGGTGGCAGCTTTGACTCAAGATAATGGATCGACTGCTGCTTAATGTATCTGCCACCACCAATGAGTCGCAGTCGGCCAAAACTTGTGCCCAGAGCGAGGCATATATTGAATTACGAGAGTACTGCAATGCCAAAATGTGACATCTCTGCTCAACACTGATTCCTTGTTGCTTCAGTAGTCTTTGCTTCGAGAGCAGCTGTTTTCCTGTCCATTCTCGACGATGCCGCATCATTTCCACGGCATAGGACTCCAATCCTCTAGCGGACGAGCCCACAATATCTGGCAAGACGGATGCTGTCCGGAGACAATGTAGGCTGGATCCAGTCTGTGCACATTGTGTGATCATACTTCGGACTGCTTGTGTATAGTCAGCTCGATGTTTGGAGAAAAAGTCCACAACTGCATAGGCATGCTGATACATTGTCTGCATTTCCTTTGGAGAGAACCACACCGCAGGCATATCCTGGGAGAGGGAGGTTCCAAGCACTGAAGAAACCACCTTGTCGCGTTTTTTGTCAATATCGAAATGTACTTTCTTGGTTTGGGTGGCCGAACAACTACGTGATATTCCGCCAGGCTGTTGTTGCTGCTCGACAGACCTTGATAGGGAAGACGACGATTCACCGTCTTCCGAACTAGTATGCGCAGTCGTGATTGTGTCAGCAGAGGACTTGACAGGATCAATGCCGAGATCCGTCGTGACAAGGCCTTCTTCCATGTTGCTTTTTCGGCACCATCGGATCAGTTCTGGCTGTACAAGAGACGGTTTGGATGATCTCTGCACGCAACTGGGACGATTGGGCTTGGAGACAGGATCCGTCATGCTTGTTGCTTTGATCCTTTCTACCAAAAAATGCCAAAAACAAGTCAGCCAGAGGTATATCTCAATTCTCAACCATGCGAGGTAAGTTTGTTATTGTAGAGATTGTAGTTGTTCGATGAGATAGATATGAGATCTCTTTTTCCTTTGCCCTAAGGGGATAGGTGATAGGGGAACTTTTTTATCTTTTGGGGCCATTTTTTGTGTGAGTTGGTTTTTTCTGTATTATTACTTCCAAAAAATGTCAAAGAGGTCGGTCCAGCGGAAAGCGGTCAAGCAGTCAAGCAGATCCAGCGCTAGAGAATCTCCAGCACAGATTTTCTGTTGCGTGTAAGGTTAGGCAACGTGTGGGATCTCTGCACTATCCTTTCTCATTTGTTTGTTTCATACCGGTCACCCTGTGTCATTCATTTGCTCCACACAGCCTTCCAAAATGTCTGATTGCAATGACAATGATGACTCTTCAACGGTGGAAGAGAGCAATATGTATGGCAATCCGAAGCACACCCCGAAACTGCAGGTTCTGTAAGAGGACACCTATCAGTGTATTCTTGAAAGGAGAGAATATTGACATGGCAACAAAACAAAAAGATTCTGCTAGAGACCAAGCAACTATTCCAGCACTGGAAAGGAAAGCTCTCACCAAGATAGGAGTAGGTGCTCTAGTTACTACTCCTAGCTAGGAGTAGGCATTTTCATCATGGTAGCACAGGTAGTCTTTTCCCCAGCTGGAGGCGCATACCTAGAGCTCCAGCAGAGTCGTCTCCAGCGCATACCTAGCTCCAGCAGCCAGCAGAGAAGAGCTGTTGCTGACCAGATGATATAATAATTATCTCTACGAGTATTTAAGACAAGAGGGAACAAGAAAAATAAGAACGACAATCCTCTAGTAGAATGATTATTCTTTGCTGAGTCCCTTGCGACTTGCGAGTTGCGAGTACGAAAACGAATAACGAATACTGGTACTCGTACGAGGTGACGAGGTGTACTAGTAACTCGTACTCATACTAGCTCCTATCAGTCACGAGTCCTCATGAAGCCCTACCACTACTCGTACGAGTACTAGTAGTCGTACGAGTACTCGTATACGAGTACTCGTACTAGTAACATCAGTACGAGTATTATTTATTCGCACTTCATACTTAACTTCCTGCCAATTCACAATTCACTACTCGTACAACAAAATGGTTGGGTAAGTTGAAGACTCCGAGCTACTTGAGCCTGAGTGCCGGTGGTTCTCGTTGGGTAATTGGGGTACGGGGAGTCTGGCCGCCATCCGTAGTCACTCTGTCCGTCAGCCGTTATCCGTCTACCGACAAAGATTTCTGCATCTTGATGTTTTTTTCGCACCATGATCCATGATCATCCCCGGTTTAAAGTTGGCAGCCGGTGCCATTGCAGGTACTCTTACGTTTTCATGTGTTCGAAATTCTCTCCAAACAGTTAGTGTGATATCTGATGGAAACATTGAGGATTCACTTTCCCGTGGTCTCTATATTCAAGATCGTTTGTCGAATATTGCTCAGATAGCACCACTGGCTGGGGACACCTCAGTTGTTTGCGAGAGTCTTCTTGATGAAATGAAGACTCTATCGAGGAAAGATTCGCTGTGTTTGTTTCTTTCTTGTCCGTCAATATCACCGGGAGATGTTGAAGGAAGCTGGAATGGTAATTTACTGGAAAATAATGGTTGGGTCTTGACATCGGTGACAAGTTTCATTTCGAACCAGCTGTTTGGAAGAGGCATTCCATGGAACGGCAAGGCTTTCAAAGGATCTACTGGTAGAGGAATAAATCGTTTTGTGTCCGGAAAGCAGGAGGAACGATTGCATGAGTTTGATTTTGCACATGAGCCCTCACGCTTGCTTCTGTCAGAGGGACCGGATGAATCGGCACTGACAGGATCGTCGTGCGTAGCATTGGATTACAGTGGCTATCATGCCAAACTGTCCCTATGGAATTCCATGAGAGACGAAGTTCGTCTCGTTCCACTTCCATCATCGTGTAACATTCGTCTACTAATAGGCCTGGGCTGTATGGGATGGTCTGGTGGTATACGGAATTGTTCCCCATTTTGTCTATGGCAAGACACAACAACAACAACACAATCCACCGAGAAGGGGTAGATGTCGGATGTTACCATCACCGACCAAGAAATAGCATCTCCGAGCTATCGCGACAAAGGCGCTTCTCAGTGTACAGTATGTTTCGAGTAGCGTTCCATGCTTTAGAAGAGAGAGAAACCCAGCAAAACATGTTCTATTATTCTTCGTCTGATGATTCAACATGTTCTATTATTCTTCGTCTGATGATTCAAACGTGATCTTGGTTGCTTGTTTCATTGGCACTTGCGAATTTTTGGGACCAAAGTTGCCATACAATTTGTGTTCCTTTTTCTTAATGGTGCTGCCAAACGCTTTTAATTCTTCGGGTATTTCTTGTTCGGCTTGTCGCAACACATGTTGCAAGGCTCCAGCATGAGCCTTGTCAGCTGTTGGTTGAAAAAAGGTATACGAGACACCCGTCTGTCCGGCGCGTCCAGTCCGACCAATCCGATGGACATAGTCTTCAATCGTCAATGGAAAGGTGTAGTTGATGACCACGTGAACATTGGGTATATCTAGGCCACGCGCCGCGACGTCCGTGGCAATCATGAGGGGACAAGAACCGTCCTTGAATTGTTGAAGAGCTGCCGTTCGAGCTTGTTGGTGCTTATTCCCATGAATCGAACAGCACTTCCATCCCTCTCGCTGCAAGGAATATTCCATGCGCTCTGCCTCCTTTTTGTACAAACAAAATAAGAGTAATCGCTGTGTTTGTGATTTGTGTACCTGATTGAGAATCTGTCGTAACCGACTCGGACGTTTCATGTCATCGACAACCTGAATGATTTGCTTGACTCGCTTGTTGGCCGACAAGGAATCGTCCACGGTCGAATGAGGGTCGCTGGCGTCTCCATTGGCACCATCCTCCGTGCTGCGGATTGTTTCAAAGCCAACGTAAACACGAATGGGATCCTTATGCATAAAGTCCATGGCAATCTTTTGAATATCCGCCGGCCATGTGGCGGAGAACATGCATGTTTGCCGTCCTTGGTCCTGGCGCGGACATTCACCAATAATAAAACGAACATCCTGCTCAAATCCCATATCCAACATACGATCTGCTTCGTCCAACACAAGAAATTCCACATGTTCCAAGGAGCAGGACCGTTCTTGGATCAAGTCCTTCAATCGGCCTGGTGTGGCAACCAAGCAATCCAGGCCACGTTTCAAGGCTGTCGTCTGTTGGTGTTTCGGGACACCACCATAGACAACCAAAGACTTTAAGCTAGCTACGGCACCAAACTCTTGTAAGACCTCATCGGATTGCATGGCCAATTCTCGAGTTGGTGCTAGAACTAGCATTCGAGGAGAGGATGGTATGGACCTTTTCTTTTTGGACGCCAACCGAGTCAATGCAGGCAGTGCAAACGCTGAAATGAGCAAGAGGACCTGTGAGAGTCATGAATTGGCAGATTGACAGTGGGCATATGGAAGAAGACCACGTATATGAAAGTAGCGTACCCAATGTTTTCCCACTCCCAGTCTGTGTTAAGTGACGCAAGGCACCACGTGTGCAGGACGACATTTCGTTAGAACGAGACAACAACTAACTGGACACCAACAGTTTACAGTTGTTTGATACATTTCTTACCTCAGCAATTCCAACGACATCATGTGCTTTGGTAAGGATGGGCCACGCCTGAGCTTGAATGGGCGATGGTTTGGTAAAGCCATTGCCTTTGGTGCACTGCTGGACCAACGATGGTGCAATGGTATCTCGACAATCGTCAAACGAGCAAAACGGGAAAAAGGAGCCATCCCGACGTGTTTCTTCCGTCGCTTCTACAGTGCTTCGAACCAAGACAATTTTCTGTTCTCGACGCCAAGCAGCGATTGCATTCGTGTCGGGAGACGACGACGACGACGACGACGAAGGGATGGTCGACACCTTGTTGTCCGTCTTGGATCGTTTGTTGGGACTCCGTGGAAGGTCACTGTCTGCTCCCGAATGATCTCCATTATCCTTGCGTTTCTTGTCCTTTAAGGAAATCTTTTTTCCTTGAATCTGAAACTTGGAACTCTTTTGGATCCATTCCTTGACAAGATTGGACGAGACCGTAGGATGTTCTTGTTCAATCTTGTGACAAGTTTCTTGTACGAGATTCTTCAACTTGAGTTCCGATTTGGAATGCTTTTTCAGTATTTTCTTTGCCGCTTTCACTACAGCTGACTCTTGCTCTTTCTTAGTTGTTGAGGCGACCCCATTCTTGCCGTTTGTGAGTTCCGTCATGGTATAGAGAGCAAGTTGTGATCCTGAAAATGAAAAGTGATCGAGCCATTGGCGGCGTGGACATGGATGGAGATGCGTTCTTTAGGTTCTGAGCACACAAAAAGTGAGGTCGTACATGCGATTGCAGAGACTTTTCGGCGACCAGATCCAGATGTGAATGGTCGCGCTTTTCGCTCCAGAACAGAATTGCGCGACAATGACAGGAGAGCACACAAAAAATGAGCCAAAATGTCGTCGGTTGCCGCCAAACGAAGTAATGTGGGTCCACACTTTGATCATGAAGGACAAAAGGAAATTTTGATTCAATGGAAGAAGGAAGAGGAGGCGGTGTTACGAGAATGTTTGTTCATATTGCAAGGAATGGATGGAGATTGTCGATTGTCCTGGACCAAGAACCACTCGAACAATACTTCGGCATCCGGAATGGATCCACAATATTTGTTGGCTCAGGAACAAATTATTTCCCATTCCTTTGTCCTTTCCAAAGATACGACGGTGGTCCTACCGCCCTCATGGTGTGGCCAATCCAGATTGGGAAGTGGTGCCAAGGATGCCTTGTCCTTGTGTGCCGAAGCGGGATGGTTGTATGGACGAGTTCGAACGTACATTGATGCAGTGCAACAAAAAAAGAAGTCTTCCACTGTAATGTCCAGTGCTACAACATCTACTAGTACACCCACGGGGTCCATTGCCAGGGCCTTTGCGGTGGCACTGAATCAAGAACTGCAAGAGTATTTACAATTCCTGTACGAATTGGAACAAGAACTGGATCAATTGCATTTGCGGCAGATACGGGTGCGTTTGCGAGAACCGATTCGACGATTGCAATCCCTTGCTCTGTTAACGGATAGCTCGCAACATTTATCAGGTGGTCCCTTGCTTGCGGCTCTTCAAAAACATGCCGTTCGCAGTGGCGACCCACGCCATGTGGCCATTGTTCATCGACTTTTGGCTGCCGCAAGTAAGCCGTGGTTCCAAATGCTTCATTTGTGGGTTACCCAAGGTATTTTGAGCGATCCAGCCGAAGAGTTTTTTGTTCGTCAAAGTAGGGGCAATCCCAATCATTCCCAAATCCTCGGCGTTGTTCCAGCCGAAGAATGGAAAGGGGGTAGTCCTTCCGGAAAGAGTACCAGTGGAGGAAAGTTGTTGTTTGAATGGAAAGATTGTTTTGATTTGGACATGACGAAATTACCGGGTCCTGAATTGATGGGTTTGGACCTGGTGGAACCGGCCTTTCGTGTGGGCAAGGGTGTGAACTTTGTCCGACGCTGTCTCATGGATGGAGAATGGACGTTTGGTAGTGAGTTTGTTGAACGATCCAAGAAAGCTTTTTGTTACAGCTCGGGGCAAGCCACCGAACTAAGTCGTTTTCGATCTACCTTGACGGAAGCCATGAGAACTGTACATTCCCATATATTGGACTCACTCCACAAAGACCATCATCTGTTGTTGCATCTCCATGCGCTGAAACAATTCATGCTGCTGGGACACGGAGATTTTTATACCGTGTTGATGGACGGCTTGTCCTCCGAATTTGGTAACAAGGTTGGCGTTGCCGGAATCTACCGTCATACCTTGACGTCAGTCATTGAATCAGCTTTGCGCAGTACCAATGCCAATTTCTTTCCGCCTCACATCCTAGAACGACTTGACATTGATTGGGATGTCGATAGTAATGACTGGCAGTACTATGGATTTGATTCGGAAGATACGGCCTCTTCCTCGCAAAATTCAAACAAGGACAAGCGACGAATCTGGGATATTTTTGCTCTGGACTATACCGTGCCGGAAACTCTGGTATCGGTCGTGGACGAAGATGCCAAAGCGGATTATCGCCGAGTCTTTCGCTCTTTGTTTGACCTTCGAACTGTGGAGCATCATTTGAATTCCACTTGGCGTACCGGAGCAACGTTACAGCATACATTGCACGCAGTGGCACAGCAAAACGGTCTCACGGTCCGAACTAGTCAAGCCTACGCCAATACGATCGCTCTTCTGCGACAAATCGCCATGACACGTCAGGCTATGGTACATTTTATCGTTAACTTGAAAAGTTACATCATGTTTGGGGTCCTGGAAGGGGGTTGGAAAAGAGTGGTGCAGGATATTCAGGAAGCCGAAACGCTGGACGATGTCGTGGCTGCTCATAGTCGGTATATACGAAATATTTGCCGGAAGAGCTTTTTGGGAAATGACCACACCAAGACGGTTGGTCCATTGGCTGGATATCCCAAACTGGGCAGTCATGTGAACGAGTTGCTGGAGTTGTGCAAAGAATTTTGTGTTTATCAGCAGAAAGTGTTTGGCGTGGCGTTGGAGTCAGCCGAAAATACCAAAGAAGAACGAAGGCAAGCAAATGAACGAGCAGCAGTCGGTGACTGGGGATTTGCCACCGAAGACATTCTTGCGGAAGAAAACAGCTTTTTCGGTCTGGCAGATTCCATCAAGAAAAACGACCTGTCAGTGTTGGCAAATGCTTTTCACCAAAAGATCATGGCCATGCTCTCCTCCGCAGATGAAATTCTCAATGGGGTATACATGTCAAGAAATCCCGGGCCTGCTTCTCCTGGCCCCGCCACCCCAGATAACCGAGACAAGTCCCATGGTTTTGGAAGAGCAGATGATGCACTGGATTCACTACGATTCTTTATATTTCAGTTGGACCAAAACAACTATTATGAATTCAATCATGAGGCCACTTAAACCCAAATACTTACTGAGGCAGACCACTTAACCTAAACACTTAATGAGGCACAAAAACGCTAAACCGAGACTTCTTGTGTTGCAGTCAGTACCTGCCCATCGTGACTGTCATATGCATCATCTTCGTCTTCTGTTTCATCCATTTCAGCGTTCTTTCTAGATCTCTTGAATGGCGACGAATCCTGGTTTTCGCCTGGGACATCTCGATTATAATACGAAAGCATGATTTTGGCGGCCTCGGCATCATCAATTCCCAGTGCTTTTACCTCTTCGTCCAATCTCCGTTTGAGGCTTTTCAAGTCTGTTCGCATCTCCGAAACAAGCGATTCAACTCGAGCGGCACGTTCCTGAGATGCGGTGTAAGTCCTCTGATTAAGAAGCCGAATGCGACGTTGACGATTAACTTCGTTCTTCACTTGCCGCAACTTTGCTTTCATAACGATGCAGTTTTGATGACGTTCTTCGTATTCGCGGACCAATGGCGGCACCCCTACGTTGTCTGGGCGTCCAAGAACGGACACCCCACCGAAGAAAACTTTAGTGTATTCTTTGTCCAATTCATCCATGCTTTTCTCCGTGACGAAGGGTCCTCGGCCAATTTTCGTGGGAATCAAATTTGATCCAAACGGGAGAAGCCTGGTTCGTTTGTTCGCCTCAGACTCTCCAGGTTCTGTAGGAGCAGTGCCGTCCGGATGCATCCCCCTGTCAGATGCCTCACAGTCGGCTGGCGTCGAGGTACTTTGTTCTGCCATTGCTTCCATATCCAACGATTCTCCAAAAAGGGGCGCCGAGTCCATCATCCCACGCCACCGCTGGGCTAGGCGAGCATCCGAGAATGACGCAGGATTCTCCAGTGGCTCCACGGCCGAGGGTGGGAAAAACCCAACACCGAAAGACAGTTGCACGGCTACTCGTGGAGGAAGAAGCTCGCAGTCGTTTGTTGACCCCACGTCTTTTGACTTTGGCTCATCAGACGATTGCAACTCTGGTTGATCAACATCCATAATATCTGCATCGTCAGCATTTTTCTTTGCTTTCTGGCGTCGAGTCGCATTCTGACTCGATCCAAGTTTGCTGCAAGGCAGAATTTCCACAACCTTGCCTTCCCCGTAAGGAGTGGACACCTTGTCCCCAATCACTGTCCACCCTTGACAGATCTTACGTGGTTGTAGTTGCAGGCTCTTATCCCACAACTGGAAGCTCTTTGGACCAATGCCACCAACACCCCTAGCTTTGTTCATTACAGAGGGTGTCGATGAATTCGTGGCAGCCGAGGAGATGCCCTTTTCCTGCAGTTCCGTGCCCCGTGCTCGAAGTACAGCCAGGACATCACGCATGACATAGCTGCTCTTCCCAGCCCCACGGCTGCGAGTTCGGGAGGTGAGCAAATCCGCTGCACTAACGCATTCTTGTTGTACACGAGCAGTTTCATCGGAGAGCTGCACAAACTCTTCATCCATACACTCTAGATGACTGAGGAAATGCCTTCGGAGATGGTTGTCGATCATTTCAATCCGGTCCTTCTCCTCCATTGCCTTCTTTAGCTCTTCTCGAGTCTTCTGCACTGTTTTCCTGTAAGTTGTGAGATCAACCTCGATATCAGCGGGGCGGCGTTCCCACCGTAGCATTCTATGCTTCTTTTTGGGTCCCACAGATTCTGGAGGACGAGGGGGGTTAAAAGCTGTGACAGATTCTACGGCTGTGGGTGGTGTAGTCTTCGCAACGTCACCGTTCAAAGCACTAGCAGAAGGAGCCACAAATACCGAAGACGGAAGCTCGTACTCAAATCCAGCCACCTCCATGGATCGTGTTCCATGGCGAAGAAGTTCCGATGCCTTATCTTCATCAGAAGGAGCAACAACATCATCCATGTCCATTTCGTCCTCTCGAGCACGACGAACCTTTCTCGCTAAAGTAGAGGCTACCGACGCACTTGGTGTCATGCAACGTGCTAACGCAAGATCGCCTTTGATCTCTTGTTTCCGTAACGCATTCATCCCATCGACATTGGGCAAGTACCTGGTTCGAGTTCGACGTTCTTCTTCAGTTAGCGAGTCAGAGAGGAACGACGGTCCGGCAGTCGGTGTAGGCTCTTTTTCACGAGGAAGACTTATTTCGGCTTCACGATGACTACTTTCAGCCAGGATATCAAGAGCCGTTTCTCCTGACCGTCCTCTGGTGCTGTAAGTGGCTTCGGCGGCATGTTTGGCCATGATATCATCCTCGGATGGTTCTGCCACAGCCGCCTTCTCCACGGTTTCTTCAGCTGTCGGTTCCGATGGGCCTTTTTCTTCGGAAGTGCCACCTTCCCCTCCATTTGGATCTTCTTCTTCCATAGCTTCTTCTTCCTCCTCCTCTTCATATTCAGTTGCTTCATTGTCCTCTTCTGGGCCTTCCGCTTCGCCATCTTCAGGGACAGTATTCTCCAGTGCAGCAGTCGCTTCTGCGATGCCAATCGTCTCCTTCTGAGCTTCTTCCGCTAGCTTCGCTGCTTCCAGTGCTTCGTCCATGACTCAAAGTAGAAGTAACTTTACTCAACTGACTATTGATCAAAGACCTGTTTCCTGTAAAAAGTGCGAGAAACACCTGTTGTAAGATGATGTCAATCAAGAATCCAATTCAGCCTCCCCCTCGGTGTCGCTTTTATGGAAACTCGCCCGAAACCCAATAAAACAACCAAGCAGTTCAATAAACCCAGAACAGCCACCATGAAATCGGTAGGACAACGCAAATATGGTGAGATCGAGTCTCATGGTCTATCTCACCTGCTCACCAAGGACCGAACGCAACTTTGCGCCAACAAATAAACTTGAGAGAGACTTCATCTCAACCAAAACACATATGCCCCGTCGAAGAATTCATCCTTTTAACTTTCAAATTCGAACTGGCCTTTCAAGCGACTAAAAAACGATTGAATGTTTTAAGGCGACCACGGACCCCCCCAAAACTCACACGCGCATCTCCAATCAAATTTGGTACGTCAGCAGGAGTCCTGCCACCACTGATTCAGCATCTCTTCGGGAAAATCGACGTGAGTACTTGGTACTCGGCTTCCGTACGATAACTTTGGCAAAGATACCTTCTCGTTCGTTCGTCCCAAATCAGCATCACTCTCCCGATATAGTATGCCGTGCGAGATGATAACATCACCTGGAATCATTGTTGACCAAATCGCCTCTGAAAATGAAGGCATAGAGGGAGGCAAACGAATCATGGGGTCCCTCTATCATCGCATTGCTTCCGAAAGATTCACATCAACTACGTCTGGCCACAGTCCTGTAGTAGGCGATATATGCAACGGTTTGTCATCTCCCGCTGATGCCAATAAAAAATCAGTGCCATCAGCTCCCAACGACATCACCACGAAACGGTCAGGACGATGGACACTTGATGAAAAGATCCTCTTTCTTTATGGTCTTAGAAGATTCGGCAAAGGGAGATGGAAGAAGATTAGCATATACTTGCCCGATAGGTACGTCATTTGATCGTGGACATCGCTAAATGACTGTTCGGTTGGCCTGACGCAGGTCTTTCGCCCTCCTTTTAGATCCCTTGTACAAATAAAAAGCCATGCACAGAAAGTCCTGAAACGAATGGAGTCGGGAGAAAATGTCTTTCGTCGTCTGCACGAGAACGTGAGTCGCACCGATGCTCTGGTGCAAGCAATACATCGCAAATACGGGCTCGATTCTCCTGATTGGTGGACTTCAAAGCGAAAAGTTCAGGATGCTGCCGATGTTGCGGAACAATTCGATGCTGCATCTGCCCTCTGTCAACTATCTTCCCATACATTACCCGAGACAAGCACGAATCCAAGTTCAAGTCCAGGTGCAACACCATCTTCCCCATGACACAATGACGCATTTGAGCTGTACATAGTCCCGTCTCGGTAGGAAGAACTGTTTTTGATCCTCCCACGTTTGGGTTTGACTGCTATTGGATTGGCTTCGTAAGCGGACAGGCGGTCAAGAGCTGCTGTTCGCATGTATTTAATACGTTTAAGACAACCAAGTATATCTTTAAACTCGCCTTCCGGCCAGATAGTAGGCTTGACACACTTCGATCTCTACATCAATGAGACTTCCTCGCAGTTCTTCGATATTGCCTTCACAATAGACAATGTAACCTTGACGTGTGCGACCCATCACCTGTGTAGGAACTTTTACATTCCGTTCTTCCACCAACACTTCAACTGTTTCGCCAAGAAGACGAGCCCGCCTTTGTGCAGCATGCTTCTTGTTCAATGCAATGATCCGCTGAAGCCTTTCTTGTTTTACCTCATGTGGTATTTGGTTCTCCATTAACGCCGCTGGTGTGTTGGGGCGAGGGGAATAAGCAGCAGTGTTGACCGAATCGAAGACCACCTCCTCCATGAGGGACAATGTTTCCTCAAACTGCTCCTCAGTTTCACCTGGGAAACCGACAATAGCGTCTGCTGTTATGGATGCCTCCGGTATTCTCTGTCAAGGCGGTACTATGAGAATGGAAAGTTGACGCGGTATGCTCATCATGACAATAATGGACGTACCGTTCTTATTCTGTTGACAATGTGCAAATACTTTTCTCTTGTATGACCACGACCCTAAAAACGAGAGGGAATATGAGATATTCCTGGAACATGAATCATCTCACGGATTTCTTAAAGACGACGCACCATGACAGCCAAGATCTCATTGGATCCACTTTGGAAGGGGATGTGAAAGGATTCGCAAGCGGTTGGTGTGTCCGCCACCGCATCGACAACTCCGAGGGACATGTATCGAGGATGGCTGGTCACAAAACGCAACCGTTGCAAGCCTAAAATGATGAGATAAGAATTCTTCGTGAGACGAATGACACAAACATGTCATCAATTGGATACAAAATGAACCCTGCTTACCTGGAATATTTCCCACTATCGAAATAAGGTCAGAGAACTTTTGTTTGGGTATCATATCACGTCCGTACGCATCAATGTTCTGCCCCAGCAAAGTGACTTCTTTGTATCCTTTTGCAACCAAGTCTTTGACTTCCTCTACAATGCTTTTGATCGGTCTTGATTGTTCCACGCCTCTTGTCGTGGGAACGATACAAAAGGTACAACGTTCGTTGCAACCATAAATCACGTTGCACCATGCCACCTACCAATATCATGTCTGTTAGGCACATTCCAAAGGGTAGGACGAGAACCGGAAAGTGAGGTACTTACCACCGAAGACTGGCGCCGAGGCTTGGTAGAGTCCTCCATAATATGTGTTGCTTCTGTTGCAACCACTTGATTGCCATTGAATACGTCTTCCAACAAATCACCAATGCGGTTGGCGTATTGGGGACCCTGATGACCAGCAGCATATAACCATACGCAACACACGAGTGAGAAACGTCTTCTAGTAGAAGCGGGCACTTACGGGGCCACAGTACTTACCATGACCAGGTCGACTTCCGGGGCTCTCTGAAGAAGTCGGTTTCCTTCTTGTTGAGCAACACATCCAGCAACAATAATGGCAACGTTTTCCCCATTCCGTTTCCGCTTGGCATAGGGACCAATATAGGAGTATACCTTTTGCTCGGCATGGTCACGAATGCTACACGTGTTGAGAACCACCACGTCGGGTTGTTTATTGGCAGGGCCGTTGGATGTGTCGGCCTCGGACTCATTGTGCGGTCGTATTCCCAGCGACTGCAATTGACCCTCAATACGTTCCGAATCCGCCAAATTCATTTGACAACCCATTGTCTCGATCTTATACGTCAAACCTGATTCGTTTGGATCTTGTTGTTGTTGTTGTGTGGAAAACAATCCTTCCATCAGACCCACTTCCGTCGAGTTGTTCAAGGTTTTTCGTGAGCGACTTTTGCGAGTCGCCATTTTACGAACATCGGCCATGACATCCACAATCTGGACCAAATGAAAGCCTCTTTCCGATTGTACGGAAATGACGTCACCAGGTTTGGTAGTGATTTGAATGACAGTCCTTCTGGCTCTACTGGGTAGAATAAGATCCAAGTGATTGTCCACTGTCGTATCACCAGCATCTTTATCATTGTCATGTACTAAGCGCTCCGCGGCAGACACCCATCCGATTTCACCTCCCTCATCTCTGGTTTCCGGACAGGCACTAAGTTGCTGCGCCAGTTCTTCAAACAAAATATCACCGGCACGAAGTCGATGCAAGGATGCTTGTGCCAATTCTTCGGTGGCAAACAAAATATGTTTCAATCTCACAGCGGTAAGATGGGCCCGACCAGCTCCCGTGGCAATGATTTTTCGGCTGTCCGTTGTGGTCCCTCGTTGTGTGGGATACTTGGCGTCACTGCGCGGCTCCAGATCCACTCGCGACGCTGGCAACGCCGTGGAGGTGGAGGACGATGAGACTGACGCCACTGACGAGTCGAACTTGAAACAACCTGGGAGCTGGCATCTCTTGAGGCGATCCCATACGGTTGGTGTGAAAGCGTTTGTTTCAAACGGAAGCAATAGCAGGATCCAAGCTGCGTTGATGGTCGTCCTCATCTTCGACTTTTTCTATCTTTGAGTTTTGATTTTTGATGGCCTGCGTTCGGCGGCGAGTGATGGATGGCAATATGATGCGCGACTCATAGCCCTTCCGCGCGACCGAAAGCGGACGAAGGAGAGACACCACTGACGACGTTGAAGTGGGACTGGTGGCGTGATTTTTTCCTCCTTGTCGGATCTCTGCTTCGACGACGCATCCACCTTCGTCGAAATCCAAGATAGTGTTGTGAAACCACCATGTTGAAGAATCGTATCCTTGTAGTCATTGCGGCCGTCATCGGCTCCTCATCGGCATTCGTCCCTGCCGTTGTTCCTCGAGGAAATCCGTCGAATGTGGTCCTGTCCAGTACTGTTGACGACAAGGCGGAAGTGAAGGAATATTTCAACACGGAAGGGTTCAACCGATGGAACAAGATCTATTCCGATTCCGACGAGGTCAACTCGGTCCAAATGGACATTCGAACGGGACATGACCAAACAATCCAGAAGATTCTCAACTGGGTCAAGGCGGACGAAACAAGTATTGATGGAAAGACATTTTGCGACTGTGGCTGTGGTGTCGGCAGTTTGGCCATTCCCTTGGCCCAAATGGGCGCCAAGGTGTCGGCTTCGGATATTTCCAATGCCATGGCCACGGAAGCGGCTCGCCGTGCCGAGGAATTGGGGATTTCTACGGCTGAATTTTACACGTCCGATTTGGAGTCCGTTTCGGGTCAATACAATACGGTCACTTGTGTCGACGTGGCCATTCATTACCCCGAAGAAAAAATGGCTGAAATGATTCAACATTTGTGCAGTCTCTCGGAAGATCGTGTCATGTTCAGTTTTGCACCCAAGACATGGTACTACGTGTTCTTGAAGAAAGTGGGAGAGCTCTTCCCTGGACCTTCCAAGACAACACGTGCCTATCTTCACGAAGAAGAAACCGTTCGCAAAGCCTTGGAAGAGGCGGGGTTCAAGGTGACACGAGAAGAGATGACGGCCACCAACTTTTACTTTTCTCGACTCTTGGAAGCCAGAAAGGCTTGAGGTCGTCTAACTCGAGAGTATTGTCACAACTACGAATAAGAGACTTCATTTTTCTTTGGGGCCAAGGTTTCATTGAGTGTCCTGTATTATTCATCTGATTCTCCTCACACCACAATAAGATCTAATAGAGACATATTCGAAAGGTACCACTGGTTTTCTATGAGAGCGAAGAATAGTTAAGAACGCCTATCCTAGAACAACTTATGCATGTATACTACGAAGCGATTCTTGGTTGTGACTCTCGAGTAAACGTGACAAAAATCATACAACAAGTTCAGTGTTTCTCACGTTTTGCTTGGACGCAAGGTGACAAAGATAGAAGCTGCCATGGAAACAAGTGCTCCCGAGGCACACAACCAGAGTTGTGCTCGTTCCGCCAAGAGCGAGGGATTCTTACCCACATCTTTTTCTGCCGATTCGTCGTCGGGAGAACGAATGCGCTTGTTCATACCAGTCGCACAGGCCGCCAATGCCCAAGCAATTGTTCCACCAAACACCGGTGCCTCCCGTACCACGGTGACGGCAACACCCAAACCAGTCGCTAGAACCGCCGACAGATGGCCGAGACCTGTAACGGTTGTTTTGGTCGTTGAGGGTTGAACCGATGTGGCTCCGTTCCAATTGACCAGGGATGCCGCCGTTGTCCAACCGAAATGGAGTGTCAAGGGTAAAAAGTAAAGGGCATATTCGACTCCAGTGAGTTGGGATGTGCTCGACGAAAAATGAGCATGGGCCCTTGACAGGGAATACGCAATTCCAGATAACATGGAAGCCGAAATAAAGGCCGACTTTCCAGTGTATTTGGGACGAAAAGATGCCGTCCATAGGGTTTGGAATACATGAGCCATGATAAAATGAGCCGAAACTTTTTTAAACAAAGGTGTGACAGGAGACGATTCCTTTACCATCGCAGTCGAAGATGAAACAAAGACAAACTCGCCCAAGAAGATGGGTCCCCATATGATGAACGCCCATCCGGAAGGGGTTAATATCGACCTTCCAGACAAGTAACTTTGGATGCTAGGCCGGTTCTCATCGTCTTTTATCTCATCCTTCTCATTTTTTTCTAGTTTGGACACTTCTTCGACTCCATCGATACGTCCGGGTCGTCCCACCGCAAACACACTCAATCCATACGCGCTCCAATTAAGGAGTTTCACGAATTGGAGACTACAATTCGCAGTCAACCATCCCTCCAAAACTTGGGAGACGCCAAATGCTACAAGGCCTCCGACGGAAACGAATGCCGGGTGATTGAGATCTTTCAGGTTCTTCATGGTCGTGTCTCTGGGACTCAAAAAATGTGTGTTCCGAACCGGGAGAGGGAGAGCGATCCGGCGGGGGCTATTGTCGAATCGGAACTTCCCAGCGCTTCATCGTAACTAGAAAATTGTTGAACCGACACGAAAGACGGTTCGATGGACCACGATTCAGGAGTAGTAGGAGTTGTCGAAGTGACACTCTATGTTTTTCTGTAGAAGCGAGATAGACTGTAAGTCAATGTGTAGGGGCAGACCTCGCAAGAATCAAATTAAGGTGAATTACTGTTGATTGTTTATTGGTTGTTGTGATCCGAAGTCCGAAGCGTGTATTGCTGGAAGCGCAGCGAGCGATCCATCCCGGACAAGAAACTGTACGCCACGGCGGCAGAGAGAATAAGGCGAGTACGAGCGGTACATAGAGCGGCGATAATCCGTAGAGACAGCGCCGTGTTTGGGTTGGTGAGACAAGGCACATCTTTTTTGTGGAACCAGCCAAAGGAGTTGGTCGTGTTGTCGGACACAATACAAACAGCCGAAACGCATTCTCTCCTCTCTCTCTCTTTCTCGTTGTTCTCTTACATGTTTGAGGCTCATTGCGGTTGTGACAGATTCTCCGGACATACCACTAATATACCACCATCATGAGCAATCCCAAAGACGATGTTGCCCGATCCTCTCCTTCCTCCTCAGAGGCGGCCCCCGCACGGCCCGAATTTCGGTAAGTCCAAATCATGCAATCCATTCAGTTCGCGGATGCCAACGACTGGACTGGCTGTTCGTGGTTTGTCGAGGGGATAGGACTGTTGCCAGCAGACTAGGAGAAACGATTGAATTTATTTGGCAAGTCCCACCCGAAGGGACAACCATCTGTGGCAGTTGGACGTTATAGTCCCAACCGATTCAACACTCTTTTGCACACCTACATCTTGCTCACTCTCTCCACCCTTCCTTGTATAATAACCATGTTTAGATCGGTCAACATGCAAAGAGACTACCATGCGATGCTGCAACGGCCACCTACGGTAGGAGGAGCAGCCAGTCGACCGAAACCTCCACCCATGGCGTCTCAGGGAGATATTATTGATATGGAAGAATATCGGGCAGGCAAAGCCGAATCGTCTGCGGTTCCCTCAGGGAAAAGTAGCAACTGGACTCCATCCAATCCTCGGCCGGTTCCTGCCTTTTACCCACTGGAGAAATCCACACGGTTGGTAGAGTTTGAAACCGCGGTAGAAGTTGCTGCCCGGCTCTCCGAGAGCCTCCGATACATGTCGGTCCAAGCCATTTACGACGATGAAACCGCAACGGCAAGTTTGTTTACCTCGGAAAATGTGGAAATGCACATGTGTCTATGGAAAACACCCAACACGGCGCAACAAGAAGGAGTCCTTGTGGAACTTCAACGACGAAAAGGAGATTCGATGGTGTTCCATCGATACGCCAGACGAATTTTGGATGCAGCGGTTGGAGATGTGGATGTTTCTGATTTGGCATCCAGTGTTGACTCGGACAAGATGCATTCCAAAAAGTAAGGAAACCATTTCGGTTGAGACAATTCCATGTTCTCAGTTGATTCAGCACTAACAAAGCCTTTCTGTGATAGGGTCCAACGACTTCTTTCTCCAGAATTGAAGAATCAAGAGCACCAGGAACATGAGAATGCTGTTGTTGCCTTGGAGATTGCACATGGACTTTTAATGAAAGACCGTATGGATGCACGCCAGTTAGGTCTCGAATCCCTTTGTTTGCTTACTGATCCGAAGAAAACTGGATACATGACCGCTGTTCTTGCAAGCCATGTTGTTCTGCTGGGTAGCACAGCAGGTGTGGTTATCTCAGGTGTTACTGACGTTGCAGAACGGGATTCGATTCTGATGAACGAAGGGCCTTTTCAAGAAATTCGAGAAACGATCCTCAGTCTCGTTCAATTCTCCAGAATTGGAGAAGATGAAGATGACGAAGTCATGTCACCCGAGTCAGAGCAAATGGTTCTTTTGCACAACTTGGCTCTTGCAGTCCTTGCGAACTCACTCGAAGTGATTGAACACCCTGAACAGTATGAACCTGAAGATACGAAGCAACGCCCCCGCCTTCGCACTCAATCGTCGGGTGACATCACTAAAGATTTCTTAACGCAGAGTGAAGAACATTCAAACAAAGAAATATTATCAACTCTAATCAGTGAGCTGGGAAAAGCAAATTCCAAGCCTCACAACGCCACTTTGTCTGCGAAGTGTGTCGGTAGCTTGTGCCGTGCCAGCGAAGAAGCTAAAAGAAGGGCCAAGGAACTGGGAGCCAAGAACGTTGTGGCCACTGCTCTTGATGTAGGAGTCAAGACTCACTTGAAGCTCGAAACAGAGTGCCAAAAGGTTCTGAGGGCGTTGGAAACCCAAACCGAATGAACACAGCGCCATGGTAGCCAAATCATAGAAGAGACTAAACAGATAGAGGCGAGTGTTTCTCTCTCCTTAGTTTTCTTATTCACGTCATACGGGACTCGGGGATAATGCGTGAATCAAGTCGGACGAGAACCACCCATTTCTCATTTGACTTTTGATGTAGCAGATAGATCGGAGATGGGCAAACGATCCGGATCTGGACGAAAGAAGAAGCGTACTCATGTTCCTCAAGGGGAAGAAACCAATAAACCATCGGACGAGAGCAAAGTTCCCAAGTCTTTGGTGATTCGTCGCGGCAAGACAGCTCCTGGAGTTGCCGAGCTGGTTCAAGACTTGCGTCAAATGATGTTACCATACACAGCCATTAATTTTCATGAAGATGCCAAGAACCGGAAGCTTACCTTGCAGCAATACTCCAAGCATGTGGCTTTGCCCATGGGAATCTCTCATATCATGAGCTTTTCACAAAATGAAAATCGACTGAATTTCCGTCTTGGCCGTACACCAGAAGGTCCAACGCTTCATTTCCGAGTCAACAAATTTACAATGTCAAACCATATTCGAGCCTTACAAAGGCGACCAGTATCCTATACGTCAGGTCTGCGAAACAATCCACCTGTTGTGGTTACAAACAATTTTGGAGATTCATCAAAGCCAGACAACCGTGGAGTGGATCCACACGTCAAGCTCATGCGCATCACGTTCCAGAACATGTTCCCAGCCATTAATGTGGCCACTGTCAAACTAGCGGAGTGTCGACGTGTGGTCTTATTCAACTTAGTTTCAGACGCATCCACAAAATCATCGAAATCTGGAGATGGTGAAGAAAGCGAGGGTGAACCAACTGGCCCACTTGTGGAAATGCGACACTATGCGATCCAAGCCTCGGCGGTGGGAGTGCATCGACGTGTCAGAAAATTGGTCTCTTCGTCAAGGCGTAACCTACCCAACTTGCACAAGGTTCAGGATATAGCAGACTACGTAATGGGGCAATCGGCATCGGGAGGTGCAACCAGTGTGGCGAGTGACGCAGCGCCATCCGACAGTGAAGCAGAAGATGATCCTCGCCATACCGTCGAACTACCCGACTCCTTCATGGGACAACGAAAATCCCAAAAATCTGCTCTTAAATTGGTGGAAATAGGGCCCCGGTTGACCATGTCGCTGATCAAGGTTGAAAAAGGTTTGGGTCAAGGGGATGTTTTGTACCATGCCCACGTCCACAAATCAGCCGAAGAGGTGGCGGCAATCAAAGCCAAGAAAGCACAAGAAGCTGCCTTGAAAGAAGAACGACGCAAAACACAAGAGATGAACGTGGAGCGAAAGAGGAAAGCTGCTGAAGAGAAACGGGAAGCAAAGCGAAAGCGCAAAGAAGAACGACAGGAGGCCATAATGGAAAATCTCAGAAGGGGTACCGCCACTGAAGAAGACGGAGTCAGTGGGGAAGAAAGTTTCCAAGAGGACAACCAAAGCGAGGCATCGGGAGAATGAGATCCAAAACTATCAATGTCACCATGGTTAGCATATGATGTAGAAAAATAGTTATTTCATTCAGCATCCTTTAATCTACAAATGCGGAGGAAAGAGAACATTTCATCAAGGGCGATATTTTTTGCCATCTTGATGCGAGCCTTCCCCGTGGGACGCTGTTGCCATGTTACTTGTTGTACGAGGCGTCGTGAGTACCGTGAGGGTGCGTTCAAAGTCTGCTTTTCTTGCCATAATCGTGGTAATTTCAGATACAGTCATGAGTGAAACGTCTTCTCCATCAATAGCAACGATTCGATCACCTGGGCTAATCTTCTCTGCCAGCACAGACGAAGTGCGTACACCCGAGACAACTGTGCCTTTACTATCGGCTTTGTTCGCAAGAATGATTCCAAGTTTTCCAGGTGGTGCCATGACCGTAATTCGACTTCTTCGAGCAGCTGCAGCGGAAGACGTCCGTCTACCAGATGCCGATGACGCTCTGGAGCGACTACTGCGATGTCCACCTTCGGGTCCCACAGACGACTTGCTCGGTTCATCTGTAGCGCTTGCGTTGGAAGTGTTTTGCTGCGATTGTTGTTGACCGACCATGGCTAGTTGCATTTCCAATCTAAGCAAGTCATTGGCTACCGAACGCGACTGTTCCGACATTTGACTGATATAGGACTTGGTTGAGCGATGAGAATATCGACTGCTTCGACTTCGACGACTTGTATTCGATCGCTTACTATCCTTGGAATTGACGGATTCTCCACTGCTTCGTCGGCTTCGTCGCTTGGATTTTGTGCTTCGGTGGGACTTGTGGGACCTTCCACCTCCTGATAAATGAGATCGTCCAGAGAGAGACTCCAAATCTGCAGCAATTCCTTGGGGACCAATAGCCCGAGTAACTTGATCAAAATACCACGATTCCGCAGCTTCGTCCGATTCATCCGACTCTTTTTGCTGTCGGAGCTTCTTCAGTCGTTCCTTGGCAGACTTGACGGAGCCAGAATCCCTTGTTTTGTTCGCGGAGCTCAGATTCTTAATAATGTCTGATACCGATGCCGCGGCACCACCTCCGTCTGCGGTGGATCGCGATTCGAGACGACGAGTCACACTTCCACCATCTCGAGCCAAGGAGGAGGACTTAACAACCGGTGCCGAATTCACACTGCTGGCTGACTTGCGATTGGGAGGAGCTTTGCTTCTAGCTTTTTCGAGGAGCTCTTCCAGGGATGTTTCTCTCGTAGATCTTGATGCTCCTCCTGACAAGGTGGTGGCATGTTCTCCACGCGCCCTACTACTGCTTCGCAGTTTTCCTGTTTCAATGTAGACCATGGAATGCTTCTTTGGGGCTGGTGCCGTTTCTCCGTCAGCGGGTGATTCATGAGTGTTTTGGCTTGGGGCCCCCGCGTCTGCATCGTTAGGCCAGTCTGTCTGGAAGTTGGAAAAGTCTGCTATAAAGGCAAAGTCGTCTGGAAATGGTTGTGGTGATACTGTTGAAGCACTCGTGGTGCTCGTCACCGATTGTTTTTGCCGTTGCGTGGCTTTGGATTGTTTAAAGAGTTGAAGTGCACTTGGTGGCTGAGGCGGAGGAGAAGGAAATCCTGAAACGTTTCCAGAAGAAGAGGTAGGAAAGTCCTCCAGAATTGGACTGTTTGGGTCCCATGCCGATGGAAGAGATGGCTTTTCTTCGCTTTTCGGCTCGTTCTCTTCGACTAGATTCGGAAATACAGAAGAATCAGCTTCTGATTTGTAGGCTGAACTAACTGATTGGTCGAGACTGCTGTGAGGAGGCGCGGCTCCTTGCTTCATTTTCAGGTACTCCGTGTCTTCGTCGGCATCGGTAGAGAAATTGAGAGACGAACCATCATCGGTGGCTTCTACGGGCGGTTTGTTGAGGAGCAAATGGGGTGCGGTTGGACTGGTTCCCTCCATGGCAAAGACAGGAATGGCTGACACATGTCGTCGCATCATGTTCTCATCATCGTCCGAGTTTTCATCGTCGAGGTCTACCGGGCCTGTACTGCTTCGTGAGGGTGGGGACGCGGCCGAATTTCGAGGACTCAAAACACGATGGGTTGATACAGTGGAATTCCAGCCATTGACTTTTGGTGGAGAAGAGCGAGTATCACCAGCATCTTCAGAGGGAGGAGGAGAGTCTTGGTCTGACGTTTTGGAAGTTGAACCTGTACTGGGGGCGAATTCATAGCCTGGTCTTGTTGTTGTTCTACCATTGCTTTGATGGAGAATCGAAGTACTGGTAGTGGTCCTACCAGATGTGGGCGATGTGGCGCTTTGTGGTGAGAGAGGCGAGCCCTTCACAGGAGATGTTTTTAACTTGCTTGTATTGGCAGCCACTTCTGTGGTTGTGCTGGACGCTGCAGAGGCAGCCGGACCTGTGCTTCCCGGTCCTTTTCGTGATCTTCGAGGAGATGACTTGTTCCTCGAGTTATTGTTGTTCTTCTTCTTGCCTCCATTTCGTCCTCCGCTTGTATGCTGTTCCACCAAAGAGTCTTTATCGCTTTCTCCGTTCTTCCGACGGAATATTTTGGAGAATATATTGGGCATTGCTACACAAGTTCCACGAAAGCTGGATGGAATGTCACCGTCGAACGTTCACGAGGCCCCAGAAGTGGCCTTGACAACAGGTTCGGGCAGCTTGTCGTCGTCCAACGATCAAGGCCTCTCTCCCTTTCCCTTGGAACGGATCAACAACACTTTGCTAAGGCGATACAAACAGACAAGGAGGGTTCAGGTCGTTCCTTTCTCTGCTATCGGCGAGATATCAACGTGTTGCATCTGCGAATTGGTTTGTTCGAAACAACAAACGCTATTGAAATGGGGCGGCGTGGATGGAATGCTTCGCACCAGCCAACTCGGTCTCCTCCTCGGTTCATGACTCTTGCCTGATCACTCACTATCCAGCGCATGTATATCGTATGCTTCGATATACTTCCTCAATTTATGGTTGTTAGCAGCGACGGGTTGTGATTTTGCGTGTCCTGTTCCTTCAGGAGGCCATGTGCAATGTGCATCCTCGAGACTTAGCCGCGCGCGCACGACGATCATCGGACACCTACACATCCTGAAAAGACTTGTGGGTATCGTCTATGTAAGAAATCGGACACCCCCATCATTCACAAGGATACATAGTTGCGGACAGCGTGGCCATAGACGAAATGGGACTACGAAGTCGTGGCATGGTTGTATTGAAGCGAGCCCAGCTATTCTCGTCTTGGTTACTTAGGCACGTTTGGGACATCTTAACGGGCTTCTAGCGAGAAAACACACAAGGCAGCAAGTAAGAATGCGTTGGGATTTGATTTACGTTTTTTTGTAACACGACGGAGAAACCAAAAAATCGTCGGATTTGGGATTTTCATTGTTGTCATGAAAGACATGTGCGATCCGAATCCAACCGCTGGACATTTTTGACAGCAAAGAGACCAACAACAGGACGAAGAGACTGTTGAAACACCTAAAGGCGTTGTTTGCATAGGGAAATACTACGATTGCAATCCTTGATTCCAACAAACCAATATAGAATGGATTATTATCAGGAGAAAGGAGGGGATCCATTGATTCTGTCTCTTCGGATGGATCCCCAAGTAATGAAGTCCCTGGTCTTTAGTTCGATCGTTCTTGGGATGAAGTGCATGTTCTCCGTATTTGCATCAAACATTTCTGAACGTACGTCTTTGCGTACGGGTTCTTCCTTCGCTAAGCATTTCGTCACTCACGAACCAACCTTTGTTCTCTTTCACAAATTTATGGGTGTTATTGGGATTTTTAAATGTACCAGAATATCCATCCCTCGTGAAAAAGCTCTTGGGTGAAACTGCGGATGAGGAAACAGTGAACAAGACAATGAAGCGATGGAGGCTCGTCGTTGGGGATGATTTAGAGAATATTCCCGCTGGATTAGGACTTCTTTGGCTCGCTGGAATAACGACATCTTCCTCCAATTCCTTGTCGGTTCCGGGCTCTTCGGTAGCAGCTGTCGTCTTGTGCACACAAACATTCACCGTGTCTCGGCTGTTACATTCGGCCTTCTCCTATGCTGATTGGAGCCCTTCCTCGCGTACCTATGCCTATATTGGAGGCTTGGTGACTTCGTGTGGAGCAGGAATCATTGCACTCAAGGGACTCTTTAGCATACCAAGCTGAGACAAACGAGAAACACAATACGATACGACATTTGGTTCTGCGGATATGGGGGTTCTTCTTGAGCAGTGAAAATTGGTTGATACGAATCATGCAGCAGTGATGATCCGTGACAACGCCTACTCTGGATGGATTTATCTTTACATACTCCTTGGGGTTGTGTAGGAAAGGACAAACTTTGTCTCATGGAGCATGTCAAAGAATCGCAGTATCCTGTGGTTGGTGTGTAAATTAGAAAAGCGTGTTCTTCATGAAGATGAAAACTAAGAGGACGTGGAAGTTGCTTCCATTTTCTCCTTCGTCAACCCTAGGAGACTTGGCCATTTTGGATTTCGAATATCTAAGCTTTGAGACGTAAGATCCCTACTGTTTTTTGTCTACCGGTTGATCACTTCATGAACCGAGTAAGCAGAGTTTGAATGTTCCCTTTTCATCCATGGATCATGAATATCATGAATCATGAAGTCCAGGGACAATGGCGGTGGTTTAGATTTCAGATGAGCATTTGGTAGCTAGAGAGCTGGATCCGATAGCTCCCAAGCTCGACCCTCCTCTAGCTAGTGAGGCGAATAGATGCGACTGAATGTTTGATGGTTCGCAGTCGCAGATCCATTGTAAGATACCGAATCCAAACAAGCATCCACTCATCCACGCCAAAGAGGACATGAGATGGTGCGCCCATTGCCGTTCGTTCTGTTGCTCTTGACCCGAAATCCAATTCCCAGAGTCCGGAATGTCCGTCGTTCACTGTTGGAACTTTACACCACGAATAGATCCATGGCATGTTCATCATCGGCAACACGAGCCGAAACATGTTCCGAACCGTCAACTTCAACGACACAAATCCGATGTCGTGCTCGAGTGGCTTACGATGGATCGAGGTTTGCAGGATTTCAGTACCAGTATCGACCATCGAAGAAATACCAACCCCGTACAGTGCAGGGGGAACTTGAACAAGTGTTGTCACGTCGATTGAGTGTGTTTGGTGATCAAGGGGATACCTTTCGAGTTGTGGCAGCGGGACGTACCGATGCGGGGGTCCATGCTCGTGGACAAGCCATTCATTTTGATGTTCTGGTTGACACCAGTCGCCGGCCTTTGATACCAAAGGAATGGCTAGATGAGGAATTACCAAAGGTTCAAAAATCCCTCGAATCCATGTTACCACGAGATCTAGTCCTTTACAATCTACAAGTGGCCCCGGATCCATTGGTCAAATGCATTGGTGGTCAAATGATGGAAATGGACTGGAACGTCATGTACGACGCAACGCTCAAGTGGTACTCGTACCGACTTCATGTAGGACCGGTAATGAGTCCCTTAGAACGGCATTCTCGATGGCATCCAGACAAGGCTCAAGAATGGTTTAACGAGGATCGATTTCGACGATTGTTGGAATGCTTTCAAGGAAGACACGATTTTCGGGCATTCGCTGGTCGTATGGAACGATTGGAAGAAAGTCGAAGGCAGTTGGAAGAAGTCAAGAATGGAAACAGAACCACAAATGTGACTCTGGACGATGGAGACTATTTGGTGGATTCCTTTCGAACCGTTCGGTCCATCAAATTTGTTCCAGAGTATCCCGATGAGAATGGAGCTACCTATTTCTATCGGATTGACGTGTGGTTGGAAGGTGCCTTGTACAAACAAGTTCGAAATATGGTGGGAAGTGTTGTAGATGTGTGTCGAGGTCGCATTACCGAAAAGCATTTTCAGAACCTTTTGAATGCGTCCTTGCCAAACAATGGACGGGCGGACAACAAAGCCAAACCAGCACCGCCCCAAGGCTTGACGCTGGAACACGTATACTTTGAAAATGACCACGATGAATCATTTTGATCATTTTCCAATGTTTGTGGCATTGTACAAGAGTTAGTGTGCAGACTGGCAACGATGGTACACGTACTCCTAGGAGGAGCCCTTAGCTAGAGGCGTATATGTGCTATGCTACCTCTACTTAGCAACATAGGGACATAAAGCTTCAGTCAAGCATTGTTTTGGGTCACGAGAAGAAGTACAGATTGGTGCACTCTACGTAGCGCTGTGCAGTGCACGGCACAGACAGACAGTGTGCATTGTGCATGCACATGCACCTCTACACGAGAACGAGAGAAGAAGCAAAGACCCAAGAAGACGACATTTTTTTCCTTTTTGCGAGGATTGATTTTATTCGTATCTACCTCGTAGTGAAACGTATTATTCCTCCTGCAAAAGGCAGTGTGACCTCCGAACGAATCAGCATCGAATAATGCAAGTACGCGGCTGGTCGATAGCCGTTCTGTCCTGCTGGCTGGCGACGGCGTTAATATTGGGAAAAGAAGCTCTTGTCCGTGCCGATGCGACGCGAAGCTTTTCCCAAACGATTGTTCCGGAAGCCAAGAACGATGGACTGGTGCGAGTCAAACTGATTCCGCACCACGTTCATGTTGACCGGCTTCGTCGCGAACGTAAATTGCGCCGCCTGCAACATGGAGAGGAGAACAGTATCGATAGCTATGATGACCTTGACCTGGAAGAAGCTTTGGCCGCACACAAGAATCGTCCTGACCAATATCCACGTCGTCTTCTACAGAACGAGCATCGTCATTTGAACGAAGGAGATCCTGTGCAGGTAGCAGAATTGTTCCAGGGATATGGAACCCATTATGTGGATTTGTGGGTAGGGACACCCAATCCACAGCGCCAAACTGTGATTGTCGATACGGGTAGCGGTGTAACAGCCTTTCCATGTTCTGGATGCAACAACTGCGGCGTACCGAAATACCATTCGGATGGATTGTTTGATCAGAAGCAGTCCACAACGTTTCGCAAATTATCTTGTGCCGAATGTTTACGGGGAGACTGTAGCAATCGAGAATGCAAAATCTCCATGTCCTACCAAGAAGGAAGTAAATGGTCGGCCTTTGAGTCGCAAGATCAGTGCTATGCTGGCGGATTGCACGACAGTGCTCTTGAAAAGGATCCTAGTGTTGTCCAGGATGATTTAAATCCTTTTTTGGCGGCCCAGTTTGCGTTTCCGCTCAAGTTTGGGTGCCAGATCAGCCTTACTGGACTCTTTATCACTCAAGTATGTTCCTTCGCACCTTTGTTGTCCTCTGGGTGTGCTACCCACTCATCCGTAGTCTAACAATTTCTATGCTTTGTTTCCCCGAATTTTTGTGTGCTTAGCTTGCCGATGGTATCATGGGCTTGGACAATGCTAAGACTTCGTATGTGCAACAAATGAGAGACAGTGAAACTATTCGAAGCAATAGTTTCTCCCTATGTTATTGGCGAAAGGATCAAATTGATACAGATGGAACAGAATCAGGATCCTTCACCATTGGTGGGACAGATGACCGTCTCCATAATACACCAATGGTTTACACCAGTATGTCGTCGAATCATGGATTTTATCAAGTCCATATCCGAAACATGTATCTTCGAGAGGGTAATAGTGGAACATCAGCCTTATCCACGGATCCTGGGGCCAAAGTGATTCCTCTCGGTCTTACGACGCAGACCTACCAACGGGGTCAAGTCATTGTCGATAGTGGTACCACAGACACGTACTTTTCACGGTCCGTGGGGACCAAATTCCGACAACTCTTTAAAGAAATGTCAGGGATGGACTTTGGAAAGAACGAGAAAATGAAAATGACGATTGACCAAGTCCGAGCTTTACCAACCATTCTTATTCAATTGGAGGGCGATGATGAAAAGAACGAAAAGGTTCGCCAAGATGCTGGTGGCGCACCCGTTCCAGGCCTTGTGGGAGAAATTGATCCGGATCATCCAAATGATGTTCTGTTGGCAATGCCCCCAACGCATTATATGGAGTACGATCCGGATGACGACGTGTGGACGAACCGGTTCTATACAAGTGAGCCATCCGGTGGCGTCATTGGGGGGAACGCCATGATGGGACATGACGTGTATTTCAATGCCGAGATTGGACAAGTGGGATGGTCGGAATCGGAATGTGATTACACCAAGCTCATGGCCGAGTACCAATTCACTCCAGGAGTGTCCCCAAGTCGCGTCGAAAACAAACAGAATACTCCTTCGTTGCGTCCAACGGCTGCGCCCGTTCCCGCGCCACCTCCACAATCCCTTCCAATTCCGGATCTTCCTCCAACCTACGATGCGGTTCCTGTCACAGACGACCTGGTCATTACAGAAGAAGAACCAAGTCAGTTCTGTTCCACACTACCCTGTCAAGGGGCCATGATCTCGACGGTTGTTTTAGTGGTTGCCGTGATTGCACTCTGTGCACTGAACCGAAACAAGGGGCCGTCTTACCATTTATCAGCGGAGGCTGCGACGGAGTTGGAAATGCAAGATGCGGCAGGCAATGTCGGTAGCGATGGAATCATTCGATACCGAGATGAGCCCGGTTCCAAGTCACCGTGAGTTCAAGCTTGGGTTAAATGAAATTGCTCCTCACCCATGAGGCAGTCGACGAGATCTGGAAACAGAAGTTTCGAGTCATCATGCACAGAACCAATGCCGTTGTGTCGGACGAGGTAGTGCGGGTTTCCTTGAGCTCATTCAATTCTTATAAGAAGCATGCCTATTACTTTAGTAACATCTCTACTTTATGGATAGACTCCACATTGACAAGACTGTGAGCTTGCCCCTTCCAGAACGTTTGGATGCAATGGTACCAGTAGGACATTTGAAGTGGGTTCCCTGACTTTTTTATTGGAGACAATATATGGGCGTGATTTCGGACAAAACTGGTGGCCTTTGCCTTCGTTCAAAATAGTTCTGGATGACGGTCTATTCGCGAATCATATCCAAGGTATAGTCTAAGAGTGAAACGGCTCGATTGCGGGTGGAAAAGTACAACTTGTCTTGTTGGGCATTCAAATAGCTGGCAATTCGCAACCGTCCCTGCACATGTTGGTCATTGATACGAGTGAATTGCCAAATGGATTCGGTATCGGTGAAAATGGGCGGCGCCGTATTCTCATTGGTCAAGGCAAAAATAGATCGTTGGGATTCGGAACCGGTCCAGGAAGGCTTCTCGTCGTCGGCAAGGCACGGAGATGATGATGTGTGTGCCGTCAAAAAGGTTTTTTGAGCCGCCGGTCCCTTGAATCGTACCAGAGTGGTGGACAAGGGATCTGTGTTGGAGCCTCCGAGAGCCAGGACCTTGGCTCGATTGCTGGCACCAACGTCGGCGTAGTCGACCGAGGCCACGACGGATTTCCCGGCAAAGGCATTGAGGCGTTGTCGTGTATTAAAGACACGGTCTTCCATTACAACACCATCAGCAGTAGGACATGCAGGACCACTCCACGGTAAGGAGGAAGAGGAAAAGGTGGGAGTGACGTAGCGCAATTGCAACGAGACAGGAACATTGAGTCTCCGTTTGGATTCAGCCACGGCGGTTTCAGCAATGGACAAGACACCGTTAGGACCACCCAAATATTGGATTCCCAGTGGTGTTTCGACATTGACCAGAGTTTGTGTGACATTCCACGTTCCTTCCATAAAGGATGGATAGACAAAATTGTCCACACCATACAATTCATCTGGTACTAACGAGGGTGTGGGCTGCTCCAAAATGGACGCTTCCAGTCGTTGGGACAATTGATCGTTGTTTTTGCTTCTAGTAGGCATCGCTGCAGCTACTGCCTCTGGTGGAGCAAACGACGAGGCACTTCCCATCACCACGGCCGAAGACAACAAGGTTTCCAAGACATGGCGGCGGCTGTGGTGTCTTAAACTACACCGTTCAAAGTCTAGTGACTCGCCGGACAATGGCGAAGGAACAACCTGCCATGCTCCAGCAACATGTGTCGAAAGAAGAAGCTCGACTGAAAGGGTAATCAAGAGACCACAGACCTTCATGGTTGTTGCAATCATGAGAGTCTCTTTCTTTGTGATTGTGATGTCATCAATGTGAGTTTTTCGACGATGATTCATTCGGAAGATCCGGTCGCCTTTGTAACGCTTTTTCCCATGCGTCGCTTGCTTCCGAAAGATGTGCGGGCGGGCGATGCCGAGCGGGCGGGCTGTCTTGCCGCTCATTTTTTTCATTTTTGACTTTTGACCTATTTGCCGTGTTTCAGTGTTTCTCAAAGAGACGCCAGCAAAGATCACAAGCAAGGACTAGCCAAGAGGAATAGGGAGATTGTGACAGACTTTGGTGTTACAATCGTGAAACCAGAATCGAGAGGACGCATTTGGTGTTTGTGTAGCTGCAGTTGACTTGTTTTCCGGTTCTGGTTTTCACCAGTGCGGCGTCATGGGTATCTCGTCCTCCACCACAGCATCCACGCGTCGCAATCCAAAGAAGAAGAAAAAGACCAAGCCACGTAGCTTCCGAAGTAGTAGATCCTGTATCATTTTGTGGCTCGGGGGTGTCATTGTGACGGTCTTGTTGGTAAAGTTGGTCCAAGTCAATGTCCAGTGCATGCAAAAAGTCGCATCCTTTTGGATTCAATTCCAGGAGGACAACAACCATGCAGTATCCTCATGGACCATAACATTATCTGCTTTTCAAAACGATGATACGTCGAATGCAACAAATATATCAACAGCACCGTTTCCGGCTGGATTTCCTCGATCGACTAAGATCCCCACCAAAAACACTACAACAAGGGCGACAAGTCAAATGTCCACGACTTCCAAACCCAAGACAGTGCAGGAAAAGGCACCTCCTCCTCCCCATGCTTTGGGTTTATTGTTTCCACCGGGCATGATGGGTGGTTTTGCCAATCAACTGCTACGATTCATTTCCTTGGTGGAACATGCACATCAAGAACGCATTGCCAATTTGTTTTTGCCCAGTCTATGGTGGACCACACAGGTGCATACTCCAGCCCTCTCCAACTCATCCGTCGTCGTGACACACAATGCACGTCTTGAGTCCTTTCCCATTCCCATGGAATTCGTGTTTGACGTCCAAGAGTGGAATGGCAAGGCCCAGCAGTTGTCCTTACCGCGTCTCATTGATCAACTACCCAAACCTTCACCCTGTTGGCAAACACTTCAAACGAAAACAAACAATCCAACGACACGCAAAGATAGTGGCCAGGCCGTCTTCAACAAAACAGCGCTGGACATTGTCCATGCATTGTCCAATCACTCCATGGAGACCAAAGCTCGAGCAACCGTGTGGCCTCCAAAGTCCATGCTAGAGCACTATGGTTTTGTGCCTGAATTGTTGAATGAAACAGTACAAATGATGACCAGTACGCTATCCAATCCTCGTCGCCGTGATTTTTTGGCTCGCGTCAAACATTGCGAGAATACCTCATCCTCTGCCTCCTCCCCGTTGGTCTTGTACGGTGGTGGCACCATGGGTGGACGATTGTGGAACGAAGCCATGCGGCGACATGAAAACACCAATAAACACAACACAAACCAATCCATTTCACACAGTGCACTCCTCCAAGAACTTGATTCTCGAGTTCGTTTGGCGTTGCAACCTGCACCTCAATGGGGACGCCTTGCCGAACAGTGTGTCCAATCTCGAATCCGGGCCGCACATGCCGGGTTAAAGTCTGACAAGGCGACGGAGAACGCAAACACCGAAAGCGATAACGATGAATCGGCGCGCTTCAATTATGTCGCCTTGCATGCACGGATTGAATTAGAAATGATGGGCCACAATTGTGGCAAATCAATGGAACAGAGCTTGGAACGTATTTTGCAACAAGTGAAAGCGTTTCTCGAAGAACAACAACAATTACCAATTGCGGCGACTGCTGAAAATCCAAACAACTTTCCCCACCCAAGAGGTTTGTTATTGGTGGTTGGTCGTGCCGGTATTGTGGGTCATGGCCTGGGGGAGGGTTTGAAAAAGAAATTTGCGGCACAAGCAGCTCACAATGCTCAAACCTTAGCTCGTTATGTCACGGAAGATGGACATGCCACAAACGAACGACTTTGGTACGAGAACAATTTTGCAATGGGTATTCCTATTTTTGAATGCGGATCCTTTGCCCTACAAGAGTATTATGACAATCGGCTGGAGCTGGAACTGGAACAACCCAAGAGCATTCATTCGAACAAATCAGCAGAATCATCACCGGAATGGAGGGTTCAAAATTATGGAACACTGGTCGAGGCCGTCACCAATTTCCACAGTGCCGTGCAAGCCCGTATTTTTATTGGCGTCAAGGGGTCTAGTTACTCCAATGCCATTTGGACGACTCGCTTTCTCATGGGCAAGGGAAGTTTAAATTTCTACTACTCCAAAGGTGGACGTATTGCACAAGTGGAAAACCAAGGATACCCTGACCGGCATGTGACTTGCAAATAACGCACCACCAATCTCCTTTCGAGAACGATGAACAGCGTTTTAGCGAACGCGAACACCAACTTTGGCATGCTTGAGACAAGAAACGGCGAACGGCTAACGTCTCACTATACTCATTGGTCATTAGGTCGTTACTCACGTTTGTCTAGCAATCGAAAGGAGCTGGTCGTTTCCTGTTCCCTTTCTTTTTCTCACGTGGCTTGAACGAAAACTTGATTTGACCTCGATCCGATCTCTCAAGTTCTTGCAAGACGGATGAAGGCTGCTTTTTTGTTTCCTCAGTCGACTTTTCGATTGTCTCTCCAGATGCGACAAATGGAGAATCTGTTGCTTTCTTGGTAAGTGTTCCCGAAGAATCTGGCAACATTTGTTGAGCAACAGCTCTTTGGTAGTAACGCATTAATACCGCACTTCCGATCTTGAAAGATGTTTGGCGCATACGCACAAGCTCCTGTCGCTGTTTTTCAAACATGGACTTTTGCATCTTTTTGAGATCAATGAAGGAACGTTCGTGCTGTGCCTCATCTTCGTCATCGTCGAAGAAAGGAACTTCGAAGTCGGTTGTTTCTCTTATTGAGCGGCGAACAATCCGATTCTTGCCCCCGCCGCTGTGTCGAGCACTGTCTGGTCCGCGATCACCACCAAAGGGTGGAGGGGAAGAGCCGTCTTTGTTGTTGGGGTCCTTCTTCCATGCGGCACGAATTCTCGCCTCTTCGGCTCGCTCCTCTGCATCCATTTCCCGCTCGGCATTGGAATGATCAATGCGTTCTCTCTCAATGCGGTCGCTTACGGAGAGCATCACCTTGCGGATTGCATTTTCCAGTTTACCCGACATGTACTCCGCCGCTGCATATGCTCGCCCAGACACCTGTAAAGGAAAAAATGTGTGAGATTAATCGCATAGAACCACAGTGAATAAGGAATGGGACTGTGAGCACATCCGACGTACAGTATCAGTTCGGTCCCGTAATCGTGCGTTGTATTTTAGAGCGTTCTTGAAGATCAACCGTAGATCTTCTATGACTTGGCCGAAATTGTCGTAGTGACGTTTCTTCAGATTTCGTTGTACTTTCTCCCAATCCATTGGCTTCGAAATGAATGCCGTGTAGTCTGCAGGGTAATCAGCTCGAATAAAGTAAGTCATATACTTGACATCGCTTTGGTGTCTGAGTGCCTTGAGCAACTTTTCGCATTCGCTTTCATGCCATGTATACCGGTCACCCTCCAAGCTTTTCTCAATGGGTTCTTTCAGGACAATGTCCATCTGTTCAGTATGAGCCATTTCTCGATTCTTCGTGGTAAGCTTCCATGACAAAGGAGGAAGACCGTCCGCCCCACCTTCGTCCGAATGATCACTATCTATCACGTAGCCTGAAAGAAGCTCAAGTGACAACCAACGAGCGTAACGTAGTAAATGTACAGACGCATCATAATACGCACAGGAAAGAGGGTCACCAATATCTCGACCATCTTTGTTGAACCGAATTGCATTGGAAAAAGTGAGGGCGACATCGTCGATTAACTGCAGGGAAGAGCAAATATATGGGTGAGACCTAAATGAGATCGAGATGTTTGGCAGTTGCGTCAACTTACATCTTCACATGACGTGTACCGGTTTCCTGCCAATAAAGTACATTCCACCGTTGTGCTGCAGTCGTGGTGGTAGCAGCAGCAGTAGGAACGGATCCAAAACAAAAGCAAAAAGAAATAGATATTAGGTATCGTGAGAATCGAAAAAGTGGATGGGTACTAGCCAGAGATGACCATCCTCCATTCATATGGCAGTAACACTATAAACAACACACGTACAGATCCATAGGCTTCCGTATTTTCGCAGCATAGGCATCCCTAAGTTCAGGGAAGAGCATGGTCACCGGAACATGAAAAATAAATTTTGGACGCGCGGCTGAAAGCCAGGGATGCCGAAGGAGTTCTTTGAAATAGCGAGCGCAGTCAGCCTCCCATGACTGTAAGCTCTTTACCGCTCGACGCAAGGGAAAAGCTTCTTTCACTCGTGCAATTGCAATATGAAGAGGCAAAGGCTGGTTGGAAGCTTTTGGTTGCGTCGTGTTCTTCTTTTGTGTCGGTCCCGTGACTTTAGGAGACTTGGAACGCGATGCAGCTGCAGCGGATACAGAAGACAAAGTGATGGAGATTCGTGGGGCAGTCTTCCCTTTTGATACACCACCACCTTCCACTTTTTGCTTCTTAGCCGCCGGGCCACCCGCTGATGGAGGCGAAGATGTTGAATCCACACCTGATGTCGCTGACTCAGCCTTGGTAGGTGAAAAGGCATTGGGGTCCTCCAAAGCCTTAATTCTTGCATAGAAGATACGACGGAAATTCTTGGCTCCATATTTCGCCATTGAAACAAGGTGTTCCCCGTTTCGTTCCGAATGATACTTCTCGCAATTTCGAAAGATGATGCTCATGTCATACTCAAAATCTTCTGGAGTGGCGTAAGTGCCATTCTTTACCTTCTTATCAACCGATTGCAAATCCATGGGTTCCAAAATGAAATCGTTATAGTCGGGAAAGACGACGGATGACACAGGCTTTTCGAATGGACCCATCGCTGGTTCGGTAATTTTGGTTGCCTTATCCGAGTATTTCAGTTCTCTCAAATCATCAAGTATACTCGATAAAACTGATACAGGTGGTCTTGGAATGGAAAGACTAACAGTGTTTGCTTTTTGCCTCTCCGCGATGCCCTTAGGAGACTTTTCATAGCGCGCAAGTTGCTCGAGCTGTTGCGTCATGACAGATCCCAGTCGATTGGCCTGTTCCACGTAGAGTCTCCCATCTTCACGCCCACTATAATAAGTGTTGCAATTTTGAACAATCAACTTGCAATCGGTGGCAAATTCCGATATCGACTGATAGCGACCTTCTAAAAGATTCGAGGTTACCGTTTGAAAATCCATAGGTCGTTGAACCTTTTCCAAGTAGTCTTGCGGAAACTGACCGCCACAATAAATCTTTACTGGATGGAGAAAGTAGAGAACTGTAGGCTGTCCGTCCGAGGGATTGACAATGTTGTACAATGTCCCTAGAACTTCCAAGCATAACTTCCAGCAGTAGAGAAGTTTGGGATATGCCACGTTTCCAGCTTGAGCAAAGAAAAAGGCCATCAAGTCTTCGGCGGTCCCCAGCAGCTCGGCCGCTACTTGTCGAATGGAGTCTTTCATGCTAGTATTGTAACAAAGGCAGTTTGAGAAGATTCTTCTCATATCCATGCAAAAGTCAGCCAAAGATTTGTATGATTTATTTTCCACCTTGGTGGTCATTTTGCTGATGTCCATGGGGTGTTTGATTTTTGCCCGATAATCTTGTATAATGGCTTTGTCCGTAACAGGACTCAAAAACCATGATATATTGGATTGATGCCGTCGTTTCATACCCAAGATAACTTTAGCACAGGCTTGGTTTTGAACTGATGGCAACCCTCCTCCACGACCGACCGCAGCGCTTTCTTTTACGGTGCCACTCACCGACTTTTTTGTTCGTTTTCGCTTTTGTCCACCTTTCGCTGTTGAAGAAGAAGTGGCGGACGGATTGGGGGTCGGAGCAGAGCTGGTTGTTGAGGGTGCTGTGGTTGCTGATTTTGACGCCGCTGAGGTTTTCTCTTTGGATGAGGACGTCGATGTTGGCTTGGCAGGAGCTGGTGGTTGAACAACCCCTTTGGGAAGCTCTTTGCCGCGACTGTTGCCTAGTTTAACTGATATTTTCCCACTGGATTTGGAAGATTTACCAGAAGAGGATTTGCTGGTGGATGGCGTTGGTACCGGAGGATCCTCACTGGATGGTACTGAGGCGGGAGCGGCTGAGACGGCCGCACTCGATGACGACGGAAAGGTCGTTGAAGTAGAAGACGAACCTCCAGATGGTCCTTTCAGTTTGAGACGAATGACGGGTTTGGATGGTTTCTGCTTCACCTCACTTGACGCATTTGTACTTTTGGTGGTGGAGGGAACGGGTGCGGTAGCTTCGGCGGCCGACTTTTTGGTTGGTAGCTTGACTTTTAACTTTGCCTTTTTAGGTTTCGGAGGAGCCATTGCGGCTGCGTCGGATGAACCAACATCGACCGAAGTCGTTGCAGATACAGGAGCCTCTGACGATGTCGATGCTTTTGCGGACGCTTTATTGGCCGCTGTAGGCAATTGTTTGGCCAATTTTAGTTTGATGGTGGGCTTGCTGGCTCCAGACGACGTGGATGTTGATGCAGACGAGATCGATTTTCCTCGTTCAGCAGACTTGCGTTCCTTATTGAAATATTTAATCATGTCTTTTGCCATTTTTGCGATCCACTTGGTTTCGCGGTCGCCGTGGTATTTAATGGCATTTTCGAAAGTGCCTTTGACATCGGTCCAAACATCAACAAGCGACTGGTATGTGCCTCCCTCCAAGTTTTGTGTGATAGTTTGCAAATCCAGCGGTTTGGCAATTACATCAAGATACCCAGGAACTTGATTCAAGTCAAAAGGAGTTAAGAAAAGCTACGGAAAGCGACCATTCACCAAATCGAGAAAAACCATGAATGAAAGGTTAGTGTGTCTCGAACTTCGAAATAGCATCCGAAATGGCCAAACATATGTTGACTTACATAGTTCCAGTCTTTGTACCGTTCTCCTTTCAAATTCTTTAGCACTGTGCGGGCAATTTCATATTCTTGCGACGACAACATGGTCAATCTGCATTCTTTCAGACTAATCTGGGCGTGTTTCCCATTGTCGAATGAAAGAGTGGCACGTTGCAACCGACACAAAGATAGTGCACAGACATTAAGTAAAGTACTTTCTCACGCCCGACGTGTAGCCGACCGGCGCTCCTGCCTCTGAACACAAACCACAACCACATGCACCCCACATCTGAAGATTTTAGAGAACCTTACGCCATGACGGAAAAACCATCATGAGAACATGAAACACATTCAAAGCCACACCAGTCAGGTTTGAGGGAAAAGCACACGAATGTTTGTTCAGACATTCACCAACCGGATTCTAGGGCGCAACTTGTCCTCTTCTCATTGGCTTCCATCAGTCAGCAAGGGCAATGCGCGTCGGAACGCACGTACTTGGATGGATTGGACAAATGACGACGACCGCAATGATATCAATTTTAAGCAACGGAGAAAGAACAAAAGAATAGGTTATTGTTGTGGACGTGGTCCATATCAGAAAAGAAGAGTGGATCAATTAGTATTCTTCATTGTTCTGTTGGCGCTGGCACTATTGCTTGTTTTGTTCGGTTGGTCGATTGCATTTCTTGAGCGAAAGGAAATCACACTCTCCGATTTACCAAAAGTTGATTTTGTGGTGGGAGGCTTTCCCAAATGCGGTACAACAACTTTGCTTTATGCGCTTCATCGCCACGAAGAGATTCTGGTTCCGTCTCGAGAATCTTGTGCTCTGAAAGACACTTGGCGCCAAGTGGCCCAGGTTCGACGACGATATCGCAATGAAGCGATGGAGTTGTTCGCGGAAACAGGGAATGGAAATCACACGTCCATCTCGAAACGCACGGGATCTTTCGTGAAGGGCCTGAAGTGTCCCTCGGGCATTTACAGCTCTAATTTCATATACAGACTGAACGAAATAAACCAAAACAGTGAGAACACCAATCGTCATCATCCGATCAAATGGATAATTGGAATGAGACATCCGATTTGGCAGGTACAATCTTTCTACAACTATCGGATTACAGAACTGTACGACAAAAAGGTTTGGTGGAAAGACATTCGTTCACTGGAGAACATTCTTGCTTCGGATGTACCCTGGAAGGATATGTCGAGATCCTCGCATAAATACGAAATATACGTGGCGCAATTACTATCTGTCTTACAGAATACAACGTCGTCGCTCCCTACCGGCAAATCTGTCTTTCTGTATACTTTGGAACAGATAGAAGATGACAACGCCGAACGAGCCGCACATTTTCGACAGGATATATCTACATTCCTTGGACTGGAGAAACAGCTGTCGACATTGGGGAAAGAGAACGTGAATCGGTTTGTGTCTGGTCCACAACGACACAAAGAGGCTATTTCAATCTGCCAGGACAGGTTCCAAGCCGTTCGTCGTCAACTCGTGAGGGACAGTACGGCAACAGCACTGTGGATACAAAGTCAACTTGGTCTAGATGGGAACCGGAATACGGCCGGGGCTGTAGATGAAGATGAACATCTGGGGGATCTCATCTTTGTCAGCAATCCGATGTTTTTGAATCAGATCTTAGACTCGTGGAAAAAAGATCCATGTTAGAACCGAATTTTCGTGTATCATCTTGACTTGGAGGTGATGCGAGATGGAACCATGGACCACACAAATTTCCTCCACTCCCTTGACGTCTGTATTTCAATTGAGCGATGATACACGAGGTGAAAGAGCGAAAGACTTCGTAGAGTGGAACAAAAGGTAATTTACCGTACAACGTGCAATGTTACTACTCCTACCTACATTTTAGAAAGAAGCTCTAGGAGTATTCTTGTGTGTGTCCAAAGTCCAAACGCGTAGCGCCCAACGATCCATTTCATTCCAACTCAGTCCAGTCGCGCACTCTAGAGAGGAGTCTTATCGACAGTTCTGCAGATAGAGCTGTTGTGTACTGTGTGCGACTAATTTGAGATTACTGGTCGTTACGGGTGGCTCTTAGCAGTGGCAGACTAAAACTAAAGCGAATCTCAGATTCCAATTTGGAATGCAGATTCACGAATCTGTGGGGATTGGGGATCGGGGTGATGTGGTTCCATACAAACTTCCAGGCAATAGACACAAAGGTTTCTGTCGAATGTTGCTTCCTCTGAGGCATAACCCATATGCTCCTATTCCTATCAATATTCACTTCATTCAAGTTGTCAAGTGACTATCAAAAAGGCTTTGACAATGAGGGTCTTATCTTTTCAATCCTCTCTATTCATGCTTCTTATGCAAGTCATTGAGTTACACGGCTTCGCTCAATTAACACCGCACTTGAATCCATCATCCTCGAAACTCCGTAAAGGCCATCCTCGGCCCTTTGGAATTCCAAGCCTTGCTTCCTCGCCGTCTTCAGTGAACATGGACGTACAGGGAAACATACTGGTGAACAATCGTCATTCTGCTTCAGACTGGTTCTACAATGTCAAAAGTATCCCGCAGTCTGGAGTCCTCAAAGAAATTTTGGGACCCGTGAAAGCGGTTGCAAGCTGGGCACTTCTGGTTTCGGTGGTGCAAAGGTTCCTCTTGCATTCCAGTAGCAGCATCATGAAGACTTTCGCAACAAAGCTCTGCATACCTGGAACCGCCCATTCCTTCCTCGTCTCAGCGCTCGGCCTACTCCTCGTCTTCCGTACCAATGCCTCCTATCAAAGATTTTATGTAAGTTGTCTGTTGTAACCGCTGGAGTTTACAGGGTTCGCAAAGAACATGCACATTTCACGATTGACCATGGAGATTCTCACCGTCCGAATCTTCCCTTTTTGTGGCTTCAGGAGGGACGCAAAATATGGGAAAATATATTGAATCTATCACGCAACTTATCGCGGATGATCCAGCTTTACTCGAAAGAAGTGGGACCTGATCGTGAAAGACTTTTGCTCAATCTGATCGCTGCTTTCCCATACCTATTACGGCTTCACATTAGACCTGGTTGTCTTTGCAGATCTCCAGAAAGCATTGATCCCAACTATCGCTTGATGATGAACCAACCTGCAGTGGCACCGGTTGATTCGCGATATGAAGGGGACAAAGCAACTGACCTAGCGGGACTAAACGCTATGGAGTCTCGTGACTGTTGGGTTGATAAAAGGAATCTTCCGTGGTCCTTGTTTCAAAAGTCTTCCCTTCAACGGCTTTCTCGTGCAAAGAACCGACCGCTGTGGGTATGCGATAGAATCGGACGGGAAATCATGTCCATTGAGTATGGACCAAACTTCACGAGTCGGGAGAGATTAAATATGCTCAGCCTGGTTGGAAAGCTAACAGACGCACTTGGACAATGCGAGCGCATCCATCAGACTGCCGTCCCGTTAAATTATGCAAGACATTCGCTACGATCGTTAACGCTTTGGCTATTCACGTTGCCATTTGCCTTGGTGAAGGATCTTGGACTTTTAACAGCTCCCGTAACTGCTTGCACTGCGTGGCTTCTCTATGGCATCTACCAGATTGGATACAGTATTGAAGACCCGTTCCAAGGATCTCTTAGACTGTCCATATTATGCGATGCAATCCGGCGCGATGTTATGGGCAATTACGATGACCGTGACTCCGCGTTCGCTGGTGAACTGTCAGGTCAGGCTAATGATTTGGACTTCAATGGCCAAGGACAAGATTTGAACCACTTGTTGAATAAGAGAGCGATCGTCCGTGTATCAAACAACACTTTTTCCTCACTATTTCGAGATACTGAGGTCAAACACTACACGAGAATACACGAACAAACCGGTCGATCAGAAGGGGTTCCTACCCTTCTGCAATAGTCAAGCGACAACCTGTACAAAGAATTCGAGGATAACTCGAACTCATATCACTCTCCCTTCTCTTCAGGAGCCCACGCCATAGCGAAGTCAATCATGTATCCAGTTCGCAGCTGAGTTACATTCGGAGAAGACATCACTTTGGGTTTTGAAGCTTGTATACTACTGATAGATTCACGCGAAAGTGCGGCGCGATCACCTCCCGTTCCATAGATTCGACTGCTCACTGCGTATGTTGAAAATACAATATAATAGAGATATGATGCTGTTCACTTACAACGATATTCGTATATATTGAACTTTCTGTATTAGAGACACAGACCATTATGTACTAGGTAGGTCGAGACCCGGGATGAAACTGATACAAATTGCACAATGTGTCGAAGCGCGTAAGTGCTGCTTTCAACTCGACAGACAATCGAGCTCGCCGAACGAACTAACTACGCCGTGAACAACGTTTTGAGTCGACGGTAAGGTGCTATTACGTAATTACCATCGAGGACCTCGTCGGTAGTGCTCGTTACCCCCACCCCCACCACGCTCCCATCGTCCTCCACGGTCACCTCGATCTCCTCCATAACCTCCACCACCACGCGGAGGATATCCTCCACCGCCGCCACCTCCAAAACGCCTTCCTCGATTTCGATCATTGTAATCTCCTCCTGGGTGGTTGCTGTTGTCACGTCCGTAACCTCCCTGTCGATCGTCATTGTATCCACCCTTTGATGGTGGAGGTTTTGGACCGTATCGACCATATTGTGCAACCATTTCTTTATGCTTGTCACGCACCAACTTCCACCCCACATATTGTTTCCCGGCATAATGCGCGGCAATCCGCTCGTCTGCATCACGCGATGACATAAAGTTTCCTGATACTTGACAGACCGTTTTGTCTGTCGATATATCGCTTTTGACGTAGTTAAGGTTTCGATGTTGTTGATCGACAGCGTCTTGGAGTGGAGCTAACCGCGAAACCGTGTTAGCCATGTCAAAAAGAATTTGTTGCTTTTGCATGGTTATCCGACCAAGATCCAACTGGAGCTCTGATGTTGCTTGCTCTTTGCCGTCATCCATCTCCTCCAGCTTTCGTTTTTTCGCACTATCGGCACCACCTTCATCAGCGCCATGAGATTCTCCCATTTCCGCTTCAACAGCAGACGCGTCTTCCTCTTGCTTTACCGCTACAACGCCGTCTGTCTCGGTTTTAACAGCGGCTAAGTCTTGAGTTTGAGATGCTTGTTCTACGTTTGTTTCATCGGCCGCAGTTTGCTCGGCCAAAAGTTTCAGACGCTTCTCATGATTCGATTTCAGAATTTTGTCCAAAGCCTCCTTCTTTTCCTCTTCAAGCGCCACAACATCCTGCAGTGATTGATACTGTCGGCCAAGCAATGTCTGAAGTTGTTCAACCTGCCACAGATCTGACGCCAAGTGATCAACAGCTCCTTCGTCAACTGTTTCCACAAAATCCTGTCCTCCACGCTGGCTCAGTTTTCTTTGAACTTCCTGTGCCAACTTGTCCTGGTTGCGCGTAACAATACGGTCACACTGGCGAACTAATTCTTGAAGCTTTTGGAAGAGTTGAAAATGATAACCCAAAGACTCTTGCTCCTGAGGAGATAGCTTTTTGTATTCCTCATGAGCACCACGATCTACAACATACGGGTTGGTACCGATATCACTTTTCGTGTTTACAAATAGTTCGTATACATCAACCCCCCAAGCCGTGAACAAAGGATCTATATCCTTGTCGTAACAAGATTTGCTCCGTCGACCTGGGAGAAGCAACGAGCCCGTTTCACCACTCTGTTTGCGCTGACGTTGCTTCAGAGAAAGGGGGACCGCCGCGCCCGGTGGAAGTGGAGCATTTCGGTCTCCCCCCATGAGAGAGTCGAGCAGTGATCGGGCTTCTTCTGTCGCCATCGTACATCAAAGGGTTTCGTTGTCCGAAAACACCACAAATGAAAATTGCGGAGGTAAGGAAGTGCTCCATTAGTCGTATCCCGTCTACAATATTCAACGAAGTCACGAATAAGAAACTAGGGTAGCTACCTTCTCCCACACTCGATCTACAATACCCCGAGGAGTAGCTACTCCTAGGAGTAGCTGAGATTTTTCTGGCCTAAGAAAAGGGGTCCTCTAGGAACGGCGATCATCATGACGAGTTGTCCATGCTTAGAGCGTGATGTTCCAGGACAGACTAAAACTCCAATAAACAAGATGTATTTTATTCATTCAGAAGCTCGCACTTGATTGTTATGAATACGCCCGTCCCTTTGCCTTCGGTGAGAATCTCTTTTTCCACCACCCCTCCCGCCAAGAGTACTTTTCCTACAGTCACACGAACCGATCCAAACAGAATGTCTTGAGTACGATCTCTCTTCTCCCCTTCTGCTTCATCATAGACATCGACGCTAATGATTTGGCCGTGGCTATGGAGCACATAGTCTCGATATTCATTCCATTCAGGTGTCAATGTGTTTCTCGATGTCGTGGTTCGCCATACCTGAGGGTGGGAGCCAAACGAAATGTTCAAATACGTATCGGGAACATCGTCCGCCAAGAAAAACGCAGTCTTCCGAACCTGGAATCCCCTTCCACCCATTGCTGTGACCCGAACACGACTCTGCTCGGCAAATGTCGGATCCGACTCATCCAGTAGACGTTCCGATAAGTCCTCGACAGGCATTGGTGACGAGACAGTCCCACCATTTGCCTTTGCGGGTGGAGAATTCACCACGGCCAAAAGCGCCGATGGATGTGTTCCACGCAATTCTCCTTTGGCTTCATTGGAAACCGCTGGCGGTGTTGCAGTTCCATTCAACAAGCTTGTTGTCTCGGGCGACGTTTGAACCCCTTGTAAGCATATCTGGAACTGAACCTTGGCCCCCTTTTTTCCAATGGATCGAGTTTCGGACAAGGTGTGATTCGAAGCAGAAGCGATATCATCATGCGTGACAACAATGGTCCCTAATACGGTGCTTGTTCCATTGATCAATTCCAGACTGATGGGAGGGATTTTTCCATCCTTGACTAGTGCTCGTGTAACGTGGATCAAAAACGCTTCGTCGTACGACGGGTTCAAACAATCGATCCCCGGATAATCCACAACCTGTAGGAATAAGAGAAGTGAGTCATGTAGGCATTAGAGAGAATACAAGCACAATCAGCCATGAACGTTACGACTTACCGCACTGGTGGCGAGTTTGGACGAGGCGCAAGTGACTTGGACAAATGCTGCCGCATCTTCTCGTGTCAATGGAATGTCCATGGCCCCTAGAATCATGATTGTCAGCAAGCCGCATATGCGCTTGTCGTCGTCGTCGTCGGAACTGCTTTTCTTGACAACGAGGCTGTCGAGTTGCCTCGTGAAACGGAGGACTTGACTACCCACGGTGACGACCGCGCCATTGGGTCGATTTTGATCTTGCAGCGGCAATTCCAAGATTCCTCCCGTCAAGATGAGTTGTCCCGGTGAGGTCTGGGCAGTACCCAATAGGTCATCGGCATCGAGAGGTGCCGTATCGTGATCCCAACACTCGAGCTCCAGGCATTGATCGTGATCGGAAAGGACAAAGTCCATGGTCTCATTCCAAAGGGGCTGCAACGTATCATTAATGGTACGCGTACGATGGTGGATATCGCCCATTTTGATGGTACAGTAACAATCTGGAACGTCATCCACAATGAGTCCCTTCTCCACGACGAAACCCTGGCCTTTCATGATGGTTAATCTCAAAACTCCCAAAGGAGGCTTGTGAATGTGACTAAAATCGGATGCCTTATCCATCTTGTACAATCTCCTTCTAGGCAACACCATCATACTGGTAATGGTGCTTTTGAGAATGTCTGTAATAGTTTGATCAATGCCTTGAAAATCGGCGACATGAGCCAATCCAGAGTACTTGAGTGAAATTTCGGGAGTGTTGATAAAGCCATATTGAATGGCTTCGACAATGGACGTTGTGGGCACCAAGGGTCGCATGAGAATGGACATGCGTCCTTTCATCTTGATGGATTTTACTCCAAAGCTTCCAATCAAGTCTGCCTTGAGCTTAATGTCGCAGTTGCCATCCCAGACGATATCCAGATCAAAGGCCAACGTGTTGGATTCGAGATCTACATCGTGGACACAGACATTGTCCAATCGGATGGGCACAGTTCCCAAATCAATCTTGGTAAAATGCAAGGTGCGCAATGGACCAGGCATTTCTTGGAACATGGGTTCAGCTGTCGCTCGAATGGTATCACTCCCGGCAATGTTGATGTAAGGCCACAATTGATGGACAATATCAGCTAAAAAGCCAATTTGTTCTTCTTCATTCATGGCCAGGGCTTTACTACTACTCGCGTTGGGAAACTGGAAGGCACGGAGGTTTTTGGTCGTCCCTTTGGCTCGACGAGTGCCAGACTCGCTGTCATGGTCATGGAATTCATCGCGCAACTCGACAAAGAGCGAAATCAGTGCCGTGCGATTTTGATACAGGAGCATGGCTGTGGCGGTCAACGCCGAACCGAGGAGGAAGGAAGACCATCCGGAACTCGACGAGGAATCCATCTTGGCAATCACCATGCTGGCTGAGTGTGGATCGTATCTTCCAATTCCGAAAGATGGGAGAAAACAGGGTCATAGTAGCAATCGGAAGGAGATTCGGATCGACCTCAACAATCCCCGAAATATAGCTCATTCGGTATATCGCCATTTCAGTACAATAAGTTTTTCAAGAAAGATGGGGATTGCGTTCTTTTTTGGCGCGCCGCCCGCCATTATTGTGGACCGCCATCTGCTCATCCACATCCACCACCATGAGGCTGGATGATGTCAGCCGCCATGGACGAACCTCCCAGCAGACCATCCTTCTCACTGCTCTACAAACTTCCGATTGAACTGGTGGAACGCATCTTTCTGCAGTACTTGAGTGGCAAGGCTCTTTCCACCTTGGCAATTGTCTTGGATTGTTCGCTTCCAGTTGTGGTCGATTCAAAGGAGGATCTTCCCGTCGTCACGCCCCACAACTGGAGCAAAGAGCAACAACAAAATGACAAGGACCAAGACCTGGAGCATCGGGTCCGACTTTTTTCACTCATTCATCACGTGGCCAAACAACGGCTTCTTCAAAGTGCTTCATTGATAGAATCCACCACCGCCCAGGCATCCAATGCCTCGATCGATACATTGACGGCCCATGCCGTCAACTGGATCCGCTCGGTGGTGGAGTTTTCCTTTGTGAGCGAGACCAATCGCTTGACACACATGAGAGTAGTGTCGGAAAACTTGGCATTGGTGGATTTCTTGGAACTCTCGATTCAACAGTACTCCAATGTTCCTCAAGGATTGTTGGAATGGCCCGTATGGGTGGGCCAACTATCGGTGGATTCCTATGTATCCAGTTCTCGCATGCGCAATACAGCTCGAGTTGTCATTACCACACCCATGCAAAGTCCCAGTTTTCTTCCCGGATGCAATCTCATTGATCGGAGGACACCGACCGGTGTCTTTCGTTGTGAACCGTACAATATGATTCCGATACCACCCTGGGGACGCGTCCGAGCCATGAGTGCCAAGGACGGCCAAATCTTGCGACCCGTGGCGGAACGGTTGGAACGGCAAAACCAAGTGGCCGTTCCCATGGGATACCACAGTGACGAAATATTGGATATTCGAGTCGCCAGTGCCGCCCGTGCGCGACAATTGTTGGAGTCCCTGTCCTGGACACCTCGCGGAGCGTGGATTTTGCAAGATCCTCCGAGTACCGCAACGGCCAGTTCCACTCCTCCAAATCCCCATGGACCGGAGAATCAGAATCCTGCTGTGTGGAATACAGGCCTTGTCTGTGTCTGGCAGGAAGACACAATGGAAATGAAGAGTGATCGACAGTATCTTAGTTATGTTGTCGGCTTACTAAAGGCCATCGAAAGAATGAAGAATAGATAACGACCAGAGACCTGATAAAAGAGGGCAGAGGACTTGCTATGAACATATTAAAGAGGTGCTACTACAGAAACTTGCATTTGCATTGTAATTTTCCGTTTTTACTTTTTGCTTCAGTTTTTATCCTTTCAATCTAACCGATCCCTGATGAACCCTGTGCGTTTCTTTGTGCACAATATGGATTTAGAGTTGGGACAAGACCTCGTCAGCAATGGCGATTGTCTTCTCAATGTCTTCATCTGTGTGTGCCATTGACATGAAAGCAGCTTCGTACATGGATGGTGCCAAGTACACTCCACGTTCCAACATCATGCGGTGCCACTTGGAGAATTTTTCACCGTCACTGGTTTTGGCATCGGAAAAGTTCTTGACGGGGCCCTTGGTGAAGAACCACCCAAACATTCCACCGGCAACTCCGGCTGTAATGTCATGACCGTGCTTTTCGGCGGCCGCGACAATTCCGTCCACGAGCTTCTGGGATTTTCGTTCCAGTTCGTCGTAAACTCCAGGTTGACTGAGCTTCTTAAGGGTTTCGATACCTGCTCGCATAGCAAGAGGGTTACCGGACAAGGTTCCAGCTTGGTACATGGGTCCAGCAGGAGCAACTTGCTCCATGATATCCTTTCGTCCTCCATAAGCACCAACGGGCAAGCCTCCACCAATCACTTTTCCCATGGTGGTAACATCGGGTGTGATTCCAAAATATTCTTGTGCACCGCCATACGACACGCGGAATCCTGTCATGACCTCGTCAAAGACCAAGAGTGCACCGTTTTCCTCGGTCAACTTCCGAATTCCCTCCAAGAATTCCTTGTCGGGTTTGATAAAGCCAGAGTTTCCAACAACTGGTTCAAGAATAACGGCGGCAATTTCGTCCTTGTTTTCTTCAAAAATTTTCTCCACTTCAGCAAGGTTGTTGTACTCGGCACAAAGAGTGGCGCTGGTGGCCGATTTGGGGACACCGGGAGAGTCGGGAAGACCAAGGGTGGCAACACCCGATCCAGCCTGAACCAAGAAGGAATCGGCATGTCCGTGGTAGCATCCTTCAAATTTGATAACTTTCTCGCGGCCTGTGAATGCACGAACCAATCGGATCATTCCCATGCATGCTTCTGTACCAGAGTTGGTGAAGCGAACCATTTCCACCGACGGAACGGCATCAATGACAGCCTTGGCCAAATCATTTTCCAAGGGACAGGGTGCACCGAATGAAGTACCCTTGGCCATTGTCTCGGTGATGGCAGCAAGAACTTCTTCATCGGAATGGCCCAAGATGGCGGGTCCCCATGTTCCAACGTAGTCAATGTACTTATTGCCGTCCACGTCCCATGCGTAAGCTCCTTTGACATGATCAAAAACAACGGGGTTTCCACCCACACTCTTGAACGCTCTTACAGGGGATGAAACACCTCCTGGCATGAGCTGAAATCAACGCAACAGAAACTAGTGAGAACAGATGACTCGGTGCAACGTGTCGACTTAAGCGAGCGTCGTCATACCGTTTTGGCTTCGGCGAAGATCTCCTCCGATTTGGCAAAGGTGTAGACGGAACTGTCCACGGCGCTCATTCCAAGCCCAGTGCTTTGCCGGCTACTAGCCGGCATGGGCATGAAAGCCGCGGAAGTTGTGAAGGACAAGGCGCAAACGGCAAGCTTAAACATGGTGAATGGTCTTTGTCGATAGATGAGGCCACAGTCTTTTTGGTATTCCACAGAATCACAAGCGTCGAATCTGATGGATGTGACACGTACTCGCGATCTTTCTCATCGCGACTGCATAGTTGAAGTTCCACTTGTAACATCATGCTCCAACATTTTCTAACTTTCTGCTTAGAGATAGGGATAAAAGTTTTTGAGCGACCAAAAGACGAGCGAAATCGGAAGAGCTGGCGCAACCACGAACAGTGGCTACTAAGGTGGAAGCTCCGAAGGTACTTTGTGTCCGACAAAGATCCTCTGTTCTATTGTCAATATCCGTAGACACAAACGGTGCCGTTCCAAGGGCGAAAACATGAGTGAAAAATCGAGTAAGTTCTATTATACTGTGATAAACGATGTTTCTTTTGATGCCCGAACTCACCTTTGTACTGTACTTTGAAGAGAAAAAGCGCAAGGCGGAGGATGGCTCTACGGCCGAGAGTGCACAGGATGGTTCCATGATCCAGCCAAGTTCTCATACCCCCAAGCTCGACACAAGCAAGTGGCCTTTACTTCTAAAGAACTATCATGAACTTCACGTAAGAACATCTCATTACACACCTCTGCCTACGGGAAGCAGCCCGTTGGCTCGTTCCTTGAAAGACCACTTGCAATACGGTGTAATTAACTTGGACAAACCGTCCAATCCTTCTTCTCACGAAGTTGTCAGTTGGATCAAGAGAATCTTACGGGTCGAAAAAACAGGTCATAGTGGGACGCTTGACCCCAAAGTGACTGGTTGTTTGATTGTCTGTCTGGATCGTGCCACTCGCTTGGTGAAAGCTCAGCAATCTGCGGGGAAAGAGTACGTGGGTGTTCTTCGTCTGCATGCCGCGTTAGACGATTCGAAAAAATTGCAGCGTGCGATAGAGACAACATTGACGGGTGCGATCTTCCAGCGTCCTCCACTTATCTCAGCGGTGAAGAGGCAATTGCGTATCCGTACAATCTATGAGAGCAAAATGCTCGAATTTGACAAAGCACGCAATCTTGCTGTATGGTGGGTAAAATGCGAGGCAGGGACCTATGTGAGAACGCTCTGTGTACATGCAGGGCTTTTGGTTGGAACGGGCGGCCACATGCAAGAACTTAGACGAGTGAAATCGGGAGTCCTGGGTGAAGATGACAACTTGGTGACCCTCCACGACGTTCTTGATGCACAACATGTATATGACACGACCAAAGATGAAAGCTACCTGCGACGTGTGGTAAGTTTTTGGTCAGACTCGTTGTATTGTATATTCGTACCGAGACTCACACTTTCGATTGCATGGCCTACAGGTAATGCCGTTGGAAGTCCTACTAACCAACTACAAACGCATTGTTGTGAAGGATAGTGCTGTTAATGCGGTTTGCTATGGGGCAAAGCTTATGATTCCTGGTTTGCTTCGATTCGCTGATGGGATTGAAATCAACCACGAAGTAGTTTTAATGACGACCAAGGGAGAAGCAATTGCTGTAGCGATTGCTCAAATGACTACGGCTGTTATGGCTACGGTTGACCATGGTGTGGTGGCAAAGATAAAAAGAGTCATCATGGAACGTGACGTTTACCCTCGTCGCTGGGGACTTGGTCCAATGGCCCAGAGGAAAAAGACAATGATCAAGGAAGGTAAACTTGACAAGCACGGGAAGCCCAACGCCAACACACCTGCGGACTTTCTTGAATCATACAAAGACCATTCTATCTCCAAGCCACCTCAATTGGCAGGATCCGCGACAGCTATTTCAAGTGCTGGGGAGAGCTCGGTACCCAACCCAGAAGGAGAGGCCGGTAATCCCGAGAATGAGGACGCGAGTAGGAAAAGATCAACAGAAGACGAAGCTGATGGGGCTGATAAGAAGAAAATCAAGAAAGAGAAAAAGAAAAAGAAAGATAAGAAAAAGAAGAAGGAGGCCGAGGAGAGTTGAGTTTTTCTTCCGGTATAATATTCTGTGATGTACGAGATCTGTCCTGCAACGACTGGGAAGCACGATGTTGAGTATGCAGGATGGTGTTTTTGCACCCACAATGTGTCACCGAAGCAGCACCTCCAAACGGGACGAGAAACTTCGCTTTCACAGCAATTGAAGCCCCTTCGTAAATCATGTGCTATTAACCAAGGTTGAACGACCTAGGTAGTGAGCGCTTTCCGTAAATTTTGATAGGTTGTGCTTTTGATTGTCCTGGTGCGTCTTAAGCGTTCTCTTAGAGAGCCATAGTTCCGCAAAGATGAATTTGTCGATTCTCGAAAATCATTATGTGAGATCAATTTCCAAACTTCATATTGTTTTATCAATCCCGGACATACGGAAACTACCTACCTAGAGGTACTCCTTGCACTTCTACCTAGGTAGGTAGTAGTAGGAGTACTCCTAGGATGGGGTAAGTCCTGGTTGATCGTGATTGAATTGGGTCCATAGTCCACATAGACCATACAATACAATATAGGAGTACTCCTACCTGAGAACTCTACAATAATCGGATGCGCGATGCGCGTGGGGGAGTAAATTTTTTGTCAGAATGTCAGAATTCCCAAACCGCTGGGAAGAGACGATGGGGATGGGGCTTTGGATTGTCTGACACGAGCGCACAATAGCACCCTGACCGCAAGACTGAATAAATCCCGCCAACAGGTCGCATATTGGCGGATACATGGTCGCATATTGGCGAATATGCATCGCCTACATATGCTGCTACGCATCTAGTTTTCTAGTCATAATTTTGGTCTAGCCACTTGTTGCACGCCGTATACACCGTGTTGTAGCGTGTAGTGGCAGGATTTATACAGTTTATCAGACCCAATTAGCAGAGCTGCAGTGGTTTAGAGGTTGATGTTTGCTGTTGGCTCGTAAGGTCAGGGTTTCGAATCCCCTCTGCTCCAGCTTTAAGTTTAAGACCCTCAATTTCTGGGGGCCGCCATATTTGGGGTGTATGGCACAAGACGTTTCCCCGCTGGTATATAGAGCATGTTCTCAAGAGAGGCCGTTTGAACCTGAGCCTTCGGGCAACAATGGATCTACCTCTTTGTTCATACGCTATATGCTAGGTGGACGGGAGAACGAAAATGTGTCTTTTAACTTACTCACCAACTATGCTAGCTAAGCTATGCATCATGTGAAACTCCTTGGAGTCTTGCTCTCTGCCTTTTGCCCGTACTGGCAGCGGCTGATCACCACTTGGGAGTGTTCGCGCTAAGCTACTCGTCACGGTATGCTTGCGGCACTACTTATAGTTCACACTCGTGATGTGTGACCCATGGCACTCTCCCACGTGACGGGGAGCACTCGCTTAAGTGAGCGATTGTTTTGGTAATCTTTTCTCCATACATGAAAATATAGATACCTCCTTTTGCACTGTGCCGACGCACACGTCCTAAGTATTTGTTTTCTGCCGACTGCAGCGCAAACGCAAGTCGACACTACTTGTGCACCTTAATTCCAGGTAGAATCGCAAAATCTGCGATCTGCATCACCTTTTGGCAATGCCTCCACACTTCTGTGTTTTTTGCCTGTGTTTTGCTCTGAACCTCTCCTGCTTCTGGCTCTCTCGCTTTCCTTTTGCCTTCCACCATGTCTTCATCCACTGCCCCTGAAAATCCCAAGGAAGATTTCAAGGCTGCCGTTAAACGCTGTGGATACAATGATGCCACCGTTACCTACATCATTGAGCAGGGTTTTGATGATGCTCAATCGTTCATGACTGTTGCGGTCCATCAAGTGCCGTCAATGTTGAAGATGATGGCGAAGACCCCTCCAGAGAACGGGGCCTTTCCCTTCAGTGCTAACCTGCAGCTCCACTGCTTCCGAATGTGGCTCGAATACCATTCGTCTCGTGGTCAGGCTCTTAAAGTCTCACTTTTCTCTGATCCGCCCCTGATCAAGAAATGGACCAAACGTACCCAGGAACTGTTTGCACTCAACAAGGAAGTTGCCTCCGATGAACTGACCCCACCGAAAGAGTTGACTTCGTTTACTCAGTGGGAGGTGTTTAACGATGCCTTGCTCACGTTCCTTGCACAGCATCGCAATCCCACAACGGGTGTCCCTTTGACATACATCCTTCGTGAAACTAAGCCTGTCGGTTCTGAAGCAAGGAATGCTGCCTACGATACTATCGATGACAATTTGATTGCTACTACTATCCTGCAAGGTGATCAGTATGCCCTTGACAATCAACGCGTCTTCACATTGATGAAACCTTTTCTTGTTGGCGGACCTGGCCTGACGTTCATCAAGCCACACCAAAAGAAGAAGGACGGCCGTGAGGCGTATCTTGCGTTGACTCGCCAAGCTACTGGAACAGCAGCTGTCACCATCCGCAAGAAAGAAGCATACGCTGCTATTGCCGACGCGAAGTTTACAGGCCGCGGTCGTTTCTCGTATCAACAATATGTTCACCGCCATCAGAAAGCACATAATACGTTGGCTGAACTTGATGAACCCGTTGCAGAAACCAAAAAGGTAACCGATTTCCTCAAAGGTATATCGGATCCCTCTTTGGCGGCGGGAAAGACGGTCGTCAACGGTGACGCAGCAAAGCTTTCTGATTTTGAAGCATGCCAGCAGTATTTTGGCACGTTGATTGCTGCATCCCGTACCGACAAGACCAATGACGAGAATCGAAAGATTGCTGGTGTGGGTACGACTAAGACTAGTGGAAAGAAGAATGGTCGTAACAAGCAGAATAAAAAGAAGACGCGTCATTACAGTTTGGATGAATGGCGCAAGCTCTCTGATGAAGAGAAGGCCGAAATCCTCCGTGCCCGTAAAGAACAGAAAGACAAAGAACAGAAAGACGCTAATGGAAAGCGCAAGGCCGGAGCCGTGCGAACTGAAGATGAAAATGGCTCTTGCAAGTTGCATAAAACTGAAACTCCAAAGTCTGATGACATGAAATTGGAGACCACTGACCTGGATGGCAACGACGCGCCGAACCATTCCGAGCCTGATCCTCCTGTTGCTGATGAACCGACTGTTCCCAAAACCTCAGCCGGAAACAGTTTCGGACGCTTTGCCCATAGTAAAAAAGGATCTACAAAGCCGCACAACCCTAATGAAACCAAGGAGCCTACAACTGCCGTTGCGAAAGCTGCCCTTGCTGATAAGGCCACAAAGCAGACCTGATGCTGTGTGCCCAGTGATGAAATTGATAAAACGAATCTTATCCGTCCACATTTCTCACTTGTAGGCACCCCTACCTTCAGCTTAGCCTTTGCACACCGTTTATGTGCTGCCGTATCACAGTCCCATACCACTGATCCGATTGATCTGACATGTGAAATGGACTCGCATGCTGACACTTGTTGTGTTGGTCGCAACTTTGTGAAATTCAGGGAACCTGACCGTTACATCACTGTTTCCCCATTCTCAGAGGAATATAAACCCCTCGAGCGTATCCCCGTCACCACGACCGCCACTGTCTGGACTGATGCCCACAACAATAGTTATCTATTGCTGTTTCACGAGTCGTTATTCTTCGGGGACCGATTGTCCCAATCATTGATTTGTCCCAATCAACTGCGTTCAAACGGCCTCATTGTCCATGATGTGCCGCGTCAGTTTGACCCTTACAGCACACACAGCATTCGTATTCCCGATGCTGACCTGACCATTCCTCTAGAAATGTCCGGTGTTATCTCTGGCTTCGCGACCACGAAGCCAACCCCGGAGGAGCTCGAGTCGCTCCCACGGATAGTCATGACTGCTGATTCGGTGTGGCACCCTCATTCGTCCACCTTTGCTGCCGCGGAGGAGAAAGCCAATGCATCCAATGCATCTGCTGTCCGCCAAGTTGATCCGAATTCGATTGCCGCATCCTGTGTCCCGCGATTGGTTGCTGCCGTCCGATCATACGACAAAACCTATGGCTATTGCATGGAACTTGAGAATGACAAGGATGAACTATGCAACCGCTTAGTTGCTGCCGTTCGAGTGTCCCATCCACCGAGTGCCGAGGACACTGTGGACATTGAGGACCTTGATCCCGACGAATACTTTCTCAAAGCCGTTAAGTCTGCTTCGTCACGACCAACGAAAGCCGTAAAAGTCTTGCCATCTTCTTCTAAGACTGTACTTGATCCCCAGACCTTGTCTTCTCGATGGAATGTCGGCCTTACTAAGGCCAAGAAGACTTTACAAGTGACAACCCAGGCTGGGGTCCGAAATGTCCTTGTCCCATCCAAACGCAAGGTCCGAAAGAAAGCTCCATGGCTCAAATTCCCGAATGTCAAGGGACGATGGTTTTGCGACGAGATGTTCTCCAAAGGCCCATCGCTTGATCTTCACACGGGTGCTTCCGTATTTACTGATGGAAAGGGCTATGATTTTGTCTATCCCTGGAAATCAAAGAAGCAACACCCTGAAGGTCTGATGTCCCTTATCCAGAATGTTGGAATTCCTCAGACGTTAATTTCTGATGGTGCGCAAGAGCTATTTCATCGACGTTCTCGTGAGATCTGTAATGAGTACCGTATCAAACAAGAAGTGACCGTCCCATACAGTCAATAGGAAGTTACGTCAAACTGGTGCACCACGACGCACATGGTCCTATGCCCTGAAGTGGGTTGCCTCTGTCCGCCAGTTAACTGCCTCTGATATCCCTGAACTTAATGGACGAACGCCATTTGAACACGTTCTTGGATCGACACCCGACATCTCTCCCATGGCTTTGTTTGATTTCTATCAACCTGTATACTATTATACGCCGTCGCATGACTTCCCTCATGAGCGTAAATGTATTGGGCGCTGGCTTGGTCTTGCCGATGACTGTATTGATGACATGGCCTTCAACGTCTTGACAGAGAAAGGTCGAGTTATTGTCCGAAAAGATGTGTGGGCAATCCCTGACGACGATATGAAAAATCCCACAATCCGTCAACAACTGGAAGTCTATGATGGTTCTACTGTTTGGATCCCTCTCAAAGATCTCAAAAACGATTTGCCTGTACAACTAGCCGAATATGCTGTTGCGGCGGGGCTTGCCAAAGAACCGGCCTATGCCTGGTGGGTTCCACATACGTTACGCAAACGTGGTGTAATTCTTGCGAAAGTAAAATCTTGCTATTGGAAACTTACCCACAAATATGGTATTGAACTGCCCAAAACCGTTCAAGAAGCTCTTGAGATTGATCGTCGAACGGGGACTGATTTCTGGCGGAAAGCCATCGAAAAGGAGATGAAAAATGTTCGCATTGCCTTTGAATTCCGTGATGATGACAAAGTACCAATTGGATACAAACATATCCCATGTCATATGGTCTTTGATATCAAGTCTGATCTTCGCCGTAAAGCCCGACTGGTTGCCGGCGGGCATAAGACTGATCCATCCACGTACTCCAGTGTTGTATCCCGTGATAGCGTACGAATTGCATTCACTATCGCTGCCCTTAATGGCCTGGACGTGTTGGCCGGGGACGTACAAAATGCATACCTCAATGCACCAACAAAAGAGCGAACTTATATTACGGCGGGACTAGAATTTGGTCCCGAAAACGTTGGCCGACCTGCACTGATTGTTCGTGCTCTGTATGGTTTGAAGAGTTCTGCTGCTCGTTGGCGTGATCACATTGCCGCAACACTTCGTGAAATGAAGTTCAAAAGTTGCTTGGCTGACCCTGATGTCTGGCTTCGACCTCAAGTCCGACCATCTGATGGGTTCCAATACTATGAGTATGTACTTGTCTACATAGACGACATACTCTGTGTCAGTCATGATCCGCGATCGATCATGAATGATCTGGAAAAACGGTATACAATCAAACCCGAGAGTATTAAAGACCCAGACGAATACTTGGGATCTGAGATTCGACACTATACCATACCAGATACTGACGATCCTGAGAACAAACCCCGATGGGCCATGTCCTCCGACAAATATGTTAAACGTGCCATATCTGAAATTGAGACCGAACTGTCTAAAGTTGGCCAAAAGCTACGGACACGAGTCTCAACTCCGCTTGCCACTGGGTATCGTCCTGAGATCGACTCATCTCCTGAACTGGACCCCCGACGTGCAAATTACTATCAGGGACTAATTGGTATCCTTCGTTGGGTTGTGGAACTTGGTCGTATCGATATCATTGTTGCCGTATCACAACTGTCCCGATATCTAGCCATGCCGCGTGAAGGACACCTCGAACAAGCCTTGCACATTTTTGCATACCTAAAAGCGCATGGACGTTCCACCCTAGTGTTCGACGACACAACTCCGACCTTCGACAAGGATCGTTTCTTCCAGGCAGACTGGTCTGAATACTACCCTGATGCTAGTGACCCTTTGCCGCCCAATATGCCACCACCTCGTGGACGGGCTGTTACCACAACTTGTTTTGTTGATGCCGATCACGCTGGTTGTCTTGCTACGCGTCGCTCACAAACTGGTATTCTTATGTTCTTACAACGAGCACCTATCTTGTGGTATTCCAAACGACAGAGTACTGTTGAGACATCAACATTTGGCTCCGAATTTGTCGCAATGAAGACTGCCATCGAACAGATAGAGGGTTTCCGTTACAAGTTGAGAATGATGGGCATTCCACTTGATGGCGAAACCAACGTGTTCTGTGATAATGAATCTGTGTTCAAGAGTGCAACCATGCCTGAAGTCACTCTGAAGAAGAAACACAATGCGATTGCTTACCATCGCACACGTGAGGCACAAGCCGCCAACATCGTGCGTATCGCCTGGGAAGAAGGTGAAACCAATCTTGCGGACCTGCTGACAAAATCGTTACCAGGACCCCGATTGCGTTTTCTAGCACAACGTGTTTTGTGGTGATTACATGATCGAATTCATTGTCCTCACACCCCTCTTTTATTGTCCGAATAGACACCCCTCTTAATTGAGAAAAAATAGTCCTGATGGACCGGCCTCTGCTGAAACAAGTCGTGGGCGACCTAGTCGAAATGCTTCCGATCTAGCTCGCGGGGACTGAATAAATCCCGCCAACAGGTCGCATATTGGCGGATACATGGTCGCATATTGGCAAATATGCATCGCCTACATATGCTGCTACGCATCTAGTTTTCTAGTCATAATTTTGGTCTAGCCACTTGTTGCACGCCGTATACACCGTGTTGTAGCGTGTAGTGGCAGGATTTATACAAGACCGCAACATCAAGTGGGTGGTGTGTTTACCCCCTAGCGGAAGGGTGAGTCCAGGTTGATCGTGATTCAGGGTGAATTCTCATACTCACCCCCAAGGCGCGATCCTCAAAATCGGCGACTTTGACAAAAACTCACAACAATCACTACGATACGGATCTTGTTGCGGTTGTTACAACACTCATGGCCCCTCCCCATCCAACCAGAGTTGTCAATCATATCCATACCAACCCAAGGGGCCCTCCTGGCGTGGAAACCAACCGTTCCCACCCACTGCTTCCGTTTGGATCTCAGTATCACGACAGTGCAATGGCAAGCAACAACAACCCGAATGAAAACCATCCATCCGACGCCATTATGCACCCGCCCAATCCGACCGGAGTTGTCGCCCCTATCCCTACCCACCCCATGGACCTTCCTGGCCAGGCACCGAACGCTTCCAGCCCAACAACGCTACAAGAGGCCATCAACTCTGCTTTCCATGGTTGGCACGGCAAGAAAGCTCGTTCATGGCAGGTCGGTGCATGTGAACAGATTCTCCACCGGCGTGGATACTTCCGTTCGAATGCCTCCCGTTTTCCCTACGCCCTAATATCGTACGTCTATTGCACAAATGGTGACCATTGTCATGGGACAAGCGAATTACTGCCATTTAGCTCCCCTTCATTCCCATTCATCAACATTATGGACCATCCAGATGAATCGACACTGTTGGGTGGCGACAAAGCATCAATCAAACAAAAGCACTCAAAACCTATTTCCAGGAGCTGGACCACACACTCTCAATACATCAGAACATACGGCTATGGTAAACATAAATGGGTATGAAGTTGCTGTAGTTATAATGGGTTTGGAGGATGGGTCGTCGGTTTGGTTTTTTTTGGATTTGTACGTTATTGCTAGTCCGTGTTTCGACCAATAGCAGGGTCTGCGTCTGCTATTTCAACGCCACAAGGGTCCCTTGGAGTAATAGAGATAGGAGTGACATGTCGGTAGCGATTGAAAGGGTCCATGGTTGTTGTTACAACCACAGCAAGATGGGCCTCGTGGTGTTTGCGTTGTGGTTGTTGTGAGTTTTTGTCAAAGTCGGAGGAGCGAGGTCGAGCCGTGGGGGTGAGTATCAGATTGCACCCTTACCCATTCACGAGCAGGACTCACCCGCGGAAGGGGGGTAGTGGTGTGTTGTCTGTTGCTGTTAATGACTGCGAGGCCTTTCTGAGTGGTACGAATATTGCTGAAGAACTTTCCCTCTACTTGTCATTGAAGGCGTTCCAACGTGAAGCGACAAAAGCTAATTGATTTTGTAGGCACCAAAGCTGGTAGAAGACATTGTCAATTTTGATTACCAGAGTGAGTGATACTCCCATTTGAAGCCGATTCCAATTCACTTCGAAAGCGGAGAGGAATCTAAACTAAACTCTTCCGTGGGATCAGTATGCGCGTCTTGCTTCCGCTGAATAATAACAATCAGTCATCAACTGAGGAAACACAACAGCAAGAACATCAGCTCAACTATACCTTACCGACCGGCTTCCAAAACACCTCAATAACCACCGGAGAAGTAGTTGCAGAGAAAGAACAAGACTTAGCCACTTGTCTTGTCTTATCACCAGAACCAGAAGCACAGGAAAGGTCCGAGGACGAGGAGGAATTGTTGCATCCAAGACCTTTGGCGGGAAGAGCCACTTCCAATAAACGCGACCATTTGGATTCGTTAGAAGGCTCATCCAAGAAGTTTGACGGGAACCATTCGGTTTCCAACTCAAAACGTCTTCGACTTTGCAGCAGTAACGGCAACGACGACTCTAAGCCGGCCGCTAAACCGATGGTTGCTCCCAAACGACAACACTCGTCGCCGAACGATGGGAAACGACATCATCAGAATCATCATACCGATTCCCGATGGGAAGAAAATGAACCCACTCCATTCGGAAACATGCAGCACTATTACAGGAATCATCCATGGAATAATGCAAGGTTGGTTTCAACCACTTCAACAGCGGCAAGTTCTCATCACCAGAACCTTGAATCCTCATCATCCACAGCTGCTACTGCTGCTGCTTCCGGAGGACCACCAATCAACGGAGATCCGTTAGTTTCGGGAGAAGAAACTGAGTTTGCTTCTGCATTAAAACGTGTTGGCCTTGAGATCGTAGAACAAGAAGGCGATGGAAATTGCTTATTTCGCGCAGTTGGTCTTCAAGTATATGGTGACGCCAGTATGCATGGCCAAGTTCGGGAACAATGCCTCAACTTTATGGCTGTGAACAAGGAGCATTTCGGACAGTTCATGACGGCCGAAGAAACGTTTGAAAGTTACATTTCCCGAAAGAGACAGATAGGAGTACACGGAAACAACCCAGAAATTCAAGCCATTTCAGAATTGTTCAATAGACCTGTACAAATATTCTCTCCCAGCACTGGTGCCAACCCTTTGAATATTTTTCATAAAGAATACAAAACAAGCGATGCCCCAATCCGCTTGTCATACCATGACAACAACCACTACAATGCTGTCACAGATCCTTCAAATCCTACCGCTGGTTTGGGACTGGGCCTTCCTGGATTACAACCTGGTCTTGCGGATAAGTTACAAGTTGCAGCCGCGACAACCGAATCAGATCTACAAAGTGATTTGGATCAGGCAATCGCTGCGTCGCAAAAGGATTATTCCAAACTCAATGACGACCAACTCCAACGCGCCTTGAAGGAATCGTCCTTTTCCGTGGATAGTGTAAGTATGGATCCCCTTGAGAACCATTTTTGCTTGATGTACTCTCTTAATCTCTGTTGGTTTCGCTGTAATGCAGATGTACAAAAACAAAGCATTGGCACTCTCAGATGTCGATGCGACAAACTTTGAGTTGGAACAAACAATTTTGGAAACGTCTCTCCAATCTTTTTATGACTCATCACAAGAAGACGAGGGCCGAAAACAACGAGCTTCACCAGGAGGACGGCGGCGGCGAACACCATCATCTTCATCGGAAACGGATAGGACAGATACTCAATGTCCTGTCGGCGAAGAACCACGGCAAGCTCCGGTTGCTGCGGCTGCTGCCATGGCGTCGCCCCCATCTCCGGAACATGACACTTCGGTTGCTACGTCGTCGCCATTGTCCGTTAGAGCAGCTGCTCATTCAGAAGTAGAGACGCAGCATCCATCCCTCACGGGAACACCTGATGAGTATCCATCGGTTGTACAGGAACTCGTGATGAACGGTTTTGATCTGAAAAAAGTTGTGCATGCGTATGAGCTCTTCGGAGACAAATTTGACGATCTGTTGGCATTTTTGATGTCGAGTGGAACAACCTAGCTAAGTTGATGGTTCAATAGATTGCCATCCTAACACGGCACTCGTTTTTCAATGGATAACACAAAGTTTAGGAAGGCTTACTTCAATTGCCAGCCTTACAAAATTATTCATGACGAAACAAGAGAGTATACCACCAGTTGTACTGATTGTTCAACTAATCGTTTCGTATTCCAGGCGGTAACTATAACGTGCATCATCACTGATCAAGAATCGAACTCGTTCCACCAGGTGGTCAATTTGCGCGTCATCGCACTCTGCCGGGCCTTTCCAATCTTGGTTTGAGGAATTGGCTCTTTTCTTTGAATGGAGCAAATCGATTTCATAGCTTTCCAACCATATTTCAAAAACATTGTCCTCTTCACGAGCCAAAGCCATAACCCGAGTTTCCACCCAAACTTGTTTACCAAATTCCTGCTTGAATCGAAGTGTGATCTTCTCGGCAATCTCCAAATCACTATCAGCACCCGTGCATGCGATCACCAAATGGCCCCGGAATTCTCGCTGAAACTCCTCATCGTGGACGTACTCGTAGGAGAAACTTTGACCCATGGCGTCGCGGTACTCACGAACAGAAGGATCATCCCCCATCTCTCTGTGCCATGCTGATAGATCGTCTTCAACATCATCAAACGATGGTTTGTCCGGATGTTGAGGGTTCTCAAAATATTCGGAAAAGACATTATCATAATCTTGCATGTCATCGTCATCAAAGTCCTTGCGGTCCCATTCTGGATTGTAGACCTCTGACATCCATTCCTCAAATGCCGCCATTTTAATCTCTTCCTCGTCAAGGTCCTCAAGACTAATAATCCCAGTTTCGGAAGGTGCTTTGGATGGAATCTCTGGGTATCCAAATCCAGCATAGTATCGCTTTAATTCTTCAACGTCAGCGTTCTCGACATCAGTCCAAGAGAAATCAAAGCTACGTTCACGGCAATCTTCATATCGACTGTATGTCAAAAGTTGGGGATACCAATGGTTGAAAATAATGGGAGCATCGGGCTTGTGTTTGATCGCAGCAAGCAAAAGGTTGGAAACGTTGAAATCCAAATCATACAAAAGCCAACGTGATACATTGTACGAACTTCCACGTAGTTCGTTCAAGCAAGCCTGCATTTCATCCAGAGTTTCGTTCGAAACATGGTCCCATCCAGTCATGTCCTTCAACATTACCTTGTCCCAAGGTTCCTCGTCCAGAGTTTCAACGACGTCTTTGTAAGCTTTGTCGAATTTTTCCATATCGTCATCAGTTAACCCTGATGATGCTTCTAAGACATTTGCTTCGTCTGGATCATGTCGTGGATAGGGATCGTCCCTCATCAAGTCTGGTACTTGTTGAACAGCTTCGTCTAGCTCAATCTCTTCAACATCTGATTCCGTAAGGTCGAGGCCCCGAGCACGTTCCTCCACTTCTTTCATAAACGGCAATTTCTCTAAAAGATCTGCCTGGCTCTCAGTCATGTCGGAGATGAAGCCCAATGGGTCAAAGGCATCACCACGCGAGCGTTCCTCCGAGGACGCAATAGCAGCCTCAACCAGCTCTTTTTGCTTCATGTAGTTAGGATCATCAGGATCATCTTCGAGCTCGTACTCTCCTCCGTCATTTTCTTCGTCCCATTCCAAGTCGCCATAAACATCAGCAGGATCCAGCTCACTATCCACAGACTCAGCAAAATCAGTAGACATATCTTCTTCCTCAAGCGTTAGCTCATCATCTTCATCATCCTCGTCGTCCTCCAAGGCCATTTCGTCAAAGAATACATCGTCATCTTCATCGCCAATTTCTTCATCTTCAAAGGAAACTATTGAGTCCTCGGAGTCCCTATTTTTGGAATCTTTGCCATCACCGTCGGATCCATCATCTCCATCCCCTAGATCTCCGAGCTCCGCCATCATTTCCTCGTCATTCCATTCGATGGGCATGTCATCATCGTCTCCGACATTCGACGAACCTGATTTCGATGAGTACAGGCCACCAAACCAAGGCAAATCATCGGCGCATCTCCAGTCTTTCGAGTCGACGAACGCGAGTCTGCGTCGATCTCCCTCCTTATTTAACGCATTCCATCGGTATCGCGGACCATTTTTAATTCCCGGAATGCCAAAGCCATGTACGACATGTTTAGATAGCAATACTCCTGAAATCAACCAATATAAAATGCACCAAAGGCATCTGCGGAAGGTTGTCGTTCGTCCCATTTGCTCTTGGTGCCACATCCGAAATTTTCTGGTTGGTGTGACGCACGACAGCAGACAGACACATCTCGCCATCTCCTCCTCCGCCCGGCCGGGCTCTCCGCTATGTCGTGTTCGCCCCACACCAAAAATCTCATTTGTTCAACACAAGTCAGTGAGGTGTGTGACGAAAACCAAGGACGACCATGATGAAGATTTTTGCTCTTATTGCTGGTATGTCATATTGCTTATCTTTTTCGTACTGGACTGCTCTTTGACCAGTACAGCAAATCGCCATTCTCACGCAACCATGTCCTTGCGAAATCGGCGTCTGGCCTTTTCCCAGCACTTTTGTGTAGTACGTCATACGCATTTGTCCCTGTTGCACCGCAGGTCCGAAGCAGTTCCTTGAACAGCGTCGAAATTGAGGTTGACACCATCGGTAACAACATCAAAGTAAAAGAGCTTTTGCAAAAAGTCGAAGACCAACGCTTGCTATCCCAGGTTGCCGAGAGTGGTCTTTTGAGCAAAGCTCAAGAAGCAGGTATTACACTGAGCAAGCTCGAACCTCTTCTTGAGTTGGCCGCTGAGAACCCCGATATCCTCATCTTGGTGGAAGCTTCGGGACCAGAAGTTCTTAGTCTTCTACCAACTGTTGTAGACCTTGCACCTGGTGCCCTACCACTTTTGGCCACCGTAGTGGGCGTTCCTCCATTGTTGTTGACCGTTGCTGGTGCCTCTGCATTGGCCGCCGCTGGCGCAGCTGTTGTTTTGATCCCCGACGATTCGGTTGCCTCTGTCGCCGCTCAAACGCTCGCCGTTGGACTTTCTGTTCCAGCTGCCGGTGCGGCTTTCGTTGGATCCGCTATTTTGGGGCAACTAACCAAGTAGACCTCCCCCCTATAGATGGCCTTGTTTAATGCATTTTAAGTTTGTCTATTACACTCAGGCTTCAGATTTAGTACCTTTACGAACAATCGGAGGCGCTCGAACATGCTGTGGTGCTGACAACAAGAGACCTCTTCTTTGAATGCGATTCAAAGTTACACACTTCTACGCAGCGATGATTCCATGTCTCTAAGTCTTTCTATCGGATGTTACAGTGCTACGTCTTCTACCGTCGCAGTGTTTCGCTGAAGGGATGAGATAGGAGTATTGTCAAACAATTGCTCCTACTCCTAGGAGTAAGAGAAGAAAACGAGGGTTACCTACCTCGATGGAGAAAAAAGTAGGAGTAATCTACAATAGCAATATGGGTTGCGGTTGCAGGGGTGCGGGATGCGGGAGATGGGGAACGGGAACGGGACGCCTGTGAGACATAGTTGGAAGTCTTTTCAGTCATTTCTCGTGGCAACCCCACTGGGCCTAAACTCTGAGGATTGAATGGAAATTCTTTTGTGTCTGTGTTAGCTCATATACTCTTCAGCGGTTCAAATATCTTGGTCTGGGATCGATGGATATTGGATGTTGGATGGAGCGGTGCTTGCTGGGTCAACGAGGGTTGCAATAGACCACACGCTCACTCCAGTCCAAGTCCAAGGGGAACGAGTAATAGACATTTGATTCCTCATTGACCGACTTTCGCTTCTTGAATCTCGGGAGTGCAGACGCTGGTATCGACAACATCTTCCTCAGGTTCATTCAGACGAGATCGATTGTTGGACTGGAAGAGACATTGTAGGAGTTGTCACAAACCAAGGGACGCACTCTACTGGGATCCCGCCTATGGAATCGGGGCCATCCTATTTGTTGAGGAGACTTAAACCGAATATTTTCAGAGTCATAGACACCTGGTAGCTTTGACGAATTCGTAAGAGTTTCTTGTGGAAGAAGATCCGATCAAAACCATGAAAATGGAACAGGCGCCACCCGCACCCCCAAGGGAACACTCTCCCCAACTATACATGACACCACAGCTACAGAGGAGAAGAGATGGTTTGTGTCCAGGACTTTTCTTACTATCGCAAGATAGCAGAAGCCGACAATCTCCTGGTGGTATGTCAAAGGACTATAGAACAAATTCCAAGCTGCTTCTACAAATTGAAGAACGAGAAGGAATTCCACGGGAGATACTGGAGCTTCAAACAGTTGTCGACTCCGTTAGTGCAGCGTTGAAAGAGTTTGTATCGAACCGGCGCGAAGTGATCAGCTTGGATTTTGTTCCCAAGGGTTGTGTATGGATAATAGAGCTCAATTCTGGAGTTGGCGAAGCCGATGAAAACTATCGACTCGAAGTTAGAGTGTTGGCGAATGATATTAATGGCATAACAAATTATGTGGCAGAAACGGCTCTCCAACCAAAAGCAAGCATGAACGCAATGGCTCCACCACTTTCAGGGGCGAAAGAAGCGAAGCCTGTGTTTGATCTTCTTTGTATTGCTGTCAGAAAGAGTATTGTGAGATTGGAGTTTCCCGAGTTTCCGGAGGGCTGCAAAGGGGTTTCTTTCCGAGAAATTTATCAGCTCAATGCTCGGGTACGTGATGTTGGGGGAGTTCGCTCACAGGTTCTATGGTGAACCTCTCTTCTATCTTATCTAACAAGTTCTGTTCACGTTTGTGTTGCAGCTTAAGTCTGGTTCATTTGCAACTGTATGCCGCGGTACTCATCGTGCCACCGGACGAAAGGTCGCTATCAAGTGTGTTTTACGGAAAGACTTACCGCCATCTGATGATGCAGCTATCTACGATGAAGTCGCTATTCTTGCGAGTTTAAATCACCCACATATTGTTCCGATAATAGACTTTTTCGATGAGAAAGACTGTTATTTCATTGTTATGGAACTCATGAGCGGAGGGGACCTCTTCGATCGCATCGGCCAAAAGAAATCTTACTCGGAGGCAGACGCACGAGACCTAATTGTTAAAATGTTGAAGGCCGTTGCTTATTGTCACATCCGACAGATAGCACACTGCGACATGAAACCCAAGAACCTGTTGCTGATGTCCGATGACAACGACTCCTACATCAAACTGGCTGATTTTGGTTTCTCGGCCCGTGTCCATGAACCCAAGTCACTTACGAAACAGTGCGGAACACCCTTCTTTGTTGCACCAGAAATTCTTTTGCGAAAAGGCTACGATCAGCAGTCGGATATGTGGAGTGTAGGCTGCATTATCTTTTTGTTGTTGTCCGGACAGCTGCCTTTCATGGGTCGAAGCCAGAAAGAATTATTTCGCAAGATTGTTGCTGGAAAATTCGAATTCAGTGACAAAGAGTGGGAAGGAGTCTCGGATGAAGCACGAGACTTGGTTACGGGGTTGCTAGTTCTCGATCCTGATCAGAGATTAACGGCCGCACAAGCTGTTCGACATCGGTGGTTGAAGGCATCAAGACAGAGTCTCAGCTTGATCAATTTGCAAAATACGTCTCAACGTTTGAAGATATTCAATGCTCGTATGAAACTCAGATCGGCCGTAATTGCTGTGGACTGGGTCAGTAGTTTGAAACGAATGTCATGGATATCAAGTCGAAATATGGGAAATTTTTCAGATGACGCATCCGTTGGATCTGCGACATCACGGGGATCGGAACGCCTTCTTGCAGTCGCAGCAATGGGACGGCGACGGATGGAGAGCGATGACAATAGCAGTGATCTCGATTCTGGAGGAAAGATTGGAGGATCCAAGCGGCGATCTAAAGTCACGTCGAGCAACGGCGGAAAGTCTAGCGAGCGGAGAAGTAGCTCTACCCATAGCGGCAGGAGTGGAGATTCTGGAGGTAGCGGCGGGAAAGGCACAAGCGGAAAGTCAAGCACTCACAGCAGCAGCAAAGTGGGAAGCAGCAGCAGAACTGGGAAACCGAAGTCGTCTGTATCGAGGAAGAAGAAAACTGATATTTGATACGGCACACTTACTCTGAGAAATGACCGAAAGACAGCTTTTTGGTAGCCCAGCAGTCGAACACTATTTTGGTTGCTACGATGAACGAAAAGTTCGGACGAGCTTTGGCTGTGCTTTAGCTGTTCTCTGATTCCATGCCTTTCCACGGCCAGCGACACGAACTTAGCGAAGGACGCCGGTGAATCGGATATTTCTAGTTGTCGCTGTTGTAGTTCGCTTATTAAACTAATCGACGCACTGCCGCAATTGTTTCGTTTTACTCCTCTAGGAGTCGATAGATGAATATTAGGAGTAGTTGGGACGTAGATAAACCCAACTACCTGCTACATGACCTCGAACCTTCTTAAGGACCAGCTGCGTTGCCACAGGCAGGGCGTACATCCATCCACGACGTCGCACCACAAAATCCGAATTGCCCCAATTTGCGTTTCTTGCATACAGACCATGAGATTGAAGAGATCGCTGTGGTTGTGGGTTCCGTTGCAACTATCCCTGAACAGTACTGTCGCCTTTCTGTATGAGAAGGCAAAACACGAAGTCCACTTACATCTCATGCAACCCATTTCAGTCTCATCTTCTCGGAACCAGCGACAGAGTGCCTTCGGTCCACTAGCGACAGGACGAACAGGACGAACAGGACGAAGTGATTTTGAAAAAGACCGCTTTTCCAATGAATCTCAAAACCTAGCCTCAAGTGAAATTCGCAAAGAGCGGTGGTCACAGGTTGGTTCCTTCAAGGAGCCATCCTTGGAAACTCAGCTTTCCTACGCGCGGAACGGCCACACTGTGTTGAGGAGTATATTGGATCGTCAATTACTTTTACGAAAGGTTCGTCCATCGCTTCTGGACCACGCGCAGAAGAAAGAACTCGAAGCATGGAAGCAAAAGGTGGAGGTCGCCCTTGGATCTGGAGCGCCAAGATCTTGTAAAACTGTTGCACAATGTCGCCATCACTTTGAGCGTCACTTTGGTTCCAAGGACGTTTCAATACCTTTCTTACAATACTTTAACAACTGGCGAGTCCTACACGACGTCGAGATATTGGCAAAAAGTGAACTTTTGGCTAGAACGGCAGCTTGTCTAATGAATGTTCAGACAGTCCGTCTTTACCAGGATTCTCTGTTTTGGAAAAGAGCAGGCGACGGTCCGACACCGTGGCACGTGGATGCTCGAATGGCACCGTTTGATACCACAAATATGATCACGTTTTGGATACCACTACAAGACCTTCCGTCACACGAAGATTCAGCGCTTGTTTTCTGTTCCGCTAGTCATTGTGATTTTGCTCTTCCGTACTGGCACCCCCCTCCGAACGAAGAGGACAGTGAATCTGAGTGGAATCGTCTGGAGCAACGCTATGGCCCTGATGCTATTGTTGACTACTTGCCACTTCAGGCTGGAGACGCCACGGTTCATTCAGGATGGACTCTTCACTGTGCAGACGCAAACACAAGCGGAAAAGGAAGAGATCGACTCGCCTTGGCCATCACTTATGTTGACGGATCCGCACCCGTCCGTCATGGTGCTGTTGAAGCTGCTTCGAAGAACTCTGGCAGGGGTGATAATGAAGATGCATGGAGCTATAGGGATTGGGTCGGCGAAGTTGAACCGCAGAAAAGGAAGTTTTCTCATGAACTGGTACCTATTGTTTGGCCTACTCGCAAGTCCAAACCGCCATCTAAGAAAACGCTTAAACGAAAGAAAGCGTGACACGATGGGACGAGATCCTCACGACCAATGATGCTGGAATGAACAGAACGAGTAACCCATTGTTCTTCGCAGGCACTACGGATGACACATCCCTCCCCTAACCAGTGTGGTCTTGCAATGGATGGCCCGTCTCTCGGGAGCTGGTTGTCGTTCACCATCGGCTTCAAGCGAACAAAGACACGGACTACCACATTGGAATAGAAGGCCAAGGTGGGTCTTTTCGATCATGCGTCTAAGGTCGTTTTTCTAGGAGAAGATTACACTATCTATGTCCACCTAACACTCCGTTCTACTCCTATTGTACGTATCCTTACTCCTAGGAGTTGCAGGTAGGAGTAGATGGTGGTCAATAGCACAGACAGAACTCATTCGTACAGACAGTCGGTCAGTCAGCTTCAGAGAGTACAATAGGAATAGAGATAAGTAAGCTCACATAAAACGAAGAATACAATGCAATCAATAGGGAAATTGCCTGCGCGTGCCCGCGCCGTACCTGCCACAAAAGAAATCGAACAAACTGACAATCAGCGACATAGTTTTCCGTTAAAGGGGTCGCTCGTAAAGAATAGTTAGGCTAATTATGTGATTTCGCTAACAACCAAACGGACACATTTCCAATATAATCATCAGAACTGAAGTGTTATATAAATGCTCAAAATCGTTCATAATCGTTCACTTATTCCAGCTGCGCCGCACACGTTCAGATGCCAAACCGCGCCGGGAGACGCTCTCTTCTCTCCTCACTCAACGCTCAACGGGCCTACACACAATTGAAAAACCTTTAATCGTCTCCAATCAAACGGACATCAACTATAATCAACGCTCGTTCCAACATCCTCAACCACCGTTTCCTGATCCCAACGAATAGGAAAGCATTGATCCTCCTGTTTAGCCAGCAACGGAAGTTGGGTGCACCTGGATGAAATACTCGTGAGACTAAGTCGAAACCATTACAGAGGTGCGTTCGATTCCAATTCTCTACACCGTGGAGACTCCAGTTACCCTGTGTTTGATAAGAGAGTGTGCTAGAATGTGACTTCTGTTATTGAGCATCTCCGATCACGAACCATATCATGAAATGTGTTATCGGAGTAGCTCCGGAAAGCAACAGCTGGTGCTTCGATACGCAATGGAGAGGTGTTATCTTCCCAATGTATTGGAAGGAATTTCATTCCCGCCCGTTCGATGTCTCGCATGAAATAAACATGTGTGAAAATGACGAACCACGAATCTATGACGAGACTCAGAAAACTCACGCTTTCGGTTGAATCTCACAACAGAAACCTCAGCTCTCAGTTGAACGGCCTCATGACAACAATGGAGGATCCAACTGCCAGTGCGTCGAAGTCACAAGCAGAAGTGAACAAGCCCTCATCGTCCTCCATAGGTGCAATGAATCAACCAACAGCTTCGGAGACAGTGCCCATCGTTCCTGTCAAAGCGACGGCAGGTTTAACCAACCAGACCGAGCCTGATACGCCGAAGTCCAGTTTGCCGCCTGCTGTTATAACTGTAGACACTTCCAAAGGTGACGATAAAAGCAACCAACAACAGCCTTCCTCCGCCTCGCGGCGTACGCACCATGAGCCGCCTTTCCATGGCGAAGCGGAAGGACGGACCCCAAAACATGCCAACAAAGCCTCAAATTCGGAACAAAGGATTGAACCCGAGAAGAACGACTCCGAAAACAAGCGACAAGGAGCGTTTTTCCCTCCTCGCCCATTCGAAGGACGGATGGGAGGAGGACCCACGGGGGCATTCCAGCCGCATACGCGAACTGGTCACCATGGCTCTGGCCCGGTCCAAGTTTCTCCTCAATCGGGGCGGTATTACTCCAACTATCCTTCAGGTCCATTCCAGCAAGGGCCATACGAGAGAAGCGTACATGATTTCCCCCCTCGTCTATCATATGGACAACAACAGCAGCAGTTCCCCGGTATGTTCCCTCCACCGTTCCAACAACAAGGAGGTTTTTCCCAGCAACAGCAACATCATTGGACTCAGCCACCACAATTTCACGGCCGGCCACCTCCTTATCCACCTCAACACGGCATTATGGTAAACCAGTATCCATCGCAAGGTCCTACCCAACAACAGTCTCATCCAGGTGTCAGCAATGGTCCCGTAACTAGTGGAGACAGTGCATTTAGTCGAGCCGTCTCAAGCTCCTTCGACAGGAGTGTGAAATCGCGAAATTCTGACGAAAAAGTAACAGGGACGCATCAAATGGAACAAGACACACAAGGGCACTATGGTTCATCCATGATGAATGGAGACGGAGGGTCCATATCTGATGATGGTTCGTGGAAACAATTAAATCAAATTCAGTCTGTCGATGAAGAAGAAATCCGCAAGAGAATCGCAGATAAGACCGATCCTCCAGGGCAACGTAAACCCTCGAACGTCAAACCTGCGGGCTCCAACAGTAGTAGTTTAACAAACTCCCCCACAGACGGTGTTGGTAAGAAACCATTGCTATCAGGCCCGCCCAAGATGACCTCGTCATTAGATTCATTGGCATCAGTTTCCTCTGCCCAAGCACCACTAAAAACACCGCAGGATGACAAGCTTATGAGCCCCGCCGAACAGTCTCTTGATTTGATGAAGTGTTCAAGTGGAAGTAGTGCTCTTCTCTTGCCCCCCGCAAGTGCTGGAAATCAAGCAATGCAATCGCACAACACTTCGGAGGGTGAAGGGAAGCGAAGCAGTAGCGAAGGAAGAGATGAGACTGAAGGCGACCAGAAAGAAGACATGATTAAGCGACCCTCGAAAAAGGGTCGTACTGGGGCAGGAGAGGGGAAGAAAAGCCCTTTGTCGATTGCATGCAGCCCGTCAGTCGATCCACATGATGAGAACAAAGAAAAGGCTCAATCCGAAAATCTGGCGTACTCCTCGAAGGAAAGCTTTTATGACAAACCGCTTTCATACTCTTACTCCATTGAGTCTGTTAACGGGCGAGGTGAGTTTCCTCCAATGATAAATAATCGCCCCCAGTCGTCTGCATCTTCTACAGGAACACCGATGCAAGTTGTTCCTTCAAGTGGAGAACGTAACGTCCCCTCGCGTCAAGGAATGACGCAGGTGCCATCATGGGAGATTCATGGACAAGACAGTTTTGGGGGACAGAGTTCAGGGAATCCGCTCGCTCCGTCGTTTTCTTTTTCACACGAGTATCCCGGTTCTGTACCTCCATCAGCACCCGAACTTGCCCCTCACGCTCATATAGTTCGGTATGGTGACCGCCCCATTGAATCGAGAAATCAATCTTTCGACAATGGTCAGTATCACGGTAGTTTTAGTCGTGCGGAGACAATGAGCTTCGAAAGCAGGGGACAGGCTTCTGTTCCAGAGCAACGGCAAGGTTACCAAGGCCATTTCCCACCTCATGCCCCGTCCTGGGGATCAGCTGGTAGTTATCCTCATCCATCTGGCTACACGGTACAGCATCCACCTCAATACAGAATGACGATGCAACCAATGATTATGCGAAGCTTTTCACAGGACTCTGAGAGAATTCATGCCTTCCAACCACCCTCTGAGTTCCAGGCACCACCGACAAACATTAATAGGAACAGAACCCGAAAAGAAACACATATTATGACCACCCCGTTTGAACCAAGCAAAACAGGAGTGTTTGGTTGGACTAAAGAGGAGGATATGCGTTTGACTGAAATCATGAAGAAATATAAGAATCCGCGTGATTGGGAACCAATTGCAAAAGAGCTTGATAGAAACCGAAGGTGAGTTTGTCGTGCATCAAAGAGATTCGCTGACAATGGTATTTTCTAAACTTGTTTTGTTACAGTGCTAAGGAATGCCACGAGCGCTGGATTCGGTACTTGAAACCAGGTGTCCGGAAGGGACAGTGGACGGATCAGGAGGACGAAATTGTCATGGAGGCAGTGACATCCTCCAAAGAGCAACCATTTACGAGATGGTCGGATTTGGCTCAACGGCTTCCCGGTCGCGTGGGGAAACAGATCCGGGATCGTTGGGTGAATCATTTAAACCCGAACATTAATCATTTGCCATTCTCGAAAGAAGATGATCTGCTTCTATGGGAAGGACATCAAAAGGTCGGCAAAAGATGGGTTGAAATCGCAACAAAGTTCTTCAAAGGGTCGCGTTCAGAAAACCACATCAAGAATCGTTGGTACTCAGCTTCTTTCAAAAAGTTTATTTCCAATGAGTACGGGGCGCACGCCTACAATGCCAAAACCACGGGGCCTAGGTCTCCGAAGAAGGATGCCAAGAAGAAACAGGGGAAAAGAGATGCAGACGAGGACTCCACTTTTTCGGTTGGTGTTTAATCGATATTCGTTGAGAATCTTTTCGTCGCCATTGTAACTTGTAATAGAGGATTTCAATCAAAATATCATTGTCAAGTGTCATATCTTCCGCTTGGATACCCGGGTATGTTATCCGCGACCTATAACGACACGGGACGCCGAAAGATCGCTCTAATGTCGCACAACTTTTATTATTGGTTTGTGATTTTTGTGATTGCCCATGAACATCTAAAACGCATCTACTCGAACGCCCGCTATTCCGCATACTTGTTCTCCTCTTATTGAGAGCTACAAGACGACAATGCTTCACCCACGCTATTGGAAGGCCGTGATTATCTTATCGTTTCAGGGAATATTAACACTTTCTTCGCTGTGTTTCGGTCTACAAAGTAATTGGCCAACCAACTCTACTTCAAATTTCGGAATCATCAACGGTAACTTCCCCTCACATAGCCATCACATCAGACGTCGTTTTGTCGGGAATTCCAAAGGGGTTGGATTCACTCGCTCGGTTGAGTACTTCCCATCGAATCCAGAAGCCTTTGTCCTTGTAGAAGTCGAGCCTCGCACGGCATGTCGCCAAGCTGACCAGTATGGTGACAATGATTGCCATTTCTCATGGGGAACTCATTTTTCCATCACCTACGACCTTCGATTCGGACAGCAGATAACTGCGGATGACTACTTTGAAGGACACTTAATGGTAGGTACTTCATTGATTGTTGAAAAAGAAACTGGTTTGGACAGTTTGGCCTCAATTTGTTCTCAATCATATTTTTGTTCTTAGTTTGATGGGCACGTTCCTTATAAATTCAAATGTGCACTTTGCGGGCAAGAGTGTGAACTCCATGTCCCTATCATTAATGCGGAAATAAAAATCCCAGTTGAAAAGTCTTGCCCCATTCCAGACGCCACTGTAAAGAGGCGCATGGACTATCAGTTGTGGCGTCATTCCCCAACTGATGGCCTGATAACAACCAAAGCAGAAGGCTCAATAATTTTTGTTGAAGGCTCAACAAAGACTACGCTTGCGGAGATACGACTAGATATATCCGTGACCTAAGCAATTGTCTAAACCTCGTTGCTTCCACCTTTGGATACTGCGATACCCTGAAACTGGTGACCGCATGTCCCTGTTTAAGTATTTGTAGACGAGCATGAGAGAATGATACACATAAATCTGTTTTGCGTTGACTTGGTTGAAGATCAGAGGACGTGCATCTGGCAGACATCACCCAATCATAGAGACTGCGTGTTGTCCGTTTTCAATACACATATCCTATCCAGATCTAAGTCCGCCAATGAAGCCAACAGCAAAGCCGGTGCCACTAGGCATGTTGTACTGCAACACTTCCATCACTTTGTCCATGGCAATAGCGCGGTCCTTTTCGTCAATCTTTCCGTCCCCGTCCAAATCTAGAAGACCTTCAACGTCTTGTTTGATCTTACTGTGGTCCACCTTAATATATCCATTGTAAGCCAGAGCTTGTAAGCAGACGAATCCCAAGCCTGAGTAGTTTGTAGCCCAATTTTGTAAGATAATGCACTGGGATCTCAAGATTCATGATTGCCATATTTCAACTCACCCAACACAGAAGCAGCAGCCTTGCCAGCCTTCTTAAGAGCAAATCCTGAACAGAAACCAGAAATAAATCCATATGATAGAGAGGTAGGAACTCCCGTATCTACCGCACCTTGGACCTGCATTGTATAACACACAGATTGTCGGAATGTCAGAAACGAGAACAGAAAGAAAAAGAATCTTAGGTGTTACGTGCCACTCGTGTAGCCTTGATTACAGAGAAATGCCAAGATCAACATACCCGTGACCCTGCAACGGTGGCCACATCGTCCCAAAATTCAGCACTGGGAACACGGGACAATGTTGTCGTCCAATCGACGTTTCCGTCAGCATCCTTGGCGAGAATTTCACCTTTCTTTTTCTCGCAGAGCGTTACCAATGGAGTAGTCGACCCAACCAAACCAGCAGCCATGACAACTCTACTGGCAAAGACCCGAGATGACGAAGAAGACGACACTCGTTGAAAAGCTGTTTGTACGCTCTGGAATGCGTTCATCGTCCTCGTTTGTGTTTTTCTTGCCAGGTCCACTCCACTCCTATTTGCGTTGTCGGTTGTAGGTTGTACAATAGATTGTATTCCGCTGTTGGTCACGAATATACAAGACTGGAAAGTTACCCCACATCCACATCTCTTTGGTAGGAGCAGAACCTAAACTATGGCCTTCACTCTTTTTGCTTTTGCGGATTATGCGACGCTGTTGTTATGGACGGAAGTGGAAAGATCTTATCCCCAGCGCTGGAAATAAACACCCAATGGAAATAAACACCGACTGTCTCAATGGGAAATGGAATCTTTTTTGGTGACGAAACCGGAGAACTGCTTGGCAAAAACTGAGTGTGACATAGGCCCACTGCTTCCGTAGTTACTCCTATGCTGATTGTCTTCAGAGGTTGGAGTTGCACCTCGCCTCCCGATCCCCGATAGCTTCACATACAATCATTTGTAAGTTACAGATTCAGAGAGGAACAGGTAATATGCGAGTACAAGATCTACCGACACTGCTGGTGCTTCTTTGTGGCTCGTGTTCGACATTCAATTGCGCCCTGTTGATTGTTCTGATTCAGATTTGTTAGCCGATCCACCAGCGACCGACAGGGCGAAGCACCAAACAGCAAGAATTGTGCACGCTACTTTGAACCCCTGCTGGACTGTATGGATAATGATTTCCTCTTATATTGGTTAGATTTCTCTATTTCTTAGGGGACGAGGAACTGCACATTTGTTGAACTGGAGGTCAATTTATTCGTCTCTCTCCATCCACGAAGCTTTCTCAATAATATGAACCAATTTCAACCATCTTTACACAACATTCTGAGGGTCCTCATTCTCGTTGGTAAGCCCGGCGGTAGGGGGTCGGTAAACCTCTACGGTTTCAGGCCAAGTCATAGCAACTCCGATATGTACTATGCCTCCAACAAGCCATCCCATTCCCGAGATCCAGTCCAAGCCTTTCACTCCTGATTCGTTGTCACCAGCCAGGCCCAGAGTCAGGAAAGCAATAAACACAAGGTAGAACCCTTTCGAATTGAGTCCATACATGAATCCAAAATTTTTCCTGTAACTCTTGTTGATTGCAGGGAAAGGTTGCCACCAGCACAATTCATACAAGAAGAGAATCATAGCAAAGATTGTCATGTAAATTCCAAGGAACAAATCAGTCAATTCGTCAATTTCAATAGTTGTGTTGATGCATGTCAAAATTCCCAGAGCACCCATCGCAGCTGCCAGGCAGATGTTGGCGAGAGAAAGGAAGACAAGAAAGATACGCGCATTGCGTCTGCCCGTGGATCAATAAAAAAGAAAGAGGACGAATCAATGAATCTGTGAGCCCAGGGATGACTTGACAGTTTGTGATTTGATGATTCCCGAAATGAGCCGTTTCCAGTGAAACAAAGAGTAGGGTACAAGAAACAAGATTCAACAATGCTCCATGCTCACCTTGAGTTTCCATCTTCTTTGTTTGAGCTACCAGTTGGAGCGACAGCAGAAACACCGGCACTCGTTCCTGCAGCCTCCGTTGATGTTTCTGTTCCCGTGGGCGGGGTTACCCAGTCCGGTTCTCCGTATGGCGCCATTGTCTTGTATTGAAAACACAATTCCGAAATGGTCGACGAATGGAAGTTTTATTCGTTTGCCATGTTGGAGGGAGGCGAGCGCGAGATAGGACAAGATTGCGCGCGTGGCGAATGTATCCAATATCCGTAGCATACAGCATAAATCATAAGTTCACGACACCGAAGGGGATGACTGTCCGTCGACCGGGCCGCGAAGGATGATGGATGATGTGATGGATGTGTTCCCACGTTCCCACAGAAAGTAGGAGACACCCAGCCCTCAGACTCAGAGGTCATCATGTCGGCGCCTGATCGGAAAGACGCTGTCTTGTCATCTCGAAAAGATGAGGTTCCACTCGAGCCAAGGGGAGTTAATGAGATTGTGATGTCTCGGGCTTCAATTTCTAAGTATGACTACCGAAGTGCCATGCATCCGCCAATTCCGCCAAAAGATCCGTCACCATACAGCCTAGACCAAATCACACGACAATCGCTACCCTTTTTCATGCCGTGGAAAACGACAGGTGGGCCCCAAGAACTTCCTCCAGATTTCTCGTGGCTTAGTAACTCATGCGGTGGAAAGGCCGCGATTGGAGTATTTGGCGGAGGCATAATGGGTTTACTTCTTGGAGTGTTCATGGGGGCGTTATCAGACGCCACGCCTCCGATCCAAGTGATCGGAGGGAAAGAGGTTCCACAAGCACCCCTACGTGAACAAATGAGGGTTACTTTCAGGGCTACGGCAGATAAATCCCTTTATTGGTGTCGCAACTTTGCTTTTATTACGGGTGTTTTTGGAGGGTCAGAGTGTTTGGTGGAGAAATATCGGGGAAAGCACGATGTCTGGAATTCAGTCATGAGCGGATGTAAGTTACCATGAAAAGAATGCGCACGATGCGTTGAAGATGCTCATCGACATTTCTCTTGGATTACAGGCATTACGGGCGCGGCGCTTCAGGCCAAGCAGGGACCCCAGGCAGCAGCAGTAGGATGTGGGGGCTTTGCCGCTTTCTCCTTAGTTATTGATAATTTCATGGGGCACTATTGAGACAGATTCTATTTTACTCGAATTGATTTGATTTGACTTGGCTTGTTTTATTCTGCTTAAGGAATGGGTTTCAACATTTCTGGTTCGCATTGTGGTCTGGAATTCATCACCGCATCACCCTGAGCTTCTCTCTTCGTATCATTCTCCATGATGTCGAAGTATTGATTGTGGTTCCCCTTTTGATTCTTCCGAAACCATATCACTACCTAAAACTTCCTGGGATGTGCTGTTGCAGAGAGGGACGGTTCATTGTGATTTTGTCCAACAGTAGATGTGGAGACGAACGGCATTTAGAGAGTCTCCAAGACATCCCTTTTTAATTTCCAATGTCTATAATACACTTTATATCATCTGTTCATGTTTTTGTTTAATGATTCAAAAGTAACTTGGAGTATTCGTGATGTAGTGATCGCCCGGTGACTCCAGTGAAGGAAATGTCCTGGAGCGGATTTCAGCACTACATTGATTACCTAAACTCTCGAACGATAGAAGTGCCAGATACAGATTCCAAAAGTGTATTGATAACACAACGTGGATGATTACTGGATGATTACTCTGAGGTCATCACCCAATCATGCCTTCTCGAGAGGTACGCCAGGATTACCACATGGATCGAACTCGAACAAGCTTTCAGCTTCTTCTCTCCTTCGAGATGCATTTCTCTCCACTCTCCACTCTCCACTACAACGACCTCTTGACACTCAACTGGCTGACATGGTTCACCATGCCAGGAAATCCATTATGAGTTTTTGTTTTTTATTTCTATGGGTCTCTGGTGGTCGCAAAGGAGTGGGGCGCCAGTTGTGGGGAAAATTTACCTAACGATACCAGGGAATAAATGGGAGTGACAGGAACATATCCTGACCGATGTGAATAATGTATCTGTGTGGTTCTCTTGTACTGTCGATCTTTGATGTTTTGGATCGTCGCAACTTGCGTGTTGGCGTGTTGTGCCCAGGAGGAGACAAGAACATGTGCCAAGGACACCTTTGCAAAGTGTCCAAGGGAGGATCTGTGAGCTGGGATGGGAGAAGGATAGTTGGCCCAGGTTTGCTTTCGAGAAAAGATATTTTGGGACGTGGTCGAGTTGTTGGAGCAAAGAATATGTGATGTGAGATGCTGCATGTTTGAGACTCTTGGCTGGGTGCTTTCCAAAATGGGGGTTGATCCAATGTGGTGGTTGTGTCGTGGTAAATGGATGGGGTGAGAAGTGAGAATCGTCATGGAGGAGCAGCCGATGGCCGAACAAACCGAAGGAACCTAAGTGAATGGAAAAAGGTTCATTTGAGATTTTTCTGTGCGCAGGGTTCCTCAAGGTCTGGTCGTCACCCGTCTTCTTACTCATACCCGGTACCCGGAGATATATCTTTTGCGAAAAATCGAAGCCAATCGCGACAATGGAGCAATCAATGGAAGGTATCACAGCGGAGAACGCTCAGCAGCAACCTGATTCGTCTCAGCCACCCAAAACTACAGAATCATCTCAAACAACTTCACTCCCCAAAGCTCCGAACGATAAGAATGAGGTGGAAAGTGAGAACAAGGCAGCAAATATTGCTGACAAAGAAAGCGTAACTGTGAAGCCCACGGTGAAGAAGAAATCCTCGAACCATAAAAAGCTTGGCTACTTATCAAGTGTACAGAAAGACAAAGTGGACTCTGTTTTTCTGAAAATGTTCGGGTATTCGTGGGGAACAATGCCAATGGTTGAATCCTCAAAAAGCCAAGACAGGAGCTATATATTGTTAAAGAGAATATTTTGTGCCAAATCAGCGGCCCAAATTCTCCATAATACGAGCGCAGAGAAACACGGAAACAGCGAAACCACATGGGGACAGACGAAGATTGTTGCTTTACCAGCGGCTGAATCATCTACCGTCACATCATTCAGGGACGTACGGCCACAGACTTCGTCGACAACACCCCTTCCCGTCGAGAAGCAACCAGTATCTCCGCAGGGGTCTTCGGCTGTCGCAGCTCCCAGTGGTGGGGCCGACGCACTGCTTCAACAAATGCAGGGTCCTAAAACAACATCTACGATAATGAAAACTGCGATGGATTGGGAATCCTTCAAAGAAGAATCCGGGGCGTTAGGAGAGAAATTGGAACAACATGCTGAGTCGAAGGCTGCATACCTCAAACGTCAAGATTTTCTCAATCGAGTCGATCACCGCAAATTTGAACAGGAACGACAAGAAAGAGAAAGAAATCGTTCACGAAAAAGCTGATGAGGAAAAGTTGTGCAAAGCTTTCGGAGCTACTCGCTCTAGGCGTAGGAGTAAAGGGGTTTTGCTTGGTAGTCCCGCGAGTATAGGCTTAGTCGCGTATGTATCGCGTGAGAACTTTTCGTTGACCTCCATCCATTTGACCCAGTCTCAACAGTAACAAGATCGGACCTGACGAACAGTCATCTTCGCCTCCTCGCCCAAAACAGACCATGTCATTGGATGATATCGCTGATCTGGTTGAACAAGTCAAGAATGAGTTCACTGAATCGGAATGCAAAGAGGAGCTTGTGGACGCTGCACGATATGGCGACGTTGATGTTGTTCGATCCATTCTGCACGTTTATCCTCAGCTCCATAAATTTCAGGATCGTCACGGAAATACCCCTCTACACATGTCCTCTGCAAATGGCCATGTGGAAGTTACAGAGGTGTTGCTGAAACATGGAGCCGTCGTTACTGTGAAAAACAATGCTGGCAATACACCTCTACATTGGGCAAGCACAAATGGCCATGACGCCACAGTTCAGGCGCTGTTAAAGGGCCAACAAGTAGACGTTCTACAGCAAAACCAGTTTGGGCGATCCGCATTGACGGAAGGTTTTACCAGTCAAAATCTTGACGTCGTGAAGTCTTTATTGAACCACGAATCAGCATGCGAGGAACGTCTGATAGGAGCGACTGTTGGAAAGAGCAGTGATGGTTCTCAAAGCATGGAAACAGAAACATCGACAACTGCTGAAAATGGCTCCTCGAACAACATTGTTCACCAATTTGTCTTTCAAGGAATTGAAATTGAGACGCGAGAGTTGGCCATTGCAGAATCCGAGAAAGACACGATTCTCGGTCAGATTGATCCCTCCGACGATACAACAGGTTTGGGAATCTGGGCATCGTCTTTGGTCCTGGCCCAGTGGCTGGTTTCTCAAATAAAAGAGAAAAGCAGTTGGACTAAATCAACTAACTTAAGAGTTGTAGAGCTCGGTGCAGGGTGCGGTGTTCCATCATTGGCATTAGCCAAGGCTTGTGCAAGTTTTGGGTCCGGTGATCAAGGTATATCAAACTGTCAGATCTATGCCACTGATTTTAATCCTAAAACTGTTGATAATCTTCAGCACAATGTTGATATCAATAAGAATGGGCTTGTTGGGTCGGGAGTTACTGTTGAAGGGATGATGATGAACTGGCAAGACTCTAGCACTTGGCCCAAGGAGCCGGTGGACTGCCTGATTGGATCAGATTTAATCTATCAATCGGATATGGTGCCCTTACTTATTCAAACAATTACTGGTCTCCTAAAGCCTGGCACCTCAGAAAGTCGCTTCCTCTATGTTGCCAGAGCGGATGGACAACGACAAGGGCATAGTGAGTTCTTGGCTGGCATGGAAGCATCAAATTTTGATCGACGCGACATTGTAGCCCCGATCGAATACACACAATCTAATCCACTAAAGAGTCAAGACGATGATCTCTGTTTCATGTACTTCCATGAACTGCAGTCGACGCAATACACTCTGTATGAATTCGTACGACGGATTTGAAACACAGTGAATTATTTTCCAGCTTCGTCCAAGGCCGATTCTGTTTTGAGAAAGGAAGGAAGAAATATGTGCTCATTCCGCACGATGTATTTTCAACCATCACAAGGCGGCGCAGTGAATCGATGTTAAGGCAATGCTTTCAGATGCAAACTTAATGGATGCCAAAAATGGATAGTTAAAATTAGCCGAAGTCTATAATCTCGCATTGATTTGCACGTGTTAGGCCATCATCGACTGGAATCCTCCTCATCCGCACGAAATCGAACTCGTCGTTTCTTCATTAGACGTGTTGTTAAATCATCAGAGACATTGCGGTCATGATGGAAATCTGCTTGATCGTGGACTGCTTCATCGCTCCCATGTTGGTGTAAACTTACTCTCTTTGATGAACTCGTGTATGTTTCACTATCGTCTCGAGAAGGTTGTTTTTTATCCTGCTCACCAATTGATTCGCGAGGAACAGCTTCATTAGCATTGGTATCGGAATCCCGGCTTTGTCTCAGCAATGACCGCAGAGGTACATTCGGCTGCTGTTGAATTTGCTCGACCATGTAGAGGAATAATCGTTCATCCTCATACATGTCTTTCAAAAGTCTATGGGAGGCATCTTGGTATAGTGTTTGGCAGCTTTCGATCATATCCATAATTCTTGGGTAATTGGTGAAGTTAGCTTTGTTGACAACATTTGTCATGAAAGCTTTTTTCGTCTCTATTCCCGTGATTTTGTCATGTTTCTTGAGAATTTTGGAAAAAGCAAAGTATGTCATAATTGCAAATGTTTCAAGCAACAACAAGTCTTTGTGAAGACGGAAAACCGCCTTGGACAGCACTGACCACCGATCTTTTACTATCACTGAAATGGGGCGTTGAAAGACTTCCATGCTAACGCGGACAATTTCTTCCCGAATAACGAACTGTTTTTCAGCCTTTCCAAAGAAATCACTTGCCTTTCCAAGTTCAGAATGCAGAAGCTGGAAGAAAGCCACTTCGCCTGGGTTGTGTTTCAGACGTGCTTTTACTGTTTTTGATTCTCCACTCTCTGATCGTGTGGCCGAATGGCTTGGTGCTGCCTCGGTGGCAACGGTAGCTTTAGTAGACGGCATATTCGCCTGTGTCAAGAAAGGGAAATCATCATTTCCATCTGGAGATGTCGCTTTTGTGTCCACCCCGTAAGCATCAATGGCCTTAATCAGCTTCTTGAGCTTTTTGTAGTTTGTCCAATATGGTCGATAGCTAGGATCGGATGCTTCCACCACTTTTTGAAGTGCTTTGCAGAATTTCATGTCTGGCAATTGTGAATGCTTTGGCGCTAGGAATATGTCAATGGTTGTGTAGTGTGGTGATATTCCTGAGTGGTCCTCTGAGCTTTTGCTTTAATCGGAGGAGACAAAACCAGAACCCTCGATATCGATATTGCTAGAAGGAATCTTTGTTGCTGGGGTCATGTCTTTGCCTCGCACCAACTTTAGTATGTCTTCATCACAGAAAGTGTCTGGAATTTGAAGTCTGGACTGGGAACTGTGGGAAGTGGGAGGTGGGAAGTGGGAAGTGGGAGCCCCGCTGCCAGTGCTGTTCGCGGTTCGCGGTTCTTGCTCCTTTAGCGACCGAAGAATCTTTGGGCTCAGAACCCAATGTTTTCGGGGATTGATTGTGAGTTGTGATTTGTGATGGCCGCTGAGACACCGCAGCACTCATACGCTGACGTCCGTTCAAACATCGAAGCCATCAACCATGATGAGATCGATTCTTCTCGTAATTGCGCTTCATGCGCTGTCGTTGTACAGCTCAGGTATGTGAAACAGTTACGTATGGAAATACATGCATTATTTGGATTGACGAACGATCCTGTCGTTTGACGGGCTTCTCCTGAACTGGCACCTGTGATTTCGCGAATGCCTCTGTTCGATATTCTTCGCCTGCTAATGAATTGATTGTAATACAGATGCCTTTGCATTTGTCCCCCGTAGTCGTTCTCTGGTCGCACCGAAAAGCTGTTCTTCTCTCCAGATGAAGGTATTCGACTGGAAGCGAAGGGAAGCAGACGAGTCTCACTTGAATGATTTGGAGACTGCCGAATTTTCTCTGGACACACTTCGCCCTGCTCCAGGAAGCCGTCGTAAGAAGACCCGCAAAGGGCGCGGTATCGCTGCTGGACAGGGTGCAACATGCGGTTTTGGTATGCGTGGCCAAAAGTCACGTTCTGGTCGCCCCACGCGACCTGGTTTCGAGGGTGGACAAAACCCGCTTTATCGTCGTTTGCCCAAGTTTGTGGGTAAACCCCTTGGTCCAGGACACAAGAGGACATTGTACAACCCGATTCCCACTAGTGTTCTTTCCGAGGTTGATGCTGGGGCAACGGTGAACTTTGAGTCATTGTTTGAGAGCAAGATCATCACAAAGTCGAAGCTAAAGCTGCACAAGTTTGTCAGTGGGCCCACTGACTCGATTTCAGATAATCTTACTGTGCAGGCTCATGCGTTCACGGCCTCGGCTCGAGAGGCCATTGAAGCTGCCGGAGGAAAGTGCGAGGTTCTCAGTCCCACCACCGGTGAAGTGTTGGCCCCCGTAGAAGCTTAAGAAAAGGTGAAGAACAACTAGTCCACTGTATAGATGTTACCCAGTCGTTAGCCATTGTTTCCCGTAATCCCACCCGGTCTCGGTGCGCCAAGACTAGAGGTACTCTAATTTGTGATTGGGCTCCAAAAGTACATTGAGTTTCATTTTTCATTTGATCCTATCGTTCCAAGTACACTACGGATACTCTTCCGGAGAAAACTTGTTTAGTATCACTACGATTCTGCAAACATGGGCCAAGAAAGGAGGAACATGTTTGACTTCAAAGTGGGAGCACAAGAATCATCTTTCCGCAATACCATGTGTGTGTGGAACAACGTCCATGTCACTATTGCTGTCATCGTCGTCTGGTATACTAAGATCATCAAAAATTTCTGACATGAGAACTTCGTCGATGGAATCCGTGCTTAGTCTTCTGACAGGAAGATTCAACCCCATGCTTGATTTTTTCCGCGGGCTCATTGGACGGCGGTTGCGACGATACAGTGATTTTATTGACGGAATGACTTGAAGAATCATCGGGCATCGAATCATCCCAGCGACTTTTTCCCTGCATAGGTAGCTTTAACTGCATTGGTGGGAAGGTACTTGACCTGGTTAGTGGTCGTTTTGACGGCCCAATTGAAGGCGGTGGGCAGGTCGTATCTCCTTCTCTCCTGCGAACATCCCGCTTCGTATTCTTGGATAAACCAGAACACTTTGCTTGATCACTTATTATTGTGACCTTCGTTGATCCCCTGAGTAAGTCGAGCAAAGCCTGAGAAAGCATTCACTTCGCTTTTGCTTACTGATGGTATGTCTTTTTCCTAGGACAAATAGAAAGGTAAACAACGCTTCTTGGATCGCCGTTGCACCCACGACAACAAAACCTGCAGCGTGGTTGTTGGTTATAGTCGTCCTTCGCCTCTATGCAGTATTCAGCGACAGAAAAAATTGAACGGCAATCTACTCCCCCGCGTCACCCAGTCAGAAAATAAAAAAGGTTCCTGAATGACCAATCGTCTGAGACGCCTAGAATTACTCCGTCCTCGGGACTATGTTGTCCAACCCCGAGCGGGGGTGGAGTTGAGGGTGTAGTTTCTGTGAACCTTGATTACACCCTAGAAGCCACCCCCGCTGGGGGATGATTTGTTGTCGAACTCATGCTACTCGTATCTCGTAAGGTTATACGAGTATGCTATCGTGGGAATTGTTGTAGGGCCCCATTCAACTGAAATGACAAGAGAGTGGGATACGAGCTCGTAGTGATAGTGGGAAATGGGAGTAGCGTTTTGTTTTCCTTTGATCTTGACTCTGGCACAATAAAAGAGCGCCTCTAGAGAGTTAGCAAGACTAGTATTGAATCAAGGGGATAGTCCATTTCAGTTGCCGCTTGCCGCGGCACTGGGAATTGACGAAGGAGGATGCTACTTTATGTCACTCTTTTCCAGTAAGGTCATGACTGCAACGCAAGAACATTAGGGCTTCGCACGTTGGAAAGCATGTCAAGGAGTTGACCACGGCACAAAACGTGGAATGGAATTATGGCTTCAGAATACAATGATGTTGGATGGCGACTAGCTATGTGTTTGATTGAGAGCCAAAACAACCCGGATTTGTGCTATGGTGAGGAGATGGTGGAAATTGCTATGTCCCGAACTGGAACTACCTAGCAGACAACAACTTTGGTTTGGGTGGTGTTGCCAGCAATGATGAAGAGGTTTTGGCACAGCATGAAATGTGGGCAGACGGCGTGGGGAATGACCTTCCGGAGACGGAGGTGTGGGGGAGTTGGAGGAATTGGAGGAAAATCGGGAGTGGAGGAAGAGGTCCAAAATGACATTGTGAATGAAGCCATGATGCGTCTGGAAGAGGATCCCCCCAATATGGATGTCGTGCATGAGCAAGTTGAAGACCAAGCGACCCCTGATCATAATAACATTGATTTGAAGACCAAGCAACTGCTTGTCATACGAGTAATAATCATGACAAGAATGGTGCTGTCGTGGTACCCAACTATGAACCAACTGCTTAGCCAACGCGATTCACGGGTGACGTTGTTTGCTGTTCTCCTAAATCGTTCGTTCTGTTATAGCCCCGATCTTTCATAGTTCATAGGGTAGGGACCAATCGGTATTCAGAATTGGTATGCCCATACCCAAGCTTGAAAAACTGCTGGGCGCGCAAAGTGGGTCATCACGAAACGTGCTTTGGGACATTTGTAGAGCACAGAAATATTTTTTACCGGCAAGGTATCGTTCATGCTTGTTGAAGGAAGTCTATTTGGGTCAGCTTTGACTGGTAAAGACATCGTTTGCCATACTTAGTGAGGTGCTTATCAATCGAGATGGTGGGCGAACGTTGTCCCTACATCAAAAATGGGGACCGAATCGGCTACTAATGCAATCACGACACCTGTGTCGACGGAAAAGAAGGAAATTGATGATACCGAGCATACACATGAAGGACAAGTTTTTGCGGAACCAAACGCGGGGTTCAAGACTCTGTTGTCCAGGTGGCATCAGCTTGACGATTCGACGTACGACAATTTGAATCGACTGCCAGGATTCCAGAAGGAGAAAAGCTCAAGCACTGATCCAGGCCGCAATGAAGTTCTTGAGTCTCCAAAAACGAAATCCAGCAAGAAGAAGGCGAATGGAAAATCTGCACCCCGGCAGGTGGAGCCCAAGAGCCCAAAGAGAAACAACAAAGTTGGACAGGCAGGGACGGAACAGCAGCAAGAAGATTCAAAAGCCGAACGACGAGGGAGCCGACAAGACCTCAAAGAAGCTTTTGACAAGGCAAACCCAACGCTCGCGACAAAGAAAAAGGTCCTTCGCCAACCAGTGAATGTATACCAAGCTGCTCCTGAGTTCACCAAAGACTTCAAACCACCCAAGTTTTCAAAAACTGATGAAGAAAAGGATCTCATCAAGAAGTCTTTAAAGAAGAATTTTGTTTTCTCGGATCTTACAAGTCGCGAGCTCAAACCACTTGTCGCGGCATTTGAACCGTACAAATTTGAATCCGGTGAAACAATCATCAAGCAAGGCGACCCTGGTGACTACTTCTACATTATACAGAAGGGAAGAGTTGTATTCCAGGTCGATGGAGTAGATGTCGGAAAGGCTGGAAAAGGAAGTTCGTTTGGAGAATTGGCTCTCTTATACACGTGTCCACGTGCGGCCACTGTTGTGGCCTCCAAGCCAACTAGAGTATTCAGGGTAGATCAGGCAACATTCCAGTTTATTCTTCAAAATCAGACTGCGGAATCGGAAAAGGAGAAAGTTGAACTTCTCAAAGGTGTGAACTTTCTGGAAAAGCTTCATGTGGCTGATCTAAAAACATTGTCAAATGTAATGACACCCAGAATTTTCTCTGAAGGTGATTGTCTGGTCAAGAAAGGGGATCCTGGAGATGCATTTTACGTTATTCAAGAGGGCAAGCTTCTGGTGAAGGATATATCAGTGGGAAATACAACTTACCAAGATTTGGAGCTCGGACCTGGAGACCACTTTGGAGAACGAGCCCTCGTGACATTGGAACCTCGAGCAGCCAATGTGGTGGGACTTACTCGTGGTGTTGCTTTCACAATTGACCGTGGTACCTTCGAGACTGTTCTAGGGGGTATGGAGGCACTGGTGATTAAAGCTCATGATACAAACGTCCTGGAGGGAATCAAACTTTTTTCCAGAGCCAAACTGCACCATTCTACCTTTGTTGAATTGGCAGATCTGATCACTGATACAGATTACATGAAATCACAGCTAATCATGCAAGAAAACCAAAAAGTGGCTGCCGCCCTTTACATTGTTCGGGAGGGAGAAGTTGTGTTGAAGTCAGAGTCGGGCCAACTCATAGAAGTATCAGCGGGCGAGTATTTTGGGCATGAGACAATGACTTCGGGTGTGGAAACCGGATTTCCACGCATCGAGGCACCGTACACCGTCACAGCAAAAACAAATTGTACACTTGGTGCGCTCACTTTATCAGACTGTCGATACGTATTTGACATTGATTTACTTTCAGGGAAGAAGAAAGCGCCCAGCTTCACTCTGACCAAAGAAGAATTGCTGCAAGAAGCACCAAAACAACCCAAGGCAAATATCAGACTAGAGGATTTGGAGAAGATAACTATTCTGGGGGCTGGATCCTTCGGGCAGGTTTGGTTGGTCAAGGGACAAGACTGTGACACTGCCGAGTCGAACCCTTTTGCGCTGAAGATACAGGCAAAGAACGACCTCTATAAGGAAGGTCAGATCACAGCAGTTATTCGCGAGAAACATATTTTGTCAGAAACGAATCATCCTTTTATCGTTAATTTGGTCGCAACATACCAAGACCCAAAATTTGTGTATTTTCTCACTGAGTTCATTCAAGGCGGAGAACTTTTCAGTATCATCCATAAGGAAGAAGGTTCCGGGATGACAGAGAGCGAAGCTAAATTCTACGCTTTTGGAATCGCCGACGCGATAGCACATTTACATTCGTTGAAAATTGTTTATCGAGATATGAAACCCGAGAATGTTCTTGTAGACAAAACAGGATACCCTAAGCTCATTGACTTCGGGTTTGCCAAGTACTGCCCAGAGAAAACGTATACATTCTGCGGAACCCCTGGCTATGTTCCTCCAGAAATTGTCACAAAGAGAGGACATGACTGCTCTGCTGACAACTGGAGTTTCGGGGTCATTCTCTATGAAATGCTTTCCGGTACGTGCTGTGGGACGATGTAAAGTATGCGTTGTAAATTTCAGAGGTTGAATTGGCTTTCACTAACCCTGATTTTATTCTTGTAAGGTGAAAATCCTTTCTATTTTGAGGGTATGGATCAGATCACTCTCTTCAGGAGTATTGTTGAGGACGACTTTCTTCCGTTGTCTAATGTCAGTAAAGAGGCTGCTCAAATTGTTGTCGATTTGTTGGTAAAAGACCCGTCAAAGCGTCTGGGTGGCTCAAAGAGACGTGGTTTTGTTACGGAACATCCATGGTTCTCTGGCATGGACGTTGACGCCATGAGGCGTCGAGAACTTTCACCCCCATGGAAACCAGAATGTCAGGATCCCTTCGACGCAAATCTCTTCGACGACTGGGGTGATCTTCCCGACAAGTCAACCGAGGATTTCCCACCCCTTCCAGAGGAACAAGAGCAGAGATTTAAGGAGGAATTCTGAACTGGGCTACCCGACATCGGGCATCCGGCTGGTGCTTTCGGGATGCAGCGATCTCTTTTCGATTGAGCTCCTTGAATATTCTGGAATAGACGGATCATTCTCCCCTTGCGTATAGACGTTAAGCATTTGACCTCTTCTGCTTTGTGATGTTTGTGTTGCAATGGAGCGAAGGAAGCCTCAAATAGAGCTCTTCCTTACTTAGTTTCCTGATTGGTACTCTACTTTCTCCAAGTATAGCGGTGAAATAGATAGTCCCAACGTCGTCAACTGAACAACACATGATTTCTACGTGGCGTCGCCTGTAGCCTCAAACCTTGTTCTGTTTCATAAACGCCGAGAGCTCGACACCCATCAGCCCAGTACTGCTTTCCTCCGTTTGCGTTGTCACGACGTTCCTTCAATTGGCGAATGTTGACCTTCACATCGTTTGGTATTTGTTCACAAGCCTCACAAAGGTGACTCCAGGCCATGTTTTGGCCAGCTTGATAGATCGATTGTAATTTCATTGGATAATACACAGCACCACGCCCTCTCGCTTTTACCGGCAGTAGGGCACAATGCCGACATCTAAGCCCAACTTGACCGAGAAAAAGCTGCTTTTTCCTCCCTTGTGTGTTTGAATCAACATCTTCGGCTCCGGCCTGAAAAATTTCCAGTTGCTGACGAATCAACACCTGATATTCTAGATGGACGATGGTAAGGTAGAGAAAAGGGCATGAGTCAATCAGCCTAGGATACTTACCTGAAAGTTGCTCACGATCACATGAAAGTGATAACATGATACCCCTGTGGTCAACTTGAGTCGGTACTAAAGGCGGTTGGGCAAGAGGAAACATGGCGGGATACATGAAGAAAGGATTTACAGAGGGGCTTTGTTGATTCGGTCCTTGCATCAATGAGGGCACGACCATTCCAGTAAGTAAGTTTTGAATGCCCAGCCTATGACCAAACGTCATGTTGCAACTAGGAGTAGACAGAGCTGTCATACTCAGACAAGGAAAAGTTCTTTGTGCATGTGCCTTAACCTTTTCACCGATCTTAGGTCCAGCTTCACCTGCGGTATTTTCAAGCTGTGGCATTTCGGTAGCCCCACTACGTACACGTGCAATCGGAGGATTGCTCCTACTAATAGGTGAATGATCACCCAAGTATTGTTCGTTCCTCGGACGCTCCTGCGGTGTCACTGCAGCAAGAATGGTGGTTCCATCATCACTAAAGGCAATTCCATCGGTCGTGCATATTGTTGATTCAACGACATGATCAACCGGGTTGATTTCTGTAATTGTTGTTTCTGGGTCAACGTTATCATCACGAGCAAACACCTCATCGGCAGAGGGAGCAGGTCGACTTAAAATATGATTAACGGGGAGTTGGATGGGATCTTCAGACTCACAAGGAAGTGCGAGTGGCTCCTCGAGTTCTTCTAGGCCAATGTCATCATGAATGAGAGAGTTATGTTCTGATGTAGAGGTAATGGAGTCTGAACGAATTCGCTTCTTCAACGGAATGACATCAACATCATCACGAAAATACACCCCATCATGCAACCGGTTATGCTTCTTCTCTTGGGAGCAATCCATGTCCTAGGCTGCATTGACCTCGCCAGAAGATACTTTTGTATAGAATGTCTGTTACTCACAGATATAAGTAGCAATTGCTTTCCTTGAATGGTTAAGGTTCGAAATCGTTTTGTAATGCTTTGAACGGCGACGGCATAGCATCAGCATTGTGAAACGCTAGCGAACAAAGCGAGCAGTGTACTTTTTCGTACAATAGCTACCAGTACGAGGTGTAGCTCTAGCTAGCTATAGCCGAGTGGGAGGTAGGCGTACTCCTCCCACAGTTTAAGCAAGGAACTAAACAATTGAAGCCTGAAAAGTGATTCTAAGCAAGGAATGTGGTAAGTTTCTTTCCTCCAATGAACCAAGAATCGTATTCAGTAATGGATCCAGTTGCCCCTCTGGCCCAAGGGAGAGTGTTTACGTAAAGTGGTTTTCTTGTGAGAACTTTGTGTTCTCCATTCTCCATGCGAAGCGCTAAAACCCAGAACCATCTTTCATATTTTCTTCGAGCAACGCGTCTAGATCTTGCACGGCAAGTCCCCGGTCCAACCTCTCTTGGCGAATGTCGACCAAGTTTTGACGCTGATAATTGTCATACAACTGATTCAAAATACGAGCTTCTGCCTGTACGGACTGTAACAGAAGTTGTTGAAGTGGTTCAGCGTGTTTGCTACCACCACCCCGCAACAATTTTAATACAGGCGCCATTTGTGTCATAACAGTCTGCGGATTGGTTTCTGGTGGAGGCGACAAATCTGAGAGTGGAGTCATCTTTAAGCCAGCGGGTAATTTTCGAGGGGGGTAGACAAATTTAGGACTGTCGTGGCAAAGAAATTGTGTCAGATAATGAGGAAAACGTTGAAAGGATATCACCTCACATGACAGTGCACAATGTCGACGACACGTACCCGAAATTTGCCCGAACAGATCCTCCCAAGTACGAAGAAACTGCAGGATAGTACGTGCCCGCAGGAATGTCGAATTGGAATGGTGCTTCCCCACCACTCCTTTTCCCCTTTGTAATCACAAACTCTCCCATACATAGACCGTTCTTAAAAAAGCGAATATGATTTTTGTTGTCTGCATCCGAACCACTTTCGTCGTTCTGGAAAAGGCAAATTGCACATCCAATGACATCGCCTGGGCCGAAGCTCTCCGCTCCAATCCAATTATCAATTCGTTGCGAGTTCGTGATGATGGAGCCTCCAATGTCCCGGATCGCAAAGGACCAACGATCATATCCAACCGGTCCTTGTAACTCACCAGTTCGCATTGACCATCCAACGCGAATATGACCGCCAACTCTTGGAGGGGATTCTTCGTCGGATGTATCACGGTTCGCACTCGTGGACGACTGCGCCGGTTTGGGAGTATCGACTTCACCCCCATCCCCCGTAGTGCCAGAACCCTCTGATTTCACATGTGAGCCCACTGTTGTAACGGAAGTATTCGGTTCTTTCTTTATCTCTTGATTTATTTTCGATTGCTGTCTCTCTTCAAACTCTAAGGAAGCCTGAAGAGCGCGTCTCAGTTTAGGAGCTAACCGAACTGAAGGAGACAGCGATTGCAATATTTCCTGAGTTGTGGGTGGTGGCTCCAGAATCCAAATTTCAAAGTAATGCGATCCTGAACTACAGCCCACATTAGCACGAGCCATGCGGTAACCACCATTGCCTCCACGGGTAGACAAACTAGCGTGCAACTCTAGACGATTCGACGTCGGAACCCTCATCGCTGACTGAGCCATATCAGACTTGCTCCAATGGATCCAAGGCGGCTGATCCTGATGGGCCTTATTTGCAGTTTGATGAACTTGCGCAATAGTTGGGAAGGCAGACCGCGGGAAGACCGAGGTCCCACCAGTAGTGCCCTGCTGATATGGATGAGCAGATGCGCTTCCAGCTGCTACAGATGATCCACTAGCTAAAGATCCCCCGGATGCCGAAACAATGTTGTTGGAGCTGCTCATGAGCAGTTGTCCTAAACCGTGATAGCCCATTTTGGTGCAAACTTGGGAGGCTTGGATCACTGCGGACTGGAGTAGTAAGTAAGGAACTGGAGAAGGTTGTCCAGAGGCGCCCGTTGAGCTCGTCGTTCCCGACGATGAGGCTACTTCACGCGCCCTCTTTCTTGACATGTTAGGACCGCTACCCACCGATTCAGCATGCAATGGCACTGGTGACGATCCTCGATCCATCTTGTCCAATGAGGATGCTGGAACCCTTCCTCCTTCAGGCACCGTTGAAACACGTCGGTGAGAAACCCTTGGATGGTTAGATTCTACCTTTACCACTCGTTGTCCTACCCTTCCCCACTCACTGAGGACTCACTGAGGAGTAAGTCACTCCCCACACTCACACTACCTAAGCCCCAAAAATTACTGTACTTAGATGTTTTATTCTAGTCTAGATCGTTGTCGGGTCGGGAGTCGCGAACGCGGATCTCACAGGGAGATGGGGTAATCCTGAGCAGGTCGCTACCTTACCAGTCAGTTACTGACTGTGACCTATAGGAGTTACCGAACGCTTTTTCTGAATAAAGAACACTCTAGCGACAAAAGATGATATACTGACTGCTAGTACTATTAAAACCCACCACCACCCGGTTCATAACCGCTACATATTTGTACTGCTAGTCATCTTCCACTTCGATCTGAAACACTTTCGCCTCACCATTTTCAATCTTCATCTGAACCAGATTCACCACTGCTCCAAACACCTTGTGATGCCCATCCAGATGTCCTCTGTATTTCTCCTTTAAGATATTGTAATGTTTCAGTAAATTGTTGACAGTTTCATGTCTCGCCCTGGCATCAGCCATCATCTTGTCTTGATAGTCATTTCTTCCAGTAGGTGTGACAAAGTAGCATCCAGAATCGTTGTAACCACCATCAGCAATCACTTTCTCATTCGGTAGTAGCTCTTGAACAAGCCAGTCTCTGGCAATCCGTAGGTCTGGCCAAGCGCCACAAGGGAATGCACCATTCCACCACACTATCCAGCCAGTTTTCAGGCAGATTCCCACCTCATACCTCACACCTGCTCCCTTAAACTTGTGCGAGTACCATTTTGGATCAAAAGGTGACGGCTCCAAAATCCTGAAGTCAGTACCATCCAAACTAATGAAACAGACCTGTCCAGATACACTACAATCAAACCTATTGTCCCATACAATCTGTTATAAGAACAACAGCAATGGTCAGATATGAGGAGGACGACTTCATTGCAAATTCATGTAGGGCCATGTACTTACATAATTGAGACCACTATACAACAAATTTACAAACACTTTGACCCACTTCCTGTAGGTCTTCCTCGTTGTTTTGGCTATTGAGACCATAACATCCTCTGTAGCATAGACTTTCAGAAAAGCCAGTGTCCACAACAAATGACGAGGCGATGCACCTTTGGGCAATGAACTGTCCAGTTCATCCCACACATGAACACAGAGCAAAGGAGACATTCCAAAGTAAGAACGAAAAGCACGTGAGAAATCAAGTGAGTGTGAGTGTCTTGCTCTACCAAGCATTGGCAGAGCCAAGTTGATGAATGTTCGTTGTGTCACCAACATGGTGGGAGAAAACCGCTTTGGAAAATTTATGTTTGCTCAGTGTGTGTCGCGATGCTGACCACACCTTTACTCTGATCTCGGTCTGTCTGTGTGTAGTACTGTCAGTTCATTGGAACAGGTTTTTTGGAATTTCATCACGTTCATTTGATTGGCTGGTCAGTTGAGCAGCGACACTAAACTTTGTACTGTTCTACATATAGTGACCAATTCGAATTCGTGTCCGGTCATTGGAACCGGCCTGGAACGGTGCAGAAATCGATTCAAAAATCGTTTTCATTCAAAAACTGGAATTTCTGAATGGCCCTACCTCGCCAACATCCTATTACTTTCTACATCTTAAGCGACCCACATATTGCCCTTATCTTGGGTTAACTGTGGGTCGCTTGATTATATCATTTGAACCACTAGAAAGTGTCCTGGGTCGGTTTTGAAAAAACGACCTGGCTCAAAAAAATTGACCCAGCTCGTTTTTTTAAAACCGACCCAGGACACCTTATAAGTGCCCAATTCACTTGGACGAACGACCCACGGTTGACCCAAGGTAAGGGCAATACGTGGGTCGCACTACTTTCAGAATTGGAGCCAAATTGGGCATGGCCTCCTCGATTGAAAAATGGAGTCCATGATGAAAACCGACCCAGTCCGGATTTTGGTGAACTGTTTTTAGGGTCATAATTAGTTTTCGTGCAAACAGACCAGTCTGGTTTTGCACTCCCTCGCGCTTTTGTTTTACGTACTAATAGTACCTATACTCCGATGACCAGGTCTGGCCGCAACACTTTGGGCGAGGGTGCCCTACTTTCGTGGAATTCGAAGTCAACAGATGCCGAATTCCTTGACAAAATCGTGTCAGAAGGCTTGATTCTGGAGAGCGCCACACCCAAATCTGTGTGGTTGGAACACGCTGTTTTCCAAAAGTACAAATTGGAATCATTCAGGTCGGCACTCAACAAAGCCAAAAGAAAATACCAAGTCCACTTGAAGGATCAACATGAGAGAGAGACTGGTCATGAGTTGTTGGGTCGTGGTGAGACGGCCCCATCTATGGATGGAAAGGTAAGGAACCCCAATGATGGAGATCTCAAACCAGCTCCTTCTTTGTTTGGGTCGTCCAAAGGACAAGGTAAGTGCCAGTGTACACTGTTTGTTTGATTGTTGAGTCACTGTCCTTACCTGTTGTGGTTTATTGTCTTTTATGACCAGGTGTTGCTGCCAAGGTCGCTCCTGAGTCCGTCGTCAGTGACGATGCTATGGTGAAGAAAAGGGCGGCAGGATCCATGCCATTACAGGAGACACTACAGGTACAACTACAACAAAAGAGGAAAAAGACGAATGAAGAAGACAGTGGTAATGACATGATGAGGAATTGGGAGCCTCCTCATGTCTTGACACAGTGGGTCGACGACAAGAAACAGCGTCATTTGGTGATTTTGGTGGTGTTGCCTACAGGTATTGCACATGAAGACACAACAAATTGCTTGATTGAAGTGGATCCGAGCCAGCTACAGGTACATGTGAAGGTAATTTGGCCTGACAACGCAACTCATATCCATTATCTAACCCAACACATGCACAGAGAGTGGCATGTCGAGGAGAAAAACCTACGAATGAAACTTGCTTTGGAAGACGCCATGAATCAGATGCGAAAAAGAGAAACAGACTTTGTCAGGTCAAAGTTTTCTCTTTCTCTTCCTTTCATGGTCCAAAGCAGGTTCGACTACGAATTTATGTACGACACAACAAACGGATTCAGAGCGTTGTTGATTTCCCTACATGAGCCGGATGCACAATTTGAAGGCGGCATGAAGCACAAGATGGTGCGTCTGTAAATTAATGTAGTATGATTTGGGGCGGTTGCAAAAACCGGGTGGTGGTGGGCCTAAATCTTTCTATTAGTTCTCTATTTGTCCATGTTCATAGTTTATGCTATAGTACATCGATTAAGCGTTCTGGTCGTGTTCCGCTTTGTAGTCAGACTTTGCCTAGAATGACAGCGAGCTGCTCAGGATTACCCCAGCTCCCAGGGGCAGTCCACTCCTCGTCGCTATTGCCCTTCTCGGAGGTAAGCCACTCCTCACACCCTAGCTCCTCCTCATCCGCCCTCAGCTATTAAAGTAGACTTACGACATCCTCACATCGTACAACAATCAAGAGCCCCGGGGCTTAGGCCTCGGGGCGTCTGTGCAAAAGCACCGTATCTTTGACCCACTTGCCACTTCGCAAACCGGGAGTTAACAGATAGTGCATGAACGTTGGAGGGCAGTCAGTAGACGATTGCACCAGTGCAAGAAAGAGAAAGGCTCCCGAACAAGAACTAGCGGGAAGAAAATCAGTTGCTTTTGAGAAAGAGGCTCTGAACGAAATGGGAATCTGCGGATCGAAAGATGGCCCGGAAGCAAGTGCCCCGACAACCGGAACAACTGCCTCGGCACCTCCGTCTGCTCCAGCCGCCACTACAACGAGTGAAGACAACAAGACACGGTTCAGGGAGCCAAGCACTGTCCTGCACAGAGCAGCTCCATCTTCGGGTGGTGAAGCGAAAGACGACCTTATTCACCATGTGAAGAATATTTTTGCCAAGAAGTTGATTTTCAATTCTGACTTCCGTCCACCAGTGCACCATAAAACGAGAGATGAGAAACAGTTCATTTTGAAGGCCTTGCAAAATAATTTTGTCTTTGAGAATATGGCACCGCGTGAATTGGATCCTCTTGTAATGGCTTTCGAAAAATCAAGTGCGAATGAAGGGGGAGAAATCATCAAACAGGGCGACACTGGCGATTACTTTTACATTCTTGAGCAGGGAAGGTGTGCATTTCATGTGAATGGAGTTGAAGTCGGAAAAGCAACGGAGCCTGGATCTTCATTTGGAGAGTTAGCGCTTTTGTATACGGCGCCTCGAGCCGCCACTGTGACGGCGCTTGATACGCCAACAAAATTCTATCGTGTGGATCAAACGACCTTTCGTTACATCTTGCAGAACCAAACTCAGGAAGGAACAAAGACAAAGTTTGACTTACTACGAAAAATTCCTTTCTTGAAAGACTTAGGCGACGAAGAAATGGGACAGCTTGCTTCAGCCATGACTCCTCATCCCTTCACGAAAGATGAGTATCTGATGAAGAAAGGCGATGACGCCGACTTTTTCTACGTCGTACAAGAAGGTAGCCTGAAAGTCACCGACATTCAAGTCGGTGACTCTAAATACGAGGATGTCATCGTCAAAGCAGGTGGTTATGTTGGAGAACGTGCACTCGTAACAGGTGAACCAAGAGCTGCCAATGTCGCATGTATGACAGATGGACTCGCCTTCTACATCGACAAAGAAACATTTGAAACTATTCTAGGAAGTCTGAACGACGTCATTCTTCGGGCACAAGATCAGAGGCAACTTGTAAGTTCCAAATGCAGGTAATCTGTATTTGCGTGAACTGTTCTCACCCTTATGTTGTTGGTTCTAGTCGGCAATCAAGATCATCAAGGACTCAAAATACGACCAGAAAACTCTGGTTTCTCTTGCACGTCGCTTCAAAGATAAGGAGTTCAAAAAGGGGGATGTGATCGTCGAAGAGGGAGAAATGACCGAAGCAGCACTTCACTTTCCTCGCGGGGGATTGAAGCTTGAACTTACCAACAAAGCTGGCTCACGCAAGGAAACATTCGAAGTTGGTGGCTATTTTGGGGAAGACCAATTACTGGCTGACGTTCAATCAGGCAAGAATAGCATGAAGGATACAACTTTGATTATGGCCTCCTATACTGTTACGGTGTTGGAGGATGGTCTCTGTGGTCTATTGACGTTGGCTGAATGCCGCAAGGTTGTTGATACCAAATTCATTGGGAAAGAGATGGCAAGGGAGGCAAGCGCACCATTGATGAAGCTTGGCATGCAAGATCTTCATCGACATACGATTCTTGGTGCTGGAACGTTTGGGCAGGTGTGGCTTGTCTCGATCAAGAAGGAAAAGCAAAAGAAAGGATACGCTCTAAAGATCCAATCCAAGTTCGAACTGGTCAAGGATGGACAAGCGAAAGCTGTGATCGACGAAAAGAACATTATGGCTCAGCTCCATCATCCTTTTATCATTGAACTTGTTTCAACTTTTCAGGACAAAAAGTTCGTCTATATGCTTCTCCAGTTGGTCCAGGGTGGAGAACTATTTAGTTTACTTCACAGCCGATCAGGTGATGGCATCCCTGAAGCGAACGCCAAGTTCTACGCTGCGGCAATCGCAGATGGCTTGGCCTTTATGCATCGCTTGTCGATTGTATATCGTGATCTCAAACCTGAAAACGTCTTGATCGGCTCCGATGGATACCCTGTTGTAAGTTTTCTGATCAACTTCCTCTGCTTTTTTCACGTGATACTAAGCAATGCATATCTGTTATCCTCTTTGAGCAGATTATCGATTTCGGTTTTGCCAAATTCGTCAAGGATAAAACTTACACACTTTGTGGGACGCCCCTCTATCTTGCCCCTGAGGTGATTCTGAACAGAGGGCACAATCATGCAGCTGATAATTGGAGTCTGGGTGTTCTTATTTACGAGATGATAACTGGTATGTATCAGCTTGATTTTTTTTGTCGTTTGTTGCATTGCCATTTTTCACTGAATCTGTTCCTGTCTAGGTGACACGCCTTTCTACAAACACGGTATGGAGCAAATGGATCTATTCCGTTCGATCGTTAAGGGAAATTTTTCGATCCCTGCCATTCTCTCTGCCGAAGCTGCCAACATCGTGACTCAGTTTTTGATTAAGAATCCCACTAAGCGCCTTGGCAGTCTAGCCAATCGTGAGGATGACATCTACGCAGACCTTTGGTTTGCTTCGGTGGACTTTGATGCCCTGCGCGACAAGGCTCTTACGGCACCGCACAAACCAGCAGTAAAAGACCCACTCGACAGTTCTAACTTTGACGACTGGAGTCATCTGCCTGATAAAGCGGCTGCGAAGCACCCACTGCTCAACGCAGAAGAAGAGTCAATCTTCGCAAATTTCTAAAAGAAGTAGTGAATGACGTTTGAAAGGTCAAGATAGTGTAATGTTGATGTTCGTGCAATAAAAAGTAAAACATACACATTCATACATAAACTAAAGATCAGGCAATCCATTTGCCTCGACAGGTGGCATACTCGTTGAAGAGGACGATCCAAGGCTTGCTGTATCAGAAAGTTTGCTTGTATCCAAACCTTCCATCCATCCATCGGGCAAATCAAGCCCGTCAAACCGTGAGGCGTAGTTCGTCAACGCCTCTTCACTGGGCACAAAACCTATTGAGGTATAAACTTCGCGCAAAACTTTGTCCCAGAAGAAAACAAGAAAAGTCATGAAAGCCACGACAATGACCATAATTCCAACTTGACGCAAAGCTTCTACCGGAGTTGGAAACTTCGACTGCGAGATCTCGTATGTGTACTGCTCGACAATGCTTTTCGTCATGAGTGGGTCAGCTTCTTCTTGTTCTTCTTGCGTGAGTTCTTTCTGAGGGTCGTATAGCATACTCGGCATGTCGTCACTCCAATCAGTTGATTGGCTTCCTTTCAATTTTGTATCGGATATTTGAGAAAGATCGAGGCCACCGAAAACATTTGGATCACTTTGGCTGCTCGGACCACCACTTCTGGCTGCTTCCTCTTTCCGTGCAATGTAGTCTGCCGTAGCCTGGGATTTCTCGATCCCCAAACCTGCTGTACGCTCTCGAATGGCAGCTCTGACTCGTTCCGCGGTGTCATTCTCATACTGCGATAAAACAAAAGAACAAAGTGAAATCAGCCTGTGAACCATCTCTGGCATGAAGTAAATACAAAATTTGGCTTCATCTTTGCACACTCCAGCTTAGAAACACGTACACCTTGCGAGTCAAAGTCACCCATCATATCAAGTCGCTTTTGATCTTCTTGCTCTGTCAACGATTGCCCAGCTTGATCGAAACTCGTCCGCTCGACAACATCTTCTGGTTCAGTTGTTTCCGAAGAAGAATCATCACTGGAAAGAAATCTTCTGCACAATGTTGGAGTTTCAAGCACCGGGCAATGTCTTGGTGTATGGAGAGTGTTTAATCTTCCAGGATGAATCCTATGATTTTCTGTCGTCCACCCTTCCACTGTAACATGGTGTAGCAAAAGCAGCACGGAAACAACCTCAGTTATCCTTCGACTCCACATGTTGCAGAGTTGTTCCATACACGTGATGCCCGAGTTGATGGTTTGTTTGTTGATGGTCCTTCTTATGTTTTCTCCTAAGGATATGGGCGTCGGTCGCGGGAAATGAGTGAATGCAGAGTCACATGAGAAGCCCAAAAAAACGTCAGACGATCTATCAACGTCTGCCCGTTCATCCATTTTCATCGTTTTGGTGGGCGCGACAACACCGCAAGTTGATGGTTCTGTGACAGAGATCACTGTCAGCACAACCAAAAAGTTCTCTTTGATCGAAAAGGTCACTCATACCCATTTAGATTGCTGTTGCAGAGAACGAGCATTGGTTCACAATGAAGTTTTCGTCCGCAGCTATCTTGCACACATTTCTTTTTCATCTTTCTGATGCCTTCACAGTGACGTCAACTTCAAATGGGTGAGTAGACATGGTACTTCGATTATATGCTCAATGTACGCGAACTTAATCTGTTTTCACCGCCTCTCGTATTGAACAGAGCAACACGTCTTCACTCGGCAGTATTGGAAGAGACTGAAACCACGCAAGAAAAGCCTAAAAAGAAACCCTCGCCTACTCGTTTCGATCGCCTGAAACAGCTCTACAAAGGTCCACGGTTTACACTATCTGATGAGAACATTCCATTTTCTTATGATGAGTTTGCTCAGGCCGTTGAGGAAACAGAGTATGCATTTGAGCGAAACACAATAGTCGAGGGCATGGCTGTTGAGTATTCTGGATCTGGCTGCTTGGTCGATATCGGGGCAAAAGCATCTGCATTCCTGCCGGAGGGAGAAGCTTCACTCATGATGCACGACAAAGAGTTAGAGGATGTTGTACCTCTTGATACGCCTCTTCAGTTCCAGATCATTAGTGACGAAGATGAAAATGGACAAGTTTTAGTCAGCATCAAACGAATCGAGTATAAACGTGCATGGGAAAAAGTTACGCAGATGAGCGAGGAGGATGAAGTTCTTGAGGCTGAGGTCGTTGCCGTGAACCGTGGTGGTGCGATATGCCTAGTTGAGGGACTCAGGGCATTTCTTCCAGGATCACACCTTACTGGCCAACTTCCTGATGAGAACATCATTGGCCAAACGCTTCCTTTGAAATTCTTAGAGGTCAACCAAGAAAACAATAAGCTGGTTGTTTCTAACCGCAAAGCTGTCGTGGAACAACAGATGTCTGATCTCTCGCGAGGGGACGTTGTATCAGGTCTCGTCAAGGCCTTGAAGCCCTATGGCGCCTTTGTTGAAGTTGGCGGAATGTCCGGACTTTTGCACATTTCCCAAATCTCTCATGATCGTATCGAAGATCTCGAAGCAGTTCTCCAACCAGGAATGCAAATCAAGTGTATGATCATTGACCATGACAAAATGAACGGACGAATTGCTCTGGCTACGAAGACTCTCGAGTATGAGCCCGGTGCGATACTCAGCGACCCTGCTCAAGTTTTCGAAAAAGCTGAAGAAACTGCCGCAGCATATCTTCTCAAGATGGAAGAAGAAAAGCAGCAACGAGAAGCTGCAGCGAGAGAAGTTGTCCTCGCTCTTGGAGATTCATTGGACGGTCTTGGACTCGATGATGAGAGCAAGTCCGATGGTGAGGGGTCCTCTGACGATCCTCTGCAAGCTGTGTCGGATAGTCTGGATAACCTCCTTTCGTAGAGGCTACCTTGTTACTTCGTGAAACCGTCTTTGTAAACAAATCATTTGAATATAGATTGAAAGCAAGTCAAGTACTTAGTTTAATCAAAGGTTATATCGCTCTTCAAAAGCTACTAGTCACATTGCTCTGTAGAAATCGACGAAATTATGTTCGTGAACTTGATGTTAGTCTGTGCCTGTCGCTTGTCTATTCATTTGCCAGCTGTAATCAAAAAATCTAACTGCAACCTGATTCTTTTCAATCTTCGACTTTAGCTCATCGTCATCAAGAAACTGTGGCAGCCACTCTCTCAAACCGTCCCAGCCTCCGAAATCATCGCCAAACCAAAGAAAAATACGAGAAAGGAACAGTTTTCGATTGTTGACCAACTTTAGCCCTTTGGTGTCGTTTTGCATCCATAATCGCATTTGGTCCTTCATTTGTTCTTTCACAGTGGATCCAACAAATGCCTCTTTTCGCAGATTGGGGCAAGACGCTGAAGCACATACAATGCATGCATGGACTGCAGGTTCTGCCCATTTTTCACGAAGTTCCTTGTGTTCAATGTCGTTCAGTGAGTAGGTCCGTCCACCAATAACACCAGCTTCTTTATCCCAGACTGCATTCCCCATACTTGACAAATTATTGATAGAATAAAGCCCGTTCGAGCCTTCGGCCTTGTCCATATTATTAACCAAGAGCGAGACACAGAGGGCATTGTATGCATTCATCCAGAACGCCAACTGTTCGGGCTCGGGTAGCGCCGAAACATCAGCAGATTCCATTTTGCTGAGGTAGGCCTTGAAATCGGTGTCACTCGACAAGGACACATAATCGACCAGATGAATGCCAGTAACATCACCGATGCTCCCATTTGTGTCTACGACGTGTTTCTTCAGAACTTTGTCCCACAAGGAATGATCAAATTGATCCTTTTTCACGGGTTCGAAATCTGACAGCTTCTTTCTTTTAGGAATGTCAACAACAGAAGGAATTTGTTTGTCTGCCACAGCCTTTTCAAGTTTATAGAGAGGTGGCTTCAGGAAGTCGAGTGTGTTGGCGAGACGCTTGAGAACCATGGTTGACAACAGGAGTTTGCCGAAAAGCGACGACGAATGAAAGATGAAGAGAGTAATTTTGGAAATGTGTTTTATAGCAAGAGGATGAGGAAGGGCGTGCTCAGAGTATTGAGCACCTTACTGATTGGCTTGAGCAACAAAGCGCTTGTCAAATTGGCAAGATGTGTATTAAGGCGATGTTTCTGTTTCGTCGTCATTTTGCTCTGCGTACTATGGATATGTTGGAATGAAATGTGCGTGAGCAACATTCCCTCCAACGCCACGTCTCTACGGACTCCGGGGGACAAAAAATTCCTCCACGATAGCCCGTTTTCACGTTGGTAAGACTTCCGGCCTAACGAGATTCAGTACACCATACATTTTCCTAAAGTAAAATGAATTGCCCCTCATTCACGGTTGATTCTTGTAAGGTTACACCTCGTAAAGATGAAATCCCTCACCCTCACCATGAGACGAGTATGCGCTTACCCTTCCTGTACGAATAGTAGAACAACAATCATACTAGTGCAAAATGTACATACCGCTTCCTAATGATAAGCCTATTTTATGTTACCACCACCACAGCTGCTTGTCGTCGTTGTTATAGGTCACTCGGCCGAAACGAGGAGTTGATTGTTGCGTTTGGCGCCGTTGTCGGGGCATCGGATTGTCTCGTTCGGCCAAAACAAGGAGTTGATTGTTGCGCTTGTTGTAGACCCGTAGAACTGAAAGACACAGAGTTGGAGAGCAGTTGATTGTTGCGTTTGGTGTCATTGTCATTATCGTGGCCACGGATTGTTTCACTCGGGCGAAACAACGAGTTGATTGTTATGATGGGGACATGCACTGCTACGCGGGGACAAAACCAGTTGGGTTACATGTACTTGGTTGTGTCTGTGGTCATGGTTGTGGGTGTCGTATCATCATCACCATCCGATGGCTCGGTCGTTGTGGTTGTTGGTTTTGTCGTTGTGATCCTCCATCATGTTCCGGTTGTTCTGGTTGTGGCGACAACGGCCGAGGAAGCTGCCAAAAAGTGTAGGGAAGTCTCCCTCCATCGTTGCGCCATTTCACTGCCTTTCAGTAGTTTATTGTAGTGTTCTTAGATCCAGAACAACCTCGGGCACAGCCACCAGTCGTCCAGTCTTAATCGTTGTTGCCGCTCATCAATGTGCCATGTGCCATACAGTTTTCCGCTCGCAAGGCTCTTCAACCACCGCCACCACAGCTCCACGGGGTCAGCACCTTCTTCTTCCTCTCAAACTGTGTTGTCGGAAGCAGCCGCACCATCGGCACCACCATCGTCGGTGGCAGTAGAAGCAGTCCTTCCACCCACGGATGAAGTTTGTTTTGTTTGGACAAATCAGGCTTTTGTTGCGTTTGAGCCACCAACGGACGAGGCTTTCAATTGTTGTGTTCGGACCACTTAATGACGAGAAGTTGATTGTTGCGTGCGGACGTATGTTGGGTGAATTTCTGGATACATTCTATCAATTGTGGTCGTTGTCTTCTCACGGTCACTTCGTTTGTTGCGGATGCCAAAAAGGAAGACTTCAAAACCTTGCCGTAGGTCCATCAATCAAGCCAACCCATCGTCGCCCTTTTCACCCATCACGGTACACTTGATTCTGAAGACACCGTGATGGTCGGAGGAGTACTAGGACCTTTCGTTGGAGGTACACACCGGCTTGAGTTGCCATGGTGGTGCCTTGTGCAGTACAATGACCGTGGTGTGTTTCCTAGACCAGGCCCAGATTACTGTAGACAATAGAGTACGAGTATGAAAAGCACGGGTAACTATGGAGGAATTTTTTGTCCCCCGGAGTCCGTACACGTTGCGCGACTATGCCCATATTGGTCGCTGAAAGTTAGCGCACACTTGCCAATGACAACTTGGTTTCAGTTTCACCGTGTTACGGAACAATGAGAGCTGGGAGGGATATGGAGGAAACGGCGCTTCAAACGAAGCTACGACCTGGAGGAAGAGGACGCAGCTTCTCTCCTGGTCATCCTAGGCGTGGAAAGAAGGAGAACCATGAAATAAAGCAGATCAGAACCCGATTTTCAAGCGCTATCGCAACCTACGCACATTTGCTAGAGCACAACTATGGGAGCGACGCTTATTCACGTCGTCGGCGATGTGTCCAAGTAATGCTGGATTCTCTGTTTGAAACCTTGAAACTTGCAACCAATTCTGATGGCTCTTCGTCAGTCTTAAAAGATTTACGCAATCTGCTTTGTCGATCTCTTCGCACTTTTGGAGTTGGAGATGCTGCTTTGCGGCAGCAAATTCTGGATATTATGGAAAAAATAACAATCGGTGTACCCATGCTGCCGACCAATCGCTCGATGGTGGAGTCTGTCACGTTAGTTCTAATTCATTTCCTTCCCTGTACGTTTGACGCTGTAGCGGATGCTGACTCTTCGGCACAGATCATGCAAACATTTCGTGTCGTTTGTGGAACTTCTCTTGGTTCTCGAAGTCAAGCGCAGAACCATAGAGGTAATATTCATCTGCCTTTTCTGAAAAGTCTGGTAAATGTCCCTCTCCATGTTTCTGCTCAGTCAGAGATTATTTTACACATTCATGAGACGCTTCCAAAGTGGTCGTGGGACGATTTCCCTCATCTTGTCAGTTGCTTGCTGGGCTTTTGTTCGACACAAAAACAATATACGGAGTCCATTCTATGCATACGCCGGTCATGGATGCACAAAATATCTACTCTACTGCAAGACGAAGGACTCGGCGCACCCTCGTTGGCAGTTTTGCGAACACTCCAGTCCATAGTGTTGTCAATCAATGCTGCATGTGAAAAGAACAACGACATCGAATTCATGTTCCAGCAATCCTATCTTGAAATCCTGCAAGACACCGCATCAGAGCAACGTGCCACATGCCTCCCACTAGATATTGCATACATTCTGTACATGAAATCCCAAGGTTCGATTGAATACTGCAACCAGATGACTGAATTGTTGACAGACTGGGGTGTCACAAATCGTTTTCCCTTTGACTCGCTCCGTACGTTGTGTCAATATCTCTCAAATGTTAGGGCATCCTATGGTGAAGAATTGGACCGTGCATCTGGAGATACATCCGCAGAGTTAGGCTCTGTTGGTCGTGTCCTCGCACAGGCAGTTCTGAATCTGGCTTTTTCACTTGTCATTGACGTGGAGTGGTGCTCTCGTGATGAAGGTAACGAAGAACTGATGGCTGGCGAGTCCATTGCCTTTACACTGTTTCTACATGACAGCGTGCTGAATTCTTGCGATAAAATCACACTTTTGAACTCGGTTGTGGAATCGTGGAAACATGCCGTGTTTTCAACAGGAGAGAATGATAAACATACAGCAAGAATCATCAACCGAACTGGTCGGGTTGTTGAAGAAATAGCAGCATTGGATGGAGTGCCTGGGGTTCCTGAGTGGGCAGACATGTTTTCAGAGGCGTTGTGCTTGCCACTGAACCCCTCAGTTTATGACTGTGTCGTTCGTACGTGTTGTTGTGTGTTATCATGCGTTGGACGAACGAAACCATGCTTTGAGGTCAAACTTATTCAATTGATTCAGAAAATGTTGCAGTCTGGAAATGAAAGGGAATGGGCATCTCGAGGTATTAGTTTGGCCACGGCATGTATCCGAAGGTCGTTCTTGACAAACGAAGAAACACTGCACCTTATCAAGGAAGCCGTACTTCGAAGAGTCTTGCCGCCTCAGAGAACAATGATTGAGCCAGAACTTGGTCCACCATGCCTGCAGTTTCTTCAGGCTTGGGAAGATCAGAAAGACTCAAGGTCGAGCGTATTCAAGGAGTTTCAAATGTTGGTTTCTAATACTGGGCTTATACAATCTCTTTCCCACTACAAGAAGCAAACAAAGAAACGAAAGTACCAGGCACGTTTGGGGTTCTGCCGACCATTATCGAACTTTGTAACCGAGGATCAGAAAGAGATACCGAGCATGGTTTTCTGTGTTGCACATTTCATACGATCAATCAACCTGATGTCATCCGGGCGCTTCCATCCGACAATTAAGTGGGTTTTTGCACTTGTTGATACATATCTTAGAATTGGAAGAAGAGGAACTTCTACCAAATGGCGAGCATCTCCATGGCTTCATGCATTAATCGAACTTCCCAAGCTGTTTGGTAGCTTGAAAGTACACACTGAACAGCAACTCGCAGCCATCAAGTGGCTAGATACGGAACTGAACGATTGCGAGCTCTGTGAAATAACACGTCCGGCCTCCATCCGAGATGATTTCCAAAGTCGTGTTGTCGAACTGCTTAATAATGACACATTCATACGGGAGAGTGTGAGTTTGTTGAAGGCTCTTTTCGATTCAAGCCTCTCCTTATACGTTTCAGCGGTTGTCATGGCAGCCGTTGTGAAGAATGCATTTGAACACTACAAATACCTTCCATCTGATGACATGAATCGAGGCGCAATTCTCCGGCAAATTGGTCATCAGCTCTTGAAAGTGTTCCACGTGCGAACTAGATGCAAGTCGGTTCAGATTTTCGCTGAATCCTTGGAAGGCACTCTGCGCCGGAAAGGAAAACCAGTGCCATATTCATCTAATGATGGCACTACGTCAGAAAATACCCTCTCTGCCGAAGCTTCTCGTGACATCAGTCAACAGGTAAGAAGCGTAAAAGATACGTCAAAAGATCTTCACATCCTGAGTCTGAATCCCCATTATTCACTTTCCTTTAGATTGCTCAGGTCTCACAGCTAAGAGAGAATATGAAGTTCATGGACAACGAAATATTTCAGTCGTCGAAGTATTTCGAACATGAGATATTTCTAACTTGCCTGAACCACGAAACTCATGATGAAATCCTAAACCGGAATCTTTCTATTCTCGCATTGAAGCATAGTCTCCCATCGGATGACGTAGTCAAGGTCACTACTATTACCGATTTTAAACAAGGAATCCTTGACCATATGTTGCTCTGTCCAGCACTTGAAACAGAATCAAGTACACCACTGGCTGGATGTTTGCGATCTGCTGTCAATCTTGCTGAAATAGTACCGAAGATAAGATCTTCCGGAGCGGCTGATTCAGTTCTGGCAGACATAGCAGGTGCTGTTCCGCCTTCATCGCTATCTCGTCTTGCTGTTTCCTATCTATACCTGGTCGTGTCAGCGCTATCTCAGCGACACAACCAAGAGTCCCGATCCATCCAACGTCTTCTTGAAGATGACGAAGAATGTGGCTCAACGACTTTCGAGAGGGTTCAATCTCTGGTGTCTACCACAGATGACCTAAGGATGGCAAGTGTCCTTTTGGAAATGATGTCCTTACTCATCCCAGTGAAAAATGAAGAGTTTCTTCAGAACCTTATTGAAACAAGTTTCCGTGTCCTTCATACGACTTACGCTCATTCAACCGGTGAATGTGCTGCGAGAACTGTTCCATATTCAGTCCTCATGGTTGCTTCTTTGGAAAACAGAGCAATGTTTCCAGATGATATCCAGAGGATTCTCTTTCACACCGTGTGGCGGTGTAGCGATGCACCAGAGACACAACTTGGAAGTGCTCTAGAACTGCAACGCTCGTTGTTGCTTCGTCATTTTGGGCTTCTGTGTGTTTCACGGGATAGGTGGTGTCTCTTCCGTAGTCATATCCAGGAACTCGTATCCGACTTCGTGGTCCTAGTCAGCGCAATCTCGGATGGAAAAGATGGAAAGGATACGACCAACCCTCAGTCGTTGACAAGAATGTCACCCAAAAAGGCATCAGCGAAAAAGAAGAATTCCGTCTTCTGTTTAACGTGGAATACATTTCATGGTTATTTCGAAACACTGCTTCACGTCGCCGTTGCAGGGTTTGCTGTGTTGCAACCAGAACCTTCGACGGCCCATGGTCGTCTAAGTCCGTACTCATCCCTTCAGGACGCCGCAGTTGTGTTCCAGACGCTTGTCCTGACATACGGAGACCATCTTGAAGCTTTCCCGCGGAAGACTGTCACGGCTGTTTTCCAGGCATCGAGGTTAATATTGGAAGCACTACCATTAAAAATTGCCGAGATTACAGAGTGGAGGAACAGGCAGCCTCTACGAAAACCTACAAAATACGGAGATTCAGGGTGCCTTAACTATCTTCGTGGTTTCATCGATATTATGGCTTCTAGCATGTGCGCAAGTCTTCTATTGCTTGGGAATCGTTGGAGAAATCACAAAGATATATCAAATACAGCACAAAGAGGGAAAACCCTATGCTTACTAGCTGAAAAAGCGGCGACCAGCTTAAAGGACCTGGCCGCTGCTCACAAAATCCCATTCCCGTGCTTTGAGGTCAACAGAGACTTGAGTTCCGGCGTTTCACAGGAATACCTAAATGATTGCAAGACTCCAACGAGCCCATTAAGGAAGAAGCTTCGGCTGGCCTCAGAAACTCAAGAAACCATACGTTTCGAGGACAGTTCGAATGTGAACACTCATGAGACAGAAAATCTGGACGAAGTTGAGTTCACAGCTTCTGACAACTGGGGTCCTGTCGGTTTGTCTGTGGAAGATGCGGTGGTTGTGACTGCTGAAATTCGCCCCTCTAAGTAACACAGAACTGGTCTTCGAGTCTACCCATGTTCTAGCTAGTGGGGCTCCCGTTCAGGTTTGACTGTCACTAACCATTTGGCCATCTTGTAGTCCATTCAAATCTCCCGTTCAGGTTTGACTGTCACTAGCCATTTGACCATCCTGTAGTGCATCCAAATCATCTTGGATCGCTTCTATACCAATTGGCAACTTTTCAAGCACGTTGAATTGTGCGCGAAGATTTCGATGTTTAGCTTTGAGAAGCATATGCTTTGCGTACGCAAATTCCAGTTCAGCCTTCATATCAGCAAGACGAGTGAGAGCAAGGACTACAGCACTGGGTGGGCTAGGTTCAGGCGGAGTAATCACTGGGGGGCCTGGATTCTCGGGCGGGGCAGGCTGTGACGCAGTTTCTTGTGATACCAATGAGTTGGCTTTCTCGGGTGTCTTCACTGCCACATCTTTGGTTGACATTGCAGAAGTTCCCATGGACACGTAATCACCGATGAATGATTGATTGCTGTCTTGTGTTTGTACATTAACTACACTCTGAGCGTTGTGCTGCGAACTGGAGGTTTTCGCGTTGGAATTATCATCAAAGAAACGTCGTTCGACGTCCATTTGTGCAAAGGGACCTCGAGGATATGCCATGTCACCAAACCTTCCACCAGAACGACCTCCAGGGGCCACCACACCCCTGGCATAATCTGCCCGTCCACGTCCACCGCTTCGTCCATACATCCGACCGGCACCAAAACCTCCCATAGGGGCTCGACCACGGCCAGGAAGCCCTCCCTCCGCTCTCCCGCCGAAGCCTTCTCCTCTAGCGACAAAAGAGTCTGGACCACCACCGAACGCGTCTCCAACGCCGATGTTTCTACCCCCAGCAAAATTATCACCTCTACCACCATACCCGTACATATTGGCAGACCTACCCCGTCCCTCTTGAAAACCACGTCCACGTGTATCATTTTGAAGCCTTCCGCCCTCATCTCTGGTAATTCCCATCCTACCACCCGGTGATACCCGGCCTCCAACAATCGGTTTCCCTCCATAACGGGGAGAAACACGTGGTCGCTCTTCAAATCGTCCACCCAAGTCATGCAGAGGTTCTGCACGATCTAGGGGTCTGTCCGTGAATGGAGGCTGCGAATCTTGGCTGCTTCTTGATTCGGAGGGTTCACCATTCACAAAAGGGGGAGTGCCTCCCCATCTTGTGTTCGCACGACTTGCTGGGTCACCTGATGTTCCGTGGGATAGGCTCCCAGCAACTGATGTCGTTTCATGTTGAGGTGGAGCGGATACTTCCCGGTCTCCATAATGTGCAAAAGGCATTCGTTTCAGATGCTGTTCACCCTTCACAGCCGATTCCGAGGGACCAGATATCGGCTTTGGAGGGTTCTCTTGTATGGGGGGTGTCTTCCATGTGGTGAGCGGTTCACGTTCTGAGGGTGAAGATAAAGCTGTGTATGTTGGATTTTGTTTGTTGCCCGCTGTTATCGTCGGCCCGCCTTGGAGAGGATGTTGTTTCGGTTCAAATCTTGGTCGTCCCTCTCCAAGTTGACGACTTTCTGGTTTCGAAGCTGTCTCGCGTCTGTTGATGCCCGCAGGTCCAGATGGAACTGAAAGCTGTTGTGTCGAACTAACTGGATCGACCGAGGGAACGTAAGCATCTGAATAGCTCCTAAGCGTTTTCCCAGGCTCGCTGTACTGAAACGGAGGATCCGGCATCTCGATATCACCATCACGACTTGCCCCAAGCGGCCTATCTAGTTGCTGTCGTCCACTCTTTGATTCAGCGTTGTCTGAGATATGCGATATACTAGGTGCCACATCCGCTACACTCTTGGACGGCAAATCCTTTGTGTCCATAAGTTTTTTCCCAGGACCTTCGGAGAAATCGTCTTGGTTCCCGGGAGCTATACCGCCGTTGCCGTCCGAGGACTCACGTGGCCTCTTGGCACCCGTAACGGATGGTGTATCAGAGTTTCCCTCTGTTAGTTTCGACATTTCTTTTTCTCGCTTGACGGCGGCATCTCCGGCAATAATTGAAGTGTAGTCACTGACGACACTGACACTGCTCGCTTTGGTTACTTCTACGGGCGTCTTTTCATAGGCATAACGAACACTGCCCGAGGAACGACCACGGCCAGAGCCCCGAAACCCTCGCCCCGTGAACTCCCTGCTGTTTCCTCGACCTCTTTCATCCCTAGAGGACATGGAGGGACCGTACGATGAAAGTGAGTCGTCAACATTCCTTCCATCGGAGATGGATGAGTAGGTCTTGCTGTCACTTGATCTCCCGCGACCTGTTCCTCGAGAAAAGCGGCCTCCTCCGCCACCACCCCGATAACTCTTTTGTCCTCCTCCACTCGCTCTGTCAGTGATGGAGGAACCACCAATATGACTACTGCTGCCCCGTTCTGAGGGCAGTAAGCTGCTAGTGCTCTCCAAACTATTCCTACGTTTCTCGGAACGACCCGAGGGATCACCTCCACGCCAAAATCGACCACCAGACCGACCACTGCCTCCTCCAGATCCATAGTGGTCACCGGCACTACCCTGAGATGAGTCCAGTTTTGCCGATGAGGCAGCACTTGTGAATCGATCTCCTAGGCTGTGTCGAGGATGCATGTCTTGGTCAGTGTCATTGGATGCCAACGACATTCTTCGGTTTCCAGTAGCACCAATCGAATTAGCTCCACGTCCACCAGAGCGTTGTCCATCCCCTCGACCTGATGAGAATCGTCCTCCTTTTCCGCCACGTCCACCCTCCCTCTTCCCACCGTAGCTGTACTCATTACTCAGCACCGACGAATCAAGACTTCGTCTTCGAGATCCCCGTGCTTCTGATCCATGGCCTCTGCCTCCTCCACCTCCACGATACGACGACCGGCCACCACCACCTCGTGGCGTCCGGCTGTTGGAAGGTGGATCATTGCTATTTGCGTTGCTTGAACTAGTGTTGTTGTTGCTACCAGTACTGCTCGAAGAAGCTCGGAGAAGACTTGAAGGAGGTTGCATGTTGGCCAAGGAAGCATAGGACGACAAGCATGAACCCGAGATGTTGTTTGTGTTGGAAGCAGGTTGAGAAGACGACGATGAAAGACGCGCTCCCAACCCTGGAGTGGGATCATGTTCCGGAATTTCACCAGCTTCTTCATCCGAAGGTGAACGTCTTCGCGACGATGAACGCCCCGAAGGTGTCATTTTAAATTCACACTCTCTCCCTTTACCCGATCACGATCCTTCCCGAGAGAGCAGAAAACAGATCAAATGAAAAAAAAGAAAAAAGGACGGAAGACAAAGATAACTTCAGACGGCCTCTACCTGTCGCTAGCTATTAGAGCGAAGTATACTCCATGATTGGTGGGTAGGTTAAGTTGGAGGAGATAGCATCCTTCTTCTGCCTTTTACTCCTAGAAGCTTGTTACTCCAACGAAAGCTTAACTGATTGTGAAGATGACTTGAGCTCTTTCTCTAACCTTGGAATCAGATTATCCTCCAAATGATGGTTGATCCAGCAATTGCAGTAGTTGCCGGATTCGTCATGGAAAATATTCTTTGTGTGATCCTCATCCACAAAGGCAGTCGAGTCCGGACATTCCAGGCCTACTGGACAAACATGTTTGGAGGCATTCAAACAGAGGGATGATCGATAGATAGTTTCATAGGGAAGCACCGATTTCGTATGCACAAGACATCCCTCCTGGACATCATCCAAGAAAGTATCACCCCATTCCCAGTCTTTGACCAAGCGTGTATATTGCCGATATGAGTTTTGGGTACGTTCGCTGTAGTACTCTGTCATGGGTTTCGTGATGGTAGAGTAATGGACATAATGAGACAAGACAAATTCAGGTCGATAAATTTGTTTCATGGCCCTTTGGAACCGGTCTGGTTTTGGCGGCCGAATATATTCACAATTGTACACTCGCAAAAATGTTTCTGAGGCAAGAGGTTGGACGCAGAGTTCCTTCGGAAGCGGAGATTTGTCGTTGCCTCGACACACATGGTTGGTGTCGTTCACAATAGTCTCCATCAAGGACCGTCGTGGACGACCTCGACTCGACCGCATCTTTAGAACATGGAATCCTTCTTGTCGTTTCTTCTCGAGTACCGGAGTCCATGTCGTGACACGGTCAGGGGTCGCATGGGCGGTGGCGTTCGATGGCATCATCATCATTGGGACCAAGTATTCATCAGTGTCGATAAAGGCCATCCATTCGGTTTCAGGTCCAAAGCGTTCTCGACAAGATGCTTCTGCCGCATACTGAGACGACCGTTCTCCAGGGTTTGGATGATTGGGTCGATTGTTTGAACAAACCTGACAAGGCCAGGGAATGTATGAAACAGATTCCGGTGAAAAATAGCGTTCGACGAGCGTCTTGAGAGGAGAAACAAACAAAGTGTTACTGGTCGAATTTTGCGCGGGTTGGGAGTTGTCGTAGACATAAATATGATCAACCCCAACGAGTTGATGAAAAACGATCCATTCTCGAAGTCGGCGCTCCGAGTCCGAGATAGCGGTTTCATCTCCACGACGAAAGTAATTAGCAGCTGTCCAGGTACATAACACAAAGTTGTGGGGTTTGTCCCTCTGCTTTTGGCCTGGTTTCGTTGTTATCGGTTCAACTTGCCTTTCCAGGCCATCATTCTTCCGCGGTGTGACTGCTTTGTTCCAGGATAGAGGGAGGTTGGCCCACCGACCGGAATTCTCAACAAGCTCCCTGATCTCTCGAGATGGAGTTTGTCTCTTCATAAGCGACTGCTGCTGTTGACGTTCCTTAATAGGCTTGTATTCATTGGGGCCCACATGATCCTCAGAAAACATGAGTTCTCCGGCGCGCCGAACACTTGTGCGAAGAGGAACCAAGTCGACAAACCACTGGTCAGATGATTCACATCCAATGTTTGCAGAAACTGTCAATGGTACTGGACACGAGAACAAGAGCTGCGACAATTCAAACTGCTCGACATCTTTGCCTTTCTCCACAAACATGCCCTTGAGGTTCCTCTTTCTCCATAATATATACTCATAGTTGAAATTGAACTGGGAGAAAGTGACCAGGGAGGATTGGTCCGAAGCAGTTGAATGGAAATGACAAAGAAATCTAGTTTCAGACACAGTTGCTGTATCCAGGGACTCCGCTAACTCAAGGGTGGTGTTGGAGTTGCTAACCGCAACGGGTATGCTTTGAAACAGAGCCACTTGAGGTTCCCAATGCTTCATGATGGCATCCTTCCCTTTCCCTGTCTGGCAGCGACGTTTGTTCTGAGCGACAAATCGAACTCGCCCTCCAATTGGCCTGCTTTTTGTGTCGGCGTGGGCTTCACCATCCTTGACGTACCAATAGTCATGAATCCAAGGAAGATATGGGTCTTCCTCTGGAAAATCGTCAATGGGCAAGAAAGATGAAGGGAGGAAAGAGGTTTCACAACGATTGTGGCTCTCATTTTGTGCCATGCCTCTAGAGGGAAAAGTTATTGAGCTCAGTGATGATGTATCTCCAACATCATCAAGATGATTGGCTTTTCCGCTTTGTAGAAACAGAGTCAGACTCGTCGTCTGTGTGCTATTGAGGATTTTTCGACTAGGTGCAAGCTCAACAACATAAGAAGTATCCTCTCCAAGACTACTTGATCTCCGAGATGACAAAACTCTCTGATTCTCCTTTTTAGTCGCATGATCCAAGGGAGGGTCTCTTCGGTTCCGAGTTTCTTTTTTCGGGAGAGGTTGATGTTTGGTTTTGGATTCAGAAGTTGGAGGTTGTTGTTTCACAGGCTTTTTCCGATCCATCGAGTTCTGTCTTCCCCGTGACTCTCGGAGACTGAGCTCCTCTGAAGACTTACGTAGAGATACATGAGGATTGATTGTATCTATCATCTGAATTGATGGTGGGGCAGGGTGTAGAAATGCCAAGCTTAGAATTGTCCCAAACATCAAAACCGGAAGAAACAGAGCAAGTCGACTTGTGCTTATGTTGGCTGGTCGATTAGGCTGCCTGCTTCTGCCTGGGATTGGGTAATGACGATGATAAATTGGCATTGTCGTCTTGTAGCTGTAAGGGTCGCGGTATGTTCTGTCAACGTCCTCGACCGGACAGGCCTGACTGATATTTCGCTTCTGCGCCGCACGAGGTCGCAAGAGGGGATCATTCCTGATCGTCATGATTTACCACCAGCGCTCGATGCAATATGTACCGCCATTGCTATTCGCCATTCGCCATTGTCATTTTGAATGTGGAAATGAAGGCGAGTCGACAGTCGACACGATTGCAGCGACTCTTTCGCGATAGAAAAGTTCTATGATGGCTATGGGCAATGCCGCACCTTCTCATATGTCCAAGGAGTACTCCTACTCCTAGGAGTAAGTAAGGAAAAAAGATGTGTTCCTCATGTATTATGGTACATTGACTAAGTATGAAAGCAATAATTGATAAACTGCGAATTGCGCCCGACATAGCTACAATCTTTGTCCGAAAATGGGCATCCTGTCCTGAAAAAAGAAATCATCAAAAGGCTGAGGGCCCCAATCCTAGGCAGCCTCAGCAGTCTCACCAAGAACATCTTTGGCAGCTTTCGCTACAGAATCTAGTTCCACATCTCCGTTTGTTTCGGGCAAAGACTTTGACAGGCGTTGACAAGCAAGAATCACCTTATCAAAAAGCCGCACAAGATAGCGCTTGTTCTCGATACGGCTTGGAAATTGTACAGCTTGCATCTTCACTTCCCCCTTCTCGACGTTATATCTCTGGATTCCAAGAACCTGCTGTAAGATTTGTTTTCCCAGGTCATCCAGAGGAAGATCCTTAATATCCACTAGTAGATAAACGCGATGTTCATTGGTATGTATATGTGGTGGTCGGATTGTTTTGCCGAATGATGCAGACTTGAAACGCAACAAATCCTCTCGAAGTCCACATTCAAGGTACTTAGGAGGAGGCTTTTTCAAAACTGGATTCTTTCCTTTTCCAAAAACGGGGCAAACATGATCGTCGTTGACAAGCGAGTCGAGAGGGCTGGTGTAGGTGGAAAAGCTTTGGGGGTGTATGGTGCCCCCAACAGCAACTCGTTCTTGATGGAACGAACCAGCGACTCGGCAAGATAAAGGACCCAGGTTCTTAGTTTGGACAAACAACGCTGGTAAAGAAAATGATCTTCGACCAATGCATCGCTGGATAGAGCCAATTCGCCCCGTTAGAACTTTTGATACGGCAGTACTAGAAGAAGGCATATTGGGCCTTGTATCTTTGTTGTTGTTTCGTTGTTTCCTTTCGGCAGGTACTTCAGTCAATTAGAGCAGTTGCTGTGCCTTTCTTCGTTCAATGATTCGCCAGTGCCCAATGGTATCGATACCAAGTCTCCTTCCAAACAAGGATGAACTAAAATCTTCTGGTTCGCTTGTCTTGTTGACCTTCCGAAGAGAGTTGGGTGTGATGTGTGCGAGACATTCGGATTCGGCGGAGTGTGTGGATCCCAACAGGCGAACAGAAGGCACCTGCGACAGAAGGACAAACGGTGGACAGAAAACTACCATACGCAACTCACGCACGAGACGAACACCCATGTGTCGGACGAATTCCTTATCGCTATCTTTGCTACCCGGCGAAAAAAACCCATATCTCGAGGCCTTTCCCATAATTTTTGATGAAAGACAAAGACGATGGGAGTAGATGGAAAACTACCATACGCAACTCACGCACGAGACGAACACCCATGTGTCGGACGAATTCCTTATCGCTATCTTTGCTACCCGGCGAAAAAAACCCATATCTCGAGGCCTTTCCCATAATAATTTTTGATGAAAGACAAAGACGATGGGAGTAGATGGAATATTGGGTGGAACTACTCCAGCAAAGCTTGGTTTCTGGCTAATAGTTTTTCTGCAAAGTGTTATGATGTAGATGAAAAAGTCGACACCAACACGTGGGCGCATTGTCATTGAAGGCTTTTCAGGTCACAAAAAGTCTTGGACGTGGATGCACAATTGCACCAAATGCCCTGCTTGATTGTCACCGTCATTCTGTCTCCCAATGCGCACGTGCTCTACCGACCCAGCGGTAGTTGATCGACGAGGATTTGTCTTCGCGCGACAGTTTGCCACAAGCATAAAGCTGTGGCATGTAAAATTGTCGCGCTTAGCTGGATCAGGACATGAATGCCGTCCCGCCCGTAGTTAATGCTTCTTCGGGCGCTCTTCGAAAGTACTTTTTGCTTTCAAACTCGGACCCCTCTTCGTAGGGCCGTTGTAAAAGGGCGAAAAGATTAAACAATTCTGCTTCCTCGTTATTGGCCGCAGAGGAATAGGCATCGACCAACATCCACTCTCGTAGGACATACTTGGGGTTAGATGCCGCCATTTGCTTATAGGCCTCGTCAGAGCTTCTTCCACTGGCCGTCAATGCAGTTCGCCATTCTTCCAACCATACCAACCATTCTTCCCGCAATTCTTGTGATAGTGGCTGGTAAAAGGCTGCTGCTCCCTCATAGGGTTCGTTGCTGCTCAAATCAAGTGATGAGAGCATGGCACTGTAGTCCTCCGACGAAGCAAAATCTCGTAGTATGTAGGATAGTCTCCTCCAAAACACGGTCCAGTCGGTACGAGACTTTCGCATCAACGGTTCCAGGTTTTGCCACACGTCATCCCCCACGTCTTGATCAATTTGGAATCCCAACTTGATTCGGAAGACCTCATCAATCTTGCGTTCAAACACTAGTTTGGCGCGATCCAAAAATTCCTTGCGGACAGGAACCGGGCTGTCGTCGCCCCGAGCGGCGCTAATGACCATACCAACGGATTCGACCAGAATCCCATAGTTGGCATAGCCTGCGGACGGCTGATTCATGAATCCAAAGTGATTGCCCGAGCCAGTCCATTTGGCAAAGATGGGATTATACTCCTCCATCCATCCAAAGGGACCGTAATCCATGGTACGGCCGGCTACCAAGTTGTTGTCGGCATTGAAGTTCCCCTGCGCAAAGCCAACCCGAATCCAGCCCGCCACCATGGAAGAAATTCGTTCGGCCGAGAGTGTCAACAAGGTTTCGGCGGCTTTACCAATGTTCCGTGTTTCAATATTGAGGTCGTAGGCCTCCTTTTTAAATTCCCTGTAACACACATGCCAAATCAAATCTTCCAGCTCTTTCCATTGACTGGTCGAGGTATCAAAAGGCGAATCTCGCGTGTTGTTTTCGGCACTGGCCCGTTCGGCTCGACGTGCAAAGAGGTCAAAGTGACCAACGCGGGAGAAACTTGGTGCCACACGACAGGTTATGGCTGCCTTTTCGGTAATGAGAATGTTGGGATCCGCCTTTTGATTTCGGAGTTGCTGAATGATTTGTTTTCGTTGATCCACGGGATATGCGGCCAGTCGAGGATCGTCCATACCTGGCAATCGCAGTTTGGCATCGTCGCTGTACCACGGTCGTTGAATGGTATCCTTCTCGCTGACAATGAGTGACAAGGCTCGCGTGGTGGGTATTCCCAGATAGTGCATGGCCTCACTGGCCAAAAACTCCCGAATGCTGGACCGCAAAACGGCTCGACCATCGGCACCCCGATGAAAGGGAGTGGTGCCGGCCCCCTTGAGTTGCAATTCGTGGCCCCGAAACTCGGCAATGCTAATGGCCCGCCCATCACCATATCCATCTCCTGTTCCATAGGGACAATTGTTGGTGTATCGTGTTCCCATAATGGACAAGGCATAGGGCGTAGCCCATGTTTCGCCCAAGATAAGATTGCCCGACACAAAGTTGACAAAGTCTGTCGATTCCACTTGTGCCTTGGACAATCCCAAGAGATTTTCTGCCACGTCAGGACTGTGTAGGACGAGGCGGGGTTCTCGGAGCCCAGAGGGCTTGACAAGAACATAATGACCATTGAAGACAGGACGCCGCGTACGGTTGTCATCATCGTCGTCGAGTCGTTCACGACCTCGACTCTTTTTCAAGTTGTCGGCTGTTTCGGGTGACAATTGTCGAACCCATGAATTATCCAAGACGGCTCGAACGGAATCTAAGGATGTTGTTTCTTTGTCTGAGGTGGTTGTCGCCGATTGAAAAGCCGCTTCCGCATGGGTTTTCGTTGAAGTTGACATGGAAGACATGTTGCGTGAAAGTGGTGGTTGGATCCAAGCCACGGCTGACGACGAGCAGCAAATAGATAAGAATGCCGCAAACAGAGGAGGGTAGTAAGGGGATCGAACGGTCGTTCTCCAGTTGGTGCTTGTACTTTGGGGTTTTACCAAATGCATTGACTGTCTCACAAGCATTGTCGTCAACGAACGGGCGCTGCCACTGCAATGGGAGAGCGTCCACTGGGATGATGAGAGTGGATTATTTTGGCAAGCCCAATGATTCACCAGCGTCTGTTTGGTGAGACACGTTCTTGTAAGGCCTTGTCTTCGTTGTAGTTTCAAGACCGATCTCACCGCGCTAGCACGTTTCCAATCAGACAACTTTAGGGTTAGGGTTAGGGTTACAACACAAAGTGATTAGGCCATTGCCAATCATTGAGACATGAGACGTCTACCCCCCAGCGAGGGTTAGGTTTTAGGATGCTAGAGAGTGTATGCACTGAGTAAGGGAATGTACTCGTAGAAAATGACTCTCTAGCAGCCTAAAAACTTACCCCCGTTGGGGGTTAATGAGACGTCGATTTTCTCGTGAATAGAGCTATGTTTGCGTCATTTTGGATATATCTGAGGATGACGTCATCCACATTCCACAAGGCAACCGGAAATGCTCGCGGAGGAGGTCGCACATAAAGGTATTTGCTGGGGTCGCACATGCCAACAGTGACGTTGAAGAAGAAGAAGAAAAAGACGCACCATGAGACGTGATAGTTTTGGAGTGATCAGCAAAACAGGAGTACCAACGATGTGTTGGAGACTTTACCAAGTACCGGTGTCTGCGCATTAATATAGGAAGATGGAGTCATCGTGGAAAAAACTACAGTTACGGGAGAGGTTGGAGTTGCCACGACAGAATGGATGGGAATGGACGGGACGATGGATATGGATGGATGTTGGGCAAGACACAGCTATGCTGTCACAAAGCAATTTGATCGCAGTCCTCTCATTAAAAATTCTTGCTACTTCAGTGAAAGTACTTGCCTACCATGATGACAACGTTTGAAAATGCGGATCGTCACCATCGACGCCGTGCCGACCGAGAGCGCCATTTGCATGCCATGGAAGACATTGTTCGGAGTTCGGATATTCTTTCGAGTCCTACCATCGAGGAAGCACCCGCCGCTGCCGTCGATGTCTTGGTCGGTGAGCCGCTCGCCAAACAGGAAGTGAGCAATGGCCGTGAAAAAGGCAAACGGGCAAGACGGGGAGGGTTCAAACAAGAGAAAGCACTCCCTCTAGTGTGCGGTGCCATTGTAGTACTTGTTCTTTTGTTGACGGTAACTTTGTCCTCGAACAACAAGGGGGATGATGAGGACGGAAACGTCGCCCGAGACAAGGCACAAGAAGCGGAATCCTTGAAACGTTACATGAGTTTGTTCTCACAAATCTTGGATTGGGAAGTTACGAACAGGACTGTCCTTGAAGACCAAGAGAGTTCCGCCTCCAAAGCCTTACATTGGTTGGCCTATGAAGATTTGGAAACGGTTCATTTTGAAAATATTCGCACACGTTTTGCTTTGGCCACCCTCTATTACAGTTCCTTTCACAACGAGTCGGAATGGGAGACGTCTCAATATTGGCTTTCGTCTTACCCCGTCTGCTTTTGGCACGGAATTGAATGCATTGGAGAACGTGAAGATGACATTGGTTTGGTTAGGGGTTTGAATCTTTCCTCTAATAACCTTGTCGGATCCATTCCGCCCGAACTCTCTCTCCTTCAAAAGGACATTCAGGTGTTGGACTTGTCTTTCAACTATCTCTGGGGAAGTATCCCGGATGAAATTGGACGAAGTATGGTGAATCTCCGTCATGTCTACCTTGGTCCCAATCGCCTCTCGTCGGTCATTCCCCAGTCACTTTTTGACTTGCGCCATTTGACTCACTTGTACCTGGATAGCTGTCGTCTCTCTGGAACCCTCCCTCACTCGATTGGCCTCTTGACCAACCTCCAGGGCCTCGCGATCCACGATAATTACTTTACTGGTTCGATCCCTCCGGAAATTGGGCAATTGACCGCATTACGAGTTTTGAACTTGGACGTGAACGCTTTGACTGGGTCCATCCCAAGCTCTATCGGATTCCTCACAGGGTTAGTGGATTTGCGTCTCAACAATAATCACATGACTGGTACGGTACCGGCCGAGCTTTCTCGTTTGTCGTTGCTGGAAGTGCTATATCTTGGGGACAATGAACTTGCTGGGAACTTGGAGGCTATTGACTTTGTCATGATGCCCTTGTTGGGTGACATTCAACTCCAAAATAACTTGATGGAGGGCACCATTCCAGAGTCGGTGGGATTCTTAGCTTTGCTGGAAACGCTCTACTTGGATAGAAACTTGCTGCATGGGCCGATTCCTCCATCATTGGGAAATGACCTATTTCTACAGGCATTGTGCTTGTCCAACAATAGCTTGGTGGGTCCCATCCCTTCCCAGCTCGGGCGCCTTTTCAAACTGTTGCACTTGAAAGTGGACCAAAACGACTTGACTGGAGAGATTCCTGTTGAGATTGGAAATCTTGTCGAGTTGAAGACACTTTGGGTCCACAACAATACATTGGTCCGGTCCATTCCCATGCAAGTTGGGGGCATGTCCAAGCTTGAGACGGCTCGTTTTCATGGAAACTCCATCACGGGCGTCGTTCCCACTGCTCTTTGCAACAATGAATCCACTCCGTTCCTTGCCGATTTGACGACGGATTGCAAGCGTGGAAAAGTGTTTTGCCCGTGTTGCTCGTTGTGCTACGAGTAATACGGACTCCGTACGCATGGCGGGAATTTTGCCACGCTTGTAGGCAGGAACGGGAGCTGTATGCCAAATGCTCGAAGTTTTGTTATGCTGGAGATAGTTTATCGACTCGTACGAAGGATTGTTCAGTTATAGGAAACTCTGGAACTCCATATTGTAGTTATAGGAAAGGTGACATCATCATGTCAACGTACATCATTGTCTACTCAGTTATCTATAATCTAAGTATTGTGGATTCGTTCAGGATGGAGCTATGGAAGGAACGGAAAAGTTTCATACATCGTACCAAGTACGCAATACGTAACGTAATCATTCCCATCAAGATGATCTAAAAGAGAAAGCCATGGAAATGCACTTCATACTGCTTCGGCGAGCATTTCTCCCACTTCCTCAAGTTCCATATGATCGAGATAGTGGAACTGAAGTCCTTCAAAGTAGACCACATCACCCGAAGAAGGTGCAGGTCCTCGATGTTTAGTGACAGAGAGCGGGTCATGATCAACCTTCCCCACCGTTGTTGTGGCTTTCTGGAACGGAAGAATCAAGGGGGGCGGAGAGATGACACGTGGTGTGTGGTCCGCTGGATTCCTCCGTAGAAGGGCAAACCCCGGCATCTCAAACGCGCTGTAGGATCGAACAGGATCTTTCTGGACAACGGACGACTCAATAGAGCCATCACCCTGAACAAAGGAAACTTTGCGCCCTGTAGTCTCTGAGTGACCAATCGACGAGGCACACTCTTTCTTCGTAGTCTGCTCTTGATGTTCAGGTATGGGTTTGGTTTTGTCTTCCTTGCGGACCTGTCCCTGAATGTTTGAAAGGCATGGCTGCATCGCGTAGAAATCTGGTTCTGTCTCCGGAGATGATGCAGCCTTTAGGCCATTTCCCTTCACTCGTGTACGGACCATGAAGCGACACAAGTCTGGGCGTCCACGGATAAAGTACTCATGATAGTAGCTGCAGATAGTTGATACACACCAAGAGTGATAAGATTTCTGTGATAGAGAATCAGCACACATTGAAAGTCTTCTCACTTACCCTCCTCGATCTCTCCCCGCAGTTAGTCGAATGAAGCCATATAAGTTGAGTTGTCGCTGAAAGCTTGTTAACTTGGTTTGTTGGAAGAATCTTGATGGAACGCATAGAAGTTAGAGACGGATCAAGTGAACATGGAACAATTAGGGACCTGATTCCTTCATGGAACTTACCGTGGCATGATTTCAGAGACAAAGACATCTTTCTTCCGGATAATGAAGCATCTTCCATGGACTTTCCAACCTACTACATCATCGTAACCATCTCGTTCAGAAGCAACTAGCATCGAGAACAGCTTTTCTGGAAATGCGAGTGTTGCTCCGCCTCGTTGCGATGACGATACCGACCTACAGTGGTCCGCATCATACTGATCCATCAAGCTCGGGTCTGGAAGCGGATCGTGGTAGTGGTCATGATACTTGTGTTCCACAAAATGTCGGTTTGCAGGCCGTTGCCTTTCCGATCGATCCACCAGACGAGTAGCGCGTTTGGTACCAGGTGATACAGGAGAGCCCGTGAGCCTTGGGTCGTGATCCATGGCCATGTTTTACTCTAGATTCGAAGCTTTACTTGGTTTACGTTGTTCCGACCCCGTGAAGATAAAATGGATGCATCTAGGATCACCCACAACCAAAAGGGCCTGCTGGAATACATCAGACACAAATCATTGATATGATGTGTCTGATCGATGGCGATTCAGATTCACGACACGGGACAGAGCATGCCAAAAAGTTTTTTCTGCCGGGTTTCTGGTATTTTTGTATCGCAGCGACGTCGCAAGAACATACAAACTGAACCATGTGTTAATTACAGATATCCAGACATGAAGCGTTCTTCAGGTGCCCAGCTCATTGAGAATTTCGAGTTTTAGTGAGTAACTGTAATTTAACCGCTGATTCATAACAGGGGCCATCCTCTGTGATGTCCGATGTCTGTCTCACCGAGAAGCAAGAATGATTGGTAGCAGCTCTCCGTTGTTTTTGATTGGCTATGAATTCCTCTCTCAATCCATCTGAACAGAGAAAGCAGAACATAAAACGAGAAACGAGAACTTTCAGGACCAAACTACCAAGAGTCTCGAGGTACACCTAAGTGCTCTGAATCCATAATAATCTGGAAGAAGTAACAGTTTCCAAAGATAGAATCTGATAGTCTCACTGGATATTGTATCTTCGAGATGAAGAAGTACGGATAGTCCCTTCGTTTCTTGTGCTCCTTACCGTTTACTTATTATTTCAGTGGCTATTGTTCAAGTGAGGAACATTACGAGTACGTTGATAGCGCAGAACAAGATGGTTGATATCGTGTTCTTGAATGGAACATTCTTGTTGCCTACGACAGCAACCCGTGCATTCCAAGTGCCGGAAGGAAGCAACCGACATTGACATCTCACATCTGATTGGTGACATCTGTTGTCACTTTCAAGGACCACTCCTACACACTTTGGACGCTTATGGATCGCAGAAGACTTTTAATGAGATCGACACGTGGAGGCTCATAGAAATGGATGGTCGCCTTAAACACGTATGAGTATGAGCAACGAATGGCCGCGGTCGCTCTATGGCCCATCAGAAGTTCGTCCCTTCTTCTTCTGATGCCAAACATCATCGGTCACGGACGACCATGTGAGATTGCCTCGACGAGAGCAAAGACTCTTCCGCGACGTTTGAGAACAGAGGCAGCTTACGAGATTGACAAGAAGAGATCAGAAAGAACCTAAGCGAATCTTTCTTGCCTCATTCAAGAACGATCCAGATTCTTTAGCCCCATGTCAATCCATCATTTGGCTGTCCATCCAATGTCGACTGCGCTCTTTCCGCCTGGCACATCACAGCAGAAATCTTTATCGGCAATTCGAAGGCTGATTCGGATACGAGCCGAATTTCATCGTGGAGTATCGACGTTTCCTTCTTCGACTTCTTGTCGTCGTGAATGGATCAGGCGGGAGCTGCCGAAGTGGAGGACTCACATCAATTGCGCGGCAATTCGACCGCTCTCCGACTTCTCTCAATCAGCATCGAACGCTGAAGAGAGCAAGGGGTTCTCCTCCACGAGCGGTGCGCAAAATCACGATCAAAGAGAAAATAGCGAGATTTCAGAAAGTGAGGGACCAGAGGAAAGCGCCGAGACGAATGCTGCAGATAAAGTTAGCAATGTCGATCTAGAAGAGCTATTGAACAGTCTAAATCTGGTCGAAACTACACAGCATGTCCAAAGTCCCGTCATTGAAGATGTCCAGTTTTGCAAGGATACTGCGAATAAGTTCGAAAGGTTCTTAAGCCAATTTTGTCAAAGAATCGAGACAAGTGATATCTCAAACAGTGAGGATCTAGCGCAGGGGAGGGAGCTGTTATCGGCCGAAAATGTCAGTTTGGCTTTCTGGATGCTCTCAAAGTGTCGCTATGAGCCCCAGGAACTATCACAAAAAGCCCGCCAGTGGGAGAAGTATCTTGGACAGCTCAAATCGACACCACTGACGGACACTCTCTCCTTACGTTTGTTGGTGGCGAATGCCAAGGCAGGTAATGTTGGCCGCGTATTGTCTTTGTTGCAACTACGTCGAGCACGATCCTTTCCCCCTAGTGAAGAGGAATATAATCGGGCTGTACGTTCCTTGCAAATATCAAGTTGGTCACAACACAAGGACGGGGTTCGTAACATTTTCTTGCACGATTCTCAACAACCGGAGATTGACAACCCGACTCGGTGGCTGGACGCTATTCTTCTCAACATGTCTCAACGAGGTTTTCCTCTCACAACGCCAATAGCAAACCGCATGATTGACTGTTACTCGGCTACCGGTGGCCGAACTGGAAAAGCAGTGCACCATTTCTACCGCGTGGTCCGTCAGGGCATTCTGACGTTGTCGCCCGAGGAACAACCAAAATACACTGACGAGATGCCGCATGACTATTTCTATGTTCCCGAAAGTGAGAAGCTTGTTTATCAACCTATTAAGGTGAAGGTCAAGTTCAATGAAGGGGCTCCGCCTTTCTACAAAGTTCCATCTACAGCAAAAGGAAGATTGCTATATGATCAAAACTCGGAAATTGGAAAGTTGAAACTAGACCAGGAACTTAAACCCGAATACTCACAGCCCTTGGCCGCTGCTTTCGCATTTGCGGATTCCCTTCAGCACGGAGCCTGTGGTCATGAACCGATTGTCTTGGATGTTGGTAGCTACAATGCGCTCATCAAAGCTTGCGTGTGCCGCGGTGCACTTTGGAGAGCGATGCATGTTTTGGATACAACCATGAAGTCGGCAGGGATATCACCCAACACTCGCAGTTACAATTTTCTTCTTTCAGGGCTAGCTGCTGTTGGTGATGTTGTGACATCGCAAGAGTATTTCCTCAAAATGCACAACTCCGGGATCCAGCCAGATAGTCAGACCGTCAGTACAATTGTGGATGGACTACTGAACATGAATGATATGCCTGGTGCAGTGACAGTGGTTCAAGACTTTTTCAACCAACACATGGTCTTGCCACACGTATGGACTCACAGCAAGATACTGGAACTGTGTCTGGGACAAGGAATGGTTTATGAAGCAAAGCGCTATTGTTATTTTATCCAGCAACTTTGGAAGTGGGAACCGAACAAATATCACAGTGAAGCATTTGTGGACGTAATGCGCACAACTCAGAAGAGCCCGGGACTGCAAAAAGAAGCATTGAAAAAGATGTTTGCCTATTTCGGAGAAGAGCTCAAAGAATCTGACTTTTTGCCCTGATTGGAGGAAGATGTGCAAGGTCTGATTCGCTAACGATGAAGGGGACCAAACGTGAAACGAAGCCTCTTCTTTCTGGATGACTTTGAGATCGAAATCATGATTAACTCAGCTTTCTCACCCTACTGGTGGTGAACACGCGCCTCGGTTTGAACGAAGCCTCCTGTAAGAGAAGTGCTCGACATCCGACTCGTTTATTCAAGCAAGCGGATCTCTTTAGTACATTATACATAACATACTCGTATAATGCCACCGAACCTAAGTGCAATAAAGCCGCCGAGAGCAAGTCCCGTCCTCCAACCTCCAAGTGCTAGGTCTCCAAGCGTTAGGTAGAGCTTGGGGCTTCCTTGTCAATACTGGGTATCTACTACTACTACGAGTACTGGTACTACCCCTATCTCTATCACCAACATGACGCCAGGGCCATAACTTTTTCATGGTCAACAGTCGAAAGTCGAAAAGCACAATACGCGAACAAGTATACTTTTTCGTGTGTCCGTAGTCCTAGCTTATCTCGCATACTCGTACGAGCTCGTACAATATTGGCTAAGGAGGAGGGCAATTTATTGTACAAGACAGCTATTGTAATAGCCCAAATCTATGCCCTCTCTCTTACTGCCAACTCCTGTGATAGTAGGATGCTGGTTGGGGTTCGGCCTCAAGGCATCAAAGGCTAAAACGTACGACATTCTTCCCATAGCGTTTCTTTACCTGAAGTTTGTTGGGCTCGTTTAGCAACGGTCATAAATCGTTTGTATGCAGCGACGAGTAGTAGAACGTGTAGAGAGTACCGAAAGAGAAACCTGTTGGGGAATTGACCACTCAGTCTAAACAAAACAACCAGATCAAACTGGCTTCATCTCTTTCCCCTCCATCCTTTCTATGTTACAGTTGTGTATCAGAGCCTACACCCAAACAACAACGGCAAAATGAACACCATGGTGGGCATGCAAGCCTCCCTGCATACCCCGACAGAGGACTCTTTATCTGAACTTATGAAGAGTGGTGATGTCGATGGAAGCGTAGGTGTAGGACCATCACCGGGTGGCTCAGCAACACAACTTGATTTAGATGTAGAAGATGGGGACGATTTTGACGCTGATGAACTTTTGAAATCTCCACTTTTTAATGACTCGGCTGAGAAACTTGTCACGGAGGAGGAGTCGTTCGGAGATTTTGGTCCTTCCGAGGCGGCGATAAACGATGGCTCTTCAAACATCACACAATCCCCGATCACACGTACTAAACGAGAATTTGTACCAATGGGTCTCCGACGGTCCGATGATAGCAACTTTGCTACGATGAAGCAACACCAACTTCAACAAGCCCAAATGTCGACACAACAACATCAACCTCAACTTCCACCTTTCGCTGGAAATGATCAAGGCGATAGCTTGCTGTATGGAGATTTGCGTGCGCAACCGCCATTCCAGAACAACACATTGGATAACGGTGTAACATCTCAGGCCCATTTCTCCCCTCAGGTTGGAACCGTACCGCCGCAAATGAATGGATTTCACGAAGGAAATCAAATGTTGGATGATAGCAGCCATGCTGAGTTTGCAATCGATGATGAGAGCGTTGGTATGGTTAACCCTTACCTGACTCCTGCGGGCAACAATAAGGGTCACATCCGTGGCATGTACGTTTCCTCCCCTGAACGGAGCAACAGTAACGCGTCCAGTAGCTATGAGTCTGATGCATCACCGGCACCTCGTCCACCAGGCAACGGAATGCTTGATGTTTCACAACATAGTCAAATGTCTTCTTCTCAAGGCATGGATATATCCCAGAATGCGCAAATGTTCACCCGTGCTCCGCCACAGCGAAGTCAAACGTATCATCCAGGTGCTTCTCGGAACCCTCTTGAGATGATGAAGGAGCATCATCAGCAGGGACAGCAACACTTTGCAGTAGGTGGTGGAAATGGTGATGTGAACCAGTTGGAAATGATGCAACAGCATCTGCAACAAATGAATGAGATGGACCGCTATGAGATGCAAATGCAGCAGCAACGAAGTATGGAGAACAATGCCGGAGGCATAGGCGGGATGAACATGTCTCGGTCTATGAACATGCCCTCGCGGAGCGCCAGTTGCGGTCCCACTCCAACTGGTGTTTACAACGATGGACTAGGATCCTTTCGTGGAGGAGGTGCTTTCAACAACATGGGACGACCCGGTGGGGGTTCAAGATTACCTTCTGATCTCGAACTTATGCAGAATGAGTTGGGAGCACAAATGCTGAATGGGGGAGGTGGTCCTGCGAATGGATCAGGCGGAGGCCCAGTCACTGTAAATGATGCCATGGAAAAGCTCTGCGAAAGCATGAAACGTTCAGCCATGAGTCGTACCCTTGTGAAACAGTTCTCCTCTGGGGCGCGTGGAGTTGCACGGACAAATTCAGCGGGCATGATGATGGGTGGAAGACCAATGGGAGGGCCGAACGTTCGGAGATCAAATTCAAATCGGAATTTGCCCATGGACGACAACTCGCATCGATCAACCGATAGCCGACCTGCGGTACCGATGCGACGAGTATCGAATACGAAACACCACCTTCAAAGAGGCGTGTATCGTCACGGGAGTGGACATCTCACAGGGGTGAACAACATGGGGAACTCCAATATAAGCTTGCAAATTGACGGGCGTAACATGGGTTCGCTCTAGATAAGGGATTCTTTACTTCCTTAAATGTTGTTAACCTCGATGGGCTTGAACCAAAAGTGTCTTCATTCTCCTGTTAAAACACAGTGCCGGGTACTACATTCCCGTCTTTGAAGCGATTTTGATCTTTGACTGCACGAAGAAAATCACATGAATAACAAATTTCGAATAGAACTAACAGGAAATACCTGATTATGTTGCCGTTCCTTTTAGTATACACTCGTCTATCATTCCTGGAGAGAACATGGATAGGAGTAGTAGAGCAAGAGCTCCTCCTAGACTGGTTGGCACGAACATAGTCCTCATAGTCATAGCCCTCCGTCCCAGAATTTGATGATGTCACACACGTTGCCCATTGTTCACGTCGTACTCGTCGTGGTGGTCACAAAAATATAATTCGAAAGTGAAAAGCATAAGCATCTTTCTTATGAATACATCTGCTTGTTTTACTCTTGATGCCTTTACCGGGAGAGGACGAAATGGAGAAGTCTGGAACACGAAAGGCAGAAAGAAATAATTCGTCTGAGCAAGAAAAGCCTTCGTCGTCGGAACCACCGGGGGTGATCGACTGGGTTTTGAACAACTACGATGCTGAAACCACGGAAAGTCCGAATATTGACACAGAGCTGAGTCGATTGCAAGTTTTGAAGTCCTTTCATTTACTTGATCAGCGCTCTGATGACTGCTACAACAGGTTAGCTTCAGTCGCCGGGCGTATATTTTCCGCTCCCCTTGCCTTGATAAATCTGGTGGATCTCGGACGCATATGGCAGGTTGCAGGCTATGGTCTATCTTCATTCAAGGATCTCAATCGTGATATGCCTCGAGTGACGTCGCTGTGTGCGCACACGATCTTACAAAAGGAACTACTCCTGGTAGTCCCAGATCTGTTGAAAGACTCTCGTTTCCGATCCTCGCCCTGGGCAAATTGTGGGATCCGATTCTACGCAGGCACTCCATTAGTGAGTCCAGAGGGGGCTCATATTGGAACGCTGTGTGTATTGGATTCTAAACCAAGAGAAGGTCCATTCGGAGAAGATCAGCAAGAGCAACTAATGGACCTTGCGGCTTCCATTATGGATCTGATGGCAGAAAAACGTCAGAGCCTATCATCCACCGAACCTGACTATCCTGGGTTCACTTTCTCCTATGATGTACAGCGGGCGGCCACGTTTTTGAGACAACAACTTTCTCGCTTGAAAGACGATAGCGATTTTCAGACGGTGGCGGGTGACGCTCATCGTGATGCGCTTCAGTCCGCTTATGACAGTGCAGATTTTCTGTATGCGTCGCTTGTACCAAATCAGCGGTGTAGTCAGACTCGTTTGTCGAAGACCAAGCACCAAAACAGAGAAAGTGAATCAATGCCTCCTCCATCTCAACGGGAATCTTCTGGATCAGGGGCACCAAAAGTTGGTGAACAGAAAGCAATAGATTTGGCGGCGTTTGTAAAGAGCCTGGAAATTGCAATGGAGGCTTTCCCTCGAAAAGTTCATTTGTCGTTTTCTCTTCATCCGGGCTTACCAGGTGAACTTTGGTTCAATGATCTCAAAGTTTTTCGTTCTGCAATCGCGTTGCTGACGAGCGCGTGTGAGCGAACAAATGACGGGTTTGTCCGATTGAAGATATTTTCAAGACACGAACGAGAAGAAGGTCAAGTCGTCGTGTTTGAATGCGAGGACACTGGACGTGATGTAGACTTGGATCGCTTTGAAAGCCTTTTCCATCCACCCCCTGGTGGAATTGATGTTGGGTATGAAAACTGCATCTGGCTCAACGATAGTACGGGTAAAATTGAGCGTTCCGTCTCGTGCGAGGAACCGACTGCTCCAGTATCCGGTGGGTTTGCCGTTCATCCGGTTGCAGAGTATGTCGCGTCCATGGGAGGAAAATACGGGTTCCGCCCTCGGTTTGTGGAAGCTGGACATGGGGATGGGGGTAGTGGATCAATCTTTTGGTTTAGCATTCCTCTCCGAGAAGCAACCAGTACACCTCAGTCCGGGACATCTCTTTCCGTGTTGGACAGCGCAATTGACTCAGCCCTTGAAATGTCCTCTCCTGTGGCAAATGCTTCAAACCAAGACATTCAACGTGTTGATGCAAGTGCAGCTCGTCCGTGGTTCTGAGATATTCGAAGCTGTACAACAAATATTTCTCCACACCTATGGTTAGATCGATCACTAGAAAGAGCAACCAGTCAAGAAGCTCCAGGTGACGTCATGAAGCTAGTTGTACCCACGAGATCGCCCGCGTTATCCTAACAAGACAGGAAGGAAGAAGCATGTGTTTGCTATTTCTTCTATAGTAGATCTCACTGATTCTTTGGTCGACGCGACCAAAGGAATGTGGACTGATGCTTCAAAGCAGACTTTAGGGTCGTCATCTTCCCCCTCAGATGAACTTCTAAACTTTCGCGGAGTTGTTTCAACGAAAGAGGCCTCGAGCCTATTGCCTTCTTAGATTCTTCTTCAATCTTCAATAGAGTTCCAAATACCTTTGTCCATAACTCTTGCTGATGATAGCGTTGCAGTCTCTTCTTCGGAATCCATTGATTCTCGTCGAGTTCCAAGCTTTCTCCAAACAGCATTACATGTGCCGTATCACATACGCCATAGGTGTCAACATCGAATGACCATGGTAGGGGTGGATTCATTCGCATCGCAACGCAGAGCATATCGTCCCTTGTCGCCTTGCCCGCGAACCGATGATTCAGAGCATCTTCTGGAGCACCAATTGACTCGAGATCAATCGCTCTGCCAAAGTCCACAAGCTGGATGTCCGCTGCTTCAAGCATCTCGTCACCAACTTCATCAGATGAGGTCAACACCCAATTATCAGCCTTGATGTCACAGTGCTGTTATGCACGAGCGTTTTCCCAGGCAACGATTCGTTAGTTCAGACCAAAAACAGGAATACGGGGAAAATGAGAGTCGTCGTACATACCAGTATTTTTCCTCGGGAGTGAAGAAGTTCGATGTGATGAAGCATTCGGCATGTGTAGTGTATTGCAAGTATCTCAGGCATTGTGTCACCCCCAACATGGTCTGTTGATTTGTAGTTGTTCACAAGATCCAAAAGTGTTATCCCTGAATGCGACACAGCAGACATGGCCATCATGGCACCATCCTCAAGTCCTAGGTATGCCATAGGACATGGAAACGGTACTCCATGTTTTGCTTTACTTTTCAATCGCATTCTCAGTTTCCGGAGAATTTCGTATTCCCATGCTAAACAGCCGGATGGAGCCTGTGCTTTGAGTGCGACTTGCTCAGAGCTATCTGCTTCATGCGCTTTCTGAAGCAGAGCCACGACTCCATACGAGCCTCTCCCAAGCTCTTTTTGGAGAATCGCATGGCTTTTAGACACGCGAATCTCCTCGTTCTGCCCTATTCTTGATGATTTTTTACCGAGACGAAGACAACGCGGTACAAGATGTCCCGCCATGTGATAGACTTTGTCTTCTTCAGAGAGAATGGAAAACAGCGATTTTTTGTGTCTAGGAAAGTCTTCTGAAGTGCGAGAAAGTCGATCCAATGCCTGCCTCACGTCTAAATCATGACGTTCAGTGTAAGGAATTGGTCCTTCACAAACTTCCGGTTTATCTTCTTTGTGGTAGGCTCGCCTCTTTCTGAGTACAGGAGCTTGGTCATGGAATGAGTTCGATCGACGACGTTTAAAATTACTCTCTGTTATCGTGCAAACACATGAGACAATCAGCAGGGAAGGAAGCCAGAAGGACAAACCTTCAACTTGATTCCTATTCACTTACGTACTCTCTATGCCGTTAAGCTCATCGACAAGACTGCCTAGAGAGGCCGTTTCACCATCAAGATCCTTTAGATCGTCGTCGAACAATGAGAAAGTTGCTGTATCTCCTCCTGAGGTCTCAGATGGCCTGGATGGTTCTCCGTTGTCTGTTGAGAGCTGTAATTCGACAGTAGATTCAACGCTTTCCCGCCTTGTGGACAGTGGTTCTGTGGATTCTCCATTACGGCTTTGTTCTTCTTGTTCTTTGATAATGCTTTCCATCGGCGCCGACGGTTCTCCACTATCATTCGCCATGTTTTTTTTGTCGTTGTAGATACTGAAAGACATAGTCGGGATCGGCCTTTTTTTTCTCTGCGAGACACTGCATGGTTGCACACCACAAGGCTCAACAACGTCTTGGTCATCGTTGAAAATAGAGAAAGAAGGTTCCACGACTGTCTTATTTCGTGTGGTGCACGTAAATTGGCTCTTGTTGGACTGCGAGTCAGGGCATGTATCCTTGTTCTCCTCTCCGTCGTTAAATATGGTGAAAGAGGAAGCACAACTCGCTCCTTGTTGTTTCGAAGTGCAAGGCTTATTGGGTGGAGGACTTCCAGGAACACGTGCAAAAGAAGAGTCTACCGCATTCGCGGCAAGTTCGTCAAGAATGTCAAATGTTGGATTCTCCGTTCCATTGTCATCCGGTCTTTCGATAATTGATGGCATTGGATCTCCATGTGATACACCTGAAACATTGAGAATATGACCCAGACCACCTGATCTTTTGGCAGCTTTTTTCGAGCCAGCTTCGAGTGCGGGGCTCGAGAACATCATGGAGAGCTCCCGGATCGCCATCTGTGTGTTAATTGTTTGCTCGATACGTTCTTCGGACAAACCAACGCCAGCTGCTTCATCGACTGTTGAGCTTGCAGTGGATTGGTTCCGAGGTGTTGGGGTCGGTATGGAGAACTGGTTTCGAGAGTTTGGGTCGTCATTGTTGATGTCCTCTACATTCAAATTAGAGGGGCGCTTTGAATGAATCTCAACAATAGATGTGTCGCTTTGATCAATCATCATGGAGGAATCGTCGATACTGGGGGACTGACAGGTCGGAAAGAGATGATTAAAATTGGCTGATGCGTCCACAAGAGTGAAATAGTTGGCAATTGCCCGAGCTTCCTCAAAGCTCTGCTCTTCTCCAAGAGAGTTCTTTAACAGTTTCTGTTGATAGCCAGTTGCCCGCCGTTTCGTTTTGCGGCCTTCTTTCTTGGGATTAGCTTTCGGATCGTTTTTCATTCCTCTGTCGTCGTTGGATCTTTTCTCTTTCACTTCTGCTTCTTGATCTTCTTGGAACCGAGAAGGGTCTCTTATATAGAGCAATGGATCCTCTTGAAGCTTTTCGACCATTCCTGCCCGTTCTCGTTCCCGAAAAGTGCGTTCGTCTCTGTGTCCTCGCATCTCAATTTTGGAGCGCAGTGCCTCCTCTTCATCCCTTGCGTGTTTCGCGGCGCACTCGTCGTCCACATGAATGGCAAAGGGTGGCAACGGTTGTGCCACGGGACGCGAGCGGGCGCGTTGCGCATCATAGGCAGCTTCATAGCCCCCACGCTCATTCCAACGCTGTCTCTCCATTGTGTTTTCCTTTTTACGATCCTCCTCCCGCTCGATGGGTCGATCTAGCGGATACATGGTCGATTCGTTCAAGAGAAGCGATTGATCGGGTCGATTCTCCGAGTCATCGACGAAAATGGCAAAATTCTGAGAGCTGTTTTCTCCTCTCACTTCATTACGACTTCGATTTTCGTTCGGATGTGTATTGGTCGTGTCGGCAAGCGTAGCCTGGGAAAATAACGGCCTTGTAGAATGTTGTCCTCGTCGTTGTCGACGGTCGTTCCTGCGAACGGCATCTTCGGAAAGAGCGACCAAAACGCCCCTTGATGGTTGGCCATTTTCTTCATCTTCTAAATCATCTTCACCATTTTGCGTGGCGTTGAGCCAATGGGATGCCATTCGACGCTGAAATTGCTGAAATCGACTTTCCAGTTTGTTCAAAGGTTTCGCTTCCTTACGAATACCCTTCTCTAAAATCTTCTTGGCAAATTGATAATCGCCTTGCTTCTCACAGACAAAACTCCACGCAATCCAGAACATGGCGAGCTCAGATCCGATTTTCTGCTGGTAGAGATGTTGAAAGACTTCGGAGGATCGCTCGGTTTGCCCGGCGTAGCGACAACAAATACGGACAAAGCGAGTATCGTTGGCGTACTTGTCAATGCGATACAGTGAGCGCATACATCGCTCAAACAAGAGAAACTGGGCATGAGTGTCACTAGGATAGGTGTCTTGATAAAACTTGATATAGGAAAGCCAGTGGAGGAGTGGATCGTCATTTGTGTGGGCGAGTTGAAACGAACTGGATTCCGTGGGTCGAACCATGCTTTCGTACTGGCGAAGCTGATCCTCATTCTTGTGCCTTTCATCTTCCGAATGAGCCATAAATGATTTTTCCAGTGCCTGAACATTTCGACCTCGCTCCAAGGGAGCCGTGTTCTCCTTGGAACGTTCCCATATCGGTGTTTCGTCCATGGTGCTTCCCTCTCTAATGTAACGTGTAACGTGACGTTTGAAATGAGAGAGGCAATCTACCAAAATCGGGTCGGCACGCGATTTCTACTCTGTAAAATTATATACCAAAAGTCTGAAAATGTGAGCGCATTTACAGTAGCCCTCTCCTTTCTATCACTACAATATCAACTATCAAGGCTACCCCATGCCAACACGAAGGGGATGAAGCGAGGAAGAGAGATATAGAGGGGGTGAATCACTCACAAGTACAACTGGGAGTACCGAGGGCATATCCTACCTGATAGACAAAAAAGATAGCAATTGCAATGGAAGATAGGTGAGTGACCCGCAAAATCGCAATGCTGCCGCTTGAGAGGGTTTCAACGAGAAACCCAGATCCATGGAGATTCATACTGGCAGTTGGAATGCCATCAAGGTGCACCTTGGGTGTGATAATGTTCCTATTACGAGTATATTAGGTTTTTGTAGACGGATCATTTCGTAGGAGTCCATCCGAGTCCAAGAGGACTATGATAATATTATGTTACGTCACAGCTCAAGTTGCTGTACAACAACAACGACATGATGTGATATTTCTGATCGTGGTCGCTCATGTCTTGTTCGTCGGTGGGAGTTGAGAGTTGAGATCGAAAAAAGTGAGGGGGATTGCACGTCCGGCCGTCTCGACGCGACTCGTGAAGAGACAACAGACTCACACCGACCGCGACAAATCGACCCATACTTTGTTCCCCTTTCGGCGTCCGCCCAACCCAACAACACTCCACAGCGAGAAAGAGACGGAAAGTCGTACGATCACACAAGAGCCAAAGCGATCCCACACACACATTGAGCAAGGCAAGCGAGAGTTACACGAGCAAAAGTTCTCAGGGACGAGGAAGCCAACTACTGTGGAGTTCGTTCGCTTGGACGTTTTGACATCAACTTTCATTCACCAGTCATCATTCCCAGGTGAGAGATAATTCGTTCGTTGACGACAACACGAAACAAGCAAGAGTGACAGGTGTGAGAATAACTGTCCCGACGAGCCCAGGGGACTCGTGGAATCACCAGTTACGACTACTATCATGGAGCCTGGAATCGTTATTAGCGATGAATCATTTTCACCCATATCCGAGCATCAGGTCCATCAAGACGCCGCGTCCGTCCCATCCAAAGATTCACAGCGAACATTGGCCACTGCGTTTTCCTTGTCTTCCTCCGGCTCCTCTGCTCCTTCCTCTCCTCCCTCCTTCACTCGAAGACGGAGAACACATCAACAACAAGACGGAAGAGGATCTCCAATGTTGTCGCAACGACACGATGCCCCTTTGTTTGCGTTGAAGGAACGACGGCCTCCAAGTGTTTCCACTGTGACCAATCTGAGTGAATCGGTTTCGTATATTTCTTCCGACGACGGGGAGTACGATGACCATGAGCTGCCTTCCTATGGGGAGTTGACTGTTCCAATGAATTCTTCCATTTCTACCGATGACTTTCACGGCGACGAAGCGACAAGATTTGATTTGGAAATGGGGGTTGTCACCTCCGGTAGTTCCGATTCAGGGCCTCGCGTCAGACCACTTTCACCGCAAGGACATCAACAACCAACAACAAGAACAAGGCTCCCATCATCGTCAGGACGACAGCGGTTCCATACTACGAGTTCGTTTTCTCCGCCTTCTGTGACCACATCCTCTCTGTCATCATCAAGCTTTCGGTCTCGTCGCGGTCGAGCTGGCACGATGGATTCGACATATTCTCGACATACTGGTTCCATGTCGGATCGAAGGGTTGCAAAAGGTTTTCAACAACCTCAGTCATCCCTCAGAGCTTCCTTGGATGCTGGAATGGCCGCTGTTCGCACATGGATTCGATCACGTGGCAGTGGCCCCTCGTTGGAGAGTAACTGTCCTTCAAAGGTAGTGGACTTACGTCCAAGAAGTCGCAGTGTCACTTGGCAAACCAGTCCACAATCAGGCAATATTTCTACCGTCAGCCTTGCCTCACAAAACACGACAAACTCGGAAGAATTGGATGATTTACTACAGTTGGATGATTTGAGCACCTACACGAACAACAGCGCGCGAACAGATGACAGTCATCTGAACAGCAACGTTCACAATCGTCCAGCCTCAGCTCCCACCATCCTTCCGTACGGTCATATAAGTAGACAGCCACGTACATCTTCCTTCCAACATTTCTTTTCTCATCCTGATACAATTATCGAAGAACTGGAGGAAGGAGGAGACGGCCACATGGGCCACATGTCACCCGAATTGAGGTCCAGAAAACGATCACAATCAGAACCGGATGGCCGTCGCATTCCAGATTTTTTCCTCGGACCTCCACCGACTACTCGATACCACAACAACAATGGGTCGTCCGCCCGATACCATGCTAGCACCAGTGCCGCGACGACCCGGCCGAGACGGCGTCATTTGCGCAGACCGAAACAATATCATGGTACTCCTCCTCCAGCACCGCACCGTGCTTCGCATCAACCGCCGTCGCAGTCACGACGCAACTCTCAACCGTTGCCTTTTTCGCGTAGGATACCCGGTCGACCAAGGGTCGAAAATGAGATTGGTGCCTCTCTCTCCACGTCGGCAGCAGCCGCACTGTCTGACAATCCCAATAGCCAATCTCCACCCCACACAGTCTTGCTTCACGAGTTTTCCGATGCAGGAGCATCCATTGCAACCACGACAATGCCCCCAGAATCGGCCATTGAACTGACAGTTACCCCGGCCAATGCAGTGGACTCTGTCGGTAGTTCCTCGGCTTCGCCAAATGCAACCATTCCTCAATCATCCTCATTCCGTAACACTGTGGATTCCAGAGACGATGGAACCCACGTTTCCATGTCAGGGAGCCATGCTGAGTCTTCGTCGTCCGAGTTACCGAGGACGCCCACTCGAACAGCGCCTCATGTTCCCCGTGAAGGGAGTGTACGGAGCAACAACACGCAAGTGACTGATTCCGAGCGTCATGCTCGGATCCGGTGGATTCGCATCAACCGTCGCTTTCAATTTGTGATTACGGTTGTGGCTCTGATCTTCAGCCTCTTGTTGTTCGCCATCCTCATTTGCTGGGTTGTTCTCACTTCCGCCTACGTCTTATCCTTTGACAAATCTTGTGACGTTCCGCTCAAACGTTATTTTTGGCTTGTCACATTACAACTGGTACTGGACGTTTTCCGGAGTGACATCATGCGGTTCGTCTTTCATTGGGACGCCAACTCCAATCAGAGAATTCCGATTCGGGTTGTCGCCTACAACATAACGTATCTCATTTACGCCCTCCTGGTTCTCCGGCTTGGTGTTCGATCTGTATTTATGGATCGCACCACCTGTGACAATACTGCACCAGAACTCTTTAATGCGAGTACAGCGTTTGTATCCCTTTCGATTGCCGCTTGGACGACAATTTTATGTGGCTACTTACTGCCTTTTTGCGTAGTCGCTGCCTTGCTGACATGCAACGGCTACAATCCCACGAGCCATAACCGAGCCGACGACCAAGCCTTGAATCGAGATCGTAATGTCATGGGTTCGCCTGGAGCGGGACAAGCCGTGTTCCCTGCAGCCTACGCAACGACTGGAGCTCCGCCTGGAACAGTGAATCGCCTTTCGGTGGTACGTCTGGAGAATGTGCCAGAGACCTCCCGGGAGTGCTGTATCTGTATGGAAGAATTTGCGGAACATGATGTACTGGTGGAAACCTCTTGCAAACACATTTTCCACAAACAATGTTGTCGAGAATGGCTTCGACAGGCACGGACTTGTCCTGTCTGTAGATCGGATATTCCTGGATCGTTGCAAGCTCCTTCACAAATGGAACCAGACTCTTCGTCACGGATTCCCATTGGACCAACAGGACGGCCCGTTGTGGGCCTTTTGCGAATCTTGCGACGGACGACGGGTGCCATTGGCCGAAACATGTCGACAACTTCTTCCCCCACTCGGGTCGGCCGCAATCCTTCGAACGGGGAACGAGTGACAAGCAACTAAAGCGGACAACAAAAGAGAACCAAGGAAAATTCTCATTTTGGTTGCATCTCGCTACTTGGAAGGTGATTCAACTTTCCACACTCCCAGAGTCGTGGAGTTGCCACGTTGAACTAGATACGAATTGATGCTAGCTAGTGCTATCTTGCTACCGCTATGACCAGTGCCTGTTATCACCAGTTGTCATTGAGACGAAGATTTCAGATTATTTTTCCTCCAAGGAATTGGTGCCTGGTCCGTTCGATATCTTTGCGTACACCAAGAGTCTTCTATGGGGGTTATACATCCATGTTGTAGTGCCAAAATTCCTGCTTGTGCAATCATTGCTCCGTTATCAATACAATAGCGATGATCCATTGCACATACCTTGCCTTTGGGTCGGCGATCTTGCACCATGAGTTCCATCATTTCTTGCAATCGTACATTGCACGCGACACCACCCACCATGAGCACTTCCGATGCTCCTGCGTGGGCCATTGCTCGTTCCGTGATCTCCACAAGCATGGCGAATATAGTCTCTTGCAAGGAAAAGCACAAATCCGCTTTGGTAACTTCTCCCGTCTTGAGCTTGGTCTTGGCCAATTGTTCCACATGAGTCAGCAGACCCGAAAAACTGACATCCATACCCTTCACAGTATAGGGCAGTTCAATGTACTTGGCAGACCCGTCTCCATTTGATTTTGCTGTCTGCTCAATATTGTATCCAGGTGAAGGGTCGTTCGAAAGACCAATGACTCGAGCAAATCGATCAAGGCAATTTCCAACGGCAATATCAATGGTTTCACCAAAAATATGATAGGATCCACTGTCGTTGTAACAGATGACCTGTGTGTTTCCCCCGCTGACATAAAGTACAACGGGGTTTGCACTATTCGTCACCATTCGTCCCATCTCAATGTGCCCCACACAGTGATTGACGCCCACAAGAGGAATATTCCACAACAAGGAGAGTGTTCGGGCCGCCACAGCACATGATTGCAGGGGCGCACCCATGCCCGGACCCTTGGTGTAACAAATTCCCGACAAAAGACGTTCTGGGCGATCCATTCCAGGGAAGGCCATTGTGAGGGATGTTCGAACCAGAGCCACAATGTGATTTTGATGGTGCCAAGCCGTTTCTTTGGGCAAAAAGCCATGCCCTGGTGGGGCCACATATGTTTTTCGTGGATTGGACAAGATTGAATAGCGGCAGGTCTTAGGATCGTATTGCAGCACCCCAACTCCGACTTTATTCGCAGAGCCTTCAATTCCCAAAACAATCGTACGACCATTTTCCACGTCCTTAATGTCGTACGTTGGATTTAGAGGCAAAGGATTGTTCTCAAGTTCATCTTCGCTTCCTCTCTCGCAATTTTCATATTTCCTCTTTAATGACGATTTGTCCGGTTCCTTGTTGCCTTGCGAGCTCTGGTTTTCTTCCGACATTGCGATTGCGAGCAGAAAAAGAAGGTGGGATGCTGTGGAATACGGATCGTCCCATTGATCGAATAATTTGATTCCCTCTTGGTTAATCAGAAAGAGATGTCAAACAAATCTCCTGTATATCCGGGCTAATTTCTGGTGACGGACAGACGCTGTCTTTTGACCGTTCAGAATTCTCGCAGTGTCTTTCGGTTGGGTCCATGAGATATCAGCGGATCTTTAATGGCAAAAGGTCGAAGTCGAAAGTGGAATCGCAGAGCTATTGGGAGCTTGTAATCTGAGTGGAAACGCTAAAACCTAAGCCCATCCCTCTGGTCAGATCGTGGTCATGTTTTCGTCACGGTTTCTCAATGGCGCTCGGCGGACAACATCCCGAGGACAATATGAAGCAAATCTTTGGTGTCAATCACAGTGGCGACCGCATCCGAGGCTTGTCCAATCTTCCATTCGATTCTATCGGTCAGAAGGAGGGCGGATCGCAGCTGCGTCTACATTGGCAGATGGGAAAATTGTGACCGACGATTCGTCCATCATGGGATATTTTGTAGCGACCGCGTTGGGCTTTGCGATCGCGACCGTGGTGGCAAGTGGTGGGAACTCAGGACATTATGACGATCGTAAATCTTTGTGCGAACAGGATTCTTCAGAAGAAGGCGACCCTTCTGTCTACGTGAGCAGCAGCGATCCAATGATGCTTCCCTCAGTGGACGAGGAAAGTACGAAGCAGTATGCTGATGTTAGATTACGACCCATACAACCCAATCGGAATTTGGACATTGATCTTCGCGATCCAACGTCACCCCTTCGCAAATCCATCATGGCTCTGGGATCAACCATGGCATTGGATCCACTTGAAAAAACATTGGCAACCAGTCATGGTGGTGGTTCGACCTTTCCTGCTCTTTTGGCCTTCTCCCTCAAACAAACGCAGCAACGACAGCGTGCGAAGGATACAGCTCAACAGGAAGAGGAAGGATCCATGACGACGCCAGAACAAAGAGTAGAAAGTTTGAAACACCAATTTCATGACGAGAATACCCCAGTAACTACACGAAAGGCCTACTTTTACAAGACACCACAGATTGGTTCCTCAGTGGTCGCAGAAAAGTTGACGCTTCTTGCTGGCCCCTCCTCGGAGGTAAGTTCAAGACAGAGAAGATCCTGTTATTACTACGCCTCTTTTCCATTGAGAGCTTTTCTCACAGGGCGCTATGCTAACAGGAGTTGGGAAGTGACATTGCGCATCTGCTTGGCGTCCCTGTTAGTCGAATGGATGTTGGTCATTTCGCGGATGGAGAAACAAGAGTTCAAATCCAAGAATCGGTCCGGGAGAAGCATGTGTACATTGTTAATTCAACAACAAGCTCTGATGCAATCATGGAGTTATTTTTAATGATATCGGCCTTGCGTCGTGCCAGTGCAAAACGAATAACCGCTGTTATCCCATATTTTGGATATGCAAGACAAGATGAAAGCAAACTACGGGAACCTATTGCTGCAGCCGACATGGCACTCATGTTGGAAGAGATGGGCGTCGACCGAGTTATTTGTGTCGATCTTCACAATGATACCGTGCGTGGGTTCTTTTCACCATTAGTTCCTGTGGAGGTAAGTTTTTGCTTGTAATGGCTCGAACATTTGTAAAGTTGAACGACTTTCTCACTTGTTTACCATTCTGGCAGCACCTGATGCCTGCCCCCGTCGCAGCGGCGTACTTCCACGAAGAATTGGCAACGCTCAAATCTTCCGATGGCGGGAAAACGGACTCGAATCACGATTATCCACGGGTAACTGTGGTCGCTGCCCATGAGGGACAAGTCGGCCGAGCCACACAATTTCGAGATGTACTTGGGAGATTGTCCGGAGAGCAAATTGAACTCGCTGTATTAACAAGGAGTCGCATGAAAGCAGGGGCGAAAACATACGAGCCACAGCTTGTAGGAAAAGTGCGTGGTCGAAAGTGTATTATTGTGGATGATATTGTGAATACTGGTACGACACTTGTTAGCAATGTGAAGATGTTACGGCAAGAGGGTGCCGACGCAGTTTACGCTTGGGCAACCCACGGAGTTTTTGGAGCTGCGCACTGTCAACAGACTCTCGAACGAATTGCTAGTTTGGATGACTTGGAGTATCTTCTGATAAGCAACTCAACATCAACTCCACGACTCATGCCTCTAAAGATTCGAACTCTCAATGTGGCCCCGCTGCTAGCGGAAGCAATTGCCAGAGCACTCCACGACAAGTCTATCAGTAGCATTCTTAGCCTTGAACCACTGGAACAAGTGCAACGCTACGATGGCGATCCATAACTGCAAAAGACAAGGCTTCGATCTTTCTAGACGGCAAAGGCCTCAGTCTCAACGTTTATTAAGGGGTGGGCTGTACTTCAAAACGCTTGCGTAATGGAAAAATTGCAACATTCTACATAGATAGATTAATGTACGTGCATGAACAATAGCGCGACAAGCTCGCAAAAACATTTCCTTGAAAAGGATTCCAGTTATGAATCGGGCTTGAACCCAACAAATTCCATGAGATCCATAAGAACCCCTTTCGACTTGGACTTCTTCGACAGCATATCAATTCTGCAACAGGGACAATTATCCTGGTAGTCTAGCCAGTTAAAGAGGCATTCTCGATGGAACCATTTCTTGCAGCCATCATCACAAGAAGTTACGAGTTCGTTTTCCTTGAACTCCGCAAGGCATATACAACATGTAGTGCATTCCATAGTGTCCATTCTGACGTGAGTTCTCAGGGCCTCTTTGAGCGTAAGCCGTAACCTTCTTTGAACAAAGAAACTCAAGTCGAGACGTCGTTCGTTCACAATCAAGTTCCATGTGGTTATAAACTTGTACCAAGCGACAATGTTGGCGACGACAGCGCTGGTAAAATAACCGTAAAGCACAAAGTAGGCCACATTCCACGGTGTGAAGATGGGTCTCGATGAGATCTGCGCCAACATATGTTCGTGTTCTTCGGTAGTATTTCCGGGGAAGGAATCAAAATGGATATCCTCGGATTTAAAAGGGTATTGCGATTTCTCGCCGATTCCAAGCACTTGCTCAAGAGTTCCGTCTTGACAGAAAGCAAAGAAAGATTTCAAAACCCAAGTCGTCGTTGTGATGGCTATGGCTTCTTGCTCGGCCATACCACGGAGAAAGGAACTTTAATAACACCCCCGTCTGTGATGGGCGATTAAGGAAGTGAACAAGATGCTATATAGCAACTTGGTTTACAGCGGGAACCAAGCTGGCAGTTCGAGACCTGTGCAACCCGACCTTTACCAATTGTTCTGCGGTTTTCAACAACTGGGGTTCTAACAACGAAAACGGAACATGACACGGTTTCACGGTGAGGGTTTTTCCTGTGATCTTGACACTGATGGGTCTATGTCTTCTGTATCAGCACGGGTTCGGGTCGTGAGAACAAAAGTAAACGAATAGAATCAATCAATCTCTTTCGATAAAGTATCGAAATATTTTGTTGATCGTTAGAGGTGTTGCTTCTGTTGTCTTGTGGAATGAGCTACACAAGATACCGAAGATACCACACTCGCGAGAAATGTTGGACGCGCGGGTCGTTGCCAAATGTGTTCTATTTTGTAGTCGGATGTCGGATGTCTGTTGAAGCTTCTGGCACGTGTCTATAGGGAGTCGCATCCGCCAGCGCAAGCAGCTGACGATGATTTTCGGAGACAGTCGCGTCACGCTGTGTTGATCGTGAAACCATACACACGCGATGAATTCATAAGCCCCATGTACGTGGCAATAATGATATGTGTGACCAGGACTAAAACATTCGCGGGCAATTATTGATCGACTGCAAGTGGGGCAAAATCATCAAAGTGGGGTCTATTTAGAGCTATCATACCATAAAGAGATATTGAGCCAATGCATCGTTAGGAACTTGAAAAAGTTTCTTGATCATTACGCGATCCGCTTTAGCATTTCATTCAACTTGTACGAAGCGAAACTATATTGAACGACTTCCTGTTTGTGCCTGAACACGAATTTGGGTGTAATATTTTTGCCACCGACAGGAACGTATGAGGCACTTTTTGTCGTTAGTGTAATGTATGTGTGTGTCTTTCTTGATGTGTGTTCTGGGAAAAATTCTTGTGCTACCAAGCTCTATGAACGACCTCCACGACCCCTACCACCTCCACGGTCACCACCCCTCCCTGAGCCGCTACCACTTCGGCGATATTGATGACGACCATTGCCGGGTTGCCCACCACCTCGATAATTTCCACGTCCACCTTGATTACGACGTCGGTTCTGTTGATCTGCAGTCTTTTGATAGATTTCCAGCGTGTTACCATGTAACTCCATAGGCTGGTCCTTTACCTTGTCAACGGCCGCAAGGACAGGTTTGGGAGAATTGAAGTCCACAAAGGCAATTCCACGCCCCGCAGAAACAGTTAGTCCTTGTACTTTGGTACCAGTTTCGTTTGCAAACGGTTCAAACATTTCACGAACATCGGTTTCACTCGTCTCTGCCGCAATATTCTTTATCACCAGGGTACAATCCGGATCCCTCTTGCTAATGCGGGGTTGACGGTTCGTGGCACTACTTTCGACCTTGTTGTTGTTGCTTGCACTGTTACTGCCAACATTATTGCCAACACTTCCATTGCTCGCACTGCCGTTCGTGGTGCTGTTTCCGGGACCATCTGTGGATGACTGGTTTGTTACAGGCTTCGCTTGAGTTGGGGCGGGAGAAGCTGCCTTCGGACCCATGCCAACAGATCTAGCAGGAGTGCTAGGGGCTGATGATGTTGCCTGGCCTTTTCCACTCGCTACCAGGCTAGCCCATGAACCAGGGGGTGGTTTTGCCACTGCCGCAGCTCCCTGAGACGGTTCCTCTGTCACTACTGGTTCCAACTTGTTGCCGTTTGTAGCCACTGTACCTTCTTTCGCCACCTGTTTCACTTCATCCATATCTCCTCTGACCGGCTCCTGATCAACACCTAGTTCCTCTCCCGTAGTCTTCGTACCATCTTCGTCAACCGGACTATCGTATTGGAGTTGATCATCTTCAAAAACTGATTCCTTTGATTCCTCCACACCTCCACCTGGCGCATCTTTTACCTCCGATGTTTGGGCCGCAGTCGTCAAATCGCCCTCAGCGTTCACGTCGTCCGTACTATGCATGACTTCAGAAAGCGGGGGATCCTGAACAGTCGACGGAAGCTGTACAGCGGGTTCAGTAACAAGCATCTCTTCATCTTGTGTCGTGTTCGAAGCAATGACAGTCTTTTCCTCATCATCCTGCAAGAACCGAAGAATATCATTTTGGACAGAAAAAGACTTCTTGTTCCCCGGTCCAACAGTACTGACAAGGAAAAAGGTATGCACAAAGCCTTTTCTGCGTTGTTGAGGGGCAATTGCGAGGTCTTTGTCGCCATCCTCTCCATTCTCTGGAGGGTGATAGACAACATGACCAGTTGCAACCAACAAGATTCCACCATTCACCGAAAACTGTGCATCAATCGCACCATTTTCAAACTCAAATCGAATGTCCCAGCTGCCGAAACTACCCTGAGAGAACCTATCCTTGAGTTGTTGCCCATGTAGGGCCTCAAAGCTTTGGGGTTGAACTGGTTCAGAGCCAATGCCAACCGAGAAAACGGACGAAGGATGGTACATTCGTACGACCTCATCGGGATTGGTTGAGAGGCTACGGTAGTACTTCTTGACAAAGTGAGTTCCGACGATCAGCGCCGAAGGACCATCTCCAGAAGGTGGAGTGGGGGTGGACGACCCACTTCGAGCAAGGCTCATGGCCGAAAGCAAAGCGATCTTTGCGATTCAATGACGCACGGTCTACCGTTCAAAGCGAAACAAAACCGAAATTCTCTCCCCGGTCAGTAAGATTACGGAGCTTCTAACAGGACCGCAAACTCTCGACACTCTTCTCTTTGTTGAAGGTGCAAACCTCTGGGGAAGAGGAAACAAAGCCGAGAAGAATCCAAAGATCGAACGCAATCTGTTCCAGTTAGCCGAATCAGAACGGACCGACCCTGACTTCAGTGTGACCTTAATCACAGGGCCACCGAGCAAAGAAGGGTTTAGGAGTGAAAGATAGACAAACGATCCCCCGAGAAGAAGAAATTATTATATCACACAACCTTCGATTGCCTTCTCTCTTTGTGTTGTGTTGGCTCCGTGGTGGTGCAGCGCTGCGCGGTGCAACGTGCAACATTGGTCTGTTGTGGTGTCCACCAAAGCCGCCTCGACGTCTGTCTGTCTGCTGGCTGTGGATCTTAGCTGCGCGCGTTAATGGAGTCTACCCAGAGAAAAATCTCCGTGGCGCTATCGACTATCGAAGCGAATTCCATCTAGCTCTCTAGCAAACGCTATTGCTAATAATACAGCTTGGAGTTGGCGATCGCTGAAGCCATACCTAACAGGAGAGATGGAAAGAAAACAGCAAACCGCTTCACTTCAGACTTGCGCCGCAGTGGTGAGTGCATCTCATATCTCTCTCGTCTTAGTTAGATAGAATCCACATAATTCGGCAACAGAATGATCCTGCTTGTGCTTGTATGGTTCAATCCGGCGTCTATAGCAAGACTGTTGTTGGATCGCTCAATCCCACTCTGATCCACCGCGTTTCCGTGATGTATTGAACCCTTGGTCTTTTGCCATGCGTTCTTCTTGAAGCGCCTCGTGCTTCGTGCGCCTGGCACGATTGAGCTGGTATTTTTGTGACATTTCCTGTAAGGCCAGATCCGTCAAGCGTTCCGTCTCCATTTCTACCGACGCATACGTCTTGTGATTGTAAACCACGACCTGAAAACAAAGGCATAAGTATGAGGAACCCAAAGTCGATATGTGACATCAAAATGAGGATAAGGTTCGTCCACAACACAGAAAAGACTTACCGTTACAATACCACGAGAACCACCATATTTACCAAAAGCACGTTCCAGCTCAGCTCGTCGGATATCAACCTCGGAACTGGTGTGGATCTTGGGCAAATTGCGGATGAAGAGCTTTCGGGGATGAATGCTGTTGAAACTGTTTACTCCCGGTACCTCTGCCAACTTCTCGGCAGAAGATGACGCCATGATGGGTTTGTAACCCCACCACACTTTGAATACCTTCCAATTCTCTGGACTGGCGTAGTCGTCTGTCGAAGGAAATTGGAGACACAATCGGCTGTTTTCAGACGACAACAGATCTTGACGGTGCTCAAGGCGCGCACAGTGCTGGTTTTCTAGAAAGATGTCAAAGCCGTCTGTATGGATTTGAATTAGCAACGTAGAGGCTTCTTCACCAAAGATGACCGGAATGCGACTGAGAGGAATATTCAGCGGCTGTCCCCATACACCATCTTGCTTGTCATTCATGACAACTTGTCCACCTCGTTCTCGTTGACGCGGATTGAAATGGAAAAGGATCGAATTAAAGTCATGATCGGGTTGATCTGCTTGTGCGATGTTTAGACTGAAACGCCTAGAGTCAGATGGAACTGAAAACTTGATTGCCAGCGTGTTGTTCGTATTTGTTCCTGGGGCCGCTTCCACATCAAAATCTTCTAAATAGGACAAAAATGCGCCATCATTTGGCCCTGATGCCCCTTCAGGAGGAGTCCAAACACCCTTTCGTTGCTCACCAGATTCTGCCATTGATGCTGCTATCAAATCGTCTTCATCATCTAAAGAACCTGGAAAAAGAACTTTGCCGAGACGGCCTTCCAAACCCAACTTTGACGAAAAATCGTGCGGAGGCGTTGCCATTGGACCGAGATTGGCCAGAAGTGATGGACCCTCACCTCGTACTGTTGGTTTTTGCTTTTTGGTAAGGATAGTTTCTGACAAATCTGCATCTTCTTCGTTTGCGTCTTGGCCTGTTAAATGCTTAGCAATCATCATCTCCTCTTGCTCCTTGGCTGCCGTGTCCGATTTTTCTTTTGCCTCGGCGACTTCTCGGCGCCATTCTTCCAATTTAGCTTCTCCCTCTGGAGATTCTTCATCTTCCATGTCTCCTTCTTCCTCGTTCATGTCGTCATCTTCGTCGCCATCGTCGTCGTCTTCGCCATCGTCGTCTCCCGCAGCCCCAGACACGCCTGACTTTTGTTGTTTCGTACGTTTGCGCTTCACCTTGCGTTGCTTGTTTTGGCTCTCGAGAAAGTCTGCATTACGTTCCTGAAGTTTTCTTAACGCAGCATCCTTTTTCAGATACGCTGCCCGCTTTTCATAGGCTTTAATTGTTTCATACATTTCTAACAATCTTTGCTCTTGTAAAGTTGGTTCGAAATCGTCGCCGAGTGCGACAATTCCATACTTTTTTTGTTTTTCTGGGGACGGATTGCGCCAAGAGAAATTGCTCGACGATGCTGTCGTCGTGAAAGATCTGGATTTCGCTTCCGCGTCGCCTGGATTTCTTCCGCCGCTTGAAGTTTGATTCGACATGGTCTCTTTATGTCAGAACGACCAACGGGACAACGGCAACAGGATCTGTCTCGCGATGTGCGACTGCTGAGTGCTAATGGCAACTTGGATGGAGTTGAAGTCGGTCTATTGTACTTCGAGCAGAGGCGTTCGCCTCTTTGGTGTTGGTTGGGTCAGTCTTGGGTGAGTCATTGGTCATTAAAATTATGAATGGCCCCATTACCCCCCTCATCACAACGGACAACACCGCCAATGACCCGGGTCCAAAACATTTTGGTTATTGCTCCTTTCCACTCTTTTGTAAGAAAGGCTGCGATTTGCCAATCCTGCAACTGTGATGAGTTTGATCAAAAGTAACCATCAGCTTTAATTCGTTGGTCTTCTTTTCCATCGTAGGAAGTCACGCACTTTCATTACTCCCAAGGCTCAATGCTGAAGATGTTCCTTTCCCAGATGCGCATACATTTGCAACTGGGTTCTTGCTTGCAGTTTGCGACGCAATCAGACAAACTTGTCTTATCTTGCCATGATATGATTATGTTAACCTCACCATTATCGTCGGTTTACTTAAGTGTGCAACGTTTGCTGCTGGACTCGTCCCATTGTCAACAGTAGTTGGAGTACCCACTTTTCCTGTCGACCACCACAAAGCAAAAGATCTCTCCTCCCTCTTCTACTCGTATTGTAGAGAGTTATCTTCTCTGGCTAATGGATTTCAGCTGGAAATGAACCCAAATGAGTCTTTTTCTCGAAGTGCGTTCATAGGAACCATGCAAATTTGTTCCATCGTGGCGCTTTCAACGAAAAATCGTAAAGAAACAAATACTACAAGTAGATTATCCGCTTATTGGCTCATGAATAGGATACAGGGAAACAGGATCAGCCAACCTGTTCCGTCTGACTGCGTGTCTCAGATTATGGACGCGAGAGGATGCCGCCGCAACCGCGCAAGGATCGTTTGGTGTTTGGTTGATTTTGTGAACCAAAATCCCGAAATACCCTTTCAGTTTCTAAAACAATATTTAGTGTACAATCGATACAATTTATTTTGCGCGAAGTCCGTTGATACCCTGCCAGTAATCGATCAAGCAACGGCTACCCCAACAACCAGTCTCTGACCTTCGAATTCAACCAATCTTGTTTGGTCCCATGCCAGTTCTTGCTGGTTGATTCTTTTTTTCGGGAGAGAGACAAAGGCGCTTTAGATTGCGTTGAACAGAGAGAGAGAGAGAGAATAAGCCAACGACAACGCCTCCAGCATACACGATCACTGCGATCGAGTGAAAATGATTTCGCCACAGCGGAAAAAGGGGTTTCGAAGCCGCAGTCAAACGAGAAAAGACGACGGAGAGAGCCCCACCATCAAACCTAGAGGGAGAGGGAGGAGTTTTAGTATTTCAAGTAGGAGTTCTGCGAGGTCACGAAGTACCAGTACTACAAGAACGGGCAGTACAGTGCATCCGCCATCTCCAAAACGAAGAGGAAAAGCCTCGGTCAAGAAATCGCAAGGAGCTGCCCGGAGACCGTCGGCCGATTTGGTGGTGCTCAACGACAACAACAGCACCACCACCAACAGTACCCAACCAGGGAAGAAGGGTCGGAATACGATCCGAAGGACGTTCAGTTTTACGAGCATTGCCTCATCGACTGGTGGGACATCGAAAAGTAGCCCACCTGCGTCTACTGCTACCAGTAAGGAGAAGGACATTAGCTATGTTCCTCCCAAGTTTACTCCCAGCAATGAAGGCGTCGTCGCAGACAAGGAAGTTGATTTCTTTGCCAATCCGACAGTGTTAAGTCGATTGATTCAGAACCAGAAGTTCTCGGCAGCAATTTCTCGGTTAGAAAAACAGGGTCCTGGAGAAGCTTCTGTCTGGGTATGTACCAAACGAAAGCTTCCACCGACTCTGCATCATGCCGAAACCAAGAAAACCAACGAGGCGATCAATGTGTCGTCTCGATCTCTTGTCTCCACATCCAAAGGGTCAGCCGCATCCAACAACAAGAAATCTACGATGGGCAAAAAGACAGTAAAAAGCGGTAAAGCTGGAGCAGCCTCCGCAAGTGATGATGCGACCACCAACAGCGATACACCGTTCACATTTCGTCAACTTCCCATTCACATGGCTTGTGGAAGTCTTTTTCGAGTCGAGGATCAGGCCTTACGACAAGACCTGGAACAATTGATTGCTCGTCTCGTGATTGCCTATCCGGAAGGATGTTCGCGTCTGGACCACCAAGGCAGGTACCCGTTGCATGAATGCATTTGGTACAATGCAGCTCCTCCCATTGTATCGGCCCTGCTCATGGCTGCACCCGAAATTGCTCGTCTGGGAGATTCCCAAGGTGTTACTCCCACAATTTTGAATGAACATCGGAAATGTTCCAATCCCATGCACAAGAAAATGGTACGAGGTATGCTCAAAAAGTCGCCCGAATTCTGGAAGGCAGCTCGCAAGGAAGCCGAATTCCGAATGAAGCACCGCGATATACCTGCCACTGATGCGACCATAACGTCCACGTCCGTATTAGCATCCAGTGTGGTCGAAGACGAGACCATTGCCTCGAAGGACAAGTCTCATCAAAATGATCAACGTCATCAGCAACATCAAAGGAAGCAGTTGTTGAATGAAGTTCACCAGCAACAACCCGAACCCCAACAACAGCAAGCACCAGCAAAGCCTTTGGAATGGGCACAACTCGAAAAGAGAGCCATTGCCTTGGAACAGAAACTAGCGGAAAGTTACGAACACATTTACGTTTTGAATCAACAGCTCAACGAGCTCAAAGGAGCAAAGAATGCTCTCCAAGTCAAGCTGGACAAGTTTGCCAATTCCGATTTGGGCAAGCGTGTGGTCAAGCTGGAAAATGAAAAGGATGAATTGCAGTTCCATCTTGCTCGTAGCCAAGCACTTTTGGCGAAACATGGTATTTCGTTGGAAGAAGCCAATGTAGCTGAGGGAATGCCACCATTGCCCCCACTTCATATTTCGTTTGCCGCATCGAACGCACCCACCGAAGACACAGCGGCAACGACCAGTGACGAGGAAAACAATGAAAACGCCTTTGCGGACGAACAATACGATGACAAGGCCAGGTTGGAATTGGAAAAGAAAAGATTGGCCATGTTGAATCAACAGTTGGACATTTTGAATCAAGATCAGGCCGCCTACGAAGAGCGCGCCCAGTACTTTTGCGAAATTGTGCCGGATGACGCCACTGCCAAGAGCGAAATTACGACGGATGACTTTACGGCCATGACACCTGCTTCCCGATTCCACCCGACGCGTCCGGAACCTGACGCCAATGCTAGTCTCATTGGAGGAGTGGCAATGACGAAGTCGATTCCCAAAATGTCCGCTGTTATGGAAGACCGTGTATCGTCCACAGAGCCATTGCCTACTATTTCTCATCAACAACCAATGGGACGGGGAACCAGTAACGTCGGAAACACCCGAACAGGTCGTTCAGGGGGATCAACCACGGGTGGCGGCGCAAGTATGACAGGGAGCAACCGAGGTCGCCGTGCTAGTCTTTCGACGAGTGATCATAATTTCGAATTGGACAGTGTGTTAGAAGGAGCCATGGAGCTGAACGGCGGACAGGGATTGTCGCCGGATATGGTCGCCCTATGGAAATCAACTACGGGAACCATTACTCCGGGTGGCAAACTTGCATCAGTTATGAACGACACATCCAATCATTCATTGGGGGAGAAAGAGTACGAGCAGCAAATGATGATGGCAAAGTTGCGCTCACGTCCTGGAGCCGACTTGTCACCCTTGGCTTCTCCGCCTCACCAACGAGTCTTTTTGACTTCCCAGCAACGAGAACAAGTACAGTTGTAGTCTAGTTAATACAAACACCTAATATATGTGTATGACACGAGTTCACTGTGGGACTAGTTGACTGTTGCAAAGGCTGACTTTTCTCGTTGGTCGATAAAAGAGCTGCCGAGCAAATCCAACAAAGGGAGACATTACAGTCCCTCACCATCGACAGTCAAAAAGTGATTCTTAATGTTTTGCCGCTTGTCACGACGACGGGTGAGATCCATATGTGCTTCCTTGGCAGCTTCGCTTCCTTTCGACATGTACAGTCGTTTCTCTAGCTGCGAAAGGCCTCCATTGGAATTCAACATTCGTTTGTCAGCTCCAAAAATTTGTTGCAATGTTTCGTTGGTTAACAACTGAATCTGAAAACCACTTTGAAGACAATGTCTCACAAAGTTGAGTTGAATAACCTCTCTCCATGTTCCCAATGTCAATTGCGCACCATTGCGAAAGCTAACGACCTCTTCTGGTGATTCATCGTCGACAATCGTATTGGAGAATTCCCGAAATGTTGCCCGTTGTTCCTTCCTTGCTTTCTTGTTCAACGATCTCCCTGAATCAACAGCCAATTCAGCTATTCGTTGCTTCACTTCGTCCATTGTTACCTCCCACGACGTGCCTTCCCATGATCCTTTGCGAAATTTTTTCTCTGTCACGTTCTCTCCTTCGTCGGCATCAAGACCAAGGTTCAGCCGTGATTCATGAATAAGAGATAAGCATTCTCCTGCAGCGGCGCGAATGTCGACCGAATTTATGTCCAAGAACTTGCTGAGCCAATCTAAAATGGCCAAACCTCGTCCAATCTGAATATCATCTTGTCCAGCCAAAAAGGGATCTTCAATTGTTGTTGCGAGCAGTGCCCAGGCATCCAACGCAGTCGCTCGTAGCGCCAATGGTGTCGTTTCGCCGCGAAAAGTTTCTTGTGCGACACTTTCACAAAAATCCATGAGTTGCTCGGTACCAAAACCATCCGCCGATCCATCGCAAATAAACACTGTCATGGCCCATGCTCGGAGTGCCGCCATTCGAACCGCGGTTGCCTTGGTAGTAGCCTGTACTGCGCGTTGCAAATGCTTGGCGACGGATTCCGCCCACGCCTCCTGATCTCCTCCCAGGACGACGGCCATGACTTCAATGCACCGACATGAAGCGTATTGCTCCGACGGCGTCCCCTGCCGCAAACTGTAGAGTAAGGCCGTACGCAAGGTGTCCTGATTGGATGCCACCGCTTCCCACCCATTCGGTCCCGTCGCACACTGCGACAAACTCTTGAAGGCTCGTTTCAGACGAGATTCTCGCTTAGCTGACCTCTTCTCCGACGCGAATTCATCCATGGACGTCAACGCTTCTTGCAGACGTGCATGACGGGCAGCCGCCGCTATTTCTGCCTGATCGGATGTCCGATTCCCGTAAGCCAACAAGTCATCGTCATCGACTCCATTGTTCTCACTGTCGAAATCATCTTCAAAGGCCGAAAGGACAGTCGTCGCTGAATCCGCAATAGTGTGGTCCTCCGGAAGCAGATCGTCGTGGTTATCAGACCCCAGGATTATTTGGTTGTCATCGTCTTCGGGCACGTTCCCCTTCTTTCGGCGCTGCGAACGTGGTTTCTTGGCCATGTTGGAATAGTTCTCCCGTTGCTTTCTTGATATATAGGATTGTGCTTCTGTAGTTGTGGACTTTTGAATGCGACATACGACGCTATTCTCGTTTTGTGGTGTCAAGGTTCGTGTTGAAGCACGTCGAACGTCGAATCAAGGTTCCCGTTCTTCGCTCACGCATCCATCACGGCGCGATTCGAAGCATTTCAAAATTCAAATATTTAACTTTGAAATTGAATTATGTTTCATTTGTTTTCATCATCATCTTCACATTGGCTTTCGTTTGCGATTTGCAATAACACATTTTAACAAGAACGGGCACTGAACGAGACAACGATTGCTTGTTGACCCATTTTCCCAACTCCGAAATGGTAGGCCGTTATGACAGATTCCTGCGAATGCCTCCCACAGAACGTTTGAGCTAACCAGTGGTTTTTGTTCTCTCCAAAGTCCTCCAGCTCATCGCGCAATCGAAATTCTGCACAAGGGCAACCAGAGGGAACACTTGTTCGACTGCTCCACACGTTTCGATCATCTTTATATTCTGTTCTTTGGCCAATCATTGGACTGGTGCGCTTACTGTTAACAGGCCGAACCTCGCCACGAGATGACTATGATGGCCTATCGGCAGCCGTCACGGCCAAGGCATCTCAGAGCTTTGTAGCCTATCTAAAGAGTTTTCAGAATGGGGCAGCTATTGGAAATGGAAATTCAGGAACGGACGGAAATGGCAACAACGACGACAACTCGGATAATCAAACGTGGTTGACCACCGGCTTTGCTGCAGCACAAGAACAAGCAGCCCAGCAGCAGTCTCTCTTGTTGGTCTATTTGCACTCACCCCTCCATCGTGCGTCCGAGACGTTTTGCAAACAAATTTTGTGTCACGATTCCATGACAGCCTTTATCAATCAACCCAATGTCACTGCATTTGGAGTGAGCATTCACACAGCACAAGGCGCGTATTTGGCTCAGATTTTGCAAGCATCGTGCTACCCCTTTGTCGCCTTGTTGCAACCACGCCTCAGCACCACATCCACCCCGTCCAGTAACAATTCGTCGAGTACCGGCAACAATGGAACCATGACACTTGTGTTACGAGCCGAGGGACCCGCCTTGACTGATCTTTCTCCCGTGCAATTATTGAACCATTTTCAAACCGCGTTGCAACGGCACCAGTCGGTCGTTGCCGAAGCTGAGGCGCGTCGGTTGCAACGCCAAGAAGAAATGGAACTGCGTCAGCAACAAGATGCGGAATACCAGGCAGCCTTGTTGGCGGACCAAGAACGTGAAAGAGTGAAACGAGAAGAAGCGGAACAAGAGGCCAACCGGCTCGAAGAAATCCAACAGGAGGAGAAACGACAAGAAGCAGAAGCTGCCGCTCAGCTCAACAATGCTCGTGAACAAGTCCCTCCCGAGCCCACTTCCGGATGCTCCGATCCAGTAACAGCCATACGATTTGTATTGCCCAGTGGAACCAAATTGAACCGGCGATTTTATTCAAAAGAAAAGATCTCAGGACTCATAGCGTATCTTACGGTTCACTTTCATGAAAATGAAATCGACATGTCCAAAAATATTGGGCTTTCTACCAACTTTCCGAAAAAGAGCTATCACGAAGACGCAGATTTGACATTGGATGAAGCTGGTCTTTCCCCTCAAGCAGTATTGATGGTACAGGATCTTGATGCATAAGTCGCTATGTTATAGCTGAGGATGACGTCAAGGACTACGTAATATGGGATTCGGACATGCTTACGATCCGTAGCTAACTCGCAGTTTATAAGGATGAGCCGGTTTTGAGATATCGTTCTATCCACCAGCCTCCGTTTACTGGCCACCTTTCAATGTATTCTCAATGTGCGAGTTTGTGGCATGATGCATGATACACATATCCTCTGTCGCATTGAGATTCCCTATGATTATGACAGCCCGTGCAAGCTTTTGATGGACTTGAAACCACATCTACATCTAATGAAGAGTCTATCGATTTTTAGTTATTGGAAAGCGATTCCACATGGAAGAACCTGGACCTACCCATCGTTCAGTATTATCAATGCGATTTATGAGGGTGAACCAGACAAGTTGGCTTCTTGCCGAATCCGGGAGGCCACCTTTTTCCTAAACGACAAACAATAGCTCGATATTGCCGCCGTACCAATTTCATTTCGGACAGCATGTTCGATGTCGCTCTTATTTGAACATGGAGCAAGAGGTAGAATACTTTCTGCAGATGCCAAGACATGAATACCACAATCATATCCAGTTTGTTGTCGGGGAACCCTGCATTCCAAAAGAGTGAGTGGTTCCGGAGCCAAAGGTGTGGAGAGACAAAACGTCTTGTGGATCATTTTGGCGACCGCTTCGGCGGCATAAAAGTTCCCCCCTGACGAATCCAAATGAAACGCCAAAGTCATTATCTCGTATGGATCGTTGGACGAGGTTGAAGGCTTTGAGAGATACGAGAGTATCAGGAGACTCCAATGCATACCTGCACTTGGCACTGCCCACGCATCTTGTGACGCAAGAAAATGGTCGCTGATGGGAACAACGAGACGGAGACCTTCAGAGGACTTCGCACCATGAAAGTTCTTACAAGCTCCAGAAGAGAACTCGCGGAGCTCATCTTCGTCGTGACACTGATGCATCAGAAAAGAAATGACGGATGGATCCATAAAGAGGGTGTTGGTTTCGGGAAACTTTTCCAATTGTTGTCTCTGCAACACTGTTGTATAAAAATTGATACACGCATCATTCAGCCATGCCGTAGGTGACTCCAACAGCGACAAGTCACGACCATAGATGCAGGCGTCATGGTAGTTGACCACAAATTCGTCTGGTTTGTATGATGCTCTTGGGGTCGTCATTTTCCTGGGCAACGATCTGTTGTATTTCAGTCGCGTAAAAAATTCATGAATGTGTCTGACGCCATCATCACTCCTCCATGAATCAGCTCCCGAAAAAAAATGAGAATAGGGCACAAGAGCAAAAGATGGTTTTGAGATATCATATTGTGAATCAATTTAAACAAAGGATGTTTGATGTTTTTGTAATAATCTTGTTCATGGATGGCGTGGGGGCTTTCGGAAACGCGCAAGTGTCTTTCATTGATCAGCGTCAAGCTCTTTTGGATAAATCCAAGGAGTTGAATCCTCCTTCTTCGCCTTTCACATCGTCGGGCTGGTCGAACCGTCCGGCCACCGTTCTGACCCCCATAACTGTGGATGGTGTGTACTCGGCCGATCGACCTTTTATATGGAACAAAATTGATGTGGGAGGGCGCATGGCCGTGATTGAGATGCCAACATCCACGGATGGAAAGCGCGATTTATGGGTCCATTCCCCTGTGGAATTGGACGAACCCCTCAAGGAAGCACTCTCCAAACTAGGAACCGTGAAATATGTTGTCTCGCCCAACTATGAGCATCTCAAGTATGCAGCTCAGTGGCACGAATCTTTTCCAGATGCCGAAATGTGGGGGTGCCCTGGACTGAAGGTACGGTTTCCACTTTTGTATTGAAAGAAAACTATGAAAAACACTTTACCTCACAAAAGCACCGCGCCAATAGGAACGCATGCCTCATATTAATTGGACCGGGGAGTTTCCCTTCAAGCTGCGCCCACCGTCATGGAAGGGTATGGATCAAAACAACGAAGCACTGTCCAAGCTACCTTGGGACGGTGAAGTTCTTCAAGCTATCCACATCGACATGGAGAGAAACCCATTCACAGGCAAGCCGTTCTTCAATGAAGTAATTTTTTATCATAAGCCAAGCAAATCGTTGATCGTCACTGATCTTTTCTGGAACTATCCCGCTGATGAGATCCCCAACTCTCAGTTCGAGAAAGACGATACGTGGGACTTGGCACCGCGTGTCAAGATTCCGTTTGGCACGAGTCTGTGGAAGTTTGGTATGGATAAGATCTACGCTCCTTTTTTCAACAACTTTATGGTTTCGGATCAAACGGCTTATCGCAACGTTTGTAACCATATTAAGAATGAATGGGACATTGAGAACGTGATTCCTTGTCATGGTGATATTATTCGCGGCCGAGGCCTTGTACAGGAAGCCCTGGGATCTTTCTTCAGAAGTGGATTACAGAGTTAATGGCTTAGAATACTCTTCACGGCAAATCGAATGCATCACGACGATTCCAAGCTCCTCATTTAGTCAACATCATCACATCTTAATATAAAAACCGAGCTTTTTCTGTTTGGACAAGGTGGGGAGCGTTAACAGGAAAGGCCGCGAGAAAGTTTTGCCTCAAGAGGACAATCACTAGAATGTGCTTTCCATGAGTAATGAATAAAAGTCAATTATTTCCGAACATTTAATATAAAGTACTGTTTCTCTTGGAATCTTGGTTCACTCGTAATTTGACAATACAGCAGGAATCAAACTCGACGCATCCTATTGAACTACCAAGCAAATGCTTCTGGTGTTAGTCCATTTACAGGAGAGAGTTCTTCTTGACGCCAAGGCGTGTGCGAAGATACCACACGTAGAAGGCCATGGCAGCAAAGGCCATTGCGAAGATCACAATGAAGGCAGTAGCGACGGCACTAGGGCGAGCATCACTGACATCGAGCAAACCATCGTTGCGGACCATCTTGATTCCACCCAAGTAGTTGCATGCTTGTTCGTTGATGTATGCTTCTCCAAGAGTGCTTCCCATGTAGGTCTCACACTTTCCAGCGCTGTCGTAAAGATTAGTACAGACTTCACGGGGTTCCTGTGCTTCCTCGTTTTGGTTGTTGTTATTGTTGTTGTTGCCGTCGTCTTCTTGCCATTCTTCGGGTTGGGCGCAAGTAACACAGGTTTCCGAAACAATGGACTCTTCAGTGTACATGTTGTACACGCCGGTAAGATCGTAGAGACTTACTCCCTCGGCGAACTCTGTGCACTGATCATCAGTGAACACTCCGATCTTGATGGCTCCTCCTTGTTCCGAGCAGTAGGGTCCGCTGTAGTACGCGACTTCTTCGCCATTGTTGTTCTGATTGTTCTGATTTTGATTATTATTGGCCTCAATCTGTTTGCACTCCATGAACTCTTGGTAGTTGATTTGTTCTTCCTGTTCTTCTCCGTTTTCGTTGTTGGGGTTGCCTCCTTCAATACAGTCTTCCCTTCCGTAGGCGGCAGCACAATCCCACAAACAATAGTCCTGATCGTCATTCTCGTCGCATTCACACACGTCGTTCAAAAGCCACTGGCAGCTGATCTCATCGTCTTCTTCCTTGGCGTTCCAGTACATTTCAAGGTATGTGTCCATGTCTACAATGTAGTCACCGTAGCCAGATTGGCAACCACCAGCCAAATCAGCTGAGCATGTGTCTGCTGGACAAAGACGAAATCGGACCAAGCGCTTAGTGTAGATTCTGACATCGTCTTGGCCGTTGGCTTCTTGGTTCCACTGCACGATGTGGTGGCAACCCTGGTACTTGATACTGAAGTCATTCACCCAGGAATAGTCCACTTCTTGGTCATTCAAACGACGAGCTTGGCTAACAAGCTCAGCGGCCTTGGGGCCTTTCATGGCAACGGCAGAGCCGGCAAGAGTGGAGAGGACAGCAGCGATGGTGAACTTCATGGTTTCTTGTGGACAACGTTGAGTATGGATACGTGCTTTTTCCAGCGAAACAACAATATGAACTGAGTCGAAGATCGCAATGCGACAACGTCCGAGCCACTCAACTGCTCTTTCAGCGCGGCGCCGCTCCTCGCCAAAGCAAATAGAGATTATTATTTATTGGTGGGATCGCTGACTTGGTAGATCAGTATACATTACAGTAGAGTAGTCATTGGATTAAAGCCAAGGCAGTTTATTTTTTAAGTTACTTAGACCACTGGCGAGTTCAATGATCCGTTGGGCGAACCGAAAAGGGACACGAAAAAGCCACTGCTCACCCGGAACTTTGGAGCTGCGCACGCAACGCACAACTTGCACCCGCCCCCGGTAGAGCGCCCACCCCTTGAAAACTCCGATGCGGCTCCTAAATTTGTATGGGAGGAAAGAGCCTGTCCCACTTTCTTGGTTGATCGTTGATGTGTGGGTTTACATCAGACCATGATTGACGACGACGTGCCTTCTTGTACATCCTCCCCAGATGTCGTCGCAATCATCGGCAAATATTCTGTTTGGGGAATCACCAGTCTTGTCTAGGCGGAAATACGTGAGAATACCGGATGAAAATGGCGAAGGGTCCTTCGATAGTGAAGAGGATTACCTTGATCGTGACTACTACGCCTCCATCTTTTCGTGTTGTCAAAACATGGGCAGGTATTTTCTGGGGTTCATGTGCGAAGAAGATGGGATTCATCAAGGGAGAACCTTGTCTTCGTTCGAAGACGAATGGGAGATCACGGCGGTGGAATCATCCTCTGAAACGCCATCAATGTGGAATAGTATGAACGGTGCCTTGTGCACTTCGCTGGTTCTATCTTCTGCCGCCACTTCGGTTCCTATAGCATTGGTAACTGCTATGACGGACTTTCAGTCTACAAACAATAACTTTGTGACAAAGGCAACAGCTGCTGCGGTTTGGGGCACATCCGTGGGAAAGTTTTTGAATGGGTTCATAACCGATTTGATTGGGGCCCGCCGTACCGCTGTCATTTATGCCACCTTCCTGGCATTCGCCCTAGTACGGCTTGCCTTGACCACAACTCCAGAGTCTGCTATCTGGGCGTGCTTTTGGACTGAGTTTTGCTCTTCTGTTCAATGGCCAACGGTCGTTGTGACTTTGGCGACCCATTATCGCGGTCATGGAAGTATGTACGAGGGTGGTATTTATTTGGCCGCCTTGGCTGCCCGCATCGGAAGCTTGGTGGGTATCATTGGGTCTTCATTTCTGCTTGGTTACAACGTACATTGGCGAGCTGTGGCTACTATCGGGGCGTGGATGGCCCTACAATCGTCGGCATTTACCTATCTCTATGGTTGGGATGCACCACACCAACGAAATCAGCCACAAAACCCAGTCGACCCCACACTTTGGCGACAATATTTCTTGTCAAATCGTCCAAACGCGCAGAGTCAACGCTCGAAGAATCCAGCTCCGCTGTCCCCTGTGGTTGTCTTTATTCACTGGATTTTGTTTCTTTTTTCAACTGTTGTTTGGCCCTCCGCGAAACATGTCCTTGGAAGCAGTGTTTTTTGGTTGGTCGCTGTCGCACATTCGGGTGCTTCAATGGCCAAGTCTTCTGTGCGGATTGTGGGGACTTATTTGGCAGACACAAATAAGAGGGGAGGGAACGGTGACCATGATGGTGATGATGTTCCAGGTTCCCCAACACATGCATCTGGATTGGCTGTTTTCTTGTCCTTGGGAACGCTGGTTGGATTGATTGTAGCTGGGCACTTTTTTGCGGTCCAATCGGATCATGCTCGGCGACGCAAGTGGCTGATTTCGAAGCTTTACTTAACCATGATTGCCGCGTGCTATTGCCTGGCGTTTCTGGCTGTTCCTGCTGTTGCGCATCCCCTTGACGACTTGCTTTTGTTTTTTCAAGTATCGGCTCTTTTCGTCTTGGGAGTTGGCATATCTGTCCCTTACTATCATTTACCTAGCCTGGTAAGCGCCAACTTTCCTCAGCACAAGGCTCTTTTCCTCAGTCTGACGGAAGGCGTCGCCTATGCCATTGCGGGTTGGTTGTGGAACGTCGTTGGCCGCATTGTCGCTGCGGGGGAAGACGGCTGGTGCTATGGATGGGCATGTGTCGCTCTTTTACTTATTCTGACGGCGTTCGTCATGGTTGAGTTTCTCGAGCACTATTATTGTCGTCACGAACAACCAGTTGGTGGTACCTACGAAACCATTGTATTCGCCTGAGGCAGTGTACGCACAGGTCATAAGCTCAATGGATGAGTAGGATATACACGAACTTTCTTGATCGTTTTCGCATTTGACTTTGTCCATCCTTTCTTTCAGGACAAGATTCATGTGCTCCGAAGAAAATTGAACAGATACGAAAATCTTGTTTCTGTTTCTGTTCGGTTGCTATTCCATTAAAGATGCCTCGTTTTTGGTCTGTTGAATGGTGTCCCTGACCGACTTGTTTCTATGACATCAATGATTTGAGGCCCATTCAGTAAATAGATGTTTAAGCTAGAGGAAGATCTTTCCGAGTTGACCCGTATGGCTTATGACCATTATCTTATTTCAACGCATCTCACATGATGTAATGGAGACGGCCAAGGGGTATAAAAAATTAGTGTGTTGTACATAATGCTTGTATCTAGAACTTCATTAAATGTGGCTTGTCATTTCCTCTGAGGGTGAACAGTGCTGCAAGATATCCCTCCATCATATCAATCCCTTTGATTTTTTCCAAAAGAACTGCATCCACTTTCTTTTGATCTGCTTTACGTTGGTCGCTAACGATGGCAGCTTTTGGTGCATCGCCCTTGAAGAATTCCTCCTCACCTTCTTTAGAGCTATCTTTTGATCGCGCGAAGTAAGCATCATCAATTGAGGAAACGTCGGCTCCAGACACGTCGATTTTGGCACTGGTCGCAATAACATATGCTTGGTTCACTCGTCTAAGAGGAACGCCATTGATCTTGTAGGGGCCTGATACCAATAACAGCCCCGACGCCAATGCCTTTAGGAAAACGACACGTTTCCCGCGAAATCGTCCCGCCAGGATGATGAGGATTGTTCCAGGAGTAATCGACTTTCGCAGACGAGGAGGGTTTTGTTTCACAACAACATCCTTCTTCTTCGTTGGCTTGACATCCTCAGCAGGATAGTAACGAGGAGTCTTTCCCTGTGGACAAGCAATTCTGGTGAGATGACTGCCACCTAGGGATCACGTCATGTTCTACATGAGCTGAGGGATCAGTAGTGACTTCACGTACCATTTTGACAAACAACAAACAAACACAACCGGAAACTCTGGATGCAACGCAATCAACAGCTTGGCGGAAGTCCCAGATAGATCTGCGCCGTGAAACCAAATAATAGTAAGAGTGGTACGTGGTAATCGTCTGACCGTGTATCGTGTCTCCCACCACCCATTAATTTTTTAAAATTTATGAATGATTTGATTCATGAATATGACGCAACTCGCACGCGCATGGCTGTTCACGGACGTCATGTGCTTGCAAGGGAGCCTCCGCGTTCCAGAAGCACCGCTCTGCGTGAAAACGCGAGGCATACGCAGAGGCATCACCGACGACAGACAATGGAAATGAAGGCGTGCGCTTTCATTTGTCTCATCTAACAGTGACAGCGTTGTTATCATCCCTTTTCCGCCGCAGCGCACCGTAGTGCCTGAGGTTCTACGTCCATTGTCGTTCATAACTCTGGTCAGCGTGAAAGAGGCCTCGCATATAAATAAACTCCTGACTGTTGAGGTCCAGTGAGTGCGTCTGCATTCAACAGAGTCGCAGATCTCTTTGCTGGACCTGAAATTCTTTTTGAAATCTACAGTTCCGTGACTACTTCTGACAACTGTCCTGTGACCTTCGACTACAAACACTATTCATATTGCCCTAAGAGTGAGTATACAAAAGAAACAGACTCGTGAGAGTCGATATTTCTGAAGTTCTGGAAGGACATTGTTGATCTGCTCCGGTGGTGGGAGGTGTTTCCGTTTTCCGTTAAGGATTGGGTTAGACGTTATCTTGCAGTTTGGTGAACACGTGAGGTCGGGTGTGTCGTGCGTGCGAATTTTTGGCTGAAGCGTTATATTGCCAACAGATATGTAGACGATATTCGTCCCGCCTTGCTCTCCAGATTTGACTGACTTCTTGCACTGTCTGCTCTTCTCACGATTCCCGACTCAGCCGGCCCCGCAGCGATTTTGATCGTCTTTGGGGAAATCGAATACAGCAAACAGCCACGCAGCATGATGGTTCTGCATCCAGGCACTGCAACTGAAACACAAGTTGCTCCCAGACCATCAATGCAGAAACCAGCATTCCGCCGTCGGAGATCGAAAGGAACGATTGCAGGTTTTGCGTTCGGCAAAAATGATGCGACAAGCACGGCACCGGCGGAAACATTGAATGGAGGTGAAATTGCTGAACCTGCGGCTGGAGCGCAAGGCAACCCAACTGCACCTGGTTCTCCCACCCAAGCTCAGCACAATGCTGAATCCAACGCAACACCTGCTAAGCCATGTCACAATGCCAGGCTAGCCTTAATGTGTGCCCACAATGCAATCAAGATGGGAGCTAGAACACATCTCTATTTGTGTCCACCTGGGAGGGCACGCCGTGAATTGCAATCATATTTAAGACAACGAGCCCGACTTAAAGTCACCACACCGCCCGGAGCAATAGGAGTCGCCGCTGAAATTGGGGGTTATTATGGTCTGGATAAAATGATTGGATCGAACTCTGTGGAGGAGTACGAAAACCAAGAGGAGGACTTTCTGATTAGTACGAATACGTTTGTTGTGGATAGCGAAGAACAGGCTAGCAGCGGAGATGAGGATGATGTAGGAGACGTTGATGACCTTTTTTCGGAAGAACCAATGCCAATTGTAGAGGACAAATACGCCAACCTTCGTGAACCTCTATACACACCAGTGGGTTCGGAGTCCTCAATCCCAAATGGAGCTCCGATGTCCTCTGGAGGTAGTAGCGTGCCCGGAAAGTTACCTTTCAACCGGCGAAAAATTCGTTTCTTCGACTTGGTGACAGCGGACGAAAAACGAGTTGCGCGTAACTACTTGGAGAACGAATTACGGAGATCAAAGACTCGCGCTGCGCTCACATTATCAAAACATCTGCGCCGCGTTCAGGGTGAAGAAATTCGAAGGAAAAGACAGGAAGAAGGGTCACCGATCGATGACCTTCCAGATTGGGATGCTGAGACCCCTGAGGAAAAATTGCTCCTTGCAGGTGTTAGCCAGATTTCGGTGGAAATGAGCCCTGCTCTTGCATCTGCGATGTTGATAGAGAGCCTTTCTCTTGGCGTTGTAGAGAGTGTTGAAGGTATGGGCAAGTGTTATGACGGCATTGTTGATGCAGGGGTGGCTCTTTTAGAGGCTCACTCTGTAGACCCAACGAAACCGCCAAGCACTGATGACAAGGTTCGAGCAACAAGGTCAGAAGTTATGGCCGCGTTGGCACCACTCCTGGTGACATCACTCGAAGAACCATCCGGTGAAGTCATCCTGCTTCTAGCCAAATTGAGACGGATGTGTGGTACAAAGAGATATCAAAGGAGATTTGTACAACGAGTAGCGCCGAGCCTTGTTCGGCCACCTCGTGGTGCGATGTGGTGTTTGAAACACCAAAATGATATGGAAGCAATTCTGGCCGCATGCGAATTAATCTTCGATTCTGCCTTTGATATCTTCAGCAAAGGATGGTTCGAACGCGGTAGGTGGATGCTTCTCGATTCTAAACGCGCAGAAACATTAGATTCGGCAGCCAAACAACTTAGAAACCTGAGCTCAGAACCCTCTGATGCCTTGATGCGTGGCTTATCTACCGGACCTCGACGGCGGCTCGTGGGCGGGCCAAAAAAGATGAACAAGGATGCAAAAGGAACAAGCGAGCCACTTGCTGAGTGGGAAGTTATCGCTGTTGATCGCGAAATTCGGCTTGCCATTTCACATGTTTTGACGAACGATTGGTCTCGCGCAGCGACTCACGAAACATCACGAAGCTCTCGTCGTGGTGGTGCCTTGTCGCGTCGCGCTAATTCTGTTCTTCCTTCGTCGAGCTCTGATATGAGTCCAAGGGCAATACCGTCAAGTCCTGGAAGAGGAGGGTCTGGTCTTCCATTGAGAGCACCTCACTCTCCACCCAGCATGCCTACAACGCTTCATTCGGCTGTTCCACCACCAACTCCCGAAACCATGGAGAATGTGTTTGGGCCTGCATTTTCGAGTCAAAATCTTTCTTCCTCAGAACGCGCTCAGAGCCCACCACCTTCGGTACCAGGTTCTCCACCGCTTCCTCAAAGAAAGACTGGGCGAGAGTACCTGGATTCGAAAACCGATAATGGCGTTGACCAGACCGCAATATCTGTTCCAGACCGCTCATCTGCTCAGAATCACGCACCACCTCCTCTCTCTCCGCGTTCCCCGAAGCACGACAATGAGTTTAACACTGAAACAAGCACAAGTAGGTCGCCGAAACACACCATTTCTCGACCCCGTGATCCTTCCGTGTCTGCATCAGCTGCTTCGGACAGTCGGAGACCAGCGTCGCCGTCATCCTCTACTCCTCCGTCTGCCGAAATGAACACGTTTTTGACTCCCGGTGGAGCGTCATCCGGTCTCTCCGGTGCTTCATCAACATCATCAGGTGGCCCCACAACACAGTATCGAACACTCACGTCAACAGCCGCTGAGAGGAAACGCACGGTTGCGGCATGTCGAGCCCTCAGAGCTCAAATACAGCGTTTCGAGGATGCATTCGTTAAACTTCATGGACGTCCACCCAAGGGTGCTGCGGAGAGAGCACCATTGGCAACAACCTATGCTCAATATCGGGAATGGAAAAGAGCCATTCGCGCAGATGCGGCATGCCGTATACAAGCTCTCCTTCGAGGTGCCCGGCTGCGCTTGATCTTGATGCGATCAGGTGACTCTGCTTTCACACGTGTTGTATTGCGCAGAGCCGGTCGCCCGGGCTCGTCCCCTGATTTGGCCATACCAGCGGATATCGGGAGGTCTGAAATCGAGCGTGGTATCAGTGCAACCTCGTCCACAGAGAGTGGCTTTGGTAGATCCTCAAGTTCTTCGCTTTCTCCACATTGGACGAGTAGGCAAGTTCGGAATAGGATAAGCGGCGATGATCGGTCCACGGCGGATAGTAGCGTCTCCGAATCGGTTCCGGGTACAAGCGTTTCCCCTCCCCCTGTTATGTCTATGGAGTTCGCTGGTCTTTCGCTCAAAGAACTACAGGCGCGAAAACGAGATCTGAAACAACAACTGAAGCAATATGATATGGACTTTGCTCGAGTCAATGGTCGAATGCCTGTTAAAGCTGAAAAGGAACCAATACGGCACTTGTATGAAAGTTATAATGCCTTGAAGAGTCAAATAACTTACATGGAAAATGAAGGCAGGATGAGTTCTCCGATCAATAATACATCTGCTCAACCAACGGTTTCTCCTCCCTCTGGCCCTGAAAGCAACGACGAACCTGAACGTCCGAGACCGAGATTACCCAAGGATTCTCCATCTCAGGATCTCGCATCCTTGAAGGCAGAAAAACAGGAACTACATCAAATGCTACGGTCTTACGAGAAAGACTTTTTCAAGAAACACAAACGCCAGGTTTCAAGCTTTGCTGATATTAAACCTGTCGCGCCTCAATATCGAAGGTACAAAGAGATCAAGAAGGCCATTGCCACCTATCAAAAGGAAAGATAGAGTAATCGTGCTATGGCATCCTAGTTAGTGGTCCCTTAGCCAAGCTTATTACAGCGAATTGAAACAACCTGAAGCAAGAAGCGATGTCCCCTTGAAATAGGAGTATATACTCATGTGTGGAGGGAAGGATATGCTGGCGTCATAGTAGGAGTAGCTCTAGAGGCATTGTAGCTCAAATATCCCAAAATCCAAACGTGTGCGTTCATGGCACCTTTAATTTTTTTTCATTTTGTTGCTCTGTTGCTCTGGCTTCGTACCATAAGATGAGCGCTGGTAATCAAGGCACACCACCTGAACCTGACCCGTCGTCGGTTCCAATGGTGCTTCAGGATCTGCACAAGTTCTTATCCTATCGAGCGGGTAGTGATGACGAAAAAGGTAGTATTGCGACCGACAAGATGTCTCCGCTCTTTGACATGTCCGCCATGGCTGTCCCAGTGGCCGCAATGAAGGTCCTTTTGGGGGTTGTTGAAAGAACAGAAGCAGAAACTATGATGCAGCTGCAGGACGAGCTTCGGCAAGCTGCTGATTTGATGATGGAAAGATCGTCAACGGCAACTTCTGGCCGCTCAAACATCGCCCTTCAATCAGGGTGTGAGCTGTTCTTGAAGTACATCACCAGAACGTTCTTGGAACTCCCAGATTTTGAACAATGTAAAAAAGCAATTCTGGAAAGAGGTCAGCGATTTCAAACAATAAGCTTGGCAGCTAGAGATAGAATTGCCGCACAGGCATGCGCTTTTGTACCCAAAGATGGCACTGTCCTCACGCATGGATACTCTCGTGTCGTTGCGAATATTCTTCTTGAGGCAATGAAACAAAACAAGCAATTCGATTTGATTGTTCTTGAAGGTCGCCCAGATTGCGCTGGTGTAAAAGCAGCTAAGTTCTACGCCGAGGCTGGCATTCCTGTTCGTATCTGTCTAGATTCTGCAATGGGCACAATAATGGAACAAGTGGACGTCGTCTTGACTGGGGCAGAAGCCATTGCAGAAAATGGGGGTGTGATTAATAAAGTTGGCACCTATACTTTAGCTTGTTGCTCAGCAGCTTGCAACAAGCCGATGTATGTGGCTGCAGAATCGTACAAGTTTGCGCGCTTGTATCCTCTTCGGCAGTCTGATCTGCCACTTAATCCAAACAAGCCATCTACGGATGTCGGTGCTACTGACATCGCGTACCACAATCCCTCAGTCGACTTCACACCGTCCAAGTTCATTTCGTTGCTGTTTACGGACTTGGGTGTTTTGACGCCGAGTGCCGTTTCGGACGAACTTATAAGGCTTTATCAGTAGTTGTTGTCCAGGAAATAGCATCCAATTTGTTTGTGACACATTTATGAACCCCTGCCTATGCGGCGTCTCTTGCCCTGACATCCCGGACGTTTACTCTCCAGACTTCTGGGATAGATTCTTCGTCATATCCTTCCATCAACGCTAACACTTGCGAACTACTTTCAAGCGCTTGGTTGAGCTTGCGGACCACAAGTGGGCTGACCTGGCCTTCTTTGCAAGCCCGGCGGAAAACGAGACCTACAATCTCCTGCCTTGAACTCGATGGCATGAGCTTTGCAAGTACACCAAGGAAGGAGCCGTATGTGACGTGGTTAGCTGCAACAGAGGAAGTCTGGATCTCTTCAAACGTTTGGCAAGCCACTTTCAATGCCTCCTCAGTTACTGCACCGCCGGTTGGATCAGAGTGCTCTGCGGCGTTGAGCACAGCATTGTAGCTGAGAATGTTGGGACGAGCACCAGGGTTGCTGCTAGTCTTCATCTTCTGTAGCACCCTGGAAGCCTCCACGGCTTTGTAGGGAATTTTGGACCTGGCGAAATTCTGGATCAGAGCAGTATATGCATGGACATTAGGTTTTGGCCCTTTCCGCTCCATTTTCTGAATTGTTCGCTTCGCAAATTCCAGTGAAATGTTTTCTCGCGACTTTGCAAAGCAATCTAAAACGTTTGTGTAGGTTTTCAAGTTAGGTCTGAGCTTTTTGTTTCTTTCTACAGTCAAAAGAATTTGTCTTGCTCTCCTCGCCGCCTCATAATCACCACTTCTAGCCCAGCAATGTATCAAAGCATTATAGACCCTGATATCAAGAGGCACTCCTCTCTTTACTGATGCTTCAACCAGCCGTTCGGCACAACGCGGCATTTCCTTATCATCAACAGACGCCAGAGCGAACAAAACGTTTGATATAAGTGAGGAATCTAGCGGAAAGTCGGGATCCGTCCATGCTCTATTGAAGGCCTTTTCTGTTGCTTCAATGGCAACATGAGAAGACAATCGATTGCAATAAGAGGATATCAACGTGCTGTACGACACAGAATCTCGTTTGGGCATCCGATTAAAGAGCCTTTCTGCGCGAGTAATGGCACCGGGCCGATTGTCCAAGGAAAGGGCGTGAATGACAATATTGAATGAGCGAATATCTGGTCGAATGTCCGTGTACTCTGCATTTTCGAGACAGAGCTTTAGAGATTCTTCAGCCCTGCCGGGTGATTTAGACAACGAGTGGGCAAAGAGTATTTCATTGAAGCACTCAACAGTTGGAACCACGTCTGCTGCCTTTTGCATATTCTTGTAAAGTGATTCAACTTTCTGAACATTTCCTTCCAACGCGTACCCATGCATAAGAATGGTGTACGAAACAGCATCCGGGAAAACGCCAGGTTCATCACCCTCTACCTTCATTTCCGAAAGGATGTCTTCGGCTCTGTCAAAGTTCTTTGCTCGAGTGTGGATAGTCAGCATCAAATTGTATGAGATGGTATCTAGATTGCGATCCACTCTGCCGTCCCGATAGAGAGTTTTCCATTCTTGAACGATATCGTCCGCCAACTGTGCGGTATCGGAAGGCGTGCTTCTAGACAGCGTAGTCAGAACTGAGTTAATCGACAATAAATCCGGCTTCAGCTCAAATCGAGTTTCGCTTTGATCAACCATGTATCGGAAAAGGCTAGTCGCAAGTGCTACCTTGTTACGAAGGTTCGACTTTGCTAGTTGCAAGAGCGCCGAGTTGCAGTTTTTCGTGTTCATTCCGTATTTCTTAAACCTTCCATCAGTCCATGATCCCTTGAGCATTTCGATTATTTTCTCGTCATCTTGAGCGACGTCCAGCTTGGTATAAACGCCAGCAATCTCCGGTTTCGCAAGCAAGGACTTGGTTCTCACTGCAGAAGCCAGATGGAGGGACGGATTAAGACATGGATGAACAGCCTGCCAACTGCCCTTGAAAAACGAGAAACCCCTGCAGTTGTCCACAAACCCAAGCCAGAAAGGGAGTACAAGCAGCGCTGAGCGTTTTGGGAGAACTGCGAAGGTCATGCCTTCTTCAGACTCTGGATATGAGTGTCTCAATTATACAGATCGTTACCAACAATCAGATTTCAAAGCGTTCCTTCTCTCTGCTATTTTTGGAGGCCATTTGGTCCATGGTTTCTGGGAAATGTACAAAGGTTGACGTGGGGGAAACTACGGAGCTCAAGAGCTAGAGGGCAAAGTCTATCATGGTCATAGATCGAAAGAGCAGATAGCAACACAAAAGTCTGGAGAACGATCTGGAGCCCGAGCGTGCAGGTCGGTTTCGCATCGACGACCACTAGCGACGGCACGCACCCCATGGCAAAATAGGCGCAGCGAGCAGAGAGACCCTTTTCTTTCTGTTGTGGCCATCGAATTGAAGCGGCGGCAACAATACATCTCTCAGAAAGAGAACAATCACACACGTCCTCTGTCTCTTGAGTGGTAGTCAGTGGTACAGAGAACGGCAAGTGGTGAAAGTGTTCTGATCTAAAGTCATTACACCTTATTTCAAAGGTGGTGACACCGGAGACGTGAAACGAGGTGGGTGGTCTTTGTGCCTTTGGATGACCGTCTTGTCTGCCGGCAATACCCAACCAACCACACGTTGATCCATCTGTTTTACTTTAGTGTACTTAATCGGTTTCTCGTCGTGGAAGGGGTGCTTCGTGCAGATTGTTTGGTTCATTGAGGCGTCATTCGGAACAACCTCATTGCGGGGCTTGAATTGGAAGAAATGCGCCCATCCTCCAGCAATCAGAATGATGAGGGTTGGATCGATTCCATGATTGAACTTCTGCTTTCGGTTCGCCAGAAAAAGCCTGGAACTCCAGTCGACATCTCAGCGGCCGATGCAACCCAGCTCTGCACCCAAGCACGTGATCTGTTTCTGTCTCAGCCGATGCTTCTAGAATTGGGTGCTCCCATTAAGATATGCGGTGATGTTCATGGACAATACACTGATTTGTTGCGGTTGTTTGAATACGGTGGCTTTCCTCCTGAGGTAAGGAAACACTTTTGATAATCATGGATGGCTGAATTCTTTCATGTTCTAACAGAATACCATTTCTAGGCCAATTATTTGTTTTTGGGTGATTATGTAGATCGTGGAAAACAGTCTCTTGAGGTTGTATGTCTACTGTTTGCTTACAAAATCAAATATCCCGAAAATTTCTTTTTGTTGCGCGGAAATCACGAATGTGCCGGTATCAACCGCATTTATGGTTTCTACGATGAATGCCGTCGCCGCTTCTCCGTGAAAATGTGGAAGCAGTTTTGCAACACTTTCAACTGCCTGCCATGTTGTGCCGTCATTGACGACAAAATTATTTGTATGCACGGTGGACTTTCCCCTGAACTTAGTCAAATGGAGCAAATCGCGAATATTGCTCGTCCATGTGATGTCCCGGATACTGGACTTCTCTGTGATATACTTTGGGCAGACCCCGACCCCGGTATCACGGTACGTTCTCTTTGCTTTTATCTTTCTTTTCTATTCAAGGCCTTACGCTCACTGGAATCGAAATACAGGGATGGGGAGAGAATGATCGAGGTGTGTCCTTTACTTTTGGAGGTGATGTAGTACGCCAGTTCCTCCGTAGGCATGACTTGGACCTTGTGGTTCGGGCACATCAAGTCGTTGAAGACGGCTATGAATTTTTTGCTGGACGAGAGCTTGTGACTGTGTTTTCAGCACCAAATTACTGTGGTGAATTCGATAATGCAGGGGCGATGATGACTGTCGATGATACTCTAATGTGTTCCTTTCAGATTCTGAAACCAGCGAGCGCTGCACAACAGCGGGGAGGCTACGGCGGAGGGCGCCAAGGAACACCAGGCCGAACAGGTGGACGGTAAATGTTCTACTCCTATAAGCACTTGTAGCTGCTATCTGTGAAAACGCCTACCAACAACATGAACTATATTAGCACGCTTTGCCCCGACTCGACACTTTGATCAGTTACTTGAAGACGTGATCGCTGGCGGACCGCGCAGGCAAAATAGTATATCACGGCTATTGCCATAACCAGTAGTGAGACCAGAAACGAGACATATCCAGCAAAATCAATCTTGTTACTGTTCTCCACATAGTTCCCTTCCTTTCGCTCAGACATGAAGTCTATCCACAAGAGAAAGAAATCGTACGTCCCATGAAAGAGAACTGCAGGGGTGAGGATTCTTCCAAGTCTTGCTGTTCGAGTGACTTCAACATCTCGTTCAACCACCCGGATACTCTGCAAGGCAGCTGCGATAGGGTGGACAGGGAATAGGGAGCGAGCAACGAGGACAGAGAGCTCCATACCAATGGAGTTTCCGCTGTACACAAAAATATAGACAAGATTTTCGCAGCAAGTGAATCCCATGGAGACACAAATCATGGACAAAGTAATGGCTCCTCCAAGCGATTGAACTGATTTTTTCTGCTTGGAGAAATCCAGTTGTTCCAGTTCAAGCTGCTGGCGCCGGCGAAATTCTTGTCTTCGTGTTTCTTCTTCGTCACCGTCGTCAGCCCCTTGTTGAATCACGACAGTCATCGCTTCTTCAACTTCACGTTGCGTCATGAAATCAGGGTGTTCGACCATTCGATAGCCAAAGTACTTACAGGCCTCTTCCACCTTTAACATAAGGGTCGAAGCAGCAAACAGGTCAGGGATGAAATGTTGACGATTAGACGTAGGTCCTTTTATGTGAAACTTACAAATGCGGCGAGACAGAAGGAGCAAAAGGCCAAATAAAAGGTGTAGAAGACTGGATGACGGTGACCAAACGCTCGAAGATACGAGTCGCTTTCGGTTTTCCCCGCTACATTGCGGGCAAAGCTATCCGCACCAAACACGGCCACCCAATCACTGGAGTAGCCATCCTCGTCGACAACCACGCCAACTCCTGAGAGGGCCATTGCCAAATTAATGAAAGCGCGAGCAGTGACCCCCAGAACAAGTTCCCAAACAATGGCCATTGCTGTGGAAAGGCAGAAACCCGCCGCAAAAAACTTGATCATGGCATCTAACGATAGATTGGTGGGACGAGGTCTGTTGCAAAAGAAGCAGAAAATCGCGGTCAAACCCAACGCCTGCAGCCAAACAGCACAATAAACCAAGAAATCTTTCCACCCAAAAACCCTCCACTCCGGAACAGCCAAGTCAAGACCATACTTCCAAAAGTACTTGCCACCAAAGCTCCAAATTAAGATCAACCCTGTTACTGTCAAGGCAAACTGAACAAGTTGCCACGAAAGATTTGACAAAGCAACAAATGGTGTTGCTGTCTCATCTGTGTTGTTTCTCGATTCCTCATATCCCAAGTCAGTGTCGTGTCCAGAGTTGCGGTCCGATCCTCTTGCTCCCTGTAAAAGCCCTCCCACGGTCGGATTTCTTGTATTGCCTCTATTGCTACCTGTACCATGACGTTTCTTGTAAATGGCCGGATAATAATGGGAGATTGGTTGCATGGAAATGTAATCAACACGCCGATATGCGGCTGGGAGAATGGCGGATTCGACTTCTCTGGCCTCCTGCGCCAAAGCGCAAATACCGCAAAGCTGTAACTGATGTCCGCACCAAATAGCCGGGCAGGCATAGTCCCACAAGCATCGAGAGAGATTTGCCTGACGACGACGAGCGTCACGGGCTGCTTGGCGTTGGTTTTCGTCCGTTTGTTGGTCGTCTTGTGGTTGCTGAAAAGGTCGCAATTCGTAGGCCGCACGATCTTCGGCATAACAACCCAAGAGACAGCACGGATGAGCACATCCAAAATCTCGCTGTGATTGTCCTAAATAATATTCTTGTTCCTGATTGAAATCATCCGGAGGATCTTGTTCCAAAAGTACAGCTAGATTCTGGTGTCTGTTGGCTTGAAGCGCCGACTTGGTCCATAACAAATCCTTTCGAATCTCAATTCTTTTCGATCGTCCCTTGTAGCACTGGCGGATCAAGTACACAAGGAGGAGGACAATCGTGGCGGTGGTAAAGATTTGATTCATGGACTGGTCAGGAATTCTCATGGCACCCGCCGCAGCAAGGGCAAAGATGAGCAGGGGGAAAAATATATGCAACCAAAAGCGTCGGGCAATAGAGGGAGGGGTGATTCCCTGCAACAAGTAGCGGTCTCGATCGGATTGAAAAATGCCTCCACAGGCCATGGCACAGCAGTCCACCCGTTCAAACTCGGTGGCAATGTACATGTCATGCATGGACGTGGAAAATCCACGATATCGAGTGTCATTCAGGTTTCGATGATCCTGCAAGAGGACTTCATGAGAAGCCACGAGACTCACGGGATCTCCCCCCGAGGAACGACTCGCTGGACTCACAGAGGCTTGTGGATGCTCGGCAAAGGACCGGTAATTTGTGACGGGTCCTTGCTGCGGATGATACTGCGATGCGCCGCCGTCGGGTCTTGGTGATTGAGACTGAGCGCCATGTTGTGACGTGGCCATTTTGGAATCCTCTACCAGGGAGCTTGAGGACTTGCGTCCATAAAGGTTACTCGGCATGTTTTTGTTGGATGTCTTGTCCTTGTCTGGTTTATGAGCACAAACGGAAGAAAGGGCAGTCACTCCAACCAATGAATAGACGCTACAAAAAGGCAACGATTGATCCAAACCGTTCCACCCAAGCAGCCACCAGTGACGAGTAACTCGCAATCGCAGCAGATCTTTTCTCTCTTTCACTAATAAGGAAGCACCTCCATGGACATGGACGAGAATGAGAGGGATACCGCGAAACAATCGGTTGAAACCTGTGTCACTTGAAACTTTGGACGACCCGACCGACGCCACTCTGTGCGCCGGCCGTCTTCTCGCGCGATTGCTACCGCGTGCCGGGAGGTCGCGTTTCCGGTCGCAAAGAAGGTGGTCGACGAGCGAAAGGGCAGCTGGGACGACAAGATCTGACGACGAAGGATCGAATCACCCGCAAACAATCAACTTTCAACTTGGTTCATTTCCATGTAATAGATCATTGAACATTGAAGACACTTGTCTGTGGCCCCAGATGAAAGTAATCTTGCTCGGAGCGGATCATCAAAATCAAGAGAGAAAGACCGTTCCCCACATTTGCGACCAGAGTTACTTCTATCGGCATTCACATTCATCCACCTATCATGGCCAGGATGAGGATATGTCTATTGCTATCATGTCCTGTGTTGTTGGCTGTTACAACTCATGCTTGGAACAATGTGCTTCCGACGCGTATTGTGGAGACCAGAAACGTCCGCAATGCGCCGAGTACTCCACTACTTGGTCCAAGAAGATCACTGGTGCTTCCTGCCTCGACAATGAATGAAGCTCCCACCGAGCAACAGCAACAACAACAGAAGAAGAAGGTTTCTTCGCGATTAGAAAAGGCTCAGCAGCTGTTGGGGCAACTTTCGGATGACAAGGGGGGAGACAGTTATTTGTTTGATGTGATTCCCGCCTCCAGTGCTGCTACTAGCAGTTCCAGTACGAATAACAACAATCGCCGTTCGTCTTCCGACGTTGCCTCGAGCACATCCTCCTCTTCGGATGCTGCTGCTGCGGTCGTTCCCGACACGGTCTGGTGGAATGGCAATTTACAAGGAGGTGTGGAGGGAAGCAATGTTGTCACTCGTTGGTCTCGTGGTGTAAAGGTGGCAGAACCCCTTGTCAAATACGATCCCATTCAGGCCAAGAACCGACTCTTTCGACAACCGGCCAAATGGTTGGTCCGAAATTTCCAAATTGCCGTGCCACTGGGATGGTGGGTCGTGGGCGTGGCCTTTGATTTTTCCATGGGACGACAAAAGTTTTCCAGTCATCGTCGACAACGGGCGCAGCAACTCTCCACGGCGATTTCCAGTTTGGGACCGGCCATTATCAAGGGGGGACAGGCATTGGCCAGTCGACCAGATTTGCTACCCAATGAATACTTGGAAGAATTACAAAAGTTACAAGACGATGTTCCACGGTTTTCAAATAAAGTTGCGTTCAAGACGGTAGAAGAAGAACTGGGAGTCGAGGACTTTGCCCAAGTCTTTGAACTCGAATTCGAAGAGCCTGTCGCGGCAGCGTCGATCGGGCAAGTGTACAAGGGACGACTCGTAGCGAACGGAGATACAGTCGCCATCAAAATTCAACGCCCCGGATGTGAAGAGATTATTGCGTTGGATCTGTACATTCTACGCTGGTGGTCGGGTGTGTACACTCAAATTTTTAAGCTTCTGAACCGCGATATTGATGTTCAGTCCATTATCGATGACTTTGGAGAACTCATTTATCGTGAAATTGATTACGTTGCCGAAGCCGCAAATGCACAACGCTTTAATGAACTTTACGCAGGTGTGACAGATGTCTTTGTCCCCAAAATTTACAGTGACCTTACCACACGAAAAGTCCTTACCATGGAATGGGTGGACGGATGCCGCCTCACGGACGATCCGGGTTTGCGCCGGTATGGACTGGACAATTCCAAACTTGTTGACACGCTGGTCCAATGCAGTCTTCGACAAATTCTCGAGAACGGATTCTTTCACGCCGACCCTCATGCTGGTAAGTAGCTGTTGTGGCAGGACATCATGATTTCTTGCTTGTGCCACTCACCATCTCGATTTTCAGGCAATCTACTGGCTTGTCCTGATGGTCGATTGTGCTATCTTGACTTTGGAATGATGTCTTATGCTACTCTTGATCAAAGAAACGGATTCCTGTTGGCCGTTGTCAATGTCGTTAATCGTGATTGGGCCGCTCTTGTACAGCTCTATCAACGTCTCGGTTTCATCCCCCCAGACACAAACTTGCTGCCCATTGAAGAGGCTCTTGAACGGACGCTTCCCGATGCACTCAATGCCGATATCAGTGAATTGAACATTAAGAATATATTCAACAAATTGGGGGATATCATGTATACATACCCATTCTCGTTACCTCCCTTTTACATTTCAATTATTCGATGTTTGGGTGTTCTCGAGGGTTTGGCAATCCAAGTGGATCCCAAGGCTCGCATTGTAAGCGAGTCCTACCCGTATGTTGCAAGCCGTGTCTTGACCGATAAGTCGGATGACCTCCAAGAGGCATTTCGACGTTTGGCCTTGACGAAAGAAGGGAACATTCGATGGGACCGGCTCGAAGGCTTGCTTGACGAAGCAAAGGATTCGGCGGGATATGATGTATCAGCCGCCCTTGATTTGCTGTCAGACTATCTTGTTGGTGATAACAGTGATAAAATTTTGGATGATTTGGTTCACCAAATTGTCAATGCTGCAGATAGTCTGGGGGCTGAATCTCTGCGCTATGTTGGTCAGGCCGCAAGGGCATTGGCAATCAACGACGAAGCCACAGCAGTGAAGGCATTCCGAGCCATTCAAGAGCTTTTGAACGCCCAAGATGCTTCCACTGCGAGGCAACTTGTACAAGATGATTTGCAAAAGGTGCTTCCTGAACTCACACCGTCCATGCAACGCTTTGGTAGCATTGTGTCGTTGCTGGGAACTGCCAGCAGTGATCAGACCGATCCTTCCAAGTTCGTTCCGATTGTGCGTAAACTTAATGAAGAGCCAAGGATACGTCAAGCAGCCAGTCAGGTTGCGGCCCGACTGAGTGAGCGCATCTTGAGCAGAGGACTCAGAGCCGTATTTGGACTACCGCCACCACAGTTTGGTACTGCTAGCGCGTCCTCTACTGTGACAGAGGACATGTCTGCCGTGTAAAATGGCCACTACCTAGAATATAGCTCTACTCATAACACTAAGCTTAGCAACAGAATGTTTGGATCTGGCTCTATTTGATGCGTTTCTTGGATTTCTTGGTCTTCTTTCCACTCCCTTTCCCTTTGTTATTTCGTAGATTTTGCTCTTGTTGGACTTCATGATCTATCTCGTCACTGTCCACACTTTTGCGCTTTACCCGAATAGTTTGAATCTGTACAGTTCCAGTTCCACCCTCCAGGTCCTTATCTTTAAGTGCATTTGACCACTGGTCGTCTGAGCCCTTGACTGCATATTGCATGTATTGGTCGTCTCCCGAAACCGATGTGGCAATTCGTCCATCACCTGGTTCTTCATTTTGCTTCTGAAGCGTTTTCATAGCTTCTTTAGCTGCCTCAGATACATCCTCGTCGAGAGTCTTTTCAGCAACGTCTTTCATTCGATCCGCTGTTTCTTCGGCCTGCTTTCGTTGCTCTCCTCCAAGCATCTCTGCCTCCTCTTTTGCTTCCAGGATAGCGTTGAACGCAATCGACACCTTCCTCATTGCCTTGTTGAACATAGCAAGTACTTGGTTTCCAGGAAGATTGAGCTCCTTGGTCAGGCTATTAACAGAACAGTTTTGCAAACCCAGACCACATAAGAGTGCTGCTTGGACGCTCGACACAGAGAAGTCCGAACCCAGTCTACCCATAAAGTACAGTCTCGAAATACATGGTAACAGATCAGCAACCAAGTGGTGATCCGATAAGTTTCGGCCATATACCTCTAGACGCTTCAGATCATGGGGAGTGAGGAATGACTCCAGCTCTTCAGAAGTCATCTTAACCGATGCTGTACCAGATCTCTCCGATATAGAAAGGCCTGCCTCTTTCTGGGCGGCTTGGAGATCGATGTTTTCCAGGACGGACAATGCAAGGCGGACATCCATGTCACGAAAGGGGCCTGCGAGAAGAGAAATGAATCGACGCCTTGTGTCGCCGACAAACGCTGGAAACCAGGATGCATCGACACCTGATGTTTTCGGTAACGCTCGAACCATAATCGCTGAATATTCTCCCGTGAGTTCGTTTTTCGTCTGTCGCAAGTAAAGCATTTTCAGACCAGCACGAGCCCAGAACTTTTGAAGATCATAGGTGAGTCCGAATGATGTTCCAACCCAGTCAAGTCGTGGTGCTTCAACTTCTGTCAGAGGTAAGAGGAGAGGTGGAAGCTCCTTTTTTGGCCGTAGGCTTTCTCCCAGAATTCCTTGCCCTTTATGACCATCCGTTTCCTCGTCCGTCTCGTAATCTTGTTTCCTCTCTCCGTCTCCGTCTGAGCTCTGGTCGTCGTCATATCGGTTCAACGAGACCAGTTCTCCATTGTAGAATCGGCAGAGCAATTCGATTGCTCTTGATCCATACCCCATACTCTGTACAGAGGGGTGGACCGCAATTCGAACGATGCGAGCTCCGCTTAGTTGGGCGAATTTGGAATCTCCAAATTGCTGAGATAAAGTCCAAGGAATCAGATCTCCGGCGGAGCGGTGTCCCCTGGCAAGTTGAGCTTCCACAGCTTTGCGCGATATTTTCCCTTCCAGTGCCACTTGGATCACGGCTAGTATATCTGGCAGGGAATCCACGTCTTTTTCCGCGGAAGGAGAAAGAAGCACATAAAGTCCATGCGATGGAGCGTCCGAGAGCATTTGTAAATCGTTTGGTGTGTTTTTGTAATGAGCGCTTGTGTATAGACCCATTATTTTTTGAAGAAAGGATTCTGACAGCTTATGAAACGAAAACAAGGCATCTCGGTCGACGCTGTACAATTCACAATCTTCGGGAGCCGGGGCTCCTCCATTGAGCTTCAAGTTGGCACTGGATCCAGAATCAAGGCAAAGCAAGTCGTTTAGCCATCGTTCGACAGGATCTTTTGCCGCATACCGAATCGGAGTTTGCAGTTCAATCTCTCGAAGCGGACCCAACAATTTTGAGGGATCGCCACCTAAGGACACTGCGGCTGCCGCAGCGGCCCATCGTTGTTCATGGACCTTGAACTCGCCTTTCTTGGACTGAGCACCCACCACACCTCCGGCTGCCTCGGTGGCGGCCGCTACCTCAGCTCCACGACCAAGTTTGGCCTCTCTCAATTCTTTGATTAACTTGAGCGACAATGCTCTCCCAGTACCTTCATATCCATTGACAGTCGAAGATAGAAAGGTCAATCGATCGGGTTGTCGCATCAAAGCTCGTACCATGGGAAGGGGAATTGCTGCTGCTTCATCAATCGCCACAATCTCTGCACTAGTAAACTTATCTGTCTCGGATGGTGCAATGTATTTGCAAGTTTGACGGTGGCTTCGAAAGATATTGATACCAATAATACATTTCGTAGCTTCCCGTCCTGAAGCTTTGTTGTAAACGACACTGTAGTCCATGTGCTCCTGAAATTTGAGAGCTTTGAGTCCCCGACACAAAAAGTCAAAGACAGCGACAAGATTCTCAGGCTCCGGTGCCGTAACACAAACGGTGGAATAACCCAGAGAAATGGCACCAGCGAGACATAGCCCAATGGTGGCCGACTTGCCTCGCCCACGAGCCGCCGTTAAGGCAACCGTGGATTTTAGAGTCTTTTCTTTGCATGCCTCCAAGAACACCAACAGGGCATTGGCTTGATCAAGGGTTTTGGCCAAATCCACCAGCACGCCCACATGTGGCGTATCTACGAGAGAAGCTTTCAGTTCCTTTAGCTCGTCGTCCTCAGGGGTGGAGGGAACCACGAGTTCACCAGCTTCGCCTTTCTCCATGCTTCGTGGTTCGAGACTACGCAGAGCTTTCCGACTGAGCGGCAAGACATTTAATTCGTCGTCACACACTACACAGTTTGGGCAACGGCCCAGACTTAAGATGAATCGTTCATTGAACCGAGGGACAATATCCCCAGCCGATTCGGTTCTGTAGCGATTGTGAACATCCATGGCCATGGCATACAATTGTTTCAGCGACTTGACGGTTCTCAAGAGAAAGATTATAAGTCCTCCTCCAGAAACAGTTTCAATCGTCCTGGCCATGAGATTTGGTGTCAATGCTTCAAAGTCTTGCAAAACCAACATTCCCACCGTCGTTCCCAGCACCCGATGGCTGTCTCGATAGTAACACCAGGTAATATCGGTTTGACTGATAAAAAGTTCAAAATTGTCCACTTGATCAGAATTTTTCTCCAGCCCACGTTCTTTCTGTTTCTTTAGCTTTTTCATGCGTTTCTGCCGATGTGTCGAAAAACCCAGTTCCTTCTTGTAGCACCAAAGCACTTTGGGACGACTCTGGATGGTGCATTTGGTCAAGATTTGATGCAAATTTGGCACCTGATCTTTTCCATGGTCACCGACAAGGACCAAGATGGAGCGTTGACTTGATACCACCGATCGTTCCAACAATGTCCGAATTCGTTCGTCCAATCGCTTCCGAACCATGGTCGCAACACCACAGAGAAGAAAAGATTTCGATGCGCAAAATGGAAAAAGTGGGGATGCGGGGACGGTTGGTTCTGAGATGATGCGCGACCCATCAACGGACGACGACCGACGACCAGCACCACTGGGAACGTCTGTCAGCGAACGGTTACCCCAGGAACTGTGTTGTGCCGGTGCCACAAATTCTGGTGTGCAACAACAAACAACAGTTCCAACGTTCCAACAACCAAGTTTGTTTCAACAGAGTGTGGAGAAGAAGTCCTTTGACAATGACGGATAATGTTCGCGTCGAAGAGGAGGAAAATAGACTTCGCGAACGGTTGAAGGCGAAGTCTCAGATGCGTCGAGATCAAAACAATAGTACCAATGGGAATGGTCGAACCGCCTCTGTGGAAAGAGACCCGGACACGCGACGTTCCGATCGTGGAGGTTCTCCTCCTAGGGATAGATTCCATCGTCACGGTGACCGAGGTGGACGTGATCGCTACTCGTCTCCTTACGATGACCGAAATCGGCGAATGCCCCCTCGAGACGACCGGAGACCACGGGATGACTTTTATGGTCGTCGGGGACCGCACGATTATCTACCACCTCCTTCTCGGAATCACCACCGACCGCGAAGTCAAGACCCCTATTACCCGCCACCGTCGAGAGGCAGCGGAGGTCGTAGAGGACCACGGGGAGATGATCGTTATGGACGAGACCACGATGGTGGTAGAAATCCTCCATCCCACCGGCACCGGAACAGATCCAGGTCTCCCAGTCGAAGCAGGAGCAATTCCTACGATGACGACGGTTCGTCTCGTTCTGGATCTCGAGGACGAGGCCGCTACCGCCAACGCCGATTTCATCGCCGGTCGCGCTCACGATCACGTTCATTGAGTCCTTCTGAATCAGAATCCGACTCGGAATCCTCCCAATCGTCGGTGGAAAGTGTCAAAGAGGATGGGACCAAAGAAGACTCCAATTCCTACACGAAGGATCAGAGAACTGTTTTCGTGACCCAGTTGGTTCAGCGGACTGTTGAACGTGATATTAAGAAATATTTCGCCAAGAATAACCTCAAGGTAAATGAAGTAATTTTGCTTCGTGACAAGCGCACTGGACGTCACAAAGGTTGTGCTTATGTTGAATTACGCAGGATTGAAGATGTTCCCACAGCGGTTGGTTTATCCAATATAGCGCCTTCTTTTCAGCGCTTTCCGATTCTCATTAAAGCCTCTGAAGCGGAGAAGAATTACGTTTCTGGATTGGCGTCGTCGGCCCTCACGGCATCCGACATGGGACAAACACTTTCGGCAGGCCCTTTGCGAGGCCCTGATGGCAAGTTGATTGAAGCTCAAAAAGTGTACGTGGGCTCTCTTGACCATTCTGTTACCCAAGCACATTTGTTTGTTTTGTATAGCCAGTTTGGACAGCTCGAGAAGGTTTCTTTACAGGTGGATTCAGCTTCTGGTCAGAGTAAGGGATTTGCGTTCTTGTCCTTTCGCGACCCCAAAGAGGCCAACCTGGCCATTCAAACCATGGGTAATCAAGTATTGGCGGGACGTCCAATGAAGACTGGTTGGGCTGTCAATCAAATTGCCTCCATTCCTGGAGCAGAAGTGGTAACGTCGGATGAGTTCCCTCCTGATGCATCAGCACGGGCAACCAATGCCTATAAAGTTTTGGGTCAGCTAACCATGGGTGTTCCTGTGTCTCAGATTGGCCAAATGGCCTCAAGTACGACTACTGCACCAACGAATCCTTCGGCGAATCGGGTTCCTACCGTGGCAGAAGCAAGGGCTACCTTGGCAGCTTCGGGACCAATGACTGTAACGCATGAGCAACCGGTGGTGGCTCAAGTGGCGGCCGTTGCGGCTCCTCCTCAAGTTCCAGCGACCGACCCCACCAAGGTTGGCAATGCAGAAAATCCTTCCAATCATATCTTGGTACACAACATGTTTGACAAGGATCAAGAAACGGAAGCAGGCTGGGAAAACGATATCAAGGAGGAGTTTGAAGAAGAATGCACCAAATTTGGTAAAATATTGAAGATTAAAGTCATGTCCACGGAACCCGGCGGTAAGATTTATGCATCCTTTGATACCAAAGAAGGAGCTCAAAACTGTGCTTCCAGTTTAGCAGGGCGATGGTTTGATAAGCGAAGGCTTCAGGTGGAGTTTGTTACGGAAAGTGCGGTGCCTGTATAAGAGCGGACCTGAAAATGAAAGGACTTGGTCCGTGAGAGTGTGGGGAATGCATCCACTGAGTCATTGTACTTGTGGAGCTAATGTAGTAGGTTCTCAGATTACTATTAGATCGTTAGTTGATCTGGAAAATGTGGACTAACCTGGCCTTGCCTGCAATCTTTTCTATCAGGTCGCAACGTGCTTCGGACGCGCATGGCTTTTTCCCATTTGGGCGGACAATGGAGGAACATAGTCCTGCACATGCAACGTTCTACTCGCCAGTTTACTCCAGATCACGACCCTTCATTGTCTCACCTGGAAAAATCCCGGTAAGTCCAGTTCTCTAGCTTCGCACGGTTTTGCGGAGGACATCAGTTAGGGGACTAAAAGAGGTTACTCGCGCAAGGAAAGTAGAATCAATAATTTAAGTATCAGTTTGTTTCAATGCTGCAAGAGCAAACAATCTCTCTACATTTATGAAGAGACATGAATCTATTTCCAAATTATCTCTGCCTGTGCATGAGGAGCGAACAATGGCACATATTACAGGGTTCCATTGCGCTCTCTAGCTAGCGGAAATGACGACGATACAGCTGTTGTCAAAGCCACATGGCAATACTACACTTCACATGGACGCGACTTGGAGAAGAACCTCCGAGGCGATCTGGTGGAAGGCGTGAAAGGTGAAGAGGTGGATGGGGTGAGGGGAGTGCTTTGCCTCGGCGAAAGGCTGCTGCTCGTTTTTTGAGTGGACGACGGTGAGGGAGGCGTGTGAGGGGATTCTGGCTTTTGCATAGGACTAGCTTGTTGATGTTGTTGTTGGTGCTCGACGAGCGCATTGATACGTAGTTCCAACTCATCCACTTGTTTCCCCATTCCATCCATTTGTGCCATAATGGATTTACTCATATGGCTGACACGAGAATTCTGTAAGTTGGTAAGAGAATCCAAATAAGCACCAAAGGATCACAGTGGGTACAGCGGTCGAAATCACCCGAAATACAAACAACACCTTACCATGGTCGCAACCAAATCCTCCACTAGTGCACCCAAAACTTCAGATGTTTCTGGACTTGAACCAAGAGACTTTGATCTCGAACTTTCAGAAATGATTGGTGAATCGGAGGCCATGGTACCAAGTCGTTCCAGATAATAAATGGCAACTTCTTGCTTGTTGTTCGAATGATGTATCGATCTTCGTACCTCGCACTTCGTCCTCAGTTTTCTCTGTGGTCTTGGCTAGATTGGAAGTTGGTGTCGGGGACTTGGAAAGGAGAATGTTCCTCCCGGAATTAACTGGTTCCGAATGCCAACGTAAACGCCAGCCGGTCCGAACGTACAAACATTGTTCGATATGGCGCCTGGACAGCCTGGACTGTATAAATCCTGCCACTACACGCTACAACACGGTGTATACGGCGTGCAACAAGTGGCTAGACCAAAATTATGACTAGAAAACTAGATGCGTAGCAGCATATGTAGGCGATGCATATTCGCCAATATGCGACCATGTATCCGCCAATATGCGACCTGTTGGCGGGATTTATTCAGTCCCCGCGAGCTAGATCGGAAGCATTTCGACTAGGTCGCCCACGACTTGTTTCAGCAGAGGCCGGTCCATCAGGACTATTTTTTCTCAATTAAGAGGGGTGTCTATTCGGACAATAAAAGAGGGGTGTGAGGACAATGAATTCGATCATGTAATCACCACAAAACACGTTGTGCTAGAAAACGCAATCGGGGTCCTGGTAACGATTTTGTCAGCAGGTCCGCAAGATTGGTTTCACCTTCTTCCCAGGCGATACGCACGATGTTGGCGGCTTGTGCCTCACGTGTGCGATGGTAAGCAATCGCATTGTGTTTCTTCTTCAGAGTGACTTCAGGCATGGTTGCACTCTTGAACACAGATTCATTATCACAGAACACATTGGTTTCGCCATCAAGTGGAATGCCCATCATTCTCAACTTGTAACGGAAACCCTCTATCTGTTCGATGGCAGTCTTCATTGCGACAAATTCGGAGCCAAATGTTGATGTCTCAACAGTACTCTGTCGTTTGGAATACCACAAGATAGGTGCTCGTTGTAAGAACATAAGAATACCAGTTTGTGAGCGACGCGTAGCAAGACAACCAGCGTGATCGGCATCAACAAAACAAGTTGTGGTAACAGCCCGTCCACGAGGTGGTGGCATATTGGGCGGCAAAGGGTCACTAGCATCAGGGTAGTATTCAGACCAGTCTGCCTGGAAGAAACGATCCTCGTCGAAGGTCGGAGTTGTGTCGTCGAACACTAGGGTGGAACGTCCATGCGCTTTTAGGTATGCAAAAATGTGCAAGGCTTGTTCGAGGTGTCCTTCACGTGGCATGGCTAGATATCGGGACAGTTGTGATACGGCAACAATGATATCGATACGACCAAGTTCCACAACCCAACGAAGGATACCAATTAGTCCCTGATAGTAATTTGCACGTCGGGGGTCCAGTTCAGGAGATGAGTCGATCTCAGGACGATACCCAGTAGCAAGCGGAGTTGAGACTCGTGTCTGTAGCTTTTGGCCAACTTTAGACAGTTCGGTCTCAATTTCAGATATGGCACGTTTAACATATTTGTCGGAGGACATGGCCCATCGGGGTTTGTTCTCAGGATCGTCAGTATCTGGTATGGTATAGTGTCGAATCTCAGATCCCAAGTATTCGTCTGGGTCTTTAATACTCTCGGGTTTGATTGTATACCGTTTTTCCAGATCATTCATGATCGATCGCGGATCATGACTGACACAGAGTATGTCGTCTATGTAGACAAGTACATACTCATAGTATTGGAACCCATCAGATGGTCGGACTTGAGGTCGAAGCCAGACATCAGGGTCAGCCAAGCAACTGTTGAACTTCATTTCACGAAGTGTTGCGGCAATGTGATCACGCCAACGAGCAGCAGAACTCTTCAAACCATACAGAGCACGAACAATCAGTGCAGGTCGGCCAACGTTTTCGGGACCAAATTCTAGTCCCGCCGTAATATAAGTTCGCTCTTTTGTTGGTGCATTGAGGTATGCATTTTGTACGTCCCCGGCCAACACGTCCAGGCCATTAAGGGCAGCGATAGTGAATGCAATTCGTACGCTATCACGGGATACAACACTGGAGTACGTGGATTCCTTCGGTGGATCAGTCTTATGCCCACCGGCAACCAGTCGGGCTTTGCGGCGAAGATCAGACTTGATATCAAAGACCATATGACATGGGATATGTTTGTATCCAATTGGTACTTTGTCATCATCACGGAATTCAAAGGCAATGCGAACATTTTTCATCTCCTTTTCGATGGCTTTCCGCCAGAAATCAGTCCCCGTTCGACGATCAATCTCAAGAGCTTCTTGAACGGTTTTGGGCAGTTCAATACCATATTTGTGGGTACGTTTCCAATAGCGAGATTTTACTTTCGCAAGAATCACACCACGTTTGCGTAACGTATGTGGAACCCACCAGGCATAGGCCGGTTCTTTGGCAAGCCCCGCTGCAACAGCATATTCGGCTAGTTGTACAGGCGAATCGTTTTTGAGATCTTTGAGAGGGATCCAAACAGTAGAACCATCGGAGAGTTCACACTCATGTTCCCAACCAACGGTTGTATGGCGTTTACGGCCATTCAACCAGTCCGGATCCGTTCGGAGGACAGCGTCCTTGGTTTTGCGATGTCCAATGATATCCTTTACAATGGCATAGGAGTTGCCCTCAGTGTCGATTTGAGAGTAAAGGTTCTCGGCAATGAGATTGGCAGCAAGAGATTCGGTCGATCCATCGGGATACAGCACGTCATAGAAACGTGTGTCTAAGATTGGATTTGGATCACGTTTGCCAATTGGTCGGCCAAGTTCATCTTTGGAGCGGCCTATGATCTTGGCTCTGGCCTGGTCCCCGCCATGCGGCAGCATGACTTCGGCTGTGAGATATTCATCTAACTCCTCCGGAGTGTAGTCGTCAGCATCAGGGAGAGGTGTATCGGAGTCAAGAGCAGCAGGAAAGAGAGATTCGCTTTCGTCTTCTCCAAAGAAATCATCGGGTGGATCAGGGGAAACGTTGGCGGCATCTTCATCGGAGGACGGCGATGTATCCACGAGGAGAGTCTTGATAAGACCATCATAGACTTCCAGTTGTTGACGGATTGTGGGATTTTTCATATCGTCTTCAGGGATTGCCCACACATCTTTTCGGACAATAACTCGACCTTTCTCTGTCAAGACGTTGAAGGCCATGTCATCAATACAGTCATCGGCAAGACCAAGCCAGCGCCCAATACATTTACGCTCATGAGGGAAGTCATGCGACGGCGTATAATAGTATACAGGTTGATAGAAATCAAACAAAGCCATGGGAGAGATGTCGGGTGTCGATCCAAGAACGTGTTCAAATGGCGTTCGTCCATTAAGTTCAGGGATATCAGAGGCAGTTAACTGGCGGACAGAGGCAACCCACTTCAGCGCATAGGACCATGTGCGTCGTGGTGCACCAGTTTGACGTAACTTCCTAATAACACCTTTCTTCAACTCACGGATGCTCGCTTCCGCGGCATTCTGCCATTGACTGTATGGGACGGTCACTTCTTGTTTGATACGGTACTCATTACAGATCTCACGAGAACGTCCATGAAATAGCTCTTGCGCACCATCAGAAATTAACGTCTGAGGAATTCCAACATTCTGGATAAGGGACATCAGACCTTCAGGGTGTTGCTTCTTTGATTTCCAGGGATAGACAAAATCATAGCCCTTTCCATCAGTAAATACGGAAGCACCCGTGTGAAGATCAAGCGATGGGCACTTGGAGAACATCTCGTCGCAAAACCATCGTCCCTTGACATTCGGGAATTTGAGCCATGGAGCTTTCTTTCGGACCTTGCGTTCGGATGGGACAAGGACATTTCGGACCCCAGCCTGGGTTGTCACTTGTAAAGTCTTCTTGGCCTTAGTAAGGCCGACATTCCATCGAGAAGACAAGGTCTGGGGATCAAGTACAGTCTTAGAGGAAGATGGCAAGACTTTTACGGCTTTCGTTGGTCGTGACGAAGCAGACTTAACGGCTTTGAGAAAGTATTCGTCGGGATCAAGGTCCTCAATGTCCACAGTGTCCTCGGCACTTGGTGGATGGGACACTCGAACGGCAGCAACTAAGCGGTTGCATAGTTCATCCTCGTCATTCTCAAGTTCCATGCAATAGCCATAGGTTTCGTCGTATGATCGGACGGCAGCAACCAATCGCGGGACACAGGATGCGGCAATCGAATTCGGATCAACTTGGCGGACAGCAGATGCATTGGATGCATTGGCTTTCTCCTCCGCGGCAGCAAAGGTGGACGAATGAGGGTGCCACACCGAATCAGCAGTCATGACTATCCGTGGGAGCGACTCGAGCTCCTCCGGGGTTGGCTTCGTGGTCGCGAAGCCAGAGATAACACCGGACATTTCTAGAGGAATGGTCAGGTCAGCATCGGGAATACGAATGCTGTGTGTGCTGTAAGGGTCAAACTGACGCGGCACATCATGGACAATGAGGCCGTTTGAACGCAGTTGATTGGGACAAATCAACGATTGGGACAATCGGTCCCCGAAGAATAACGACTCGTGAAACAGCAATAGATAACTATTGTTGTGGGCATCAGTCCAGACAGTGGCGGTCGTGGTGACGGGGATATGCTCGAGGGGTTTATATTCCTCTGAGAATGGGGAAACAGTGATGTAACGGTCAGGTTCCCTGAATTTCACAAAGTTGCGACCAACACAACAAGTGTCAGCATGCGAGTCCATTTCACATGTCAGATCAATCGGATCAGTGGTATGGGACTGTGATACGGCAGCACATAAACGGTGTGCAAAGGCTATGCTGAAGGTAGGGGTGCCTACAAGTGAGAAATGTGGACGGATAAGATTCGTTTTATCAATTTCATCACTGGGCACACAGCCTCAGGTTTGCTTTTCAGCAAGGGCAACTTTCGCAACAGCAGTTGTAGGCTCCTTGGTTTCATCAGGGTTGTGCGGCTTTGTAGATCCTTTTTTACTATGGGCAAAGCGTCCGAAACTGTTTCCGGCTGAGGTTTTGGGAACAGTTGGTTCATCAGCAACAGGAGGATCAGGCTCGGAATGGTTTGGCGCGTCGTCGCCATCCAGGTCAGTGGTCTCCAATTTCATGTCATCAGACTTTGGAGTTTCAGTTTTACTCAACTTGCGAGAGCCATTTTCATCTTCAGTTCGCACGGCTCCGGCCTTGCGCTTTCCATTAGCGTCGTTCTGTGCTTTGTCTTTCTGTTCTTTACGGGCACGGAGGATTTCGGCCTTCTCTTCATCAGAGAGCTTGCGCCATTCATCCAAACTGTAATGACGTGTCTTCTTTTTATTCTGCTTGTTACGACCATTCTTCTTTCCACTAGTCTTAGTCGTACCCACACCAGCAATCTTTCGATTCTCGTCATTGGTCTTGTCGGTACGGGATGCAGCAATCAACGTGCCAAAATACTGCTGGCATGCTTCAAAATCAGAAAGCTTTGCTGCGTCACCGTTGACGACCGTCTTTCCCGCCGCCAAAGAGGGATCCGATATACCTTTGAGGAAATCGGTTACCTTTTTGGTTTCGGCAACGGGTTCATCAAGTTCAGCCAACGTATTATGAGCTTTCTGATGGCGGTGAACATATTGTTGATACGAGAAACGACCGCGGCCTGTAAACTTCGCGTCGGCGATAGCAGCGTATGCTTCTTTCTTGCGGATGGTGACAGCTGCTGTGCCAGTAGCTTGGCGAGTCAACGCAAGATATGCCTCACGGCCGTCCTTCTTCTTTTGGTGTGGCTTGATGAACGTCAGGCCAGGTCCGCCAACAAGAAAAGGTTTCATCAGTGTGAAGACGCGTTGATTGTCAAGGGCATACTGATCACCTTGCAGGATAGTAGTAGCAATCAAATCGTCATCGATAGTATCGTAGGCAGCATTCCTTGCTTCAGAACCGACAGGTTTAGTTTCACGAAGGACGTATGTCAAAGGGACACCCGTTGTGGGATTGCGATGCTGTGCGAGGAACGTGAGCAAGGCATCGTTAAACACCTCCCACTGAGTAAACGAAGTCAACTCTTTCGGTGGGGTCAGTTCATCGGAGGCAACTTCCTTGTTGAGTGCAAACAGTTCCTGGGTACGTTTGGTCCATTTCTTGATCAGGGGCGGATCAGAGAAAAGTGAGACTTTAAGAGCCTGACCACGAGACGAACGGTATTCGAGCCACATTCGGAAGCCGTGGAGCTGCAGGTTAGCACTGAAGGGAAAGGCCCCGTTCTCTGGAGGGGTCTTCGCCATCATCTTCAACATCGACGGCACTTGATGGACCGCAACAGTCATGAACGATTGAGCATCATCAAAACCCTGCTCAATGATGTAGGTCACGGTGGCATCATTGTATCCACAGCGTTTAACGGCAGCCTTGAAATCTTCCTTGGGATTTTCAGGGGCAGTGGATGAAGACATGGTGGAAGGCAAAAGGAAAGCAAGAGAGCCAGAAGCAGGAGAGGTTCAGAGCAAAACACAGGCAAAAAAAACACAGAAGTGTGGAGGCATTGCCAAAAGGTGATGCAGATCGCAGATTTCGCGATTCTACCTGGAATTAAGGTGCACAAGTAGTGTCGACTTGCGTTTGCGCTGCAGTCGGCAGAGAACAAATACTTAGGACGTGTGCGTCGACACAGTGCAAAAGGAGGTATCTATATGTTCATGTGTGGAGAAAAGATTACCAAAACAATCGCTCACTTAAGCGAGTGCTCCCCGTCACGTGGGAGAGTGCCATGGGTCACACATTACGAGTGTGAACTATAAGTAGTGCCGCAAGCATACCGTGACGAGTAGCTTAGCGCGAACACTCCCAAGCGGTGATCAGCCGCTGCCAGTACGGGCAAAAGGCAGAGAGCAAGACTCCAAGGAGTTTCACATGGTGCATAGCTTAGCTAGCATAGTTGGTGAGTTAGACAAAAAAAACCATATTAGTTCCCCCGTGCATTGGCATATAGCGTATGTACAAGGCGGTGAACCCCTTCTAGCCCGAAGACCGGGGTCAATCTGCCACCCTTGAGAAGAACATGCACTTTTAACCAGCGGGGAAACGTCTTGTACCATACACCCCAAATATGGCGGCCCCCAGAAATTGGGCGTCTTAACTTAAAGCTGAGTCTAAGGGGAATCGAACCCCTGGCACCACGAGCCAACAGCAAACATTTACCAGCTAAACCACTGCGGCTCTGCGCTTTGGGTCTGATAAACTGTATAAATCCTGCCACTACACGCTACAACACGGTGTATACGGCGTGCAACAAGTGGCTAGACCAAAATTATGACTAGAAAACTAGATGCGTAGCAGCATATGTAGGCGATGCATATTCGCCAATATGCGACCATGTATCCGCCAATATGCGACCTGTTGGCGGGATTTATTCAGGACTGCCGTGCCAACGACCAATAAATTTTCCCGAGCGATCCGGTTTCTGGTTGGGCTTTTCTTGCTGAAAAATTACCGAAAAAAGAAAAAAGGTGAAAAATTACAGGAAAATCAACACGACGGAGAAATACGCGATTCTTTCGCGAATGATTGTAGTGACGTCTCTTGTCGGCATCACACATTATTGCAACGATCCCTGAAAAAGTAAAATGTTCGACGACAGAGGGATCAGATCGAACGAACCAGTTCTGGAGCGATCTCTGGACTGAAGATAGATAGAGAGAGACGCAATTGAAACTTGGACGTATGCCTAGTGAGCGGAAGGTTGAAGTTTCTACTCCCATATCGTAGAGAGTAGAGAAAGGAAGGAAATATCAGCGCCCTGAAAGTTTGGACAGCCATCATGGCTGAAACAGACCAGTCCGCAATGGACATTGACCCACAAAGCGGAACAAAACGCCGGGCTCCGACAACAGAAGGGATCTCCCCGACCAAGAAACAACGGACATATCTGGACGCCAATGTCACTGTCGACAATGAACAAGAGGAAGTAAAAGGGGTCTCGAATGGGCCTGCCGTATCGAAAGTTCAAAATGATATGATATTTCCGCCTCAATCGGATTCGAACCTTGACATCAGCCATGTCAATCAATCAAAGACTGATTTACTACCGCCATCCCTTCCTCTTGCACATAGTGGGCATGGAAATGCGGGAACACCACTACCTGCAGTTAGTCAAGTGGAACAAGGCGCAGAGCAAGACTCAAAAAAGATACCGGTGCCTCATTCTTACCACGATCCGCAGCATCGTTCACTTCCTCAGCCATCTTCAAAGGCTGACAAAGAAACGACAAATCCGACACTCTTCATGGAGCCTTTCCGTGTACAGCCAGGGACAAGCGTAGGCCAATGGAAGCCAAAATACAGAACACTTGCACTTGCATTGATGGCATGTATCTTTATTGCCCTTCAAGGAATCATTACTACATCAAGTGATCAGACAAACCTTGCATTATTCGACAATCATGCAAGGGAATTTCTCACAAAGAATCAGCACATCATTCCGCCAAAACCAACATCGCCTGGCAGCCCCCTTGTTCTTTCCGACGTGACTCTACGATCTTTCCTGGAACGAAATGACACTGGGTTCTCTCTGGCCATGGCTCCTGCATTTTTTGGTTTTTATGGATACTTTGGGGTTTTGGCTTCCTGGGACGAGCATCTGGCAGTGGGCAGTCCTGTGCGATTTCTTCAGTCTGGGAGATTACGTAGTCTCACCGGAGCGTCTGCTGGAGCCATGGCCGCTGTTCTCTTGGGTGCGGGAGTTAAACCCCGTGTGGCGGCTGATTTTTGTACCACAGTCACGTTGGACAAGTTTAACGACTTTCCAGGACTCGGAGGGCTATTCAAGGGGGATCTTTTCGAGAAACTCATGGAAGATTTCCTCGAGGAAAACATTCTGGGTAGCGAACAGAATCGATCTTTGCTTCTGCTGCAAAATTCAAAATCTCCCGTCGCTGTGACGGCGTTTTGCTTACAGAGCATGCAAGGAAAAGTGATAAAAAGTGGTAGCATGGCCCGAGCCGCTCGCGCTTCGGCGACGTTTCCTCTCTTGTTCCAGCCAGTTGGGTGGGTGGATCGAAGCGAGGGGGACTTTGACTTTTTCACTTTAGTGGATGGCGGTATTAATGACACAGCTGGTGTGGCTGCATTGGAGGCGTTGGATCTGAGTATCAAGGGGAATCGGTTGGTCAATCTAAAGGTGGGTCAGTTCACCATGGGCAACAAGCCTCCAGGGCCTAATGAGATTCCAGATGCGGAGGAAGTCCTCTCAATTTCGATTCAGAATTTGCCTCAGTGTGGACCCTGGGCACTGGAGAACGGACCCTTGGCCCTGGGAGCAGCTCACGATGCTATAGTTGCATCATTGGACTTGCCCCTTTTCGTGGATGAGACTGGAAGACATTTCGAGTTGCATATTGATACCTCGAGCTTTGTCTCTTTGTAGTGCGCTTGTCACGAACAAAACTTCTGGAACTCGTGCAGCCACTTGTTCAACAATCGTTTCGAGATAGTCTTCGACATTCTTGGTCCGGACAAACTGACTACATTGAGCGGGACGACCTCAAGCTAGTTGGCGTTGGCGCGCGACTCGTATTTCCAATAGAGAACGTTGAATCAGTCCATAGAGTCCATAGGAATGATCGAAAGAATCATCAAGGCAAAATGCACCATAGCTATGACGTCTATCGGGGTTCGGGCACGGGAGGGCATATGTGCTCTCTGGTCGCAGATTCGTCATGGGCCTTTGTAGGAGTAGCTTTTTCTATTTTCTTCGTCCATCTCGCCGCAGTTTTCTTTCGGCCTACCGCACGACGCCCACGCCCACCTCTTGTTCTAATGGGAGTGACCTTGAGACAGGACTGTGCTTCTCTTCTTGGACAGACCTTATTTCCCATTCTCTTCGCGTCTAATATTTCTTACGAAGGACAAAGGAAAAACTGCTATCATGTGGGGTGGAGGGTTTATGATCCCTGGTGCCATGGGTGGCGCCGGTCATGGCTTTGGTTCAAGGCGCTTCGAGGAACAGTACCACTGTTACTCTGTTGCATATGCAGACAAATCACATCTAGAGGTAAGTTTGTATTGACAATGTCCTGATGATGGAAGGTTCGCCTTTGGCTCACTCCTCTCATGTTGCCTCTACGTAGAAAGGTGACAAAATTCTCCTTCCACCATCAGCATTCGATACTCTTGCCAGACTGCAGGTAGACTACCCAATGCTGTTCAAATTAACAGCACATTCTTCAGATGGTGAAGAACGCCGAACGCACTGTGGAGTTCTGGAGTTCACAGCCGAAGAGGGCTGTGTTTATATTCCGTTTTGGATGATGCAGAATTTGTTGATCGAAGAGGGTGCCTTGATAACTGTGACCAATGTCAGTTTGCCCAAAGCGACATTTGTAAAGTTGCAACCTCAATCAGTTGACTTTTTGGAGATTAGCAATCCAAGGGCCGTTTTGGAACACGCATTGAGGAATTTCTCCTGCGTTACAGTTGGTGATGTCATTCAAATTCCATACAACAACAAAAACTACCATTTCGCTTTGCAAGAAGTCACTCCCAACCCGGCAGCTTGCATCATCGAAACAGATTGTAATGTTGATTTCGATGCTCCAGTTGGCTATCAGGAACCAACAAAACCAGTGAACGCGTCAAATCGACCATCTGCGTGCCCGTCACCAGTTTCCACTGCATCTTCTGTACCAACGTCAAGTTTGAACGCAAACGCAGATCAAGAAGAAGAAGCTGAACCAACAGGTATTCGAATTGTGGATGGCCAAATAGTGCGTCCCGATGATAACTCAAGCAAAAATGCAAAATCAGAAATGCTGGCTGAAAAAACCGGACAGACAGGAGTACAAATGAATTCTGCAATCCCTTCAGAGGCACCAGCAGTTGATTACTGGGCTGTCAATGCAGGGGACGGCGCTCGTTTGGACGGCAAAGCAGCAGCAGAGCTCAAGGACAGTAAAGGCAATGTAGTTGACATTCGTGCGCTGCGTGCGGAGGCCATGGAAAAGAGAGCGCAACAGGCGAGAATGAGTTCCAGCCTATCGACTACCGAGGGAAAAGTCCTCAGCACGGGTGAATCAGCAGGTGCAGATGGAGCAACTGACAAATCGGAGGCTGCAGTGGTGTCAAAGCGGAAGTCTCGAGTGGGGAACAAATACTCACGGCTGAAACAGTCTGGTATGGCTTTCCAAGGATCAGCCAATTCATTCAAATAAGGAAAAGTTCTCTACCGATGCACCGTCTAGTTAATGCACCATAGTTAAATGAATTTGGCATACCATGGGTTTGCATATAGTGTGACTTCTTCCGTTGGAAAATTTTTCTCGTATTTACTTGGAGTAGTCTATCCAACCCTGCGTTTGTTTATTGCCGGTCTACTTTCGTTAGTCATCATCAAGCTAAGACTAAAGGGTTGGTGGTGTTCGTTCCTTTTGCTGGTTTGTTTGACTTGTAGGAGCAAAATAACGACAAGCGAGAGGGTAGACTTCTTCTGCATTGTGCGTTTGGAGCAATGTTACTTCTACTAGGAGTAGTAGGTAGAACAACTGCTTTGCTTCTGTGTTATCGTTCTTAGGAGAGGAGTAGAGTTTAGCTTCCCCAGTAGAAATATTTATGGGGTATATATGTACGCCACCCGTTCTCACGATTTTGTCAGATTCGCGGGGTCACGTCACAAAAGATCCACCACGCGTGTGATGGACGGTATCCCCAAATTCCAGATTCTCGCCATCGACGCATTTGCCGACAACGAGGTGCGAAGGTATTGAGACTAGAGGTTCATTGATGCAGAGGTTCTCTGTCTGTAGCTGCCGTACCAATATACGATAAACCCTACATTCTTTGGGAAAAAGAAAGCCAAAGCTCTGTATTACCTTTGACTGACAAGTTTCTGTGATGTTGTTTGCAAGGAACTGGACAATCGCTGTACTGTTGGCGTTGGCATTTCAATTTGCATTTCCTCTGAACAATGGCGCTGACGCGCATCAGGACGGTCTTGGCTCATTCCTCTCCTCAGGTAGAATTGGTGTTCAGTCGGCTTTGTCACGCTACGGTGGATTGAGAACTCTGCACACAGACCTGTCGAACGCACGGCAGCATTCTGCTGTTGCGCAAAGAGGACTAAAGTCCACGCATACAAACAAACCCCATGTTGCGACTGTTGTCAGCAACCGGAAAAGAATACTTGGAAGAAATACAAACCGTGACGAATCATCACCAAATGAACGGATTTGCGACGAATCAACCACATCCTCGTCGACTCTGTCGATTGCACAGAAAGTTGGATCAGGTGGTGCTGCAGCAGTTGTCGGTCAGCATAGACCACTCGAGTTCTGGGAAACAATGCTCTGTGGAGCAATTAGTCGCTCTACTGCTCAAACTATCATGCACCCGGCAAATACAATGAAAACGATGCTTCAAAATAGCAAAGGGCCCGTGGTACCTGCTATCTTGGAGTTGATGAAACTCAGTTCATTTCATCGCCTCACATACGGTGCCGGAACAAACTTTCTTCTCAGTGTGCCGCAAGGTGCTCTGAATTTTTCTGTTTTGGAGTTTGTTCGTCGTCGACTGGGCCACATGGTGGCTGCTAATCCCTACCTCGCCGAACGTTCCGATCGTCTCGGTGCTGGATTAGACTTTGTTTCCTCTTCGATATCCACTGTCGTTTGTTCAGTGGTCGCTACTCCCCAGATGATGATCACGGACAACATTATGGCTGGGAACTATCCTAATCTCTTTCGATCAGTGGAAGGTCTGGCAAAAAGTGGCGGTATTAAAGCATTCTACAGAGGATGGTTGCCAGCAATGGTGGGCAAAATTCCGTCTTATGCTCTGACATGGACGCTCTTCCAACAATTCAAAGCTCTCCGGGACCGAATGTCTCACAGACCAGCCAAAAACATTGAAAATTCAATAATGGGATGCTTGGCGAGTGCCACATCAGTCTGCGTGATGATTCCCATGGATACCATTAAAACTCGTCTTGTTACCCAGGGAGGGGCGGCTTCGATAAGCAGAGTTCCGTATAAGGGTATTGTTGACTGTGCAATCCGAGTGTACAAAGAGGAGGGTATTGGAGCATTCTATCGAAGTCTGCCGCCTCGTCTTGTTTCTGTGGTGCCTTTGATCGGAATCCAATTCACAGTATATGAAGCGATGAAAAAGTTTATGATGATGCGCGAGATAGACAATGAACCATTATCGAGACTTGATACGACGGGAAGCTCGGAAAAATCACCGGTAACCATGGATAAAGCTGAAGAAGAAGCAGTGACGACAGCAGGATTGGAGCGATAGTTCACAGAACCATATGGAATTACACACACGGACGCTCCCTCCATATTCCATGATTGGAAAATCGCAATCAGAGCCAACATATTTCTCTTTCGACACTGCGAAAGTCGCTCTCTTTTATCATAAATGGAGCCTTCTCCTAGGATGAGCTGCTTTCTCTAGGAAAAGAAAGATCTACTGCCTACTCCTATGTTCCCTAGTGCCTCCTCTAGCCGTGTGCCCATTACAGGTCAAAACGACCCTTTGGGCACATGTTTTCAACTAGATATAACATGACCAATATTAGGCCTACGGCAACATGTGGATGCTCAAACTTTTTCTTCAAGACATCCTCTGTCACCATTTGATATGCCATGACACCCATGTATGACATATCTAGGTCAAATGAGCGCCTCCATTGGGGGCTTGTGCACCGTGAATGGTGCATGTGGGCACACTTGGGCACATGTGGGCCCACCATTAGGGGAGGTCGCATGACAGTCCTATGACCATGATAAGACGTCGAGACGTTTTTGGCAGATGTATTGCAACACTTTTGCGCCATTTTTTGTCCCATGGTCGACTTTCCCAGCCACGTCCCGGCCATGTCCGGCCTGGCGTGTTCAGGTCGGCGCTGATTCGGAAGTGTGAACCCCACGGGGGACACCCAGAAGATTCTTTGACAAAAATGTGTACCCCAAAATTTTGAACGCACACACCAATCCAACAATCATACAATGGCAACACATGTTCTTGTGCTATTTGAACAGTCCCCATCGGGATTGTTCATCATGATGAGGAATGCTCTACGGAAGCTTTTTGCGTTCAAGTATTTGAACCTTTTTGTAATGGGAATCATTACAAAAAGTGTCAATTTCTTGAGCACGACAACAAGACAACGAGAGAACGACAGTGTCGAGGGTAGTGATAGCAGCAAGACAAAACAGACAAAGAAGAAGAAGAAGGAATGGCTGGAGGAAGTCGGCTTGGTCCTGGGTCCAGGGCTTTCATCAGGGCCAGCAATGAACCTGTGGTCATTGTGCAAGCCCGGGGCAGCAAGGCTTGGGAAGTTGAGCTACTCGACATGAGGGATGGAAGCAGGACGGGTGAGCTCTTACACAAGACATCTTACAAGCTTCGAAAGATAAATCAAGATGACAGATTCCCTGGAAATGTCTATCGTGTGCCGCACCGTCCAGCAGCAGGAGCACGACAAGTGCAACAGCAGCAGGGACAGCAGCTCCCTCAGACCACTGCAATTACTCACGTGGCCACCCAAGAACAACAACCACAACAACGAGAGCAAGATCAACATGAACAAGAAATGGCAGCCTCATCAAATGCACAACAGGTCCTTCTCGTCACCACGCCGTCTGGAGCCAACGAGAATGAAAACTTGACAGGAATCGACGTTGTTGTTGGTGCTCGTCGTCAACGCCAGCGACTACAACAACCGAATAGCAACCTGTCCTTTGAGTTCTCTGAGACTCAGGAGCCAAGTGTTGCCTACAAGTTCAAATACTAGGACGCAGTAAGTCTAAAAGCCGAGCTTTGCATGAGTTTCTATAATGTCCCCATAATGTGCCCACACACGTTGCACACACCAACTTGATGTATGTAGAAAAACTAACGTAAGACGTGATGGTTAGTGCTCTGAACTTCTGTAGTCAACCAGTTCACTCGGTACACGATGGGGCCCTCACCTTGCACTAGGTTAGTATGGTTGACTCCTTCCTAAAGGTTGCTTACAACTTTCAGGTTTTTATAAGAAGTGAGCTTATTCTATCGAAAGTGTTTGTTTCTCATGATTGCTCTTTCATTACTTCCTTTCAGTCATAAAGAGTTTACTTTTCCCGAATCGTTGGGCCCGGTGAAGAAACATCTTTGACTTCTAGGTAAGGCGCTACAGACGCTCTACGTTTAGGGACTAATGGAACCTGTTCTCTTAGTGCATAGAACCTGTTCCATATACTCAAACTGTGAGGGATAGAGGCGGAACTATTGGCTTGAACCAAGTATCCATGATCCTTTGGTGAATCTTGTTGTAAGTTGGAGACGTGTATGTTTTAGGTGAGACATAGCCTGGACTTTGCTTCCGAGTGGAGCTCGTCCGGCTTTTGCCTGTCGTAGATAGTAGTGGGCATATGTAAATGTGTATCACAAAACACCAGGGTTATTCAGAGAGGGAACATTGTGCCGCAGGCTCGGACATGTCACATACATGGGCACAGCTTCGTCAGCCGTCCACGCACGTGTTCGCACAAGCTTGCAGGACAGATGGCACAGCTATGTCATGGTAGACGTGTACTCTCATAGAGTCTAGGTGTTGTTCTTCGAAAGGTAGTTCTAGGTCTATAGCTAGCCGTACTTTAACTCTCCCTCTCATGGAGTGATTGGGGAATTACGACATGCCGTAGACTCAGTTTACCATCCTTGATTGAGCTTACGGCACTTTTCGAAGAGTTCCCGAGTTTGGCACTTGGTGAAATAATCTGCCCTTTGTTCCTCGGTTCCTACCATGCTTACCTTCACTCCGCCTGGGTGATCACCTACATGTTCCCAAAAGAAGTGTAAGTACGTGTTGAAGTGTTTTGTCCTAGGTGTCAATCTTTGCTTAGTTGCAAGATAGAAGGCACCTGTATTGTCTTCAAATACTTCAGAGAAGATGGTCGGCTTCTCAAATGGCAGGTCTAGGTTTGCTAGAAGTTCCTCTATCACGCGTCTTGTAGCTATCACACTTCGCATGGCTTGGGAGAGAGCGTGGTACTCGGCTTGGAGGGTACTTAGTGCAACTGATGATTGTAGCTGCGACCGCCAAATAAGAGGACACCCACAAAAGCTAAGAATGTAACCAGTCCTGGACTTAGCACTTACTGGGTTGTCTTGAGGCTCCCTTCCATGTAGTCCTGCGAAATCGGCATCTACATAGCAATCTAGCTTGAAATCTTTAGTTGGCGTAAAGATGGTTCCTTTATCCTTGGTGCGTGCTAGATAGCGCACTATAGTTTTCACTGCTGCCGCATGTGATTTCTTCGGATTAGAGTTGAATCGTGCTACTTGGCTCACAGCGAAGGCTATATCTGGTCGGGTGTTAGTTGCAAGGTACAGTAACATTCCCACGATAGAGCTGTATTGCCATTTCTCTTTCATGGGTTCCCCATCAGGATCGCTTCCCAATGCTAATTGTGTAGCAGGGGTCCAATTCGGGTTGCAGTCCTGCATATTGGTAGCGTCAATTACCTTGTTGATAAGTCCCTTTTGAGTCATGGTGATCGAATTGGTCTTTTCATCTCGGACAAAGTTGATCCCCAAATAATTGGTGAAATTTCCTTCTTTTTCCAGTGATAAGCCCTTTTCCTTCAATCGTTCAACTAGTTCGTCAATTAAGGTAATTGTAGGTGCGCACACTCCACAGTCGTCTACCCATAGAAAGATGATTATGTTTTCCTTGTACAGTAAACATTGGTCATGTTTACTCATTTGGAATCCGTCTTCCTTGAGGGCCTGTATTAGGTGGTCATACCACAGTCTAGGTGCCGATGACAATCCATAGAGGCTTTTGACCAACCTAAGGCATGTAGTTCCTTTTAACGATGATCGAAATCCTCTAGGCAGATGGATCCATACGGGTTCATTCAAAGTGGCTTGCACAAAAGCATTATTGAAGTCAATGCATGCAAGTTCCCATCCTAGAATCAGACTGAGGGTGAGTACAATGCGAATAGTACTCCAGTTGACTACAGGGGAATAGTTCTCTTGCTCTGACTCCTGGAGGTCACCGCGAACGCAATATCGTGCTTTGAACTTGGAAATTTCTCCGTCAGGGGTTCTTTTGCGTTTAAACACCCAGGTACCGGGTAAAATTCGCGTAGTTGCTTCACTCTGCTGCACCTCTACCCATGTTCCCTTTTCTTCTAGTTCTCGGATTTCTTTGCTGGCTGCAGCCTGCCACTTGGTGAGATCCTTATCTCGCATAGCTTCATCATAACTGAGGGTGTCAGGATCTGATAAGGAAGCTTTCATCATGGAGAGAAGGTCACTAGACTGGACAGAGGCTGGGAAACTACATAGGTCTTGCACATAGCGTTTGGGCGGTCGAATAGTTCGTCCGGAACGCCTAGACACCATAGTTGGACCAGGTGTAGGAGCTGGAGTAGGGATGTGAGGCGATTGTGGTTGCTCCCTCTGAGGAGTGGATGGCTCGAAAGAAGGGGGTGCAGGCAAAGAAGGGGTCATAGGAGAAGGTTGCTCTGCGATAGTAGGTAGTTTGGTAGGAGTGGTACGGACTGTTTCCCTCTGAGAAAGGGGCGTCGATGGAGAAAGAGGGGTTACTCCCTCTGACAACGGCACCGGTTTCTCGCCTGGAGCAGAGCCAGGAGTATTAAGAGGGTAGATACCAGGAGAGTTAGAATGACTAGGGAGGACGGAAGGGGGGTCGTGAGTCTCAATAGATCGAGTTACAGTGGTCTGTTTGTTGCCAAAGTCGGAATGATGTAGAACATCATGTGGAGCTGGAGACTCATAGTCTAGATCATCATCGTCCTCAATGTATTGGTAGTGTGAGTCACCAAAAAGTCGGTCCCATTCGTGACTGGTAAGGTCAGGAAGGTCTTCAACGGATGTGGCAATTGTACTAAACCAGTCGTCGAAGACAACGTGGAATTGAGGGGTAATATACCCCGTATTGGGGTTGAGTACCAGTGGTACAGTTGTAGCATGACGGGTACTTAGGCCCATGAGAATTCCTCGCGTGGAGCGGGGCTTCCATCGTGGAAGCTTCTTACCGTCAGCCATGGCTTTGTCCAATACATAGACGGGACAACCCCACACATGTAAGTCATGGAATTTCCGTTGCTCCCATCTTGTTCGTGTAAACAAGTCATGGGGACTTATGCCCGTGTCGAGGCTTGGGACATGGTTACTTAAGAAAGTTGCATGTGCGACTGCCATTGGCCATAGAGAAGGATCAGCCATTTCGGGCCATTGTATGGCTGCGTGTAGCATCATCGTTCTTGCTATAGACATAATGGTTTGTATTGCACGTTCGGCTATACCGGCATGGTGATGTGCCCCAACTCCCGCAAATCGATAAGTTTGTGCAAAATTTTGTAGGGACTCCGTATATTTAGCCGATGTAAAGGCAGAGCCATTGTCAGTTAGGTACTGTAGGGGCACAACTCCCACATCTCTACAGAAAAGTTCGAATGAGTCTTTTACTCGTAGGGTCTCATGGGTGTTTAGATGACTCTGGAACCCAATCCAGGTGTACCCCGAAGCGTGGTCTACAAAGATTGCGCCGCCCATGTACAGGTCGGAAGATTTTGACTTGTCTCGGGATGTAAATAAGCGTCCTTTAGTGGAGCATACAAAGTGATCTACGCTTACACACTGACCAGGGTAAAGATTTCCGGCTTTTGTTATTCCCCGTCTGTCTTTTACAATGGAACTCAAGGTTCCAGGTGATGGACGTCTCTTTTGTTTTCCATATTGACACGCTGCACAAAGAGGTAAGTCGGTGAGTGATGCTGCTTTTGTGTGCAGACGACGCTGTTGCTCAGTTTTTGCGAGAATTCCAGTTCTCATAATGAACTGGATTCGACGAAACGATAGGTGCCCAAGGCGAAGATGCCAACGTACCAGTTCCTTCTGTGTCTCACTAAGATTCTTGTTTTGTTCTGATGTTTCGTTGACGATTGTGTTGAGAGCATGCGAACTCTTGGTTACTTCCTCATGGTTGTAACCGTACGACATTGGGAGATTGTTTTGCGGATTCACAACGACAGTGACTTGTGTTCGTGTTGTGTCTTCAGGTAAACCGGTGAGTACCAATGTTTTACCGTCTTGCACAATCTTTTCGCCGTCATACTTCTGAAGCAAACTCTGTGTCGATAACAGTCTGACACTTGTCTTGGGTACCAGGAAAGCAGGAATTCGAAGTTGTCGGATGTTCCCAGAAGAATCAAGGATGCTCCATAAGACCTCTCCGCGGCCAATCGCTTTCATGCGATTGGCAATGCCTTTCACCTTGAAGTTTGGTAGTGGTTCGATCTTGCCCACGAAGTCTTTTTCGTTGTTGGTAATGGAGATGCTGGCGCCACTATCCCAGATGATGGGATAAGACGCATCATTCGGCATTGCGCTCCTCAAGGCCATTGGATCCTGAAGGCACGCTTCCAAGCCAGCAGGAGTGATGTACCTCCATGAGTCGTAGTTGCGTGTGTTCCCCAAGACTTGAAAGGCGTTGAGGGAGCGGAGTTCCTCAAGGTATGCAGTCAAACCAAAGACTTGTCTTGGGGTTGATGACTGTCGGTTGCTCCTCAAGGCTTCACTTCGAGTGGGTGAGTGGTTATCGGTGTTTCTGTTACGACGATTGGGCGTCGTGAACGAGGTTCGGTTGTTGTAATGGAAGCGCTGGTAGCTATTCGTGGGAATCACAGAGCTGCGGGTTCCCATGGGTGGATTAAACCTGGTACGTGCTGAGTTGTTGTTGTTGTTGTACGGAGTTGCGCGACGACGGAGAGGGATTGGTCGCGGCATCCGTTGTCGCATACGCGCTCGTTTGTGTGCCGGTGAAGAAGTCACGGATCGAAACGACGGCTTGCGCTTGACACGAGGGTGATTCAAAGGGAATGCAGTGTTCTTCCCTCTTTTCGGACGGGTACTGACTGGTGCACACGGAGGAGCAGCGTGAGTGGACCCAAAGGAGTCCAGATGCAACAACTTACAAAACGACCCAACAATCAAACGGATGTAAATGAGCGGGAAACGGCGGCTCATTGCATAGGCCAGGCCATTGCTCACCACACTCCACAATCCACCAGATGATAAGGTAGAAGAGGGCGGAGGTACCGGATGGAGAGTGGCACGGAAATGGTGGACGGAAGGTGTCGATGTGGAGTTGAACAAAGGAGAAGGATGGCCTGTCACGGGTGAAATGGTCTTGGGAAGCAAGATCAAAACAACAATCCAGCAGGAAAGCCAAGAAAAGAAGGCAGGTTGGCATGATGGATGGGCCAAAACGCTCCAGAGCAAAGCCCATAGTCCATAAAATAAAGTCTTGGTTCCCATCCAGTAGTAGCCAAAGCTAGACATGAGAGAGGCCATTCCGTCTGTGAAGACTGTAGTTGCATAGGTGGAGGGTTGGGGTGATGGCAGAAGATAGAGGACACTGGGTACCACCACAACCAACGTGATGAAGCTAGCACGTAACATGTGACGGCTCAGGGATCTTGAGTCAACAGTAGTGTCGACAGGCGCGGGAGCGCGTGGCGGAGTCACGTAAGGGCGACCACGGCGGGTTGACTCGGTGTATGACATGTCAAAGGCAGCCATATAAACCTTCGCGTGGTCATCTGTAGGATAGGACCTGTCTTGGTCAACAGTCACAGTAGAGATGGAGTCATTAGAAGAGACTCGATCGGGAGTGACCGTAAGACAGGGGCGATCCAAGTTGTACCACGGTGGTGAAATTGGTCCACATTTCGTCAGTTCATAGGCTACATCATGTACGAGACTCAATCCCGCATGTTCGTAGGGCGATCCTGGTGTTTGTTCGCACTCAAGAATAAAATACCACATGTCGCGAATCATGCGACGGGTATTTTGAATCCGAAGAGTCAAAAGATCTTTGAGTCCCGGGTCAGCTGCATGGGAATACTCAGCATACAAAAACCATAAGTGGTCGGCCGCACTTGTGATCAGCTCATCCATGGTGTCAGGATGGCGAGCCAGTTCGGCTTCATTTTCTGCAGCATCGTCTCCTTGCAAGTTTGTGGTGTCGTCGAGATCCACCATGGCAGCACAGGCATAGTATTTTGCAAATGGATTTTCGCTGCGCTTTTTGGTCCTAGAGTCGTCGTCGGTTTCGCTGGTATCTGTTGGTACGTACAGTGCACCAAGTTGACTGTTGTCGACGAAAGAGGTGGATGATACAGATTCATCAGCCATGTTCTCCAAGGTCTCACACGCTGCGCTTCTTGAATGTAGATCGACGGTCGGTGGATCGGAAATATTCACGGGAGAAGGCGTGGCGTTACTCTGATTCAAGAACGAGACGAATTGATCATATTTCTGGTCAATGGGTCGGTGCTCCATGATTCGAGAGCGAAGAAGGCAAGGAAGAGGAGTTGAGTGCACACTCATCTCGGGCCAGACGGGAGCTGGATTCGGATGGTTTGGGATTCTGGTTCCATCAATGAACCATCCCACGAACCATTCTTCGTCCTTGACTCGCTGGTAGGCGACAGCCACGGTAAGTTCTGGTTCTTGATGTCGAAGAGCGTACACCGTGTACTGCGCCCTTTCGTACCTCATTCCGTCTCTTTTTGCTGTGTTGGCTTCTTGCTCGATGGAGATGCGTGGATCACGTGGACGTGGCCGAGGTACAAAACCTCGAGTCCACTGCTCAAGAGCTTCAGTGGCAGGAGTCGGGAATTGGTCATGGCGCAATGGCGTCGGGTTCGTCACCGGTGAGATCTCGGGTCGCCGAAGAGCTGGCGGCTTCGAGTCGTCCAGGAGTCCTTCTTGCAGGTTCTTGAGGTGGGTAAGGTCGCTGCTGTTGTCATGGCTGATAAGCGATCCTTCTTGTGTGTCCATGGTTGTGTCCAAACCACCAGCATTCTCATAACTATCCTGTTCGTCCTCCTGCTCGATCTTGGTGCTGTCGAAGCTTTTGTCGTGCACAGCTGCGTTGGCTTCAACGCTAGAGAAGGTACGTTGGTCTGTGGGACTGTGGTCACTGCCGTACCACATATCGATGTCGTCCCACCTGTCGAAGTACAGTGTCTTGGCATGCGATCCACTCAACTTTCCCTTTTTCTTTTCTGGTTCTTCTTCCTTGTTACTTGCCGAACTCGGTAAGTCTTTGTTTGCCACAACTGGTGTGAGTTTTTGTGCCACAAGTGGTGGCATATCAGCATACTCATCTTCGTTGTCTTCACTTTCAGTGGAGCTGTCATCGTCCTTGTGAGGTCGACAGATCGAGACTGTTTCATTATTTGTGCTTGTTTTCTTTTCTTTTGTTTCTGTGTTGCAAGTGCATGATTCATTGTCATCATCCTTGTGGTCGCTATCGTTGTGATTGGTGGCGGTTGGTTCATTGTTGTTGGGTGACAGGATGCGGCGCAATTCGTCAAACGGAATAGGCGGTGTCCGGTCAGTGTCATCATCGTCGTTTCCAGAGTTGGTGGAACTGCAGTCCATGGACGAGCTGTCATCGGATGGTGACATGTCCCAAATGGTGAAGAAGACGTAGTGGTCGACGGTGTCCTTGCAACAATCAACCGAATCGCAACAATCATCATCATCATTCATCAGAGCTTCGCAACAATCCACAGAGGCAAGGGACATACAGTCGGGTAAAGCAGCGACGGGCAAGGCAGGAGGATCAAGTTGGTCGAGATCGAATTCGGTCTGCCAAGCGGATACTTCGAGTTCAAGTTTCTTCGCATGGGTGGCATTCCGAGGTTTTGCTTTGTCCTTGTCGCCAGGAGACTTTTTATACCCAACAATATGGTTTGCCGTGGTGTGAGAGGTGTTCCAACGGGTACAAACACCACACCAGAACCACCGCTGACCCTGGATCGTCTGCTGCTCAGGTGCACCAGGAGCAGGAGGGATCTTCTTCCAAGGGTGAGCCTGCGATCGATCAACGCGAGTGTTGTTACGCTTGTGAATCGGCTTTCCCTTCCTGTCGCGGTGATTGGAGCCAGGCTGGGTGTTTGGTCCATTGCTTGGAGTCGGATTGGAACCCGGCGGGTTTCGAAGTGTCTGAATGAGTGCATTAAGACTAGCTTGAGTCATAATAGAATGCCGTTTCTTCTTAGTCTTCGAAACGGTAGCCTTGTTAGCGGTGAACGAAGAGGGGACGGATTTAGAATCAGGAGAACTTCGTTTAGGTGACCATTCACCTTCCTTGACACAGATTAGGTACTTCTTGTTCGCCTCTTCGATAACATCTGTGTACAAAAGACGCTCTTTCTTCATATGACTGTCTCCGATAGAGCGATCTAGAAACCGAATATGGATAATACCGTCATTGACACGCTTGTTCAGAGTAAGTAGGTCGAACTTAGGCGTGTCAGGCCATTCAGTCTTGAGGATGTTAGCTAGGAGGTTCCCAGTCAGAGTGTGGTCGTACTGTCCAGCTGCGATCAACGGTCGCGCTTTTTCCGAAAAATCTTTAGTCAACGCCATAATATCGTGGCCAGGGTACTTGTGAGGCACAAGAGCTCGCATCTCGTGCTTCACTTGTTCCCAGTGCTGCGGGGAATCATGTGTCACGATGGTGACAAGGACCATGAAGAGCTCGGGGAAGCACGTCACTTCCCGACTCTGGTCCTCAACTTCGTGCCTAAAGGACTTTTCCAAACAGTCCAGTAAGTAGTCCTGGGCACTGACGTCGTTGTTTCTGTCGTACTTGTCATAACTCACAATCTGCGTCTTCATCAATTCCTTCACCTTGCTCATCGTATATTTTGGGTGCTCGATTACAATGAACAACATGTCTTTGGGACCATGAGGATTGGGGAGGTATGCGATCGAGTCCATGCCGTGTTTAATCAAGTGCTGCTTGATTTCATCCTGAAGACGGCTAAAATCACCGGTCTTCTTGCTGTACTTTTCGTCAGGCCCGGAGATACGATCGTAGTATTTCTTGTCGGTCAGGGTACGTATCTGCATCGTTCGCAGTGGTTCTGTCGCCTTTACCTCTAACCCATCCCACTTGTACGTGGGTTTTCCTCCAGTCCAGGCCACCCATTCGTCCTTCTTGCTTCGGACCAGTCCGCCAATCTTCGGCGGATCGGGGCGGTAATCGATACCGGGTGGAGGAGTAGGAGTCTCGTCACTCATGGTGGTCTTCCTTCTTTGTCGTTGAGATGCAACAATCAAACCCTGATGTTGGGTGTCGTTGTTAGATGGACCTGGTGGAGACTCAACAATCTGCGATTCCGAAGCAGCAATACTCTGTCCTTGTTCGTCAACAAGGGCGTCTTCGTTCGTCGGATTGGCTACAGGTGTTGGAAGATCAGCGGTACTGGATACGGTGTCTTCGTCACCTGGTATGGACACGAGGTCGAAGCTTCCTGCACCACTGGAAGTTGGTGAGTCCTCGTCGCTCGTGTTGGTACCTTGGTTGGAGCCTTGATGGCTTCCGGCGCGCTTGGTTGGATGCTAGTGGATCGATAACCACGTAGCAATGGAGATTTGTCGTTCCCTTCCTGATGAATGCAATAATTCACACTGAAGAGAGGTTGGTTCGGTCCGTCGGTCTTGTCGGCAATACGATAGAGGAGGCGTACGGTTCGTCAGCCTCTTTGGGCTCAATAACCACTTGATGTATGTAGAAAAACTAACGTAAGACGTGATGGTTAGTGCTCTGAACTTCTGTAGTCAACCAGTTCACTCGGTACACGATGGGGCCCTCACCTTGCACTAGGTTAGTATGGTTGACTCCTTCCTAAAGGTTGCTTACAACTTTCAGGTTTTTATAAGAAGTGAGCTTATTCTATCGAAAGTGTTTGTTTCTCATGATTGCTCTTTCATTACTTCCTTTCAGTCATAAAGAGTTTACTTTTCCCGAATCGTTGGGCCCGGTGAAGAAACATCTTTGACTTCTAGGTAAGGCGCTACAGACGCTCTACGTTTAGGGACTAATGGAACCTGTTCTCTTAGTGCATAGAACCTGTTCCATATACTCAAACTGTGAGGGATAGAGGCGGAACTATTGGCTTGAACCAAGTATCCATGATCCTTTGGTGAATCTTGTTGTAAGTTGGAGACGTGTATGTTTTAGGTGAGACATAGCCTGGACTTTGCTTCCGAGTGGAGCTCGTCCGGCTTTTGCCTGTCGTAGATAGTAGTGGGCATATGTAAATGTGTATCACAAAACACCAGGGTTATTCAGAGAGGGAACATTGTGCCGCAGGCTCGGACATGTCACATACATGGGCACAGCTTCGTCAGCCGTCCACGCACGTGTTCGCACAAGCTTGCAGGACAGATGGCACAGCTATGTCATGGTAGACGTGTACTCTCATAGAGTCTAGGTGTTGTTCTTCGAAAGGTAGTTCTAGGTCTATAGCTAGCCGTACTTTAACTCACCACAAGCTTCTAATAGAGGCACTCCTATGACCCCCATATGTCCTATGTAGGCCAAATGGAGCATCAAATGGTGACAGAGGATGCCTTAAAGATTGGTAATATGCATCAGATCACTGTCGTAGGGCTAATATTGATCGAGTTATTCCTAGTTGAAAACATGTGCCCAACGGTACGTTTTCGCCCGTCATGGGCACCCGGAGAGAAGGCACTAGAGAACTATGCCATGCCCCCAATATTAGGTAGGAGAACTATACTCCTAGCTCTCTTGTTCAATTCTTTTTCATGACCCACAAACCATGAACTCCGAATATGCGTTGGCCATCTCGTACATTGAGATCTATGGGTCAAGGTCAAAGGATCATGGGAATGCGGAAGATCTCAGAGATCAAGTTGGAGAGGAAATTCAGCACGATCTTTGGGAAGAGTTAGAATGGACCGACGCCGACGAGAACAACTCACTCCTAGTGCTGACAAAATCAATGGAACGCTGCAGAATTGACTCCATCACTTCCTACCACGTACCGATGGATGACTATGCGTGGAACAACTTTTATAGCCAGCACAAAACAAACTTTTTCAAGGACAGACACTACTTGCAGAATGCGTTTCCCGTTGAATTTGGACCCTCTTTGAACACTGAACCACGCACATTGGTTGAAATCGGCTGTGGAGTTGGCAATGCTCTTCTTCCTCTACTAGAAGATGAGAACAAAAGCCTTCACTCCATGTGGCATGTATATGGTTTGGACTTAAGCTCTGTGGCCATTGACCTCTTGAAAAATGAAGAGCGCTTTAGGTCGGCAGCATCAGAAGGACGAGCACACTGTTTTGTTGCAAACATTGTCGAACGCGTCCCAGACGTTTGTTGTTCTGTAGCAGATGTTTCGTCACTATTATTTTGCTTGTCGGCTATCGATCCAGATAAGCAGCAGCAGGCAGTTCGGAATGTAGCTTCAAGTGTTCGACCGGGTGGTTCCATTGTCCTGCGAGACTATGGTCGGTTTGACGAATCTCAACTAAAGTTGGGCTGCCAAAGAGGAAAACTCCTCAAAGATAATTTCTACGTGAAGCATGATGCAACAAAGTGCTACTTCTTCACTACACAAGAGCTACGTGATCTTTTTGAGAATGCTGGACTTGAAGTGATAGAACTCCAATACGTACGACGAATATATTGGAATAGAGGAACAAATTCAAGCCGACGAAGGGTTTGGGTACAAGGGCGCTTTCGGAAACCTTTCTTATGAGCGGATTCTACTTTCATATTCAATGAGACGCATGGATGTGGTATCTATATAGAAGGCTCTACCTAACTTTATTCCTCTGGTTTTCCAGCGACCGACACCAAGTTGATGCAATATCTGTTGAATCGTTGGTGAGACATGGCCAAGAAGAAGAATGAATTTTTGCATACAAATCGTACATACCTGTTGCCTTTTCCGTCAGGGATATTGTGACCAAGATGTGTACCGGTGGTGCTGACACATTCTCCATTTCTCAAACAACGCACATAATCCCAAACAACTTCTTCATCACGAAAGGAAGGCCAACCATGGCTGGCCGATTCCTTCAGGAAATCTGCCATGGATCTACCAATGGGGGCCTTGAACAGAAGTTTTCCAGTGACACTATCATAGAACTCCAATGGTTCCCCTTCACCTTCTTTGTATTCCTCCTTGACGAATTTCAAAAACTCGGTTGTTTGCCAGTATCCTGCATACTCGGCGTAATGTCTGTTGAAATTACAGATTCGATCAGCCGTATTGAAATCGCAATCCCAGCGAAGATCTTTCTGAACAGGCTTCTCCGAAGTTCCGTGCGATCTTTGGTCCATCACGGACTCTTCACAAATGACAGGCAAACCTGTGGTACTGCTGCTTCCAAACAACTTGTCCAGGAGGAAAAGGCGAGACGCAGATCGAATTCTTTGTCCTGGTGCGAATGCAACGCTCGATCGCAGCATACGCGGAACGATGGACAACATGATAGCAAACTTGAGATTCATTCTTCGCTTAGATTTCGATGAGTGACAGAACTATGGAATATGGTTTGGATCTTGCTGTCTTGCCCTTCGCTTGGGATTGACACAGAGATACAAAAGATATGATTATGGTGTGAATTTGTTTGACGAGTGACGTGGCTACCCAGTCGGTCGACTGTCGGACTCCGTGACTGGACTGGGGACTGGAGGCACGTACGTGTTACGCGTACATGTCTTCTTTCTCGTTTTCCATCCGAAAGAACTTGAAGACAAGTAGCAGCGACGCGACAGACTCATTCAATAATCAATATTACACTGGATCACAATGAAAACCACGGTCTGGGTCGGGTTCCTTTTGTGTGGTTGTCATGCCTTCAATCTAAGTGCCAAATCGATGGCCACCCGCGGCGGCAAACCAATCATCAAGACAACGGTTGGCAAATTGTCTGACAGGTTCTGTGAAAGAGAGCTTATTCGACCCTCTCTCGTCCTTTCAAGTACGGCATCGTCTCCACCGGAAGAAGGTGGACAATTAGATTCGGAGGCGCTGGTCAAGTATGGAGCCGCATGGGGTGTTCAAGTTTCCCTGTTTTATGGGTTGTTCCTTCTCATGGATTATGTCGTCGCATCAGCTGGTGTTGATGTACCTTTCTGTGCAAATTTTGCCTTTTTCTACGGCATGTCGATTCGATCGCGTGTACTGAACCCTTTGAGCAACAAGCGACCTGATCCACGAACGTTTGAAGTAGATGGTAAGGAGGAAGCACGCAATTTGCCAACGTGGACTCCGCCTGGTTTCATTTTCCCCATTATGTGGGGTCTAATCATTGGTCCCATTCGAGCTGTATCGGCAACCATGGTGTACGAGACAACCCACTCCTACGAAGTTCCTGCCATCCTTGCCCTGGCGGCTCACCTTTCTATAGGTGACATCTGGAACACGATCAACAATGTTGAACAACGATATGGCGCTGCCGTTGCCGGTGTTGGCTGCGTTTGGCTGTCCAAGGCCTTCACTGCCTACCAATTCGCCAAAGTTTCACCCATGGCAGGCCAACTGATGGCGCTCACGCTCATTTGGTTGACCGTAGCTTCTGCGCTGGTAACTAGAATATGGCAACTCAACCCTGACAGCGAAACAGGAGAAACGGAACCGCTTTATCCTGTTGTGGGAAAAGCTTCGACTGAATTTGCCTGGTTTACGCAAACAGAAAATTAGTCAGAACACTTGGCATTTTTCTCTTGGTTGATCGCTTACTAAAATCGTAGTTAATATGAGCATAAACATTTCTTCCCAGAGCAAGTAAAGTCAAGAATTTGTGATAAAGTAGTTGCTACAATACAAGCTGTAAAGTCTAATCGTCGGGAAACACGGAAATGGATACTCTGGATCCATCCAACATTCCAATCATCTGGTTTGAGGGCGTGAAATTAAAGTATGCAACATGACCTTGGTGCCTCTTCCATCCCGCAAACAATGAAGCTCCCTTCACAATGTATTTTGTTTTCATGTTCACGATCCTTCGTAGGGGTATCAATGACATCATCGCTATCGATCTCAGTTGCGCTGTCTTGGTCACCTGTGGATGTCAACTTTCCGCCCGTACCGTCGGCATCGTCTTGAGGCTTGAAGCCCGTTGAATGGTGTTTTCTTACAGGATTGGCCGGGGAAAGCCGTTCCCTTTGAGTCAGCGCACCCACTGTCACATGTAAGGGTCTTCCCTGGCCTGCGACTGCCTGCTCATGCCATTCCAATACTCTAGCTGCTGTCTTTTGAAAAACCTCAAACACGCCTTTGTTGGCTTTGGCTGACGTTCGAACATATATTGCGTCGTAGCTTTTCGCTAGTCGCTTTGCCTCCTCTTCCAATCCTGGTACTGAATGAAGGTCGGCTTTACAGGCGGCAATGGTCAGGACCATTGGACTGTTTTGCTTATATCGATGAAGCTCCTCCAGAGACTTTTTCATACGCGTCAAACTTCGTGGATTGGATACATCGTAACAAATAATGGCAGCAGCCGCATTTTGATAGTACGTTTTGGCAAGTCGTTGAAATTGTTCCTGTCCAGCTGTGTCCCAAAGCAGCATTTTGCATGTTATATTATTGACAGTGAGTCTTTTGGTCAAAAAGAAGGCCCCTATTGTTGATGACCGTCCGGAGGGTTTGAAAGAGCCCTCGACGAGCCGCAAGACTAGACATGTCTTGCCTGTATTTGTATCTCCCAGAAGGACCACCTATTCCAGTAGAAACCAGAAAACAAGAATACGCTGAAATGAGAATACTCCGATCATTTTTACAGATATCGCAATGACCTCTTTGACGTACTTTGAACTCCGCAGACGGCACTTCCACATGGGGCATGATGCTGCTTTTATGGTGTTGATTGCAGTCAGACTACACGATAAAATATTCGCTACCGATACAGCAACTGGTACTGTAACCCTTCTCTTTTGTAATTGGTGCCTTGGCTCAGAGTCTCTCTTGATGGTGATGATGGGTGGATTCGGTTGCAATTGGATGGTGAAAGTCGTGCCATGGGCGGGGATGAACGGAAAGCTCTAGTTTTCGATCCGCACTGCCCCTACAGCATGATCCACACCTGCATGCTTCCGAGCCAAGTCGGCCCAGCAGGATCAAATAATTACAGGGACAAGATCGGACCATGCTGATAGGTTACATAGGAATATAGCGGAGCAAAATCGCTCAACGAGAGTGGATGGAGATGCCACGCGCGGTAGTTGAACTTAAAGCACGCACGGCGAGCTACTTAGCGACAGTGTTTAGGGGATCACGCACCCCATGCAATTCCCATTGACTTCGTTCTATTGAAACCAATCTACCCGTTCCAAAACAAAAATACTTTCGCTTGTCCGAATACGTCCATTTCTCCAATCGATCCATGGATGGCCTGGCATAGAAAACACTGTATGAAACGATTTGTCACTGACCACCGTTTCATCTTCCGTCAATAAATGTGTGAATAGCTGAAACGACGACCCCGGTGTTTGTGCATTGTCTTCTTCGTACCCTGCTTTCTCAAACTCCACATGTATCCCATGTTTCTTTCCTGTGTTGAATGCAGCTCTTTGACCAAACAGAGAGACACCACTCATGGCCGATGCTACATCCACGTACACACGGGCTGTTGTATTCTCGCTCTTGGTGACTGAGTCCAGTCGTTGGGACAAGGCACTGAGTCCATCCCCACCAGGATAATTGGAATGACTGACAGCCACGAAGCACCAACTGGATACCAATGTCAGTACAAGTGAAACCAAACAGACTAGAAATGCCAACCTTCCCAACATGCTGGGTCGTTTCTCCTTCTGTGGAAAAGCTACAAGAAAGACACGATCCAGTCCAATTGCGGCAGCTAGATTGAAGACGGGTAACACAGGAAAGAGAAATCTTGTTTCCTTGTGCCCCAAGAAAGAATACAGAACGACGTAACCGAACGCAGGAAGAAGAATTGGCATCCACTTCGTATCCAGCAAATTTACATGTGGGATATCGGGTCTCAGTTGAGTTTGTCGCACCAAAATATTCTCAACAGTAGCCAATTTCTCAGGAACCCGCAAGATTGCCAATGGAACCATTGGAAGGGTCAAAACCATGGCCTTTGGAAGAGAGGAGGAGAAATAAAAGTACCAGGCACTCACTCCCCATTCACTGGACTTGTTGAGTATGGTGTTGAAGAACAAGACCTCTCCCTCCGGCCATACAGGACGTTGCCACAAGGCACTGTCCAAGGGGACGGTACACACAAGAGAGGCGACGCCCGTAAAGACACCCAATCGAATGGATTGTAAGATTCCCAGTTTTCGCTGTACACAGATCCATGAAAGACCAGCTGTGAAAAGCAAAAGAATCACATCACAGCGAAAAATGGCCGTTGTCATAATGACAAGGACGCCCGCCTCGGGGATTCGATCCGCAATCCATGCACTAAATGCATGTAAACACAACGTTGTTGCGAATATGTTGGGAAGCATGCGACTTGCATAAAATGGCATATGGAATTGGCATGCCGTTAGAAGCAAGAGCCAAGTACCGGTGCGGGTTCCACCCACACGTCCATCCACCGACGCAGCGAGTCGAAACCATCCATGCACAAAGGCTGAAAGAAGAATAAATCGCGCCATAAATTGAACATCCATTGGGCTTTCCGCGATGTCATAAAATGGATAGAAAATCAAACGGATGATTTGGCATGCAACGGCTAGAAAGAGGGGGCCTGTAAAGCTTCGAGGAACGACACCTGGGTACTGTAGATGGTCATAGGGTGGAATTTCTGTGTCTCCATTCTCCTGTCCTGACGATAAGGTCAAAATTGGACTGACACCATGGTAGAACAGGTCATGCACGGCCTGAAGGGAGAAGCTTTCCTCCACCTTAGAATGTGGACATATCCACAGATACGACAGAGAGACGAGGAAGAGAAAAAGCTGCGCAAATGTCCTGTAGATCTTCATCAAGCGAAGCAGAAACAATGATTGGTGCACGCAAGCGTTTAGTTGTATGCTTCTTTGCAATATCGTCTTCAAACAAAATCCATGACAGTGACATGCGATTGCAGAATGGTCATTGTCCTTCGATCAAATTGAAATGTCCAAACTTGACTCCACGCCTGACAACGGACGGACCTTTTGTGCGAGCTCAACAAGATGCAGTCGCGTTCCCCTCAGCAGGTCGCAGCCATCACTTTGACGCTGCTTCTGACATCAATCTGACCATGATGAACTTGGTTTTCCAGAAAAGACTGAAGAAGCTTGCTGTAAGAGAATTGACTACGCGCTCGTTCTCACGTCAGATCTTCCCAGGGACTCTTGCGTTGAGCGCTCCTCATTGCCCCCCTCGAGCGACTCTCGTTGCATGGAGCGTTCCTTATTGTTCACCTCGAACGACCCCTCGGTTCTTTCATACGTCACGTTCACTCGGTGGAAGCGCTACTGCCGCGTCGTCATCTGCCACCGATAAGGCTCCCTTGGCTTCGACTGCTGCACCAAAAAAGAAGGATGAGAAAAACTTGTTTCTAGACAATCTCGGTACTATTTTTCTTTCCGCAATTGGATTGATTATCGCTTATTTGGTTCGGTCGTACATTGGCAGTACAAGGAGGAATACGCTTCGCGGTGAGCTCGAGGCCAAGGCGACGTTAGATCCTCTCGAGATCGATGAACTCAGAAGAGTCAATCCTGAATTAACGGCATCTGTCTTTCGCGATCTTGTTGAAGAGGTATGGGCGAAACATCCCAGTGGCGAATTAACGTACAACGAATTCACCGAAACAATTCGCGAAACTTTGGTACAAAAGCACAAAGTACCGACAGTTGAATTTGGGCACCTTCTCGATCGTGTCGTTATCTTTCTTATAGAAAAACAGGGAGATTCCAGTTCCACACCACAACCTATATCGCTGTGGATGACGGTTCTATCCTTGGCACTGAATTCTCCAATTTCGGATCGGGTGCGAGTTCTCCACGAAGTATTAGTACAAGAAGCGCTCCATAGTTCGGTCTCTTCAGGAACGGACGATGCGTCGGCAACTGTTAACATTGAAAAGGTTCGTCGAATGGTGCAATACTTACAAGATACGGACCAATTGGTTCTCGAAACACAGCTCTTCCCGACTCCGGACAAGGCATATCCGATCCAACAGTACCATCGTGGTACACCAGACGAACTTGTGAGTTGGGAAGGCTCGGATTCTGAACCGATTGATTTCGAAGCTTTTGCCGCCTTACTTCGTTCCAGAGCTGTATGTGCATGGGGAGAGTGCTACCGGAAGAGCTACAAGAACTATTAACAATCATGAAGAAGTTTTACTATGCCGATCTTTTGTTTCTATCAGAGAATTGTACCACTCCAAAACGACCATTGACCATCCAGTTTTCGTCTAACTTTGCTGCTCGTTCGGTTTGTGACTTTGCCATGCCACAGCCTAGTTCCGCTTTGAGAGTCCTCAGTGCACATACAGGGCAAGGAAAGTAGGCACCAACGACGTCACCAAAGGGAGCGTCGTAATCCCATTCCAAGTCTCCCAATAAACGGCGATAATTGGCGTCCCCCTTGACAATAGCCAAGTCACATCTCGTCTTCAGATCATTGTACAGAGGTGGATGCATCTTCCACATTGCGAGTCCTTGAACCCAAAATGGATCTTCCACACACTTCCATTTCTTTGATTTGAGATATTCTCTCCATTTCAGGGCTGCTGCCTGAGCGGCCGGATTCTTAGAAGGGTCCAAATTACAGAAATAGTCGATGGTTTCCACAAGATCTTTCTCTAGAGCGTCCGAAACAAATGTTGGGTGCGATTTCAGCTGAAATGTGACTGTGTGTGCTATCCCAGATTCAATCAGATAGGAGCCGCAAGCCAAGTCTGTCACAAGTTCGAATCCAGCATTGTCGACAATAATGTCCACGGCACCGCCTCCATTGGCGCGGAGCTCCGAGCAGTACTTTGCAACAACGACAGAATCATCGTGGAGAAGGTTTTCGTACGCCTGTGCTAAGATACCCGAGAAAATATCATCATTTTGGGAAACGTCCGCGGGCCACAGCGAAAGATCCATTTTATTGCCCCATAGCGGGATGGACAAGGCAACTTGAAGTCCATTGTCGGTCGGTGGAAGCTGAGGAATTTTAGCCAGAACCGATTCAGCCGATGCCGTGGAAGAATCCAGTCCTGCTTTCTTCTGCTTGTAAAATGGATCATAGAGGTATCCTTGAGATGAGGGGTCCCAGTATCCGAGACAATCCATCAGACGACGGTAGACATAAAACTCTGCCACCATCCAAGGCGAAGACAGCCACGTTTCTGATTCATCCACATTAGGTTTCAGTATGGCTTTCCATTGTTCAACCTCTAGTTTCCTATCTGGTGAAGCGTCTTTCGGGGCTTCATCTGGATACGCAAGTTTCACATTGGCGGCATCTCGAAGCTCCTGGCGCAATTTGTCAAATGCATCCCGTATCTCAGGACGCCACTCATTGAATTTCTCTTCGTTGTCCTTGAAAGTTCTCTCTAATATTTCTGCATCGACACGTCGACTCATAGTATCGAAAGCCCAGGTACCGACTGTTTCGGATCGAATAGGATCCGGAAGGTCCAAGGCCGGCACCGGCGTTTCGGTGTCCACATCGGATTCTTGTGCCATGATAAAAGTATTAGATCGGATCACGGATGACTTATAGGGCAACAGTGTACTGCGGGTGGTAAAGCAAAAGCTCCCTCTTACATAGGTGAACCAAATGAAGATGCAAACGACAGTTGGTCCAAATCGCATGTTCAATTGCGCCGATGCATCAGTGTACCATCGTCAAGCAAGAAGTGAGAGAAAAAAAATGAGCCGAATCTTTTATGGCCCGAGTCGCGGATTAGTCACGGCCGCTTCAGATCTGCAAGAGTCAGTGGGTCATCTTCTTCATCCTCCTCTTCACTACGGAAAAAAGTGAACGAAACCAACAAGCAAAAGGAAAAGTGAAGTGAACTACATTGAGGACGATAACAACAACAATAGCCAAACGCCGTCCTCCGGGAACGAACATACACCGCACGGACAGGGACACGCTGCCAATGGAGCGCGACGCGGACCCGCCATGGGCCATATTGGCCAAGAAAATTCCCATGGCCGAACCACGACCCAACTGCCAAAACAACGCCGATCCACCCCCGCCCATCGGTTGGCAACACATGCAACGCATGGCGACCGCCACATGGACCATGGAATCTCTCCATGGTCTCCGGAAAAACAAACAAAACAAACCTCACGACGCCGTTACACGTTTCCCCCGCCACCATGGTACAACCCAGATCCCACCGCTGGCCGAAAAAGCGACTTCCAACGGAAACACAGACCCCCAGCGACTGCTACGGTGTAACAACAACACCAACCCAAGAGGCCCCCGGACCGAAACCAAGCCCAACAAACGGATGACCGAACCAACCGAAAGGATGACCAAACCAACCGAAAGGATGACCGAACTGACCAAGCGGATGACCCTGCCAGACCACCTCCCAGCACCAACACCTCAAGCTCAAAGACACGACGACAGCAACGAAGACCCAGGCCACGTCGGCAGAGCAAGACACCAACAGGCACTCCCCCGCCCACCACCAGTGGAACACTCCCGGCAAAGCCACAAGACAACAACAACAAATACCGCCACCGAGCCCGTATCAGACCCAATGCCGTCACCCAACACCACCAAACCCAGCTGCCAAAGGCCCAAGATCCCCAAAACGAAACAGTTAGACAATGCCCTACGGCGAGTCATCCTCCAACTCACGATGACCCAAACCAACAAAACGACAAACTGCCCTCCCCACAAAAACAGTGGAAACAGAGTTTTCCACAGGGAGCCTCCTCCAGCCGACCAGCACCGCAAACAGCAACAACCGACCAAGATGCAAGTCCACTCCAAACCTTCCACCGGCCGTCGCTCGACCCGGGCAAAAATCACCTCCTCCGCCCTCGGACCCATCCCTCTCGTCGCCACTACCATCCACGGCACCACCGCCATCACCCCGGACCGTAAGACAACCAAACCAACCACCAACGACAACAACAAGAAAGGAAACATTGCCGCCAACAACAAAAAAAACACAGAAAAAAAGAACAACGAAAAAAACACAGGAAAAAAGAACACCAACGACCACCACGACAACACCAACAACGACAACACCACCACCGAATCCATCAACAACGAGCCCAACCAAATCGACACCACCGACGAACAAACCACGGACGAAGGCACTCAAGGAACCAAGGAAACGCAACCCACCAACAACAAAACCCCGACGAGCGACGACGACTCGACCACCAAACCCAACGACAACGAGAAAGGCACGCCCGCGACGAACCCTTACAGGAAACCGAAAGTGGCGAAACGTCCCCAGTCTCCCGAACCGTCCTTCCTGTTCCACCTCCACGTGGCAGTGAACCACCACCACAACTACAAGATCGAGTCCACTCTCCCGCGACTCACCGAACAAGCTCTGAAAACGCATCTCAACGACGTTTTCTTCCACCACAGCAAGAGAGAAGAGCCCATGTGGCTACAGGTCCACTCCGTGGACTTCCTTGAAACAAAACAGTCCCCCAGTCGCCCCCTCCGTGGCGCAGACAACCACAACCGATCCAACAAGGGAAGTGGACACACATCCACCTTCCATGTCACCCTCTCCCCAGCTCCCGCAAACGACGCATTCGACACCGGTGTTTTCTTCGAACAAGGTCTTCGCTTCGTCTTGCAAATGTGGCATAAACACCACAACGACGACTTTTCCTACCACGAGCACGGGTCCCAAACAATCCTTTGCCCAGGCACCCGCCAATCCAACCCAACGATATACCCACGGTGCGACCAGATCAACGTCTACCAACCAGCATGCAACAACCGCACGAGCGACACCTACGGCATAGTCGTAGGGGTGCCGGCCCAAACAATCAAACACCGTCGAGCAGCTTTGGACCTGTCCTCCGACATCCAAAACATCCTCACCCCTCACCTCCCTCGGAAGTTGAACCACGTGGACTATTACAACCACATCGGCTGTCGTGCTGGAACTTTCAGCGGCGAGCTGAAAAATAAACAACGTGGACAAGTACCGGCAATTTACATCACAGCCTCGTCCAAAAGCAACTTTGAGGCACTACTTCGGAGTTACAACGCCTACCTATCCGCCAACCGCAACACCGAACTGGCTTGGTGCAAGAATAACATCCAAATCATCCCAATGCCAACCTCGCAGAGCAATCGAACAACAACCTTGGAGGCAATCAAGGACATTGACCAGTTCTTGGCAGCTTGCGTCAAAATCAAGCTTAAACCATTCAACCAAGAAGCAACCGACGGAGATTGGAAGCGCCTGCCAAACCTCCGTGAATTCGTGGCCCTTTTTCCAGAATTTGAGAACGAAGATCCGGATCCGCAATTCTACACCCTTTATTTGCGAAAAACACCGGACACCCACTTGTTAACAACAAACACCATCCGGCAGCACCCAGAGTTTCCCGAAAACATTCTTCTCCCCACTCTGGCGGCAGTAGCGGCAACACCACCAAGACAGACCACCACAGGCCAAAACCCAACAACTCCAACTTCCTCAAGCCACACCAACAGGCTGCTAGCCTTCACCAACCGTCTGCTCCGTCGCAAACACAACAACCTCGACGAGACGTCCGGAGACAGCAACAACAACCACACCAACAACCAAAGTACACCGACAAACACCAGCCCACCGGCCAACAAACGAAGCGCCGCGGCCATGCAACCAACAGAAGACGAAGAAAGTGACCCACACGAGGACGGAACCGACTGGACGACGGTGGCCGCACAAACAAACTCGTATGCACCAAACCCAGAGGAAGAAGACTCCAAACCTGCAGCCAAACGCAACCAATTTGCACCACTCACCGAACAGGGAGACGACAAACAATCGACCGTAGACAGGATGGACACGGACGACTCCGATGATCACTCCCGGGCCCTGATCAGCAGCGATGACAACCTCGAAAACGACGAACACGAGTTTTCGGCCACCACAATGCAGGAGATCGAACTTATCTTTAAGTATGTGGCAAACAACAACCCCTCTCGTTTAGACGAAATGAGAAAGTTTTTGGAAAACACAAAGTCGTTCACGAACGACACAGACACGCAAGACGCGTGGCGATTCGCTCAGTCTTTGGTACAGACGAGCAATTCCACCGTCGCTGACTCGCGCACCGGTCATGTGGTCCCGTATGCAAACTGGGCCAAGGGGCCAGATGAGTAAACCAACGACAACACCACCGAGACACTGCCCAGTCCCCGACTGTCCATGGAAAGTGCCTCGCTTCACAATCAACCCACATGCTTCTATCAAAGAACACCTGATCACCGCCCACAACGAGACACACCCATCTGATTATCTAACACCATTGTACTGCAACAAGCATGGTTTTTATCCATGCCAAACCTGTGACACAACCACGGCCATATTCACGACGGAAGGCCATCTAAGACAACACGTAACAAAAAAGCATAGTAGGTCCAACACGAACACTCAATTTGTCCTTCATACCTACCGACATGCGCAACCAGAGACAGAAACCAACTGGAAGAAAAGTCTAGCTTACCTGCACCAACTACAACTTACACCACCGCCCTTTCGACGCAGCTTATGGCACAAACTCAAGCCGCCTTTGAGAGCAGAAATCTACTCCACATACAACAACGTGATCTCATGGCTCCTTGCAGCAACACCACCTCTCACCCAGGCCGTCATACGAGACGAACGACCACAACAACATGACACCGACGCCAGCCCTTTCTGGAAGCTGCTGATTTTGCTAGAGCCCCTGCTCTTAGCACCGATCAAAAACACAGTGCACCGAACTTACACCAACGCCTTCCGCGCCCGACTGTCCCTCCTGAAAGCAGGAAGAATAAGCCACAGCCCCTTCTCGACCCGTCCGACCACACCACACTTGCCTCAATGGCCTCCAGGACGCATCAAGAAGCGGCAAGAGCTAAGTTTTGCAGAGACCCAGACACGGCCAAACATCTCTTCGACAACGGAATCTACTTGATACCCTTCACCGTTGATCATCTTGGAGGGCTCGGTTCTTTCGCCGATCGCCTTTTGTTCCCCTCAGAATACCATCCGCATATATTCACAACCACACAACCACCATGGCAAAACCCATAATTCGGCAAGGACCAAAAATGAAGTAAACCACAACCATCGGCATTCCGACTCTTCGAAGAATCCACCGAAGCACCATCGAATCTTCTCACGGCAGCCAACGCCAAAACCAAGAAATTCAGCTACCCAGAAGCCCACATTTATTCCATCGGGCACTTCGCAAAAGCTTCATTGGGACACGCCATCGTCTCCGCCCTTGCGACTCACGCCAACAACAACATAGGTGCAATCCGACAGCACCAATCGAAACAAAAAATCAGAACCACACAATTGCAAAATTTGGCATCCCCGTGTTTTGCACCGGTAACACCCATATAAGGGCTGGGGATACCGATCCATGTACATCTAAGTAGGCTCAGTACAAAAGCTACGTAGAGTACATAAAATCACATAGTACACGTCACGAATTTAAAAAAATGCAAAAACGCTCGACAATGATGGCGAGATCCGGTGACGCCGTATGCATTCACCCATGCATCGCATAAACATCCAACCACCGTAAGTCCTTTGCCTTTACCTTTGAAATTGTTGCCTAAAATTACAGAAGATTTGTCAAGTTGGCTGAAAAGGTACGCTCATTTTTCTGCAGTGATGAAATCGAACGACCGCCCTAACTCACTCATTTTTCAATGCTGACTCGACCGAATTGAAAGCATAGTCACTCTAGTAGTAAATAATCTTCTTGTCAAAGCGGTCGAGGCAAGCTCTATTATTGAGGAAGTTATGGCCATGGGGGTGATGGCTTCCACCATTGTCGAGCGATGGCTTCCAATTTGCATTGTTTCTCGTGGCAGCAAGTTTTCAATTTGAGACCATCCGCCCCACTTGTTACACTCATGAAAATAGTACTACGTAGCTTAATGTACTGAGCCAACTTAGATGTACATGGATCGGTATCCCCAGCCCTTACTCCCCCGCCCCAATGGCAGAATTCGTCCCAAACATGGACACCGCCCCACTCCTTTGTGAACTGACCGCTTAGGAGTTCCACTATCGTATAGACAGTAACCTAAAACAATAAAAGATACTCCTACTCTTCTTCGTTTCTTTTGTTCGTTGCTCGGACGAAATGTAGCGGTCAGTCGAAGAGTACCAACATCTACGCGTGATTGATGCTCAGAAAGTTGTCGACCAAGCAGACTTTGGCTGCAAAGCTTGCGCTGCGCCATGTTAGAGATGGACCAGAGAAACATTATCCCAAATGCAACCGTCTACTGCCAATGGTCATCGTTTTGGGATTTCTTTACCTGTCGATTGTCGCCTGGTTGTTCTGTGGACTCAACAATACAGCAACAAGCCCTCAGAATAATATGGTCGATGATACATCAAATTATCTGAATCTACGTTTCTGGCATTCTCCTATGAGTGATAAGGAAAACAAAGTGGTCTACGTTGGCATGTTTGGTTTGGGTCATCGTCTAAGCAAGCTTGCTGCTGCATATCATTTGGTCCAAATCAATCAATGGCCAGTGACGCATCTAGAGGTACTCTGGGGAAAATGTGAGAATGGAACTAGAAGTGACCTTGACATATTTTCATACTTATTTGGCAACAATCAAATATATTTGGGAGTGTCGAATGGTGGCCAGAAACAAACACCTCATCAGACGAGAGAATGCACAACAAGGACAACAGATTGCTACTACCAAGGGAAATCACTGGTTATTCGAAACGATGTCGTAGGATACTATGCTGGACAAAGTTACAAAAATGCACAGATACGTGTGCGTGAAAGGCACATCCAGTCGTGGGACACCAAATTCACATCCGATTTTCATTTGTTTCGAAATTTAATGATGTCGTTTGAACATGAACATGGTGACAATCTAAAATCCTTTCAAGAGGGCTCAAAGTGGCACGATCACTTTGTGGTCGGAATCCACATAAGAGCTGGAAATGGTGAGCAGGACCATTTTGAACAGTCTCAACGACAAATCGAACGCAACGGAGACTTTTTCAGGAATCTTGTGGGGACGATTCGAGAGCTTCTGAATGATAAGGTCACCAACAAAGCGGGAAAACGCCCCCTTGTCTTTTTGGCAACAGACACTGCCACCGTGGTAGATGAACTTCGGCAGATTTTCAGTGAATACCATATCCCCATGGTTACACTGGATCAACCCCGCGTTGAACCCAACAAGGGTGTGTCGTACTCGGCGTGGACGTCGGACTCTACGAATTGTTTGAACGGATGGCTGTACAGCATGATGGATATGTCCTTATTAGCAAAGGCAAATATTCTGATTGCGGCTAGAAGGTCTACATTCACTCAGATTCTTCCACGGGCCTTGCTTCTAGATGGACATGACAAACATCTGTTTAAACACGACTCCTTGTTTCGTTTTTGCGAAGTTGGAGATACTGGTGAAAACATTGATTGCTTTGGGGATACCAAATCCTGGCTTTTTCGAGATGCTATCCCCACACCGAAGACAGGAGCACCAAACTCTGCATCACCGTCAATGAAAACATATGGTCTCCGGAACTTGACAGCTACAGCCAGTGTGCACAAGTTAATGGTTCATCTCCCTGATATCTCGAATGGATCAAAAAGAATAGAAGGTGATGACGATGGTGCTTATTGGTCGGAACAAGCTCGCAACTTCTTTGCCCAATCACAAGGAGCAAATCATCGACTGTTGTTTGGATTCAAGATCGATAAGAAGTACCGACAATTCAGAACGTTTCAATCGGCGTGGACACTTGCTCCCTAGGGTAGATTGTGTTGACTGCAGGAGTAATATATAATGGAGATATCCAGTCCTATTTCTCATTATTCAAGTGGTTTGTGTCATGGGTACTACCTAGTGGATTCAGATAGGGGGTTCATTTAGAAGAATTATTGAGGCCAGACTTATCACCACCGCTGGGGAGCAATGAAGTGGGATCCTTAGGGACGATAGCTACCTGTGCTATCCTTCTTTCTTTTGTGTTTCGTCTGCCCGGCTGCCGTTCTTCATCACTCATAAATCCCACGAGGGCCATAAAATCCCACAGATTCTAGCCTCCGACCATGTCCGATCCATCATCGACGAGAAAGCGGAAAACAAGGAACTCCACAGGAGATGACGGTGCACAGAACATTGTGATTCGTTTACCAAAGGCACAAGAAGATGGCGATGATTCAGCTAAGTCGAATCTTCCTGTTCTATGTTCTTTTCCGGGCGGATTGCCGAGGGGTGTTCAAAAGGTCACAACTGACGACGACGAGATCGACGAGGCGGCTTTAAACTTCAGATGGAGTGAAAACATAAAGACAAAACGAAGGACCCTTGTTGGGAAAGATCACGCGTGTGTCTTTACAGCGGCAAGTCGATCTAGTGAGGGGAAAACTGAGTCGCAAACGGAAAGGTACAAGACGCGAATGTGTGTTGGAATGTACGACAAACACAAGAAAAGCTTAACGCTTTTTGACGTTCACGACGATGGATACGTCCATTCGTTCGCTCAACATGTTCCTAACTATAAAGGATCAGGTGATACGAGAGATTTATCAACTGCACGTCAACAGTACCAGGCTCTCTATGAAGATTTTGGCTCTGCCAAGAAGCGCCGTGCCATCAAATCTAAAGAAGCGAATCGCGTGGATGTGGATTCAGTTGTTGGCGCTGGACAGTTGGTTGTTGACTCTGTACTTAAAGGAGAATCCATGTCTGAAAGCAATAAGCGTGCTATTTTGGAGGAAAAAGAGCAAAGGGACAATGGCGGTGATTCTGCTGCCCCCTCCTCGTCTCTACCACAACACTCCGCTGCAGTGGATGCCGCAACCGAAGCATGGCGAAACGAGTTTCTCCCTCCTTACAACCGAAATGCGACAGAACCTTCGAAAATTTACAATTTTGTTGAGATTGTTGGTGGTCAAGGGCTTTGGCAAGACTTTTCGCATCATGTGGAGAAGGCCATGAAGCAAGATGATGTCGCTTATGCTCTAATTGAAGGGCTGGACGACAAAGGCAAAGCCCAGGGTAAAACAAAAATCGAGATTCCTGGCGCAAGACCAAAACACAAATGGCGACCCTCCTTAATCTCGCTGGTGAAAAGGATTATACAGAAGCACAAAGCAAAGTCCCCATCGAACAATGAAAGCCTAAAGAAACAGCTGATTTGTTCACATGTGCTCCACCTGATGCTTCATCTTTACCTGACATTACGTCCTCGAGTGAATATTCCAAAGGTCCTTAACCACCAAGCCCGTTACTTTGGAGCACCAGGGGATTTTGGACGATTTTGGGTGCAGTCGTTCACAACAGAATCTATTCATCCTCGCAATAGCGTTGCTGCGCACATGATGTCAAAACCAAACAAGGACAAGTGCTGCATCAGTATGTTTCTTCTTCTGATGATGGCCGAGGGTGGTGATTCTATGACGTGTTCCAATATCAAGCCATTTTTGAATGAGTTACAGATGGAAGCCCGCGATGCAAGTAACCTGTTGCGTTTGGCCGGTTGCTCAGTGACGCGTAACCCCAAGACAGGAGACACGGGAGCTCTTTTGCTTGCACCTGTCACATTTCCCGCTCTGAAATCTTCTGGTCGAGGAAGACGATCAAGAGGATAGCTTAAAACACAATTGATCAATATCCTAATATGTAGTGAGCTCAAATGGCAAATACTAGTGTACAAAGTTTTGTCTAGAGAAAATTGCTTTTTATGCTATCTTTTCCCAATCATTTGTCATCCCACATCCCAAAACGCCCTTGATCAAGGGTGTGAGTGCAACCATGCGATGGTCCCACACAAGTGCTTAAAGCGAACTTAAAACAAGAAATAATCCTCAACCAGTACTCTCCCGATCTGCCTTCTCTGGCGAACCAGCTTGGGTAGGCGAATCTGGAACCCCAGATCCTCCACCAGTTGAAGCAGCTGATCCCATTCCGAATTCCATATTCTTCTCCTCTCCTTTCGGATGAGCTTTACCGGACCCGCTTCCACCGTTGGCATTGCTTCTTGCGGCGTGCCCAAAGTGTTGTGGATAGTACGGATGTGGCGGTGGCATATGTGGATACCAGTGATGTGGGTGAACATGATGGTTATGTTCGTTTTGATTAGTGCCCTGTTGTCCTGCTAGATGTGGTGGTGGGGGTGGTGGGGGATAGGGATATGCCGCAGCATAACCATGGTAAAGGTGCGGTGGGGGAGGCGGGGGAGGTGGAATGGATGATTGCTGGTGATTCGATGATGAACCAGATGAATTGAACTGGTTGGAGTAGGAGCTCTGCGGTTGTTGGGACGGCATTGTTCCCATCGATTGCATCAAACTGACCTGCTGGACTGCGGCTTCAATCAGTTTCTAGAAAAAAGAAAATAAGAGCCAGGAAAAATAAACATGCATCACGAACTGCTCACACGATACTCACGTCTTTTCCGTGTTGCGCAAACTTGCGTTGTATTGTAGAATACCAATGATTCTTCACATCATTGTCAGATCTTCCAGGTAGATTTTTCGCAATGTTAGCCCATCTGTTGCCATAATGCTCATGCATGGCGATCAAAATCGCTTCTTCGTCGTCAGTCCATTCTCCCTTCTTGAGCTCAGGGTCTAGATGGTTGACAAATCGCTCCCGGCATTGCTTCCCCTGCCTTCCTGGGAGATGTGCTGCTATTTTTGCCCACTTTCGGCCATACAGTTGCCGTTTTTCCCGCAGAATAGCGTCTTCTTCAACTGTCCACGATCCTTTCCCTTTAATCACAGGTGGATTTGTGAGAGTTTGCCATTTGGTTAAGCATTCAATAGCATTGTGGTTGACAAAATTTGCTGCTACTTCGTTCCACCGAGGAGCAGTTTCTTTGTAGGTTTCTACGAGCTTCTTCAAAAGATCCATTTCTTCTTGAGTCCATTTTCCAGCTCCCTCAGAAGCAGAGGGAAGGGATTTCATCTTCGAATGAGAATTTGTCTCATCATCGTCAGCGTCCTCATCGTCACCTTGAACTGGATCATTGGGTTCGTGCGGCGATGATTCTTTGGATTCCTTTTCGTGGGAGGGACTATCGGTCACATTGGAAACAAGTCTACTAGAACTACTTTTGGTCTCTTTCTGGTTGAGCTGAATGTATCGCTTCAAGCACTGTACTGCACTTTTGCCTTCAATCAACTGAGATATAGCGTCCCAATCTTCTTCACCATCTTCTTCCTGTTCCTCAATGACAGCACGGAGCAATGCTTCGTCTTCTTCTGATGTCCACATCGCGCCCGGCTTCCGCTTTGATGCAGATCGAGGACTCTCATCATTTTCATTGCTCCGTGGTCTTTTCCGACCGGAACCGGGCATGACGACCTCGTCTGTGGACCAATGACCACACGCATTCAATGGGAAAAACAATGCTGCGTGAGAAACAACCATTCTCCGCACGAAGTACAAGAAACTAAGACTAGCGTAGACCACTTTATTCTGTTCATCAACAGAAAGAATCATCTAGATCCATGATTTACTTACCAGCACGTATATCTGATTGGTGTTGTGCTGAGCACAACGGAAACAAAGGCGGAGATGAGTGAAGGAGACTAATGGTTGCAGTAGGTCGTGTGATAAATCAATGCCTCTCGCACCAATAGGGGCGACTGCAGCGGTTGTCAACTATACGATACTCTATCTTCAAACCATATAAACAAACAGGAGATCTTATCCCACAGCAAACCCAAACCTCCCCAGAAGCCAATCCTCCTGCCTCTTGTCTCCACTAATCTCGGATTCCGACCAATGGACGAGGAAGCAAGTGACCTGACGAATCAATCAAGCCGTAGACAGCCGTTTAGTAAACGCCTTTTTACCCACACAATCAGCGGTCCGAGACGAAGCTGCCCGGCTCGCATCTGGACAGGAATAGATATGCCACGAATCGTGGGATCATACCCACTGTGATCTCAAAAGTAGATGTCAGCTAGGCCCTCCTGCGGGCTGCGCGGCGAACACGAACGGGGGAACAATAGGATCCTACCTACTCCAACCTAGCTAAGCTAGCTCTACTAGAACTAAATGGAGAATGGAGTAGCGCCAACGGCAGAGATTCGATAGGAGTAAGAGTAAGCGTTCTTCTGGGGAAACTGAAAATGGGAAATCGGATACTTTCCATACGTCGAGTTTAATTCTTGGATATAAAAATGTTGAGTTGAACCTCATTGGGAAGACTAGGCGCACGTGAGTTGCATCACAACGGGGAGAGATCGCAAACACCAAGTGTGAAAGGTATTCTTGCCACAATGCCAGGTGTCGTTCTATTACCAAGTCGATCTTCAAATCATTCTTGTCCTTGAGCGGCTGATTTCTTAGCGCCAATATGATTGTTGCGAGACCCGTTCCGAGACGCAGCTCACACCACTGGTTCCGATCTCGTCTACTATGGATCCTTATGAATTTGATCTCTTGGTGAGTCCGACGACAGCATTCTTTGTGAAACTACGTCATGTCGGTACTCGGCAGAGATTTCTATTTGCTAGCAAGGCTGAGGAGAGGAGACGGCAAATGAGAAGTTTCGCTGGATCCCTATTGTTTGTATTTTACGATTTTATGACAGGACGGGAAGAGATCTCACTACCAGCTGGCGTGCCCTGCACGCATTACAGCACACATTTCGGGCGCGACTTTTTATGCGGCCGATCGAATATCAGTCGCGGAAGCACCATTTCCTCCACCTTCGATCCACAACGAAAATTTTTTGTGTTTTATCTCATCAAAGGCATCTCATCCCTGATCCCTGATCCCTGTCTAGAGGTATCACATTTGTTTTTGTTGTGAATCAAACTAGGAAAATGACGTCCACTGAAGTGCCAATGGCAGTCAGCCATCCTGGGTCTGGGAGTATCCGAACCTATCAGTCAACGAAGATTGCGGAGCTTCGTGAGGTAAGGACAATAAACCGATAAATCGACATTGTTCGATTGCCTTCGCTGACAACGTAGATGATCCCTGTTTCTTCTAGACTGTGCAAGAACGTTTGGGTGACTTGCAGCGCTTGAAAGCTCGTCGAAATGAATTGAATGCTCAAGTTCGTATGCTACGAGAGGAGCTGTATCATCTTCAGGAACCTGGATCTTATGTCGGAGAAGTTGTTAAAGCCATGGGGCAAAGCAAGATATTGGTGAAAATCAATCCGGAGGGGAAATATGTTGTTGATATTGATAAGGATATCGACATTAATGACTGCAAACCAAACACCCGAGTTGCTCTGCGCAATGATTCATACACTCTACACAAAATCTTGCCGACCAAGGTGGATCCCTTGGTTTCGCTCATGAAGGTCGAAGCTGTGCCTGATTCCACTTATGATATGATTGGTGGTCTTGAGAAGCAGGTACTAGAAATCAAAGAGGTTATCGAGCTTCCCATCAAACATCCTGAGTTGTTTGAATCACTGGGAGTCGCTCAACCAAAGGGTGTTCTGTTGTACGGTCCACCGGGTACCGGGAAGACTCTCTTGGCTCGTGCTGTGGCCCATCACACCGATTGTACATTCATCCGTGTCTCTGGAGCGGAACTCGTGCAGAAGTACATCGGAGAAGGTAGTCGTATGGTACGCGAGCTCTTTGTTATGGCCCGCGAAGCTGCTCCATCTATTATTTTTATGGACGAAATCGATTCCATCGGCCAAGCCCGCGGAGGAAGCGGTGGGGGAGACTCAGAAGTGCAGCGCACAATGTTGGAGCTTCTGAATCAGCTCGATGGATTTGAACCTGCGCAAAATATCAAGGTTATCATGGCTACAAATCGTATCGATATCCTTGATTCAGCTTTGCTTCGTCCGGGCCGAATAGATCGAAAGATCGAGTTTCCAAACCCCAACACTGAGAATCGTTTAGCCATTTTGAAGATTCATAGCCGGAAAATGAATTTACTGCGAAATCTGGATCTTCAAAGCATTGCTGAAAAGATGGTCAACGCCAGTGGTGCTGAATGTAAGGCTGTCTGCACAGAAGCAGGTATGTTTGCATTACGCGAACGCCGTGTTCACGTAACACAGGAAGACTTTGAAATGGCAGTTGCAAAGGTGATGAAGAAAGACTCGGATGCTAACGTGAGCTTGCAGAGGCTTTGGAAGTAAAAAATTACTCCTTGTCAATATATGGATAGTTACAAAATTTTCGTTCTAGGATTATCAAGACATTTGTACCTACAACCCATAAGAACCGAGACGAGAGGCAGTCATTCCCTCTATTTGAGCCTTTTTCCTTTTCTTCTTCGTTTTCTTCTTTTTGTGACTTCCTGTCTGCTTCTGATCTTCTCGAGAAGTCGACGTGAGATGCTCTATGGGTTTTCGTTCCTCCGAGGAATTGTTCAATATGCTCCTCTCTACTGCAGTGGAACTTTTGATGATATCTTGACTCGGTTTAGGAAACTCTTTTGTTGAATTCAAAGTCGATTCTTGTTCATTATCTTCGATGTTGTCATTTTGTGGTACTTTCTTTTTTCTTCGCCGGCGTTTAGGCCTAGCTGCATTCTCTGTCTCACCTTGCAAGCCCACTGAATTCGATGAATCAGCTTTTTCAAGACTTTGCCCATCTGTGGTTTTTGGTACGTCATCACCATTTTGTTCATCCTTGACCTTCTTCGTCTTCCGCCTTTTCCTCTTCTTTTTCGAAGCTTGAGTAGAATCTCCGGGATCGGCTGATTGAATGTTATCTTCAGTCGGTTTGTCGTCCTCAGAAGGTTGCTGGGTGGCTGAAGTTTGCTTTTCTTCGTCCCTGATCTGCTCATCGATGTCCCGTTGCATCATTTCTCGCAACAAGCGGCGCCTTTTCCGCCCGACCACGTGTTCGCCCTCCTCACGGTATGGCGCCATTTTCTTAAGAGAGACATACTGTCTCAACGTCGAGTCACGTGCCAACAAGATATCCTTAGCCGACAATCCATAGTCATTTGGTTCTACTTGTCGATACTTGAAGCGAGTCGGTATACCAGCCACTATGTCTTCATAGTCCAGTTTGTATAATTCGTCTTCCACCTTAGTGCGTAGCTTCCGTTCGAGCGCTGATTCCTGAACGTCGGTGTCCTCCTTGGCATCATAGCCAGAATCTTCTTCATTCCCTTCTTCTGGCCATTGCTCCTCCTTATTCTCGGCAAAAGCTTCTTCTTCCCCCTGGAAATTCTCGTTCTCTTCTTGTTCTTCGTGTGTGTCATCCTCAAAATCGTCCCCACCCAAAAGCTCACCATACTTGTCCGACTTCATGTCTTTCCTCAAGTCTTTATCTGACTTCCATTTCACGTCTTCCTTTCCATAATACTCATCTCCGAAAGTTTCTTCCATAAGTTTTTCAAACTTCTCCGGGTCGTAATCTCCCTCCATCATTTTTAAGATGGCAGCCTCGTCCACGGAACTGTCGCCTCCTTCGACTTCCCCCAGAACGTGTTTTATTTGATTGAGTTTAGTCTCCATTTCATGGCGCTTTGCATTTTTGAGGCGTTTCAGCTGCTCTTCTTTGGCTCTTCGCTCAGCTTCTTTTCGTTCTTTTCGAGCTTGTCGTTTCTTGCTTCTCGAGTCATCCTTTCTTCGAAGTGTGTTCATCACTTGGCCCCGGGCATACCCAATTATTGAGTGATCAGCCCCAGATCCAGAAGCCGCGTGTTCGAATCGAAAATTGTATCGTGCTTCGAATTCATCGTTCCTATCGAGCTGCTCTAACGAGTCATCAGAGTCATTCCCGTCATTCTCAGGCGGTGTAGACTTCATCGGCACCTTTTCGTCTTGCTCTTCATCATCTGAGATCCTTTCTTGATGGTCAGAGGGATCAATCCAGCTTCTGTTTTTGAAGTAGTCCAAAAGAAATTTGTCTCCATCCTGTACCTCCCCTTTTGGATCTAGCGTAAATGTGCGATTTTCACGGTTGCCGAGGCTTTGTTCCATCTTCTGGACTTCTGCCAAGAAGTCTTTGTCATCTTCATCTGTTTTCTGAGCTTGATGTTTCACAATCATGACATCATCTTCGTCCTCGTCACTGTCTCCAGTTGCAGATTGCAGAAAGGCCTGGCGAATTTCTCGTTGTTCTGCGTCGTATGCCAGCTGAGATGTTCTCGGACCATCAATTTCTTGCAGTTCATCATCAGCATGGTTCTCTCTATCAGCTTCCTCCTTGTTCATATCCTCTAAAATCTGCTGCCTCACCACATCCTTGTATCTCATCCGTTTGTCCTTGACTTGGTCGTCATCGGCTTCATTGTCGGCGTCGGCACTGTCGTCAATCTCTTGATGAAAAAATTTAGTGTTGGGATCGTAAATTGTCTTGTCCTTTGACCTTATTGCATTTATGGTTTTCATTATATCCGTGTCCAACTTTGAAGTGAGAAGGTCTCCATCTTCATCCTCGGACGACTCGTCGTCGTCAACCTCGTCCTCATCTTGGCCTCCTTCACGTCTTGAGTTGAGAAGCTCCTGTTTTTGCTTGCGTAGTTCAAACTCCTTGGCAAATTTTCTATTGATGGAAAGCTTCTTGTCGGGCTCGTCCGAATCCTCTGAATCAGAATCCAACAAAGCAGCCCGCTTTTCGGCCATTGTTCCAATTCGTGTCCCACTCTTCTCGCGGTTTCTCATTTTTTCTTGGTCCTGGGAACCACCGTCCGTCCGCTTGCCCGCCACGACGCGCGCGACTGGCCCAATCATCGGCGCGATTGGATAGTGGACCGCACCTCGCACGTCTCATTCATCTCCGCCCTGTCTGTTGAAACTCAAATAAACCGTGCCGTAAAAGCAACTCTTTATAGGCTTATTGATCTACGTAAACTCCATTGAATGAGCTCTTGCTCAGTTTCGTTGTCATAGCGTTGCTTTTGCCACGTCGCCTGACCACAGTCCAAAGATTCGCATCTTGTCCTTCTTCCTTGTCCTGTTTGGTCGCGCCTTGGTCCTCCATGACTACCGGTTGCTCGTCTATCCTCAACACACTCCTTTGTGCTGAGGAATGGTATTTACTATCCGGAAGCACATTCATGATGATATCGCGCAACTTGTAGAACATTTGACCCTGAAGGGGCTTCGTGAAAAAATCGGCTATCATATCCTCGGTGGGACAATACTTGACTGACAACTCTTTTCTCCGAATACAGTCTGTGATATAGAAATATCTGAGGTTGATATGTTTGGTCCGCTTTGTACTTGACAAGCGTCCATTCTTGGCGAGCAGGATGCTGCTCTGATTGTCCTGATGTAGGACAACATCTTGGACTGCATGTCCTTGAGCTTGAATAAAATTCTTTGTCCAAATAATGGACGGGAGGACGTCATGAATCCCAATCAATTCACATTCCGTGGAACTACGCGCCACTAACTTTTGTTTGGATGACGCTGTAACCACTGCTCCTCGACCCAGGGTCATATATCCACCTGTTTGCCCTTTGAAATCTGGGTGAACTGCATAGGACGCATCAACCCACCAGTGGATAGGAAAGTCCTTTGTACCCTCCAAACGGAGAACCAAGTCCTTGGTCGATTGCAGGTATTTCAACACTCGGCCCAGTTTGCGACGATCGTCTTCATCTGGTGCCATAACTCGAGTACTCAAGAAAGCCACCGCAGTCCGAATATCAGGCCTTCCACGCTGTGCCATATAGGCCAATTGCATTGTGATACTGTGGAATTCGTCGGCGGCTGTTGAATCCAAAGCTTTCGCTTTGGGATTAATGTGATACAAATGTTTGGCAGCGGGACTTCTGGCTTTTCCAATAAAACACTTGGGTAAATCCGTCAGAACAGTCTCCAGATAGGATCGCATGTCCACTTGTACGACCCCATCGTCTCCGTAATCCAAAAACATTCCCAAATAATCGTGGCGGATTCCCTCTGATACGGATATCTCCCCCAATTGGCCGAACTCGGCCTTGAGGTCCTTGACAAACTGTTGAACGACCTCGGCATCAACATGCGAAATCTTCAAGTCGTCTATGTGCCAAGTGACGGTTAATTGTTTGTTGTTTACTTGTTTGTTTGCGACGCACGAGTCATATGGATTCATTATGAACCCCCAACTTTTCAAGACTGCAGACAATTTCTCCCAGAACAAACGCGCCGCCCTCAGTGTTCCATAGAGTGCCTTAAGCATCTCTACATAGATAACGGGTTGCCCTTTCTCATATGTCACGTAGGGTTTGTACATGTCATAGTCGACTTCCAGCAACAGTTCCGCCATGAGACCATCCAGACGCATATAGACGTCAGGGTCCATGTCGGAATGCATGAATGCCCCTGGAATATCTGCAACAATCACCACTCGGCGTTCTAAAGCATCAATAACTGTGGTGATGAAAACAGCTTCGGTTGCAACTGTCGGTGAGGCTGACTGGCTCTTTTCAATGTATGACCTTTGTTTCCGGCCATCAGCACATCCTCTCCCCTTGATCTTGCCACAACGCTTCCGCTTAAGGAACATCAAATATCCTAATGCTTGTTGGATCTGCTCCCATGAGAGGTCTGATTTGTGCACGGCCTTTAATACGCCACGATCGTGTAATTGTTGTATCTCAATTTTCACTGCGGCAACTCCTTTGTCACCGAATAGCTTAATGCCTTTCTTCATTGACATCTGAGGAGTCGCCAGATTGGTTTCAGACGCAACAAGATACAAAATGCCTTCACGCAAATACCCATCGTATCGTCCGCTTGTCAATCTATCGACGCATGCAAACGAATGGCCATATCGGTAGGCGTAACTGCGTGCCCTGTTCGGCCGCAGATTGTAGCGTTGTTGTTGAGCTGGTGCTTCGTCTGCAACAGGCTCTATTGCTGGCTCTTGAGCTGGTGCTTCGTCTGCAACATGCTCTGGCTCTGGCTCCAAGATCAATGGCTCAACTTGATTGGGATCCACCACAGCTTGATTGCCCTCATCGTCATCAATGTCTTCCTCTTCCATATCATCTCCACCGGCTAGCTCCCCTCCATCCTGTTCATCTCCATTAGATCCATCCTCCGCATCCATATCAGCCACGTGATCACCATCATCATCTATCGGATTAGGTAGACCGACTTCTACCCCCACTCCTTGGATTTCCACTCCTTGGTTTTGCTGATGGTCCATCCCTGGGTTGATTACTGGGTCATCAGCTGGTGGCTCTGCCACTAATTCGTCGTCGTCTTGTACGTCTGCGTTCTCGAGTTCCTCGTCAACGATGTCATCGTCGTAGCGGAGGTCTTCATCCTCATCGTCGATGTCATGATGATAAGAAGCATCGTCATCCTCATTTATGAGAATGTTCTCGTCATCTAGCCACAGTACACGATTATCCCGGTTTCCAAAAGCGAGTCCCGGCTGCATTTCTTGTGCTGCAGCTAGATCAGAAACTCGTTGGATCACCTCTTGGGGCATTGGAAGGGGCGTGGCGTGGTTCCGAGTAATGACGCGACCGCTTGCGAGACTAAGGAAGTAATAACTACCTTGTCGATTTCCCGTAGGTCTCAAAGCTAGAGCACCAACGGTTCGGGGTGCCATCGAGTTGTCGTGCTCCTCATGGCACTGGACATATTCGCCGAACTCGAAGCGGCAATGTTTAGCATAGTCAATGTTTTCGCCAGTAACCAGCAGTCGCGGACTCTCGGTTGTTGAAATGCCGAGGCGATGTGGGAAGCTGTTTATCCAAAAGACTGCAAATTTCGCGAGCTCAATGATCATAATTTTGGGTAGGGTGATGAATGGCAGTGTATTGAAAACACATCGCATTCGTTCTTTAACTGTGCGAATGTATCGCTCCACATCTCCCACATGTTCGTCACGAGCTGTCGAGTTGATTGTTATGCCAAGAAGTTGCATCTTGGTTCTCATTTCATCACTCGTAAATGCTCCATCAGCAAGGATCATTCTCGGTCTAAGACCCCCCCTTCGATAAAGAGCAATGGTTTTGCGCAAGGAGAGGATGATCTTGTCGTCAGTGGTGCTTGCCAGTGCGTCGATTGTGCCAAAGTGAATCTTTCTGGAAGTTGTGACCAGAAATGGGACTCCGTTAACATGCAACACATCAATGGTTAAGGTGATGTCCTTGTGTTGTTCCTCAATCCGAGGAGGAACAGTGAATGCGGTGTCCACAAAAGGGGATTTCTTTCGCGTTGTTTTTCCTTTCAAGCTGCCAAGATCTGGTCCGTAGATCTTCTCGGCTCTTCTTACATCATCTGCATTGATAGTGACGTTTGGAAGCAAATTGTTCTTGAGGATGTGGATGTAATCCTTTGTGGATGGCCGTCCTATCTTAGATAAAATGGTACGTGCCAACCTGGCCCTATTGACTTCATCTTGAGAGTATCCTTCTTCGTTTTCACTAACGGTAGTTATGAAACTACTCTGAAGTTGCGAAGTGTCGAGATAAAATAGACCATCATTGCTCGAATTAAATCGGTGTTTGAGACGTCCCGTGGCCCGGTCATGCAGGGTGAATGAATTGCCATGATCGCTGTCATACTTGATGTGAAAACGAACTTGTGCGCGAGTGAGTGAGATGATATTGGCTGGCCCATCAGGGTCATGCCACACTATGCCGTATCCTGGTAATAGACCCTTCATGGTGAGTTGTCGGCGTCCGGCGTGGCTTTGGACTGTGATAGGCTCTTCGGCCGTATGGATGTTTTTTAAGAGTGACTTGTCTTGGATGATATCTACTGTGGACTGATTGTCCAGCAGTAACCAATGGTCGGGTATGCTAGCCTGGGATCGAGAGGAAAAAACAAAACAAGGTGAGGATTCGGATTGGTCAGTAACACAAGAATCAACACAGTGCTCAGTCTGATGGAATTCGGTACCTTGACTGGCACCTTGGTGGGTATTGGACCGGTTTTGGGATGATGTTGTGGCATTGGTTTGTTCTGTTAAGGACGAGGCAGCTTGGCTGGCATCGGCTGTCATGTATGCAACACCGGTTGTCGAGTCAGACGGGGCCACTGACTGGTTGTTTTGTTTGTGTTTGTTGCTCATTCTGTTATCCAGGATGGCCCGCGCATTGGCAAGCGTCTTGGGATACAGATTATGTCCATCTAAGAACAGGTTCTGTAGATGAGCCTCATAATCGCGCTGTCCACAGGTACGTATGAAACGGATCGCCAAGCACCTTTCTTGTGCATCTGCATGATCCGTGGGGGATGGCGGGGATCGTTTGTTTGCTGCTGCTACTTGATGCAGAATGTCTTTGTCATATAAGACAATCCCCGCTTCTTCAAGCACCTTCGCTTTCGCCCGAAAAACCTCATAGTAACTGTGTAAACTCTGATTGTTCTTACGCTTGAGCGCGTAAAATTCCTCCTTGAGCTTGTCACGCCCGACCAAGTTGTAGATTCGGCCGGAATCGAAGGTGAATGTGACTTGCTTGATTAATTTAAGCAATTCGACTCCATCCCGTTTCTCTTTCAACTTGAGGAACTCGGGTTTGGCTTGCAGTTTATCTTTCATGAGGGGCGTACATTGTCCCAAAATAAGACTAAAGAGGGCAGCCCGAAAGTTTTTGTAGTCTCTGACTTGATCTTGTCGCGCCTTGTAGCGCATTTTCCATTCTTCTACCTCTATGGGATCGGAGTCATCTTTAGGACGAGTGGCTTCCTCGGGATCTTTAAGTTCCAGTGTCTCAATGGCCTGCTGGAACTCCATGTTATGACGGTCAAAGTTGGTACCAACATAGCCAACTAACCATTCCACGTTTCGTAGGTAACGTTTGGACTGGGGGTCTTCAGTATAATCGAAAATGCACTCTTTCAAAGATGGCTCTTGACCTTGAAACCTCGACGAGTTGGATTGTTGGGAGGATTGCCATCCTCTGCCTCTTCCACCTCTTCCACCACGACCACCTTGTCTTTGCCCACTCGATGCCCTAGAACCAGTTTCGTCTGGCCGTGGGGTTGTGGATCCTTGTTGCGACATGGTGGTTACTCGATGAGGGCTATCCAATCGCGGTGACGACGGTGTTCTTCGTGTTTCTTCGAGATCGGATTCCAGATCTTGATGAAGTGATACACGGTACCGTGGCGACTGACCGTTCCTTGTAAATATGGCCTGGCTTCGGCTCCTTTCAGCTTTAAGGAGTTAAGAATCCAGACTCTTGTGCCTTTTGGTATCCAACGTGGATCACGGCCTCGCTGTGACGGAATGTTGGGGAAGATGGTTTCTGCTTCGATCTCTCCCTCTGCCGTCTCACGGATGACGTCTACCAAGGCCACTGGTTCTTGACTTTCAGTTGCACTTTGTTGTCTTGCTCCACTTGATTGATCGTTGGTTCCGGATTGCTCGGGAAATCTGCCTCCACTTGATCGGGATATGTTGCGATGCAGGTACTTGCTCCCCTGGACTCGCGTTCCTCGGCACGCTTCAACTCCACGAGAATTTCTTCCCGCTTTACTTGGGTATCTTCTAATATACGCTGCTTTCTCGTCTCACAATCAAAGTAATCGTTATCGCGTTCGGTCTCGCGAGCACGCTCGAGCGCTGCCACAGCCTCGCGATGTTGTACTTCTTTGCGTCTATTTTCCGCTTGGTAGCGCAACTCTACTCCCCGCAGGAAATCCTGTTCCTCGATAGCGAGGGCTGCCAGTTGACCCAATAATGTGGAGACTTTGGGGTTTTCGACTCGCTCTTCACTCATGCAGTGTACTTCACAGGAAAACGTCAAGAAATGAGGTGTTCCTGTCCTGATGAATTAGATTTTCAATGGAGTTTATGTTGAAACTCAAATAAACCGTGCCGTAAAAGCAACTCTTTATAGGCTTATTGATCTACGTAAACTCCATTGAATGAGCTCTTGCTCAGTTTCGTTGTCATAGCGTTGCTTTTGCCACGTCGCCTGACCACAGTCCAAAGATTCGCATCTTGTCCTTCTTCCTTGTCCTGTTTGGTCGCGCCTTGGTCCTCCATGACTACCGGTTGCTCGTCTATCCTCAACACTGTCATTTCTGTTTTGCGTTTCATATCTGCTTTGGATGAACCACCAAGGGCAAAAGCCATCAAAACATGGCACAGAATGAAGCCCTGACCATAGAAGAAGGAGGAGGTGAAAGTCCGAATATGTTGTCGATTGCACGATCTGCATTGGACGAATGGGGGTTGACGTATGAAGTAGTGGAACGGAGCAATCCTCAGATCCCAATCATTGAGTTTGGGATGAGTGGGACCTATTCCAGTTACCGTGCCATTGTAAGCATGGATATGGAAGACCAGATATTTGCCGTGTACTACGTATGTCCGTTGAAAATAATTGAAAGCCGACGCCGCGAACTGGCACGGTACTTGGCCGGAGCAAACTACAAGGTCATGATTGGGCATTTCGACTTGGATTTTCGAGATGGTGAAGTACGCTTCAAGGTCTCTACGATTCTGCGAGGGAGCATGCTTTCAAAAGAGATGGTCAAGCAAGTGATCGGAATATCAATGAAGACAATGGACAAGTTCTTTCCCGGTATGATGGCGTGTGAGTTTGGCGATATTCCCGCTGACGATGCCCTGGCTGCACTGGAAAATACTAGCCACGTCGCAGACACTTCTGCCGTTGAAGCAACTCAGTGAACATTTCACATGTCTCTATTTGTACTCGGGCTTCTGTGTTTTGTAACGAGATCTAGTGTGGAAAACTAATAGGGAGCTTCGTTTCAGCCCGCCAGCCACAAGTTCGTGAGTTGGAACTTTCCACATACATAAAGGTGTTTGTTGAGTGCTCAATTCATCATTCGTTCTAGTTTATTTAAAGAGTGAATTGAGAGGCGCAACTTGGCAACACAGTTCATCACTATTTTATCCGCTTTTAGGGGAAACATGCATCACGTCTAGCTCTACAACATTGTTATTTCACAGCATAAAGGAATCTGTCATGACCATAGAAATGAGGCGACTTGTAACTTGTAAACGATCTTACCGTGCGCGAATGAATACTCTACTGGGGACCCCGCATCCATAAAGTGCTCAAACGTGCGGGGCGTTTACTTTTCTCCATTGTGGGATTGGTTCATAGTTCCACAAAGAAATGATCCAAGTCAGTTCTCGTTTAGTTTCAGTCAAGTGATTTTCCGTTTTCGTTATCGCCCATTTTCTCGTAGTCAGATGTTGATTTCCCAACAGGAGTTCCAACCTTGGTATCATCAGGTGGACTGTCTTTTTCACCTTTTTCCAAGATACGCGCATCTCCCTTGGTCATCCATCTCATGTGTCGCTGAAAAATGATAAAGTTCGCAGCCACAGCGATAATTGGCATGATAATAATGATAAAGGAAAACCACATCCAGCCACCAGGCAGTTCATCTTCATACTTGTTTTGGCCAATCACCCAAAGAACATAGGCGGCACTTGCAATATTTGCCACAATCCAAACTGCAGCATACGACGCCAAAAACTGCATTGCTGACTTTGTTCGGTCCGACGCCAAGTATGCCATTTCGACATCGTTTTTCGGGTGACCCGAATATGGTCGATCAGGGAGTACAAGAATGGACACCCACTCACGGCTAAAGTTCTCATACAAGCGCACGGACCGTCGAATGTAGGAATGGCGGTGACCACGTCGCGGATCACCATATGTTACAGTGCCGTAATGAGGAAAGGCACCGAAGCAAGTATTATCTTCAGGATAGAACACATCACCCAAGACTGATTCTCCATCCTCGAGATACTTGCGAAGCAGAACCTTCTTTCTTGGAACCGTATGTAGGCAGTAGACAACCAAAACTGTTGCCAATAGAGCCACCCACAGGTAAACAAAAACAACCCCTTTAAGGTCGATCAAGTAAATCTCAAGACCCTCTTCAGCATTCGCCAAAACGTAAGGCGGAAGTTTGGAGCGCTGATAGGTCTCAATCAACAGAAACGTCAGAATGAGCATCAAGGGAATGCTCCCAAGGATGATCTTACGGGCATAAGACGAATCGGGTAGCATCGTGCGTATTGATGATTATTGAAAGAAGGATGTCGTCCGTCCGAAATCAATTGAAACAAATCTTATTGCAGTGACTCGTAACAAAGGAGTCTCTTGTAACTCCCACCACCAAATGGAGCGATCATCGGTTGAACTCCTCCGTTGGATTATACGTGGGCAAAAAGTGCAACCGACAGAAAACTCATCAGATAACTTGTGCCCGCTCGCGCACCTTGTGCCGATCCAACTCTGACATAGGCTGTGATCTACTTTTTGGACTACACTACTGTATGCAATGACCGTTAGGAGCACTCCTACACATGCTGTTGCTGTGCGTGCACCGACACTGGTCTCAAATTTTTGTTCTCTCACAAAATGGCAATCTCCAAAGTTTTGCCTGGGGTGATTTGGTGATTGGTGATTTATACCTCGGTAGGAGTAGGACCTGACTCGTCCTATGAAACTCCGATGTGAAAATTAGAAAAAACATAATGACAAGATTCAGCCATCTGAAAAACTTCCCTCCAACAACTATGACAACACTTTCACATGGAGAAGTGGGGTGTAAGTTGGGCGGTGCGCTTCGTTCCAGTTGCTTGCGGAAGCCGCAATTACCTCAAAGAAAATTCTGAGAAGCACATAGCTCTCAGATCTTGATGGTTACTTCATGTCTTTTTGCTCTGGGCAGTTCATTAACGAACTTATCATTGAGTTATTTATTTATTTGCTTTAGAGAAGAGCACAAACAATAGTGCGATAGATAGGGTTTGGGACATTTGCTGATCTCTCTCATGTTAAGCACAATTCGGGATCGTAACCATGACATCTCGGTTGACGTCTTACCCTGCTTTTGTCAAGGTTCGGATTCCTAAAAATACCAAAAGGCCCGAGAACCCCCATTGCAACGAGGATTCCTCCGCATAGACTTGAGCAAACTTCCCACCCGTGTAGGCCCCAATGCACGCACCAATCGCCAATGGGGGTGCGACCCGGAGAGCAACGTTACCCGCCTGGAAATGAGTCAGTGTCCCCGTGGCCGCAGGCAAGACCATGGCCGTCAAGGAAGTTGCCAGTGCCTGATAGTGATCGCAACTGGTAAATACAGTGAGAGCTGGGACAACGATAACTCCACCGCCAACACCAAACAGTCCAGCCATGAATCCCGATCCTAATCCGATTGCTGAGGCAGAAACCAAGCGAAGGCCAGTTTGTGTCGTGTCATTTCCGTTGTCTTTTATTGCTTCGGGTTGCTTGGTCGATGATTGATCCAACACGTACTTTTTGGCATGTACACCGGGAGCCATGATCAGCATCAGGACTCCTAGGGCGTATTTGAGAGAGCTCCCAGAAAGACTTGAAGCATATTTGGCACCATATCGTGCCGATACCATTCCAGTCAGTGCAATGGCGGCGGCCAAATCCCATTGGACGAATGTTGCATAGCTCCAACAACCAGCAAATCCAGTCGCCGCGACGGCGAAGAGTGATGTTCCATGAGCTTGATGCTGAGAGAGAGCCAACAGCGATCGACTTGTCATCAAGGGAATCATGACAAATCCTCCTCCCATCCCTGCTAGAGATCCCAAAACACCGGCAACCGTGCCGATTCCGAGACTCTTGGGCACGATCTTTGATGGCGAGTCATGAGGGGAACTTCCAGGTGGACTCGAAGTGAGCAGTCTCTTTGAGACCGTCCGGTGACTCCGAGCGATCAAGGAAGCTTGTCGTTGAAAAGCCGCAACCATCACCATTTTTGATTTGGAGAACAATTCGTGATGCACGAGAATCTTTTGCGGAACTTCGTCCGAAAGGAGATCAGTCGCACTTCCGACCCGCGAATGAAGAAGAAGAATCTTTTCCGTGACGAGAATCGTGATGTCAACACGACAGATGTGTGCAGATTCTTTGGTCCCATTATTCGCCGCCAAATAAAAGGTTCATGGTCAATGGAAACAAAGCAACAACATGTCGTTCTCTTCTCGACGCCGCAACTATCTCTTGACGCCCCATAGACGGGATGGTCTGATCGAATGGTAGGTTTGCCTGACGTGGAAGCGGAGCACAGGTCGTCTTCTCTCACCGCTCATCTTCCAATGGATTTCCGCAGGATGAAGTCGATGCTCCAACATTCGTTTGTTCTCGATGCGCTGGAAACAACTGCTGCCGACACTTTCTCCCATTTCGAAGTCCTTATCGAGGAACATCGACAAATGGAAGGATCCTCTCAGCCCAGTCGCCTCCAGCAGCTTGTTCCAACGATTGGTGTCTTTCATACGAGTTTGCCGCTGCGCGCCGCGTTCCAAATTTACAATGACAAGCATCGTTTGACGAAGCGAAAGCACATCCAGATTAGTTTCAACGAACTTCGACATATTCTGAATCTTGCGCAGATAATTGCCATGCGACGCATCGAGGTCCCTTATATGGAGCCATTCACGCTCCTCACTTCTTCATCGCGTGGAATGAATCTAGAAAAGATTCAAGCAGACGACGACGCAAGTTCTTCTAGCCCAACAGATGGAGTGATGGATACTAATGGGGATATGTACTCCTGCAAGTTCAATGGCCCCAAACTTATTTCCTTTGATGGCGACCAGACACTCTACTCGGATGGTTCAAACTTTGATGATAACCCCGAACTCGCAAGCTACATGGAACTCCTCTTAAAGCATGGCACAATTGTGGCTGTCGTTACTGCTGCTGGGTACGATTATAAGGTCGAAAAATACGAGTTTCGCATTTCTGGTTTGCTGCAGTACTTCGCAAAGCAGAAACTGGCAGAGGACGAATGTGAGCGGTTCTATTTATTTGGTGGGGAGTGCAACTATTTGCTTCAACTTGGTGCTGACTATCATTTGCACCCTGTCAAAGAGGTCGGCCCTGGTGGGTGGATGACATCGACGCAGTATCTACCAGATTCACCGGGAAACTGGGAGGAAGCCAAAATTAGCGCACTCCTGGATGTTGTGGAGAAAAAGGCCAACGCTGTGGTGGAGGACCTTGCCTTGCGTGGTCGTGTGATTAGAAAGAGGCGTGCAGTAGGCCTCGTTCCTACCCCAGATTCGGAAATAACGAGAGAAAGTTTGGATGAGGTAGTGTTGAGTTATCAGGAACAACTTCATGCCATGAACGGAGGAAAGGGTCCAGGTCTACCGTATTGTGCCTTTAACGGGGGTTCTGATGCGTGGGTGGACGTGGGAAATAAGAGGGTTGGTGTCCAGATATTGCAGTCATACCTTGGAATACAACAATCGGAGACCCTTCACATTGGCGATCAGTTCCTCAATACTGGTAACGATACGGCTGCACGAGAGGTTTGTCCTTGCATATGGATCATCAATCCAAAAGAGACAACCTATGTTCTCAAGTCGATTCTGCGACTGGCTGGTGTTAACTTAGAAAAAGCGGCACAGTCCCCTGCAGAAGAAGAAGGCAGTCTGGGCAATACAGGGGAAAATGGCTTGGTGCTGTCACCACAGTCTGTCGACTTCGGAGAAGTTCAACGAAGGGCTCAGGCAGCAAAGAAAATGGATGTATACACAGGCGAGCTAGTTAATCGTCCATCTTAAACTCGATTTGTTGTCCCATCAAATAGCACCTTGTGATGTCCTGCCTTCTTTCTCCTTTTTTTATAGAACTTCATAAGCATTGACATGTTCCCCTACAATTCTTCGTTGTTGAAAAGCGCTGCTCGTTTTTGCAGGTGAATTCATTTCATTTTATTACATGAACCCTCATAGGTCCCAAACCTTTTCACAGTAGACGATGAAGCCCAGGCACTCCTGCATTGCTTATCAACCCTCGTTTCCTAAGAGGCTTGAACTCTGTCTTAGTCATCAGTCTCGTTCCAACATCGGTTCTTCCGTTTATGGTGTTAGTATCAGTCAATGACGACAGCATTTCGGGTATCGAATACTGGACTGCCTTGTTGACAAAAGATATTTCCATGTTTCCTTCTTTTCGGACCTTCGGGTTGTATTCCAAAGCTGATGTTGGACCGTCCAGCTTATGGGCGGGACACCGCAAGGATATTTTACAGGAGCAGAAAAGTCTTCGCACTATTGTTGAGTTCAAGTCGTTGCAGCTTTTCCTCTTCTGGGAACGTAGACTTCGCCGTATTAGTCGAAGCAGCAGTCTACGGTTGTCCTTTCCTGATGCACACCGCATTACCACGATTGTTTAAGAAAACGAAGTGGAAAAGGAGGAAGAACGAGAAGAAAAAGATGAAAGACGGTGCGTTGCTTGTAAAAACCGAATAGCTCCAATCCCAATAAGGAAAACAACGATCTGAAGAGGAAACACAAACACTGTGACTGCCGACAAGGAATGCTAAGTCGCTCTGCTGACAGTGTCTGCCATGACGACGTTTGGGGTTGGAGGGGGCATTTTACCAGTCGAAACACAGTAAGAAGAAGCCATCTCTAGGATTCTTTCTTCAAGTGTCCATTTTCGATTCGTCGATCAACAAGAGATCGCCTTGGTGTAATTATATCAAAGCACCAAATATTGAGAACCTTGCACATCTCGTCAACAATGACGGCAAATTTGACGGCCAGATATGTCATCGCAGAGGAGGCATAAATGAGCAAAAAATTTTCCGTTGCGACGCCATGTTTGATCCAACCCAAACAAACACCGAGAGAAAACATGACAAGGGGAAGTAAAATCCAGCGCTTCTTTACTTCAAATGAGGTTTCAGTGACATGAGCGATCATGAGTGCAGTTGTCATTTCGACATAGAGCGCTGCACAAAGGTGCAATGACGTTCGTGGCATTGACAACCAGATATCCAAATCCACGTATCCAACCACAAAAGAGCAAACAAAAAGTGTGACAAAAGGAATCAGTTTGCTTATGGGCGACTTGGTTGGATATGACTTTGCAACGAAGAAAATCTTGGATATCAGTTCGGGGACAAACAAAATTGAAACAAGCAGTAAAATAATCTCCGAGTCACTCATGGAAGTCGGCAGCCACTCAACCAGGCGTAAGGGCGTCATACTCCCTACAGCTGGTACAACTATATTGTCCCAGATAGTAGATTGTTGCCATATTCCTGGTCCATACCACCATGAGACTACGTTCGCAACAATCCCCATAAGTAGTCCTTCGTTGGGACCATTTATGATCGGCATGATCAGTTCTCCCGTGTGATATTCTTCCCATGTGCTCATAAAGAAGACCGTGTATGGCAAGAAAATACAAATAAAACATTGCCAAGAATCTTTTCGAGGGTCAAGCATAAAACAAATGATCCAATTGCCTGATCCAAAGATATTATTGATAGCATCGATTCCATGATCAAATAGTAATCCAAGTGGACTGCTGCTTTTTGTTCGTTGGGCCTGCTTGCCATCCATATTGTCCAACGTCTGGTAGCAAAGAATTGCGATAGCGTTCCAAAAGAAAACCCAACGAGGAAGTTCCGTCATTTCCAAACCTGGGGAATAGAACCAGGCAATACTATAGGCTGTGCAAGATAAAATATTCTCATGAGTCAATGCCAGAACATAACGAGTGTGTCAAGTAAATTTCGTGCTTACCGGATATCATGAAACTAAGGCCAATCAAAGTGATTAAGTTTGGCGCCAGCCATCGAGGAGTTAGTCGTTGTACGCAAAACGAGGCGAACGGGGACAACACATAATGATAAACAAGAGAGAGATCCTTTCCTCGATAGCGAAAGTGTGGGAGGTTCTTCGCAGCTTCGTTGGACAGAAAGTAGAACCGTTGAGTCGTCTCGGTGTCGTCCATCCAGTCTCCCTTGTAGTCACCCTCCTCGCTATGATTAGAACTGATTCGAGGGCCCTTCACCTGCCCTGGTTGAACCATTTTGAATCCCCGACAGCAATGTGGAAATCTGGAGGGATTTTGGATGAGATGATTCGAGAATGCCGATGATGCCCCGTGGCCACGTTTTGATCGCACTTTCCTCTTTTCGATCGCATATGGGTAACAGCGGTCATGGTCTTCTCTTGAAGAATCATTTTTTCACTTTTCGCGTAGAGAGAAAAAACAGCTGGATCAAAGAGCTTCAAGCCCTTGTGAACTTGTTACTCCTACCACGAAGCTATCTATTCGATTGTCGTTTCACGACGTAAAATGCAGAAGATATCCTTGTTTGGGATGCAATTCACGATATGGCGTATCGTGCTGATATGCGTTGTCACTCTACTAGTGCCGACTTTGGCTGCTTCGGACAGCGAAATCATGAAGAGGAGTCTGGCCGTTCGACACGGTGGCATCCAACCCGCAAGTCTTGTAAACCATGACCGAATATCAGCAAATTGTCTGCAAGAGAGTCTGTCTCACCAGAACAACAACTCCATAAGGCGTTCCGCTGGCTGTTGTCGCAGCAAGCATTTCACTCCACGAAAACAAGAACGATCCTGGCGACAATCAATGAATCACGACGAAAGACCAGTCCGAAAAGGCTCCTTGCAATATGCAGTTCGCGTGGGATTGGCAGGGGGTCTCGCTGGAGCGGCGGGTACAGCAGTTCTTTTTCCAATGGATACGGCTAAAACCTTGCGCCAGGCCAATCCGTCGACCTACAAAAGTGTCATGTCTGCCTTGTTGGGACTTTGTCACAGCAACGGGCGATGGCATATCAACCGTGTCTACAGGGGAATCATACCCTCTGCATTAGGGGCAATACCATCATCTGCCTTGTACTTTGGAGCTTACGAATCAATGAAGGCAGTCATGCGGCAGGCTACCTGCGCCGATTCGTCGACAACCAGAGGCAGAGTCCTGGTGCATTCCTTGTCAGCAGCCTCGGGAAATGTTCTGAGTAGCTGTATATTTGTTCCAAAGGAAGCAATCAAGCAACAAATGCAGTATCTGGGAAATGCAAACATACTCCAAGCCTCGGTTGAATTGTGCAAGAGCAAGGGAATTCGAGGGCTGTATTCTGGTTACAGGGCAACTCTACTTCGAAACATTCCCACTGCTGCGTTAAGATTTACTTTGTACGAAGAGTTGAAGCACCTATGGCTCTCGAAAGCGTCAGCAGATGAAACATGCTCGTCACTGTTTAACTGGGAGCTATTTGGGGCAGGTGCACTTGCCGGTGTCGCGGCCAGCGCATTCAGTAAGACATGAATATTTTGTAACTGGTTCTTTTTGATCTTTTCCAAAGGATCCCTCATTGACATTTTCAATCTTCTCTTTTCAGTGACTCCAATCGATGTTCTAAAGACGAGAATTGCTACTGGAACTTGTCCTACGGATATGTCAAGCTGCGTTGTTCATGTAATCAAAGAAACTGGCTTTGGGTCACTTTACGCCGGAGCTGGGTCTCGAATGCTCTTGAGTGGAGCCTTTTCGGCCATTGGATTTGGAGTATTTGAGGCCTCGAAAAAGTGGTTGAGAGTCTCAGATGATGTGACAATGAAAGAGGCTGCCACAAAGGAACCAGTGTTTTCGTCTCCTCAGAGATTACTGGATCACGCCTGCACAGACGCTCTTGTAGAATCAGTCGATACATCCAACAACTGTCCAGAACAAGATACACGAGAACGAAGGATACAAAAGATATGGTAGTATCGTTGTTTGCCTTTATGATGTTCTTAGTCGGAGAGGAGTTTGTCAATATGTATTAGGCGTTCACCGCAATGTCATTATCTTGACTGGGTTTGTACACGGCATCATGCGTTCGTACGGATCTTAAGCCTGGAGAGAGATTCGAAGGTGTGCTCTCAATCACATGGAATTGATCCAGATCAACTGTCATTTCTTGATTTTGAATTTGCAGACATGGGGCAAAGCTCGCATCTTTATCCCACACAATATCTTCGTATCTATACGACTGCAGAGCTTGAAAAGTCCCTGAAACAAGAGGATCGATAGCCTCTACAACACAAATCACTTCTGATATCTCCTCCTCGAAATACTTTTTCAAGTCCTCAAAGTTTTGCAAAGGAAATATTGGCGGCTCAAGGTCTGCATCAGTCAATGACAAATGAGTGTTTTCAACCTGATAGTTTTCTTTCGATTCAATCATCTTCTGATACCGAACATGCTTTAGCCATAGGTCATGTGTTCCTGAATACTCTGTTAGGTTCCCTATTATTCTTTGTCAGTGAAAGAGAAAATCGAAGTACGATACGTACCAAATAGTTCACCACAAATGGGACATGCAAAGTCGTCTCTCGAACCTGTCGCTGCATCGGCCATACGTAGATTGAGACCGTACAGATTCCTTGGTGTTTCGACAGCTGGATGTAACAAGCTGTAAACATCAATATGATGCGTGACAACGGTGGGGAGTGACAAGAAAAGGAAGCCTCCAAGCTCGTCGTCGGGCTGCAAAACACGAAGCGGTTGTGGCACAGGTCGAGTCTTTCGCACTGCGTAAAGTCGAATATGGGCCTCGACAACCGGATGTGCGGCATCAACGTCGAATATGCGAATTTGAAAGCGAACCTGACGATCTTGGGACACATTCACAATTGCTTTATTCGACAAGACAACCTGAACAGCTCTTGCCTCACATCTTCCCAATCGATTGTAGAAGAAGGCAAACAAAAAGGCATTGAACAACATAGACCAGACCATCTGAAGATATATGATAAAGACAATGGACCCACACCCAGTCTCAAAGAAGGCGTTCACGCCATTGGGCAATCCATAGCCAACGGTTGTGCAGGTTTCGAGTGAGAAGGCAAAGGCAGGACCAAACTCGATTGGGTTGCCTTCGGTTCCGAGTCCACAATTTACTTCAAGATCATTTCGATCGATAGCAACATAGACAGCTGCAAAAACGATAATCATTAACGTCCATACTCCAATCAGGATAAACAAGGTCGTATACGTAGGTTGCCTCAACAGAACATGGAACCAATCATGTCGCACTAGATTGAAAACAGACCAGCTAAGTGAAATCAAACTCCCAAGTAAGCGAAATGGCAAGGCACAGAAACACTGCCGAATGAGGACACTCACCCTTTGTTATGGGAAACTCTGACTTTATTTTTACTTTGATGAAAGAAAAGACCGCGTTTGACCAAGCGTGGTATTTCTGGAGCAACCGTTGATTGGGAGCCTGACCTTGATTGGTGGCTGGTTTTGCCATTGCTTTGAGTCCGTATTACTCCAGCATCAATGGCTTGAGCATGGTCGCTCACGGATCTAATTAGGTCAGACATCACGAACCGCAGATCTATAACAGACGTTTACGCCAATGGATTTCCATAGTGCATCGGTATCAAATCGTTGTCGGAACCAAATGGCTTTCGTCGTCGGCCAAAAGATGAGAACGCATTTTTTGCAGAAGACAAATATAGTTTGGATTTTTGGATGCGTCTGACATCGGCGATTGGCGATCCATTTGCTAACCTTACCTAATTAGAGCTCTACTCTCTCTACTACAAGCTAGTATTAGAGAGGCATTCTAAGATCTACTCTACTTAGAGAGCATGAGAAGACTCTTTAGCTTGTGGTGTTGGGGTTTGGGGGTGATGGTCTGGATTTGGGGGCAAACATTTTAGGAGTTAGGGTGTAAAGGAGTTTCACATTCACATAATATTCCCTCTAGCTAGGAGTAGGTTAGTAAGAGAGAGTTGGATGCGATGTCCAAATCCAATACATGATCCTACTCCTATTATTTATTCCAAAGGTGTTTCTATCGTTGATTGTCCGACACATCATGGAGCTGTGTATCGTTTGTGGGTGACCTTCGTTTCAAAATCTAAAGGTAGATGCCTATCGCCATGAACAGGAGCGTGTACACAACATGCTGCGCCATATGTAAATAGAACGCGGCCCTCGACGGGTCTTTGCTTCGCAGAGATAGACCGACGTATAGAACCGCGCCCACGATCGTGTACAAGACAATCAGCACATTTCCCGTCCAAGGTGGCAAAATAAGCAACTGCACGAAAGCAATAACCGCCGGTACACTGTAAATTGCGACGGTAGTACTCCTCGAAAAGAAGTTGTTTGAGGCAAACATTGCCGTTGGCCGAGATACCTCGTCTTCCGACCATCGGTTTCCTTGGTCGCCAATGTTGTTCCTGGATCGTTGATCTTGTCCCTCCACAACCTCAAGGACACGCCAGAGAAGACAGACAAGCACCAACCCGAGCCACATATCTACAGAATAGTGAAACCCTTCATATATCTCGACCATATAGTCAAGAACAACCATTGTCCATAGTGCACCGCAAAAGACAGGATCATTTGAAATGGACGCCGAAATACAAGCCAGAGTGCAAGTGACAGTTGCATGCCCACTAATGATCAAATCATTGCACCCTCCGTTGCTGGACGGAAGAATTCCCACCCACAACCAATCCGCCCACTCCTTAGGTGGGGGATATGGAAAGTGCTCCATATAGCAACGTTTATTCTGGCTTGGTAGGACAGTTGTAACAAAGCTTATGGTTCGAATTGTCCGAGCCACTGCCAGTGTCATGACGGCCCGTAATCCAAGCGAGTAGAGTCGCCTCCTCTCGTAAACTTCTGCCAAGATAAAGGAAACACCCAGACAAGCCACAAGAGCTCCTTGTACATTCCAGAGTCGTCGCAACCCAACCACTTCGTGCTTCTTCAAACCGTTTACTAACATGTGAATGACATTGCGACCGTTGTCTTGGAGAGGAGGCGGTGCTGTTCGCTGGCTTTGACCAGCCTCAAACGTAGCAGAGACAACCCACACCAAAAAGTTTTCGGTCAGCAGGACAACCACCAGCACTAAAGTGCCAAGCAAAACAGGAGAGGGGCTACCCTTGAATTGCCTTGTCGACTGATTGGGGGACGGCATGGTGCTCAAACTAAATGCTACGATGCAAGCGGCGGCCACACCAAATCCAAACACCGACGGAAGTTGCGCAAAAGTAGTTGTCGCCACAACCGCACCAGGTAACAGCCGTTGGTCCCATGAACGAACAGTTGCCGCGCGGATGAAACAAGTCACAACTGGAAGCAACGTAAGAATACGGAGGATCCATATCTTTGGATGATCCGACCAGTAGGCTACGCCACAGAGAAATATTAGGGAAGCAGACGCCCCTGTAAGTGTTTTTCCTACCGGAAAAGTGACACGTCTTGAAGAGGCCTTTGGTTTCTCGTCCTCCAAAGCTGGCGTATCTTTTTCATCGCCATTTTGCTGTGCATTGATGCTGGCAGCAGCATCTCCCCGTCGGCGGACATCCATCGACATACATGGACCACGATAGCTGTTGCAGCAGCCTCTAAACGGTCAATCTCGTTCCGATATTCCGCCCAGAGATTTCTCTCGACGCAAAATGATGAGGGGGTTATGTGAAAAATGGCTAATTCATGTAAAAGATCTGCGACCCGATGCCTTTGATTTTTAGTCTGACGGTCTGTCCCTGTAACGTCATGACGTCATCTGCTATTCCCTTCGTGTTTCGTCGTGTCTGTCCGACTCGTATCTGTCATCTGTCCTTCTTCTCTAAATTTATCTCTCAACGGACAGACAGTGATACTACCTGTACAATACTTAATAGTCGTACAATACAACTTGAGTCAGTCCATCGACCGATCGTTTCGCGGCATATATCATTTAAGCAGAGAAAAATTATAGCCCTGTCGTTCACGATCATGAACAGTATTACCTGAATCGTCGGGTAACAGAAAGGTACTGAATTACATAGGCCTTTTTTAAGTTGTGCGACTGCGAGAAAGAAAGAGGGCGAGGTAGATGGACGTTCAGCGCTTGCTGCGCAAGGGACCGCCAAAAACGATTTTCTGTTGGTAGTGTAGAAGTAGATAAAGGGCGAACGCTCTGAGTGTACGCCGCACATGCTTAACGTATTTATAACGCTCTCTACTCCGTGCCCCACTGAAATGTTTAGTCTCAACGTCGTCCTGGTGATATACTCCACGAGTTTTGGAAAGATGGCTTCCCGAAAGTCGCAGCTCGCCTTCCCGTTACGTCAAACGTGTAGACAAATTTACGAGACGTTTTCTCTTGGGCGAACCCAAATCCTATAATTTCAAACCTCCACATCACCGGACTCGGTGCCCTTTTCGCGCACCAATCGTAACACTCCACTTCTGCCGCTCAACCCAAACAACAAGCCAATTCGCAAATCTCCATTTCTGCATCGATTCATTAGTACAAGCTATCTGAAGAGCTCGTTTGATTATTGATCGAAGGCAATAGCTTCATCAAAGCATATCTTTTGTTGACTGATTGGCTCCTACTGGTCAACAACCATTCCAGGGCGTTCCAGTTGAATTCGGTTGAAACCTAGGAATCTACTCCACGCAATGGAAACCATGGAATTGCACTCATCCACACCGCCGAACCTTCCTCCTCCATCAGCGCTGGTGAAAACTCTGTCCAATATCAGCACAACATCAACAGTGACAATAGACTCGGCCTTCTCGGACGATTCCAAATCTCCACAATCCGTTTCCTCAAAGGACAAGGGTATTCCACCGAAAAGCCCACATTCACTCCCACCTCTTCCAAGTTTCAATGGAAGATCAAGATCTCTATCTGCTGAATTGCAACGGAAAAAAGGGCCACAAAGGCTCAGAAAAGGGAAGGGAATGAAAAAGAGCAGCAGCGTTGGGTCGGTCGGAAATCAGATTTCCCTGGGAAGCCACAAACCCGGGCCCCAAACCGAGTCTGATCGATTGATGAGGAAACTTCGAAAGACAATAAAAAGTGTTGGTGATCGAGACCCAGCTGTTGGCGAGATATATACTTCTTTGGGCAACCTACATTTCCGGGAAGGCCGAATCAACGAGGCGATAAATTCCTACAAGGGTGCTATTGAATGTCGCGAAGGACCACATAGTGCTACTGCGTGCTTGAACCTTGGTACTGCTTATTGGAATCAGGTAAACGTCCCAGAGGCAATTAAGTACTTACAACAAGCACTGAAAGAATTTGAACAAGGATGTTCTCGGTCCGGAACTTCACCACAACTCAACCCTGAAATCGCAAGTTGTCACCACCAACTAGGCCTCGCATACGCACTTGGCAAGGAATACGAATCGGCCGTCTTCGAGATTGAGTCGGCATGTCGTATGCGCTTGGCAATGTATGGAGCTGCTCACCCTATGACGGCGCGGACATTGGATGCCGCTGGCCGCATTCACACACTTCGTGGGGAGTTTGATCATGCTCTACACTGTCACGAACAAGCCTTGACAGTTTTACAAGGAACACCTCATGCAATTGCTACGCTAGATAATATTGCCTCTGCTCACATGGGACGAGGAGATATCCTCGCAGCTGTTCATATGTACGTTGAGATCGTACAATCCCTGAAAGCACGGTGGCACAGTGAAATGACCAAAGGTTACTACGACCGGGATCCCTCTGTATCTCAAGACTTGGCAGACTATTTGCACAAGCTGGGCGAGTCGTATAGAAGACTAAGGCATGATGCATACGCCGATCACTGCTTTGAAGAAGCAAATATGGTTCTGATTGAAAGTGGGACAAATCAAGATGTTGGTCATGATGTGGATTAGTTAGAAACTTTAAAGTGACGAATGTACCGTGTAGAAACAGTAAATTATCCCAATATGTACATGATTGATCACTTGTTGCTATCAATACGTAAGCGAGTTGTTTTGAGATCTCGCGCAACCAAAAAAATGTGGCCGTCGGGCATGCATGCGATGCCTATAGTCTAGAGAGCTGAAGCTAAGAATTCTCATGTGGAGATAAAGCAAACCAACGATATACAAAAAAATACAAATATTTTACTTTTGATGCTTTTTGTATGATTTTTCTTTCATATACTCCACCAAGCTTCTTGTTTTTTGGAGGTTTGGTGGTTCCTTGTCGGTGGAGCCACAGGCATTGGCTTTGTAGAATGCGGCCGCTTCATTGACAAGTCGGTAGAGATAACAAATCATGAATGCCATTCGTTTGGGTTCTCCTTTGTGCAAAGTTTTGCGTTCAAATTTGGGTGGCATGATTTTGTAATCCACCAGTGTCAAATCACTGGGTGGTTCGGCGTAAAGAGGTGTCTCGCAACCGTATAAACTATCCGTGGGAATGGCTCGTTTGGAAAAGAACCATTCCGATCCCAGTCCATATCGTTGACACATGTGTACGACATTCGGTACTTTGGTGGTTTGAGGTGGATACTGAACCAAGCCACGTGCCTGATCGCACACTTGGTCGTCGGGGATGGAATCAATGAGGGGCCAACCTTCGGAATCACCGCTGATTTCCGTATCACTCACCATGAGTGAACTCACCAGTTGATGCGGTAACTCCAAGTGAGCAGCCGCAATACAGAAAGCAAACATTTCAGCCAACAAATAGGGATATTGTTCGTGGACCCTGGGAACAAATTCCGTCCACTTTTGGGCAATGGAATACATATCCGTGACGGTGGCCAAATAGGGTGGGCCGACCGGATAATGCAAGAGACCCTCTTGTCGTTCAATTTTTGCGGCGGGTGAATCGGCCGTACCTGTAATCTTGGTCAAGTTCAGTTTGGCCCATTGCACTCCAAAACCATAGGCTTGTGCAAATGGCTTACCCGGACCAACCGTCCGGGCTAGTATGTGTTCTCGACGATTACGCGTGAACACGGTATTGTCATCGCTGGTAAAGTCTCTCGTGAGGGGACGCAACAAGCCCATGTCTACAGTTTCAGAGAAAATTGAGAAATAAAACAATGAGTGTGAGACCGAGCACACGTCTGTGAGTGGGACGTTTCTTGTCTTTTGTGCGCATATATTATATTGCGACATCACCCCACATCCACGTCGTACCTGGGTCTATTAAAATGACAATGTCCGACTGCACTTCTTGTGGAAAGGTACCATCCTGTAGATTAAACTTGAGTTGTGGAGCATTTTCCATCCAATACTTGAGACCAAACGGTTTGTTAAAGAATTTGTAATCGCCCGTGGATTCACCAGCATCGTTCACGACGGACGAAAAGTGTGGGGTCAACTGCAAATGAAAGCGAGTCGGGGACATGTGCGAAATGGATCGTTGAAACCAGTCTTGCATGGCCTTCGCCTCGTCATTTTCACACCCCGAGGCTATGCGGGTGACATGGCCGGGTTGTCGCACCATCATGGCGGAAAAATAGACCAAGTAGGATTGCCAATGTTGATAGGGAGAACAATCGGTGGAAAAAATCAAGTGATAGCGAATGCCGTCTTGATCACGCTCCAAACTCAAGTCTTCTTCTTCGGAAAGTAACGAATGGGTTGATACCGACGAAGAAACATGTGGTTCCCCGTGTTGTTGCTGTTGCCTCTGTTGCATATCCCGAATGTATTTGGGCAAGGGCACGCCTGGTATATGAAGACTACCTCGCGATTTTTGATATTGATGTTGTAGAAATCCTGCCACCAAAAACATGACGATCAGGCCAAGGACGGTCGTGCACGAGACAATCGAATCTCCTCCTCCGCCCTTTTTGCTTCGGGGTCGTCGTCGAGTCCGAGACGACAATGAGGTGGTCGTAGTCACCCCATGGCCATTCAGGTCGCCCTGATCGGCATTTCGTCGTCGCATCTCCATCTTACTGATTGTAAGGAGCCGAAACTCGAACTAAGGGATGACGCTGTGTGTTTGTCGTATTCTCTATTCTCACAACTCGTACCTGATAGGTGGAATGTGGAATTCTCGATGACAGACGGGTGGCGGATGACAGAGATGATGAGCAGAATGACTGCGCCCCATCATAATTAATTGTGACCGCGCGGCGCAAGAACGACGCCATGCGCGTCTTCCGTTCGTCCTTTCGGCCTGATGCGCCGGTCCATGCCATTGCATGCGTTACATCCAGTGGCGCACTCCACCAGGCCCGCGCGTCCCTCCACTTTCTCATTTTTGCTTTTGATTTGATGCCAACCACAAAGGTGCACAATACAAAAACAAAGACGAAAACGACGGCAACGATTATCATCGTATCATCATTACAATCGATCCTCGAGTTCTTTTCAAGGTGCCTTACTCTTGTCATTGAATACCATCATCATCATGTCTGATCCTTCCACGGAACGATCTGATTCTGGACCCACACCAGTTGGAGCTAAAACCACGGCCGTCTCGTTGTGGTTTAGTAAACCCCATTCGAAGCATCATCGTCGATATCCGGTTGTGGCAGCTTGGTCTTATCAGGCCGAAACCAAGAAATTGAGTTTTTCCTTGTGGCATGATCAAGGACCGGCACCCTACTTGTCGACTCTTTCGGCGTGGATTTCGGCACTCCAACCGGAAACGGTTCATGTTTCTGCTAGTAACACGGCTGACATTGACAAGGATGACAAGAATTTGGCTCTGTGGATGCAAGATGTGGAGGACGATTTACGAAATCAAAATCCTAATCGTTACGAAACCAATTTGAATGAAACGAACGATGACAATGACGACGAGCCGGATCCATTGTCTGCGGCGGCTCCCACCTTGACGCGAGTGGTTCCCAGTGTGGTGCCAGTGCAAGTCCACAAGGATGGAGTGGAACTCTTACGTGCCTTGGTACAAGACGATGCGGCCGCCTTGTATCAATTGCAAGCCAATCCAGACTTGACAACCATCAATCAAGGTCCTACACCACCCTTGTTGTGTGCCGCCGCCGTTCTCTTGGAAGCATTGGGCATTTACCAACCAAATTTGGGTCCCCAGTCCATTGTCGCGTATTGTGCCGACTTGGCGCAACAAGAGCAGCAGCAACAGCAGCAACAACAGCAGCAAAACCAAGACGAGTCTGAGTCGTATTCCACCAAACCTCCCATTGTTACTTCTTTTTCGATTCAAGCCATGCCAGCCACGCACAGTCTGGTGTTGGATCGGGCTGCCTCTACCAGTTTAAATGTCTGGCCCGTTCGTCATGCAGGTCAAGCTGCCGTGGAAGGTGCCACCGCCTGGCATGCTAGTTTGTATGGCCTGCTGTCGCATTATGCTCGTACCACCATGGGGCGTGGCAAGCTTCAACAATGGCTTCTTCACCCCCTCATTGATTTGGCGCCACTGTTGGAACGGCAGGAAGCGGTTGCCTACCTGGTCGATGAGGGCATTGTCCGACAGGGCTTGGTGGATCAGGGCTTGCAGCCCTTGGCGGGGACCAATTTGGAAAAGTTGGCCCTGCAATTGGAATCCTATCAAGGTGTGGACGATCAGGATGACAACAATGACAACCAAAAGGGCTTTGTCGGAAGTACGCGCAAGGCCCTTCAAGCCCTTTATGAGCTTTATCTCTTGGCTTCGCAAAAGGCACCAGCCTTGTCGCATCAACTCATGCCCATTCTCGAAAATGCACAAGACAATGACAACAATGGAGGATGTTCTGTCGCCTCCAAGTCCTCCTTGTTACAGCAGCATGCCGAAAGCGTACTCACCAGTGCACAAGAATTGGAGCGTGCCATTGGCTTGTGCGAAGCTGTGCTGGATTTGGATCAAGCACCTCGAGAATATGTCGTCAAGCCGGAACATTCCCCTCGTCTCGCTGAGCTGTCCCAGGAATTGGCTCAATGGCAAGCCGAACTGGAAAAGTGTCACGAGGACATGAACGAATTGTGGATTGACTGTGCTGGATTGCCGCCCTCCAACAACAATAGCCGATATGTGCGGTTGCATATTCCAGACGCCAAGGCCAATGGTGACGCCTCCTATGAGTATCAATTTCGGTTGCCCAACTCCAACGACTCCAAAAAGTTGCAAGAACACAAGACGTTGAAACAACACAAGGTCACCGTGCATCGTATTTTGAAAAATGGTGTCTATTTTTCCACACCCACCCTCAAGCAATTGGCCTGTCAGCGACAAGAATTGGATCGTGAATACGATTGTCATCAACGTCATGTTGTGGCGCAAGCTGTCGCGGTGGCGTCCTCCTACGCCCCCATTTTGCAACGAGTCCGCCATTCGGTGGCCTTTTTGGATGCCGTGGCTGCAATGGCGCAACTGGCCGTATTTAGTCCGGCAGCCTATTGTCGACCAACTCTGACCGATTCCAATGAGGATGGTCATGGAATACGTCTTATGCAGGCTCGTCACCCCTGTGTCGAACGACAAGAAACTGTGGACTTTATTCCGAATGACATTCAACTCACGCTCGGCAAGGACTCTTGTTGGTTGGTCACGGGTCCCAACATGGGAGGCAAGTCTACATTTATTCGCAGTGTTGGTGCCATTGTGACCTTGGCCCAAATGGGATCCTACGTGCCATGTGACAGTGCCGAAATCAATTTGGTCCACTCCATTGCCGCCCGTGTGGGAGCCGGAGATTCGCAAGAACGAGGGATTTCCACCTTTATGAGTGAAATGTTGGAAGCGTCTGCCATTTTACAGACGGCAACGCGACGATCCTTGATAATCGTCGACGAACTGGGACGAGGAACGAGTACCTTTGATGGATACGGCTTGGCACGGGCCATTTGTGAACATGTTGTGGAAAAGATTCAGTGTCTGACAGTTTTTGCGACACACTTTCATGAATTGACAGTGTCCTTACCAAAGCAGTTTCCCCAGGGACAAGTCCACAATTGCCACGTGTCGGCCGTCACGGAGGACAATGAAGTGGTCTTTTTGTACAAGGTCGACGATGGTCCCTGTCTCGACAGCTTTGGTATTCCTGTGGCCGAAATGGCTCAAGTTCCACCACAAGCCATTCTTGATGCCAAGGCCAAATTGCGGGCACTGGAAGCTACATCCTCCTCCTTCGACAGCAGCAACAACGACAAGAGTGATGATTCCGTGGACCAGGCCCGCAATGGTAAACGACCACGTTCGGAGGACAGCAATGGTACCGATCAAGATTGGCTCTCCAAGTTTCAAAAGATCAATGTTCCGGAGCTCTTGGCCTCGCAACAAGGTGGAAAAGCGATGGACGGCAAAGCCATCCAACAAGTGCTTCTACAAGCACTTCAATCGTGAACAGCAACCACTCCAGATCCAGTCCAGTGAAAAGAGCAGTGCCGTACTTCATCTACTCTAATACTAATAGAGGACCTATGCATGATAGCTCGGAATTTGCAAAGTGATGCTCTTTAGATGTAGTTTCTCAACACATCGTCAAAACCAAAACGTGGGGAATGTGTACTGGTGAGAGTGGGAAGCAACGGGGAAAGACCTTCATTTCCAACAGCGAATGATCTGTTTCAAAGCACTGCTTTGTTCCCCACCCTCTTTTGCGTTTCGTGTGAAATATTCACCCACTTCAAAACGAACAAACACAAGAGAAGAACGAGTACCGAACTGAGTAAGGTTCCTAATTGACTCGCTTCTCTACGCTGTACATTTGCAAGGGAGGGGCTTGATTGTCAATCATGATTTCATCACCCAACTCCAAATGGTGTGTCAAATGGCTTCCATCAATAAAGATTCGACCCGTTTGTGAATTCCATCGAATATGAAGTTTTTGGCCGTCCTGCATCAAGTCATTATCCAAAAAGGTATTGGCATTTGGCTGGATGGAGCCAGATTCTGCTGGTGGAGATTGCGTTGGTATTGTTTCGCGCATGTGTTCTCGAATTAAATATTGCAAAGAGGTATCGGACAGATCCGGCATGGGTTTGCCACCGGCTGCTGCCATGGCAGCGGTAGATCCAGTGGCAGTACAAACCCACATTCCACTGGACCACACATTGAGTGAATTGTGCACATGGTAGGCCGATCCGCCAAATCGTGTGACCGTTCCATATATTTGTGTTCCTTCATTGGGTTGCGAAGCACCAGGCTGTTCATCGTGAACCCACTGCATCCATCCCATTCTATAGCGACTCACAGCAGCCGGGGAAGGATTGGCTATCAATAAGTCGTTCAAAGCTGGAACAAGCAGTGTCTCAGAGAAGGTCGACTTGACCTTACAACGAATTCTGGTTCGTTTCTGCAAATTACCACCGCCGTGAAGGACTTCTTGTAGACCCTCTTCCATATTGAGAGCTGTGAATGAGCATAGAGCACCATGTGATCGTCTTTCATCTGATTTCTTTTTCTTCACCTGCCTATCCTCGCTCGATATGTTGGGATCCGAATTTATACCCAACAATGGAATGGTTCCATGATCCACAAAATGAGCTGACGACAAGACCGTCCCATCTCCTCCCACTGCCACAATCAAATCCACACCCGCCAGATGCTGTCGATCCAGATCTACGCGATTGACACAGGAAAACTGTACCACTCGTTGTTTCCGTAACAATGAAAGAAGATCCGTGACGCACTGCTTATGAGCCTTGTATCGCTGTTCCAACCGTTTCCATCTCAAGGCTTTGGGAGCTTGACCACGCAATTTAAGCTTAGCAAACAGCAACAAACCGTTAGAGAGGTGTAGGTGCTCTTTTTCGACAAACACTATTGTTACATCAAAGCCAACTAACTGTCCAACCAGTTTATACCCTATGAGTAGTGATGACAACACGAACTCAGTTGCACTGACCTGAGAGTATTCTTCAAACGCCGTTTGCTTGATGACCACTAGAAGATTCTTGTAGCGGATGGACGATCCAGCGACATTGAGAGATGCCATGGTCGCCACAATAGAATCAACAGCAACACTTGAAAATCCACACAACCACGCCGCGTCAGAATCACTCGACCAACACAACAGGCTACCTTATGCCAACAGGGCAAAAGAAGCAGCCTAAGAATCGTCGCAGATCGCAATTCGGAATTGCAACCGAAAGACGATGGCATGATGAGGGCGACGATTGGATCGGTGCAGGTGCAGCAGATAGCAGATGGCGGGACAAAACTACCCCCAATCCATGCATAGAGGCATCTGATTATAATTAGCCTCTCTACTAGCTGGATCTATCTAGTGAGCTAAGAAGGAATGACTAATAGATAGGAGTAGTTAGCAAACGCATAGTGTTACATCCTCTTGCGATGTATCCTTACTCCTATTGTAGCAGGAAGGTACTCCTACCTAGGTCATCCTAAATGAAGAACAGTAGAAGTAAATCAGTGGGATCTAACTATGAACACGGGTCAAGTATGTCGAGAAGGTAATAAAAAACAAGGGGGTGTATATCACAGAGTCATGTCGTCGTTTAGGAAAGATCGATCGATGCTCTCTGAAACTTTGTCTTGAGATGGCAGACGTAAAGGGAAAGTCCAACACAGGCGGCTCCAAAGAACGCGACCAAGACAAGGCCTATCGCCTTGTTGCTCAAATGTCCAGGAGCAGATCGGCGTGTTGTGATAATTGTTCCATCGTCCCTGCTCACCTTGAGGCCTTCCATGTAGTTGCAAGCAACATTGTTCTTTTGCTTGTACATGTTGAAATAGGCGGACGGCAAGTTGGCTTCGCACTTTCCTGAGTAAAGGTAGGCAGTTTCACAAAATTCTTGAATTTGGTTCATCTCTTCTTGGGCATATTGGTTGTTGTTTTGGCCATTGTAGTTGTTTTGGCCATTATTGTTTTGACCGTTGTTGTTACCATTCTGGTTGTCGCCATTGTCGTTGTAGTATTCGGGTTGTTTGCACGAGAAGCAGTCATATTCAATCATACTGCGGTCCGAAAAGGGAAGGTAACTATTCGTAGCCTCCAAGTAGGCACGTTTGCCACCGGTTTCGTCGGCCGGAATGGAGCAGGCATCGTCTTTGAACATTCCCATGAGAATGGCTCCACCTTGGTTCGCACAGTAGGGTCCAATGTAGTAGTTTCCGTCGCCATTGTTGTTTTGCCCTTCGCCATTGTTGTAGTTGTTGTAGGCATTCGCATATTCATCCTCGACAATGGCAATCTCGGTCGCGGTACATTCCATGTAGTCTTGAACGTCGAAATTATAGTCATAGGCATTGTAGCCGTCTTGATTGGCTTGGTTTTGGTCCGCGGCGGCATAGTCATACCATTCCTGAAAGGCCATTTTGGCCTCGACGTAGGCTTCCAAGTAGGAGTTGAGGTCGATAATGTAGTCTCCGTGGTTGCCGTTGCAGCCATTGGCCGAGTTGGCGTTGCAGGTATCCGAGGGACAAAGACGGAAGCGGACAACTTGTCTTGTCATGAGGCGGACATCTTCGGCATCCATCGCCTCCTGGTTCCACTTGAAGATGTCGTAGCAGCCTTGGAACTTGATCGAGTATTGGGACAACCAGGACGATCCGAGCATCATGTAGTTGGAGAACCATTGCCATTCGGCCGCTTGGTTTTGGTTGTCACCACCACCATTGTAGTTTCCGCCGTTGTAGTTGTTTCCGCCGTTGTTTCCGCCGTTGTTCCCGTTGTTGCCATTGTAGTAGTTGTTTCCATAGTAAACACCGTTACCGTTGTTTTCAAAGTAGTTGACGTAACCGTCGTAATTGTTGTTGTTACCCTGGGCATCATTCGCCCGACGAGCTTTGCTGAGCAATCGTTTGCCGAGTTCGGACCCAGCTCTAATGTCCGCCGACACCATCGTGGCTACCGTAGCGAGGAGAGCGCATCGAACCATATTCATCATCCTAGAAGAAGGGTGAAGCAAACGAAAAGAATCATGTTAGGAGGCAGGCCACTCATCGTATCTTTGCACCGTCCAACAATCATGGGGGATGATCCCTTCCGAATGACGCCCCCGAATCGATCTCATCATCCAATGTCCATCTTCGAGATGCGCATCCATATTCCATATTCTCACGAGAGTCTCAGTTTCACAGAATTGCCATCCTCTTCTTACCTGTTTCTCTTCGATATGGAGCACCGAGCAGCTCGAAATGAAAAATTTGGCTTTGAGTGTTTGTGTGAGAGACTGTCGTTCGCTCACACAAAAGATGGGTGAGGAGTCCGCGAAATTTTCGCTTCTTCGCTGCTGTTGGCTCAAACGAATGAAATGGGGGGCTTCCTACACCACCATAAGAAACGTGAAGGGATTCGTACAGTAGGGCAATGGCATCGCTTGATGTAGTTGCGACTCGGATTTGGTCGCCAAGTACCTAAGTATTCCAGCGCTCGATCGCTGATCTTCGGCGACCGTTTGAAAACCATCCGATCTGTTCCAAGTATCTTTCGATTTCCTAGAGATCCCAAGCACGACAGGCTAGCGGCATTTAGGCATCGCGCATGCGTTGGCAAATTTTCCGAGTTATCAAACGAGTTGGACTGCGCTTAAACACATTTCAACGCTCGTCCAATGCTTCAGAAAAGAAATGAGTCCGCCACGTCGGATCGGCTATAAAATAACGCATTAGCGAGCGCGCGTGCCAAGTAGAGCGCATCCGTTGATTTCTTCGCTGGTTGTCTCTTGACCAAGCCTCTCCTCCTCGTTGTCTCACAGTTTTGCTTCTCTCGTCAAGGCCATAACAGATAACAGTCGTCTCTTTCAATTTACTTGTCAACTCAGGTGTGTGTGTCTCTCTCTGTTTATCTTTCATGATGAAGCTTCACTTCATGTTTTGTTGAGCATACGATTGAGTCTCCGATATCTGGTGTACGCCATGGGCCGGTCATGCTCCTCGACTGAGTCGATAACCCACATGCGAACCACGGAGTTGGTGGAAAGCATGTGTGGTAGGCAATGACAAGCATTCTTCTGCATAAGTGGAGTGATCTTGTCTCCGCCAATGGTGCACAGGACCATGTTTAGGACACGAGGCTTTCATGTATCGTCGGAGATTCGTTTCTTAAGTCAGCTTGGTTGAGAAGGTCAACGATCCATGGCCCAGAGTGCGAGAAGGATTGTGACCGTTGCGTGCTCCTATCCGTTGGAAAAGGAAAACTCCACCTCGTGCTCCTAGAACTCTTATCTGACACTGTTTTCTTCCTTCTCTTCAGATCACCATGAAGTTTACAATTGCTGCCCTCCTTGCTGTTGCCGTTTCGGCCAGCCAACCTCAATCCAAAAACACCCCCAAGGCCAAGTACATGAACAACATGCTTCGCAATTCCAAGGTTGTCCGTGACCTTCAAGAGGACTACCCAGTGGACATTTCTTCCTACTCTGTTAAGTTCCAGCAGTGCCAATTTGTCAAGGGATTTGATGATGAGCTCGCTGAACAAGAAGAGTCCTCCACTGTTTTGGGAACCACTCGCTTCGCCTTGTTCCGTCTCTGCCCCAACAGCTGTGCCGATGAATGCGCCTACAACTACGGTGAATACATTCTCGACTTGGAAACCTACCTTGAATCGACCGTTCAATACTTCCAAGAGTCCGAACAAGAACGATGCAATACTTGCTACGAATACTGCCAAAACGATGGCAATGATCAAGGAAACAACAACGGCGGCCGACGTTTGAACGACGCGAATGCCTTCAACGCTAACTACGACTGTACCTGCCTTGATGACTGTGAAAAGATGGAGAACATGGAAGAGAACGGTTACGTGGATGCCACGGATTTCATGAACTGTGAACTGATTTACGCATCCGAGGACAATGGTGACGGCGATGTTGTCGAATACTACGCCGCCCCAGTCTGTACTTCCCAAGGAAGCAAGATCAAGATTGGTGTCTTCTCTGATCAGAACTGCCAAGTATACGAACCCGATCTTGAAGTTGAGGACTACTTTGAAGCCGATGATAACGGTGATACCCCCCAACTTTCTCATGCTCTCCTCAAAATGACCTACCAAAACACTTGCATCTCCTGTCTCGAAGTTGACGAAAACGACGAGAACAACAACAACCAAAACGGCAACAATGATGCCCAGGATGCCGACAATGTTCTTGACATTTGTGAGAACTTGTACAACTTTGCTGGAAAGTGCGAATACTCACACGGATTCACAAACGGATACTACAGCATGTACGGATACGAGAACCAAGCCTCTCAAGAAGATGTTGTGTGCGACTTTATCCAATCATTGAAGTCTGGTACTTACGACGAGACAGGTGAAATCAACCTTTCGGGTGCCTCTTTCTCCATTGGCGGTGGAGCCAGCACAACTGGTGGACAGAAGTTTGCTCTTACCTTCTTTGTCCTTGGAACTGTTGGACTTGCCGTCTACGCTGCCATGCTTCACTCCAAGCTTACCAAGGGAGGTGCCACTGGCATGGAAGCCGGATCTGGTGCCTTGGCATAAAAAGAATCCTTGGATCATCAATCTGGATATTCCATTGTGTTGACTTAACGTTTGTTTCATTCCCCTAGCAATAAAAACTTACAAACAACTGCACCAATCGTCTGGTTGAGGAAAAACTTTATATAAGATTATTGTTTCAAATTAGTGACCTTTTTGACTGTGTAGTGTGTTTGACGCATGTGCTCGGATGGCGGAGAATCTCAACCTAGAGTTCCGCTGTCTTTACGGCCTTGGTTCCTTCTGTTCCTGGCAGTTTGTGCGTTTCCAGGGTGACGGACTGTCCGAGGAACGCATGAGGCGGCCGCATGTTGATGGTGGCCATCATCATCTCGTCCTTTGTCGTCGTCCCAGTTTGCCAGAATTCACGGCCCATGCCAGGAATGGGATTCACCACGGTGGTCGGGGACGCCGAATCATCACGCATCGTGGTATCCTCCTTCGTTCCTTTCTTCACATTGTCCGCCCGCGAATCGTCGTACTCCTTCATGCTGATCAAGGAAAAGCTTCGATCTGGACCACCAGCACCAGCACCAGAAAAGGTTGATGAGTGCGGTAAGAGGTGACTGGGCAGCAGGGTTGCCACTTGAAGTTGTTGTTGTTGTTGTTGTCGTGGCGGTGGTGGAAGCAACGGCCCTTCGTGTAGCATGGGCCTGTTGGTTGTGGATGAGGACAAATACAAGTCTGCCGACGACGAGGACAATAACCCGCTTCCCCAGGCTGATAAATTGGGAGGGAGGGATGCCAAGATTTCATCCAAGGGATCTGCTGGTCCATGGACAATGTGGCTGTCACCAAATGCAGATTCTCGTTGGTGATGTTTTGGGTGGTGCGACTCGACATGGTTTGTCTGGGCCATTTTCATCACTTTGACCTTCTTGTTGACAGCTGAATCACTGGAGGGCTTGTTCTGGGGGAAAAGAGGATCAACACCATGGTCGGTCGCCACTGTCTGTTGATGGTGGAGGATCTTGGCTGGAGTTGCGTTGAATCTGCTGTGCCCAATGGATTCCTTCGGTGGTGCCAGGCCAACCTCCTCCTCGTGAGTTGAGTCAATCTCCGACACCACACGAGGCTGTTTGAAACCAAACGGAACACGATATGGATGGAAGTGATACTGATGCTTTGTAGCTTTGGATTTCTTCTTGTTGCCGGATGTTGCCTCCTGGGGTGATGCCACCGTTCCAGTGAATGCCGCCCGCCCGGCCGCCACACCTGCTGCAACTGCAATTCGTTTCTTATTCGGAGTTGCATTGTGCTTGCGTTTTTTCTTCTTCTTAATGGGCGATATTGGCACAGGCACCAGAAGCGGCGATTCCTTCTTGGGGATTTGGTTCCGGCATTGGCGACGTGGTTGAACACGTGTACCCCTTGTCTTTTGCAGCGACAGAAGCAACTCTGCAGCGAGACCTGGTTGTTCTGGTTTGAGATCTTGAGGATTCATGGTGGACACGGCGTTGTCCACGGCAATCGCTTCGTGCTTGCCTTTTTCAACGTCGCATCTGTCGTTGTGTGGAGGAACACACGCACCATGCTTGTTGACTGTCATTGTGGGTACGTCGAGTCCCCTTTCTTCAGGTGTACTCTTCTTATTAGTCTCCTTAGATCCTTGCGTTTTGTATCCTTGTGGTTTCTTTTGACTCTTTTTGTATGATTCATATCCTAGAGGTCGAATGGCTTTGCGTTCGCGAAGTGCTTGACACGTCTTTTCAATGGCCCTTGCATTCGGGACGGTCCTGTAGAGCGTTGGAGATTCCGATCCAAGAGTCTTTGGTTCATCCTCCTGCGACTTGTCGTCCATCGTTTTTGTGCCATTGTTGCCGTCTTGATTGGATGGAAGATTCTCGGCAGGAACGACTTCCAGGACACGGCCGGGTGGATCGAGGGCAGAAATCTGATGCAAAATGGATTTGGCAATGCTCATCTTGTGCTCATTTTTCGATCTAGCATAAATCTTTCGATGATCCCACACAATGCGACGAAAATTCATATTGCCTATGAAAAAGAGAAAGAAAAACAACAAGTGGTAAGGACGAGCGCTCAAGTTGCAGTTGTTTCAGTGTAACATTAGGGAGTGTTGATTCCAACGGTATGTGGACACAACCACAAGAATGAAAAAAGACTCATTGCATCAAGAAAGCGCATCAAGAGTGTATAGGTAAACCGAAACGTTAGCATATGATTCTCACGTACCATCCAACATTGTGACGCAATGTCCTCTTCCAAACAAAACATCGTGCTTATTCAATTTCTTCACATAGAGTGGTTGATACGAACCATCATGTTGGTGGTGACGACGAGGCTTCGATGTTGCTTTGCTGCTGGAACGCTTTCTGTGTTGGACCATGGTTTGTCTTTTTCTTCTGAACAAACCAAACAAAGCTTGCTGATGGTGTCAGCTCCAGGAAAACAATGAGAGTAGCCAGAGTCCAACTCTTTGGATACGGGTTTTTTGTATGTGTGTGCTGCTCAGCATTGTTCTGGCGGAGGAACCAACCGGGGTTCGATCTCTGCATTTCGCAAAATGTGGGAGGAGGCGCTTGGGTTGGAGTTCGGAATCATTTCAGTCCCACTTCGACATGAGACATCTCATTTGAGGAATAGAAAAATAAGAGTGAGTCACTATCAGACATGTCACATTGAAGTCGTCAGTCGGGACCAAGACCCCCCTCATTTTTTGTCTGTTCTCTATTTACGACCATCTCAGCTTCTATCCGCCACCAAAAGTATCTCTTTGCCTTCTCATCCTCTTTGCGGCCAACATCTGTCTATGCTCCACCACCTCACCTATAAGAAGGCAATGATTCTGCTGGTAGGAGTACTCGTGTGTTCTTCGTGTCCCGCTTTCGTCGTCTTCTCGCTTCTCACATGTAATCCAATGCTGAATGCTCAACCTTTTGCCGCCAACCAACCAACCAACCATTTCGCCTCCATGCTGTACTATATACGGCGTTTTTCTATACTGCAGAAGCACATTTGTTTGTAGTACTCGAAGAACTACTCATACGAATAAGATGCTGGTTTCCATTATTGAACTGTTTTCGGATTGCAGCGATCCTCGGGACTGGCAACCTTCAAAGGAATCATCGGGATGCCCCACAAGACAGGCTGGTTCACTCTATTCACTGTCAGTCAAGTGCCTGCTCTTCCTCCTGTCTGTTCGCTTTTCGCTTATCATAAAGATCATTGGCTCGTGTCTAAATGACACACACATGGACGAATATGAACGGACACGAAGCTTGTTTGCTTTGCTCCCGTCTGGAAGCATTTTTAGGTTTGCAAATCAAACCTTCCTCAATTGACTCACGTATCACCACTGTCTGGTTTGCATCATGTCGGACAATTCTTCTTCTTCACTTGCATTCGCCATGCGCCCTCAACTCTGATCGAGCAACCTTGGCACTTTCCGAGAGGGGAAAGGGAAAGCAAGCCCGATGAGCTCCTCGAAAAATTGTAGGAGTATTACCTAGGCAAGGTAGCTACCCTTGCTATGTCGTTCATCATGGTGATTGATCAGGCTTGTGTTCTTGTGGATCGTCCGGATGAGAGTCTCATGCACTGGACCATGTGCGGTATTCCGTTTGTGTTGTTGTTGTTGTTGTTGTTGTTGTTGTTGTTTCGTGATTCTACCTAGGACAGGTACAACATGCCAATGTGGACGAGTATACAAAAGACAAATTGAACGCCCGCCGCGGCACCCACATGAGGATTCCATTGGGGACCATCGGGACATTTCCACACAGCCTTGGTTTCGAACAAGGCCAACGGCAAACTCACCGCCAGTAACAAGACCACCGTCGACCAGCAGCATGGTTGTCCATTCATGGCTTGAGTCCCTTCATAAACAATCACCACGACAAAGCTCCCCAAGACATTGGCCGTGTATTCCCACAAGCCAAATAGTCGTCCAAATCGGACCGCTGTGGTTCGTTTGTGTACCAAGACATCGGACTGTCGATCGCGCAAATTGTTGACGACCAAAATGTTGGTAGCCAATAAACCGACAGCCGTACTGTAGAGCCATTGACGAGGCCAGTCAAGGACCACGTCGGAGGCCGAGGATTTGGACAGTAAGTAGGGCAGCATGAGGACGGCCACGTATCCAAAATACAAGAGAACAAAGATTTCTCCCAAACCGGCATAGGCAATACTCCAATGGGGCGGCCATCCGAAAAGACCCAATGGATAGGGACCTCCTGTATAGGCAAAGGCATTGAAGACACTCGTCCCAACCAGAAACCATGCGAACCAATTGTTCCATTGATCTGCCGCAGCAACCAGGTACACACCCAGGAGAAAGGTAATGGTCAAGACTCCTGTTGCAGCCCGACATGTGGTGGTGGGAGATAACCATCCCTGTGCCGTGGCTCGTTTGTGCCCGACACGATGTTCGGGATGATCGGCACCCTGCACGTAATCGCTGTAATCATTGTGTAAATTGGTACCAATTTGAACCGTCATGCAAAAGAGCAACCAAGCCAGTTTCCACGTCGTCGGAGCATTTGGTGTCAAGGCAAAGGCCACCAAACAGGGACTCACACTGGCCGTCAAGGTATGGGGACGGGCAGCCGTCCACCATATGGAAAGAGTGGAGGGACGAGGAGTCGAGGAACGACCCGGCGGCGATTGGACCGAAGACATCTTGTTTCAAATTCTTGTTTCTTCTGTCCTCTGTCCTTGTGGAATCTTGTCTGGTCGAGTTTTGGAAGATTGTTTCGTCTTGCGACGAAAAATCCAGGGTCAACAGAGACAACACGACAAAAAAAGGCAAATGAACAATGAACTTTGCGGGGAAGATAATATGGTGATGGTTCACATGGTCGTCCTGCGTACGTCACATCTTTTGAGTGACTCTTCAGCGATCTGACATAACCAAAGACAATGTCGACCCTAATGCGACCAGTGGACAGCCTTTTCATTTCGCCCCAAATCACCAGTGTCATTTTTCTGTTGTTGCCTCCAAGAGTCGAAAAGCGTCGAACGCAACGACAAACAAAGCAAGAGAGAGGCTCTGAAGTTCTTCTAGGTAGCAGCTTCTGGATCTTGTCGTCGATTGTGGTTTGCGTCGATCATCAGCCAAGGAATGAGTCATTTATCGTCGAAATATTCTTCCATGAGTGGCATGAACAGTGGAACGTCATCCTCCATCTCACCCTCTTCGACCTATTGGAACAATGCCTCTTGGAGTGGTGGCAGCAACAGCGCTTCAGGTGCAATGGGAAATTCGTTCTTTCCTCATTCGAACAACAATAAGCATTGGACACGAGGCAATCATCATCAGAACAGCAACAACAACAACAATCCTAATTCCAGTAGTAGTTGGACGTTGAAATGTACAGATTTGCCTCAATTTGATGCGTTGCAAGCCCAAGCAGATTTGTTTCGTTCCGATGATAAATTGCATTTGCGCAATTTGTGCAACAATGCAGCTCGGTGTGCTGGATTGACTGCGACACATGCCACCACCACCACAACGACACAATCACAACAAGGTTCAAGGGATGAGGGTATTACCACAATTGAACCACCTTCTGCCCCACGGCCATCTGACGTCGAGACAAAAAAAGAAGAAGACAATGACAATGACAGCGAGAGTCCACCTGCTACAACACCAACGATGGTTACTCCTTCTCCAATGGTCGTTCAACATCGTCGGATTATATTGGACTACAGTCGTCAACGAGTTCAGGGGGAGACGATGGAATTGTTGTACGATTTGGCCGATGCAGTGGGTTTGACGGATCGACGACATGGGTTGCAGCAGGGACATGACATTAATGTGACGCATACCAGCACTTCAGGGAGTAGTGGGGGTGCTGTCTTGCATTTTTTGTTACGACAACCTACTAGCAGATCCAGAAACGAGCTGGACGAGGAGGACACGAGCACGACAACAGCGGTGTCACGATCGTATTTGCCACACATTTGGGCGGAACGACAACGCATTCATGACTTTACTGAACGCGTCCGACGCGGTCTCTACCGATCCAGTGAAAGTCATGACACCAGTACCAGCATGGCATCGATCGACACGGCCTTTGTCAATACCTTGGTGGTGTGTTCCACCCGAGGGGGGTATCAATCGGGTCCCGAATGCGTGTCGGCCGTCTTGGATCAAACCACGACGGGTCATTACTATGCTTACCAGGATGACGACGACAAGCGTCGCATTGGTCAACGAAGGTTACAGTTTGCTTCCACTGCGACACAGGTTCGACAGGCGGTTCAAGATTGGAAGGCCTCACAAACCTTGATTGTCTTGTTGCTGCTCGAAGACACGGCCTGGGAAGAATTGCAACGACCCATTCGCACTGTACAAGCCTGGTTGCACCAAGAATTATTGCGCAACAACAACAACAACAACAACACTACGACGAATTCTGCCACTCCTGCAGAACGAGATTTGTATCGTCGTCATTTGGTCGCTGTCACGTGCCCCGACAAGTTTGCCAAGTGTCAAGCGGAATGGAATATTTCGCCAGACCACTTGTTTGCTGTATGGGATTGGGTCAATCCTCGTTATTCCCTCTTTTCGGCAGCTGGATTGTTGCCCTTGGCCTTGCAATATTCCATGGACGTGGCCAATCAGGTTCTGGAGGGTGCTCATGACGTGGACGAACACTTTTTTCATGCCCCGTTACGGGAAAATATACCGGTCATTTTGGGCTTGTTGGGAGTTTGGAATTCCACCTTTTTGGGCTATCATGGTCGTGTCATTTTGCCCTATGGGGCACCCTCCTTGGCACTCTTTCCGGCACACGTTCAACAAGTGGATATGGAAAGCAATGGCAAGCAAGTAGCCTTGGATGGAACTCCCCTCTTGCACCGATCGGGTGAAATCAATGTCACCACGGCACCCTATGTTCAACAGCAATCCTTGTTGCAATTGTTGCATCAAGGAAGAGCCATTCCAGCCGATTTTATTGGTTTTGTCCAATGTCCCAACAATAACACCAATCATCAAGCGCTATCATCCTCCTCATCGTCGCCGTCGACTTGGACCGAGTCTCCGGAATCGGCCTTGTCGAATCACGATGCCATCATGTCTCAATTCTTTGCCGAACCAGATGCCTTGGCCTATGGCAAAACCTTGGTGGATTTGGTCCAAGAAGGCATTCCCGAACGCCTACGTCCCCACATGGTAGTTTCCGGCAATCGTCCCAGTTCGAGTTTGTTGTTGACGCAACTAGATGCCTTTAGTATGGGTCAATTGATTGCCTTGTACGAACATCGCACGGCCGTTCAAGGCTTTGTCTGGGGCCTCAACAGTTTTGATCAATTTGGCATTGAATTGGGCCGTGTCTTGGCCAGCACCGTCCAAGCTCAATTGGTATCCTCTCGCAAAACCGGAGCCTCGGTACAAGGCTTTAATTCTTCCACCAGTGCCTTGTTGGAACAATACCTCTCTCTTTCTTCCTCGGCGGCAGCAGCAGCGGCGGCAGCAGCAGCAGCAGCCTCGAATCAAGCACCCTACAATGGGAATACCGGCAGCACCAGCGGTCCGCAATCTAGTTGATGCATGATTGATGATACAAGACAACCTGTACTTTGCCATGGATTCATCTAGACTAAAGTTACACGACAAACGGCGAACCCAGACAGAAAGCCATACTAGGTAGGAGTAGGTAGAGACATGGTGCAAGTATTCCTCACTCTTTGCTCCGACTATGGGCTCCGCACTAGACGGAGACACACATAGACTGCATAGAAGCTTCTGGCAACAACGTGAAACGTGACCCAATTTAGCCTTTCTAAGCGCGACCAGATTCGCAGCCGTCCATTCTCCGCAAACTGTCTTTCCCATTCTTTCCAGTTGTTCGACAAACGACCAAAGATCCATTGCGGCCACCACCGAAACACAACCGCAAGCAATCAACAAGCGTATATATCATCATCATCATGACAGGAGTTTCTGCCGTCGTTGCCATGCCAAGATCGTTTCGGTCATGGAAGCTGGATCCCAAAGTTGTCGTTTCACGACAGTGGTCGAGACGACCCTTTTGCACACGAACGACGCTGACGACGACTACCACAAACGCAAGAAAGACTCCTCACAGTTTGGTCGGATGTGGGTTTCTAGGTACCACTGGAACATCCCATCTACAGGCAAGCTGTTGTTCTTTTTCTTCTTCTAGTTTTCGATGGAATAGCAGTGGTGGATCTTCTTCGGCGAAAGAAACCAAGAAGGAGAAAAAGGATGACATTCTCGAATATCAATATCCCTTGGCCGAAGAACATCCCACCATTTTCAAATCTCTGGCCTCCACCATGACAGAAGAGGACCATGCACAATCCACCACCCTTCCGAAAGAACCAGAGGAACAAGGAGAAGAAATGCCTCCAGCTGAAAAAACAGAAGAAGAAGTCAAAGTTCTGGATCGATTGGACCGTTCCAAGCTGTCGTCGTGGGAAATTGAACAAATTCGATCCCAACAACGTGCCATGTTGCCCAAAACACTGTCCGCTTCTGTCACTTCCATGCATCAGGTTCCAAGTACCTTGTTGACTCGAGTGGTAACACCTCCTCCCAAATCACCGGAAACGCACATTTCGGAATTGGACAATGGCATTCGAATCATTTCCGAAGATGCGGAATTTACCGGACCGGCATCGACCGTGGGCATTGTGTCCAAGGTGGGCAGTCGACGAGAAATTCATCCCACACAACGGGGTGTCACCAATGTACTGGAACTCTTGTCGTTTGGGACACCGACTCGATCCTGCCCAGATCCAGCCGCCTATTTGGCGTTGGAAATGGGTGGTGCGGCACATTTGTGTGCCATGGGTCGCGAACAATCCATTCATTTTATAGACTTGTTACGACCTCATGCCAATCAAGCCTTTGCCTTGTTGCAAGAAATTATGTTGGATCCCCAATGGAACGAAGAACATGTGGCGGGGGCGAAACAAGCCTTGGGATTTCAAGCAGAAGATGCACCCTTGGAAATTATACTGGGAGAAGCCTTGCAACAAGCGGCCTATGGATCGGATCAATCCTTGGGTCAACCACACTTGTTTTTGGAGGACAATCCGGAATTGACCGCCCAAGTCTTGCATGACTTTTGGCATGCGCATTTTATTCAAAATCCAAAAGACATTGTCATTTCCGGCGTGGGGATTGATCATGATCAATTACGACGATTGGCTCAAGATTATTTTGGTCACTTGACACAAGTGCCCAGCACGACGGACGACGCCAAAAACGCTCTGAATCACACCCAGGATTCCGCCATCCAACCACCCTTTCGTCCATCGGTGTACCGTGGTGGTCAAGTGTGTGCGGAACGAGAGGCGGACAATGGCTTTGTTCGCATGGGTTTGGGTTTGCCCGTGGATGGATGGCATTCGGACGATGTGGCAGCCATTGTGGTCTTGCAAACCTTGTTGGGGGGTGGATCGTCCTTTTCGGCCGGTGGTCCAGGAAAGGGCATGTACAGTCGCGTGTACCGACAAGTCTTGAATGCCTACGAGTGGGCCGAATCCGCCGAATGCTTTGCCACGTTCTACGAAGAAGGCGGTGTGTTTGGCTTGACCGGTTCCTGTCTGCCCCAGCACAATCGAACCATGATGGCCTTGTTGTGTGAACAAGTGCTACAGATAGCCAAGGAAGAAGTGGACCCCGTTGAGTTGGAACGGGCTCGGAACATGTTGCGAGGATTGGTGTTGACCCAATTGGAATCGCGATTGGTGTTGTGTGAAGATTTGGGACGTCAATTGAGTACCTACAATCGTCGAGAAGAAATTCCCGAAACCTTGGACAAAATTCATGCCGTGACAGCCCAGGATTTGCAACGAATTGCTCAACAAGCGGTCGAAGCGATTCGGGCCGAGGACACGCTGGCCACGACAGCGGCCGTGGGACCGGATCTCGAAACTGTTCCGTCGGGCCAAGAAATTACCAGTTGGTTTCGAAACGCATGAGAGGGGGTGTAATTGGGTGCAGACTGTAAAATTGGGACGCAATAATATGTGATCCATTCTGTTTGTGGTTAAACGCCTATCTGCCGCTACCTAGTAAAACGATTGTCTATTCAAATGGGCTGGCAATATATTGCTTAACCTCCCACAGGTATGGATTTCCTCTCTACTGTCTACCTAGGTAGTGTTGCTACAAATCCGACGTCGTTGACGACATGGAGAAGGATGGCGCTCGCATAAAGGATGCGACTTGTGGATCCAATTCCGCCACAATGCTTTGCAATCGTGTCATGATTTGAGTAAATTCCGGTCGCTGCGATACTTTGACATGCCACGCTTGTCGCAACAGCCGACACAGGTCTTGGGGCCATTGAGTGTCGAGGAGAGCGGGACGATGATGTTGGACAAAGACCCGATCCAAAAACATATTGGTGGTATACAACCCAAAGGGAGGTTCCAATGCCAAAATGTACCACACCAGCATGGCCCAACTGTAAACGTCAGCCTTGTGATTGTAGGGTTGGTATAAGCCCACCTCGGGTGCCATGTACCGTAGAGCACCGGTAAATCCCGTCAATAAGTAGGTATCGTCGTTCCTGTGGTCATTCTTTTTGCTGGTGTTATTGGAAGCTGTAGGAGTAGGAGTAGGATTAACATCTTCGTTTATCTCCTCACGGTCGTTGTCGTTGCCATCCGAGGTGGTGTCGGCATTGCTGCTACTTGCCCTCGACAAAGACGACGACGACGACGGCCGATACTTGTCTTGTGGTCGTAATTCTCGAGCCAATCCAAAATCAAACAATTTGAGTTCTCCCGATGGTTTGGCAAAGCCGATATTGTCGGGTTTCAAATCTCGATAGACAATCCGTCGACTGTGCAAATACTGCAGGGCATGGGCGACATCGTAGGCCACCAACAAGCGTTCCGTCCACAGGGCTGTGGCTTGATCTTGGGGTCGTCGACGTCGACCCAATCCAGTGACAAATCCCGTCAATCCTCGAGTGGCTCGATCCTGATGCATCCACGCTGTAAGACGGCGAGGTAAGGTTTCGTCCAAGTGTTCGACCACGACAAAGTAGGACGGCAGAAAGGTTGAGTCGTCATGAGGCATGCCATGCAACCGAATAATATGCGCATGATTCAAAGAGGCCAAGAATTTGGCTTCCAATACCAAATCCATCAACCCTCTCAAGTATGTGACACGATCGGTTTGAAACAAACTGGATTCAACTTCCTTCAAAACATACTTGGTCCCCTTGCGTGACCACACTCGTCGAGCCAACCATTCACGAGAGGCAGGGCCATTGTTGTTGTTGTTGTTACCGGAGGAACCAGTTTGGTTGTTGAGGTTGTTCGAAGAATTGTTCTGGTTGCCGGCACTACCATTTCTCCTACTGGACCGACTGGTAGAACTACTGCTGGATTGACGAAAGAACAACCGACGTTGTTTCTGGTGATTCATGTTGTTTGAATGGATTGAACCATTCTCACTGGATTCCTCATGGGTGGTTTCGATGTTGATGTCGTTTGTCTGGATGGAGGATGGTGATGCTTGCAAGTGAATGGATTGGATTTCTCGCACGACACCGTAGGTCCCCCGTCCAACGACACGACCCGTTCGAATTTCTAACCGATGCAACTTGGGAATACGACTGACGGGTGAAGAAGAAGATGACCCTGTCTCAAGGATGATAACGATGATGATGACAGGAAATGGGATTGTTCCGTTTCCTCCGTCACCACTTGTTGGACCATTTGCAAAATGGTTTCCATGGAAGCATCTTGATAGGCTTGCGCGTCAATCTCCCAGGGACGCCGCCGACTACCAACAACCGATGTAGGATTCGTTGGATGATTGGGATCAGGTGACAAAGACGACGACGATATCAACGAGGATGACACCAAGGGCAAGGGTGGTGGAAGTGGCCCCATGATTGGAGTCTCCCAATTGCGACTCGCAGCAATGCTCCTTGTGTCTTTCCCGCCGACTATCTCCACCCTGAAGAAATCATTCCAGTATCGTTATCAATTATTACCAACAGCAACCAGAACGGAGAACGAGAAGGACAAACACAAACCAGACTTGAATAAACTCTTCCCGTCCTCGTTGTCACAACAGAAATAATCCGAAGCCAGCAATGAGTGGGTCGCTCTTTTGTTAGTGGCGGATGAGTCGCTCTCTTTGTGTTCTTCGACGTCGAATCCGGGACTTACCGGTCATGAGTTCCTTGCCCAGTTTTTTCCGGTGCTGACGACGGAGCCAATCTAAATAAAAAAAGAAACACATCTTGTGAAACGATGGCACCCTCGAAACGGCGTAAGGGGAAGCAAGCTGCATCGCGTGCGGCGTCGACGAGACATTCGGCTGCTGCGGCTGCCGCAGCCACAAGCACGACGACCACCAGCCAACCAACGAGTACCACCAAGTCGTCCGAAGACCGTGGTGCCCATTCTCCCACCAGTACAACTACTACTTATCACAACAACAAGGACCACCCGGGAGATCCAATGATTGTCCCCACGATGATTGCAGATGAAAATGATATCATCTTGACAAGTTCCAAGAGAAAAGGGGTGTACGAATGTGATGTTTGTCGTGGTGATATCAGTCAATCGCCACGAATTCGTTGTGCGGTGAACGAAGAATTTGATATTTGTTTGGATTGTTTTGTTTCCAAACTCGTCAATCCTTCTGCTTCGTCGTCGTCTTCCGCCAACAACAACAAAAAACCTACGCCCTTGAAACATGGATATCGAGTGTGTGATTCCACACGATTTCCAGTCTTTCCCACCGCACGACAATGGTCCACCAAAGCCTTTGTTCAAAACGTGGCAGCAGCATCCACAACAACAACAACAACCGCACCACCGCTGCTTTCCCATGCTACCAGCAGCATCTCCATGGCTTCCAACAACAATGGGTCTGTATCGAATACAGAAACGGAGGGAGAGATTGTATCAACACCTCAGAAAAAGGTGACTCTGGAAACCGTAAACGAAACGACCAAAGAATCATCCATGGAGTCTTCCAGTGAAGAAGAAAAAGTAGAATCTGCACAAGAAGCTCCATCAAAAACCTCTGATACTGCTATGGATGTGGATACTCCGATGGAAAACACACAAGAGTCATCCTCTCAAAAGGAACATCCCAAGACACTTGTTCCATCGGATCCCATGGTTGTTTCAACTCCTTCTTCCACGTCGGCTGCTGCTTCGACGACTAGTACGAGTGGAGGATATTTCTTTCGAGCCGATGATCCCAAACTTTATTGGACCGTCGAAGAAGATTTACGGCTTTTGGAAGGCATTCAAAACCATGGATTGGGAAATTGGGTCGAAATTGCCGAAACCGTGGCGGGTCAAGGCAAAACTCCCAAGCGATGTATGGAGCGTTATCTGGACGATTACCTGGGACGGTATGGGCACATACTGCCCATGTATACATTGATTCCTCATGACGATTCCACAGAAGCGAGTGCTGCTGCTGTTGTGGAGGACTCCACCGGCACGGATGCAGCCGAAGGACAAGACAAGGACACTACTGCCGAGGAATCCAATGTCGGCGATTCCACCACCACCGCTAAGCCGTCCTCACAAGGCGGTGACACGGCGAGTGGAAAGAGCGCTACTAGTACTACGATTCCAGCAGGGAATACGATGGACGCCTCGTTGGCATCCTATATGGAGGATCTGCCACGGTCTTCCAAACGCAGGTCCACCCACTTTCGGTCGCCGGGGGGTTCCACTGTCTCGGGGTCCAATTTGGCAAGCCGCAAAAAGTACAAGGTAGTGCCCACCGAGACACTGGAAGGCTACGAGACGTATTGGCCCAATCCCTATTGTCCATCGACGCGATCGACGGTTGTTGTGCCAGGAACCGAGGTGGGTCGTGACCAAATGTACAAAGCCGAGCAAGCCTACGTCAAGGCCATTAGTGCAGCACAATCCAAGAAGGAAGTGGATGCGATCCACAAGGAATGGGCCGAAACAAAACTCAACAAGCCGTACGGTCCTTCTGTCTTGCCACCTCGACCCGAAGATGTGGAAACCATGTCAGGAGCGGAACTTGCGGGATTTATGCCGAGACGTGGTGACTTTGACATTGAATGGGATAATGACGCGGAAGAGACAATTGGAGATATGGAGTTCTTACCGACCGACTCGGAAGAGGACAGGCAATTAAAACTCAAAGTACTTGCAATCTACGATGCAAAACTGGACAAGAGAGAATCTCGAAAAAAGTTTATCATCAGTCGCAAACTGTGGGATTATCGGAGACTACATCAAGATTTTGAAGCTTTGCCTCGCGATGAACGGGATTTGGTTCTACGCATGCGACTTTTTGAAAGATTCCACACTCCACAGGAGCACAACATATTCATCGCTGATATTCTCAAAGCGAAGCGCCTTCGAAAGGAAATCGCCAAACTTCAAATGTACCGTCGGATTGGTATCCGGACACTTGTCGAAGCAGAAAAGTACGAGCTCGACAAACTTCGCCGACAGTTCCACAGCAAAGCGGCAAGTGCTACCAACCAAGGCAAAGAGGATTCTGGTAGTGGAACTGGAGCGAGCAATAAACCAGATGATGCAACGGCTTCCACATCGTTATGGAGACAGTATCGAACCAATGATCGGAGAGTGCGAAAAAGCGTGAATCGGGGCGTGTCGTTTGGAACCAAAGAAAAGGCGTTGACCACCGACTCAGCAGCCTTTGAAGCTGGAGCGACGACAAATGATCCCATGGATATTGACAACAATAACTCAGATCTAGTCATGAGACCGAGCGAGGACGCTTCTACCACAACCACTGGCCCGAACCAAATTGACTTGACAAAAAAGCTGCCGTCCGCGAGGTCTGCTCTATCTCAACAAGAAATTGAACTCTGTGAAAAAGTTGGTTTGACGCACGATCAATATCGCGACATTAAAAGAGTGTTGATTCAAGAGTCACTGGAGGCTGGCTTACTCGATAAGGAAGGAGCAGGTTCAAGTCGTCGGTCCTTGATAAAAATGGATACTGTTCGAAGGGGGAATCTAATTGATTTCTTCTTGAGAGCAGGCTGGGTTTCTACCAGATTGAGCCATATTGCAAGAAGTTTGCCCCATTCCTCTCAGCCACAATCGTGACCCTGTTAACTTCCTCTGACATTAATCTAGAAAGAAGTTTTGGGGTATTTCATAGTCGGTGTAAGAGCTAGATACTACTGCTCCTACTATCCTATCATACTCTGAAATAGGAGTACTACTCCTAGGAGTAGCTAGGTAGAGGAGATAGGGCCATACACGTGTGGGTGGTCCGCGGGAGGTCTGCCGACCAAGGACCCATCCGCCGAGCCACCCCGCAAAATCAAAAAGCCAACGTTACGGACGAAAATTGAGACGTGCTATACACATATGAGTGTATTTGAAAAGGAAACTTGAAGAATGATGTCCCCTTCGACATGGGCAACAAAGTCCTTATCGAATGGAAGAAACATATCCACGATTTTGATCCGCAGTCCGAGCGGCAGACTGCGGCAATATGGGCCAACAATAGCGCAGTTTGGAAAACACTACGGCACGGCCCGAGTCATGAAGAATTCTTCGTCGACTTTTGTTCGTCTTTCGACATCTCACGGCAAAGAAACTGTCTTTTGCCGCTTCCAATCCGCGCATCGATCTTGTGTTCCTGGGATGTATCATCGCCAGTCAACTTCATTTCAACACCAGCATTTGGGGAGCGTTACACATCTCTCTTCGTTTTTTGGTGGCCGTTCGAACAGACCTCCATCGAACAATCGAGTGGCTCAGGGTGCGGGATTGTTAGGAGGTGCTATGCTTCTGTTTGGTAAAACCAAATATCTGTTGGCGGCCTTGAAGCTTACAAAAATGGCATCACTCGGGAGTATGGTTCTTACTATTGGTACCTATTCCATGTTTTTCGGTTGGCCCTACGCCGTTGGAATGGTAGGGTTAATTGCCGTGCATGAAGCAGGTCATGCTCTTGTTCTCCATCAAAAAGGTATTCCATTTTCTCCCGCGGTATTTGTTCCATTCGTAAGTTCGTTGTTAGATTCAATGTATCCTCAAATTACGATTACCAACTTTGCCTTTCTTTGCTGTTGAGCAGATGGGCGCTGTCATTGTGACAAAGGAGCTTCCTCGAGATGCTTGGGAGGATGCCGTAGTTGCATATGGAGGACCAGCTCTGGGATCTTTGGGAGCAGGGGTCGTCGCCATAGGAGCGCACATGACAGATTCGCAGCTTCTCTATGCGCTTGCCGATTTTGGCTTTATGATCAATTTGTTCAATCTTCTGCCACTCGGATCAATGGACGGTGGTCGAATTACAGGCGCCATCTCTCCCTATGCAGGTATAGCCGGCGTTGGGATGGGTGGTGCATTAGCGTATACAGGTGCCATCGCAAACCCCATTTTCTATCTTGTTCTACTTTCGGGTACATACGAAACCTTCATGCGATTCTACGACAGTTCCCGTCTTCCCCCCAACTACTACAATATTCCGTTTCAAAAAAGGGCCGCTATGACTGTTGGTTACTTTGGCTTGATTGCAGCGCTAGCCGCTGCAATGGATGCCAACAAAAGGTACCGGAAGCCACCAGAACTCCTGATGAGAGAGCGAGAGATCGAGAAAACCTTTGATATGCGCTAGGAAAGATAATCATCAATATTGCCTTTATCAAATAGGTCAAATAAATTCATACCCACGGCATCCATCCTGAGAACAACTGTACTAGATTCTCACTGCTGCTTGCCTCTGCGATCAGTTTGTGGACTTGGCCTTCAACAGACAAAGCCATCACTTGGGTTAGTTCCTCGTCCTCCTGGTCGGTGTGAGAATCTAACAACTGTTTCCCTGCTTTCAAGTTCTTATTCCGAAGGTTGTATATCCCACGAAGACGCTCATCAATTACGTTGATTGAGCGCTTGGCTTCCCTAACGTGGCGGTGTTGTTCCTGACCCCATCGGGACGATTTTTGTTGTGATCGTGTTCGCTTCCACTCAATCACAGGGTCATTTATGAACGGTTCTAAAACAGAGAGCAGAGTGGTTGACTGTCTCCGTAAAGTTGACATGGCATCCTTTAGGCTTCCGGAAAATATCCCGTCGGTCCCACAAGGACCGAAAGCGTCAACGAGATTTGCGGTCAGACGAAAGGGAACAATTTCAGGCTTAGGTAGACTCAGCCCCTTGTCAAAGATGCAATCAAAATCGACATGAACAATCTCTCCAGATGATGTATCAACTAAAATGTTTCTGATGGGTGGCGAGTGAAAAAACGAAAAGGGAATCAGCAACGGAGAATGGTTGTGCGAATGTGGTAATGATAAACTTACTCTGCATGGCGATCCCCTAGCCCAATCACGTGACCAACAGCTGACCACGAGGCCGCACTTTGTGCAAAACGAGTCCTTGCTTCGTACCAGGCGTGGGGGTTAGGAAAGTTCTGGACAAACCACCAGAAAAGAAGCGGAGGATTGGGTTTCAAGCATAGATCCTCGAACAACAAAGCAGCACGTCGCAGATCACCCTGTGACACAAATACGTCTTGACATTTTTTCTCGAAGGTATGTTTCAGTGCGGGGTCTAGTCGACTAATCCGAGATCCTCGACGGCTACTGGAGGACGTCGGTGCCATGGGATTGTACGTGTCTCCTACGAGGTTTCGAAGGGATTTCGTATGTGCAACCCATTCCAAAATACCAGTCTCTTCGGAGAGACAGGTTACTGCAAAAGTACGCAAACGGAGTCCTCTTTGAGACCGTTGACTCTGCTTTGTGCTGGACAAAAGCAATCTATTGATGACGTTGTTGAGATCTTGGACTCGTGCATCTTTCCTGAGATCTCCTGCCGCCTCTTGTTTGATGAGGAAATGCATCTCCCCGATGTCCGACTCTATCGGATCAGGGGTGGGATCAAAAACTTTAGAGGGATCCCAACTTGTCACGAAGGCTGTCACCTTTTTGGGTCTTGCTTTGGAAACCATCACACGAATTCTTCGACACCATGCCCGCATCCGTGGAACCTGTGTAGAAAAAACGGTTGACGATTGGATCGTGCTATATTGCGTATGAGAGAGGCACAGAGCAGCTTGAACTGGCGGAATAAAAGCTGTCAGTGGAACTTCTCCTTGCCAAGGTTTCACGCTTAGTTCAGTTTTCCTCTGGTCTTTTATTTCATATCGGGCGAGGTCGTGGAGATGCTTGAAAAGTCCGACAGATGTTTGCAATAGCTTGTTCGTCACTTCGTTTTTCTGATTGATAAAGTCGTTACAGGAATCTGTAAAGATTTTCTTTACGATTAACCTCCGTGTTTGGTCTTTTGAATGGACTTCAAAATTTTTCAACGAACAAGATGAGATAAGAACACTGCACGACAACAATATTCAGGAAAACTTACCTAACCATGCGAGGTGCCACATAGTTTGTTCAGGAAACTTTGTGAGGACTCGCCTTAGCATTTCACGAACTATATTTCTTGTATCCTGGTTCGGATGTGTTATCCGAGAAACGAGCTGAGCAATTGCAGAGTAAAACGCTTGGGCTGGGATACTTTTGAAGCTTTTCGCCATGAATTCATTCAGTGACGTCTGGGCCTCGTTACGACTTTTTTTCATGGTTCGTTTTTGGTCTTCAGTGGGAGCCTGTGTGTTCGCAGGTTCTTGGTTTTGAGGAAGGTCCTCCGTAACGAACGTGAACTGGAACCACAGCGACAAAAGTCTTGGTAGGGCTTGGTAAAGATGCTTCAAGTCCAGCTTTAAAGCTTCTGCATAGTGCGATACAGCCAGCACAAGGAACTTTTGGCATGTCTTGTCCAGGGATATAGTTTCATTCATAGATCCATCATCGTAGCCTGAGAAAGAATGTTTCGACGCGCGCCGCTGCAGAAGTGATGCCCGAGATCGCATTACTTCCTCTGCATATTTCGCATAGTGGAACTGCGCTTTCTCCCATTCAGGTGCTATGCAATGGATGAAACGAAAGCCACAAAGAATCTCATTTCCTCCTTTAAGCCCTGAAGCAATAGTCCATTTTAGTGATTTCAGAGCTGATCGAACGAAAACTTGGACAGCGTCATTTTCGTCGACTTTGTGTTTCCCGAAACCGATGACAGAGGCAACCCGGCGAGAGACTTCAGCCAAGGTCTCGTTCTTTTCCATTAAAGATAATTTTGCAATATCACCAAGATCAAGAAGACGCAATGCTTCAGAGCTTTCACCTGTTTTGTGTTTCAGTTTTGCTCGTTCAAGACGGAGGGCAGAGATATCGGTTATACCGACTATGGATGTGCATGATCTAAACGCTTCATCAGCTCGAGCAAACGCATCCGCCGCAACATTGTGCGTCCCGCGATTACGCGCTCTCTTCCCAACTGAAAGAAACAATCTACCCTCAGTTGCGGAATCCAGAGCCAGTCGGGAAAGAGCTAGCCTGACGTTAATCAGAGAAAGTGCGCTTTCAGGAGCAGCAACCTCAAGACTCCAGTTCCAGTCCTGCCGCAACGTAGAACTGATATTGTTGGAGCAGGTTCCGTCATCCAAATGACTTTGCAGGAAATCTTCCACCTCTTGAAGGCTTCGCAACCTAACGATCTGTTCATAAGATCTTCTATAGCTGTCTCGTGACGCGACAGCCAACAGCTCTGTAACCGAATATCTTGCATCCCTTAAATGCCTCGACGCCAATGACGACTGTTTGTTGTGGATTGCAACCAACGCCTTCCCGAGCGATAGATTGTAATTGCCGTCGAGATCAACCTCGTTTTCAAAGGTGAGGTCACGTACAATTTCCGACAGTTCCTCCCATTTTCCAAGTCGCCATGCCGCTTGGACAGCGTATGGTCCCAAGCTAGAGGAGGCTGACCCTTGCAGAGAAAACGCAAGTCCTTGAATCTGATTAAGAACACTCTCATATTGACCGAGTTCAAGGAGACATTGGAGTATCCCTCTTTGATGCAACGACTTCACGCAACTATCGTCTTCTGTCTGGAGTGCTCTCTCGTGTTCGTGCAAAGCGCCATTCCAATCATGTGAAGCAACTCTTTCTCTGATGATATCCGTGACATTTGTGCGCAAATGAGTTCTCGGTTTCGATGCTGTTAGGGCCGTCAACGTCTCATGGTCATCCAGAGACAAAAGCACTCCTTTCATGGGCTCATAACAGTCGTCTGGACATACACCAGCCGCTCTACTTTCACAACCGAGCCCTTGATGTCTCGACACAGTAGGATTTCGAGATGATCCGAAAACGCTTTCAGCGACAGTGAACCTGGATGCCATTTCAAAAAGACGCAACGACCGTGCGTTCATTCCTACCCTTGCTGCAGCGGATGCTTGCAATTTGTAAGGAATCTTCCTGAGGATATCTTCGATACGCATAGTTGACTGCTGTGGTGGCCAGGTCAACACACCATTAGTACTCTCCATCTTCGAACCGCCAGAATATCTTTCTTCGATGTCTTGTTCCAGCCAGTATTGAAAAGTCTCAACGACAGTGAAGACAGCGCTTACGGCCATCTGCAGATCTCCACTTCTCATGCGTCCCTTATCCTCGTTGAGGGTTAGGACATCAATTATCTCACGGACTACAGTTTCGTGATCAACTGGATCACCGTAGCAAAGGCGGTCCAGGACCAGCAGAGGCAGTAAGAACTCAGCCACATTGGATGACTGAGTCCTAAACGCTGTTCGGCAGGCAAAAAATATTGCATTCCACGCATGATTTTGGCTTTTCTGTGATCTTGTCACCATGTGTCGGGACCAATTTGATATCCACGACAAATAAGAGAAAGATGTCGAGAAGAAGGGTGGTTGCTTTTGGGCATTGCTATCGCTCTGCTCATGAAATTCAGACTGCCAAAATGGGAGTACAATCTCAAGAACTCCAGCGTTAGCCAATTCATCAGAGAGCCACTTGTCCATGGAATGATCTTTCGAAGCAACTCCTTGTAACAAAACCAAAAGTTGCTGGATAGCATAGCCTATTTTGTGTTGGTCCGACGACGACGGAGCAGCACGTAGAGCCCAAACAAGCTCCGAAGTCACCAACTGTAACCCGTAGATATTCGGTTGAACTTTCCAAGGAGGCTTTTTTAATCTCCATAAATGGGAATCGTTTCCACTGTAGTCTTCAGAACCATGAGAAAGAACTGTATCGTTCAATCTATATTCAGCAATTGCTCCGATTTCTCCCAGACAAGAAGCTAACAGGAGTTTGTGGATTTGATTTGATTCCACGGCACACCTCGATAGAAGGCATTCGATAAGTTCTGTAATGATTCCACGGGATGTCTGTGCTTTTGCGACAGTCACAAATCGACTCGCCGATGTACCGGGTTCGTTCTCTATGAGCGAATAGAAAATCGCGCGGCTTTGGCGAATCACCGCAATAAGATGCTGAAGGACTACTTGGCGGACACTTGCATCTTCATGAGAAACCAGCGCAATCATGCCGTCGAGTTGCCGGTGTAGAACATATTGCTTTTTCTGCATATCCTTTTGAGCATCGTCTTCTGACGATATGCCATTTGTAGGTGAGGCTGTTCCTTCCGAGTCAAAACCAAGGCCGTGAGAACTGAAAGATACTTTTGCCTTTTCGAGATGTGGTAGCTGGAAAAGGAAGGATATTTCGGAAAAGAAGGGAGCCAAGCTTTTCCCTAGTTCGCCTTCTGATAGGAATCCGATGATCGATAGTGCACGAGACTTTGTGCTCAACATGGAGTCCGTAAGTTCGGGGCGCTTCGAGTTTTTTGAGACATGAGGTTTAGGTTCGTCTTCGCTCAGAACCGGAAGTAGAGCTGCCACCATTGAAGCCAGATTCTCACCTGCGAGAGGGTTGTTAGAAAAAATGTATCTCTGAAATAAGTGGAAGTGATCCAAACGTACCAACAATTTCAGCGTTAACTGAACTGACCAGCTTGACGAATTTTGACATGCATTGGACAGCTATTAGTCTGAGCTCTTCCAATCGCATGGACGAAACCGCCCCAACACTCTTCTGTGCTATGGCTCCATTTACTGTGGCCATAACTTGTGGCAAGAATTGTGCAACGCCATCTGTCGCGTGTAAAAAATCGAGAATGTGGTTAAGGGAACGGAGATCCTCAATTTTTTCCCACATCTCCTTATTATGCCACCTGGACTGCACGACGTTGACCAAAAGGTACATAAAATGCGATGAAATCCAAGGGGAAGCTTCATTGTAATTGGGATTATCGGAAAGCTGGAGTTGACCAAAATGGCTCAGAAAGGATGGACTTTCCCTTGCCTTGGTCGCAAGCAGAAGCGCCCTTAATGCAAGCCGGGGATCACTCGATCGACCCAGCTCTTTGACGAAAATCTTAAGTATTAGCTGTTCTCTGCCGGACAGCATTGTTTGCAGATCTCGTTTGTCCTTCAGAACATCTTTCACGAGAAAAAGCAATTCGCGCTGGTTTGCGCGTTGAAATACGAGAGGGAGCATGCGTTCGACAATTTGCGGGGCTTGAGCTAGTAGATAGAGTTGATGATCCAATTCCTTCGTCCACAGTCGTTTTCCTTTCTTTCGCCGAAATGATCTATCACCCACATCCAAGTATGAGAGGAATGAACTCCGTCTGGTATCTATTTTGCCGTCGACTTGCTTTTGCGCCAACTGGAAAAGTTTGAATCCCGCGACCAAACGTAATGCTTGGTAGTTCCTGTCCAGGATCATTTGCCCAAGAACTATCGGCACACAATCCTCTAACGCAAGCAAGATGAAATTACTTGACGCCGCTAAAGCAACATCGCCGACAACATCAGAATCACTGTTCTGTCCACGGGAAGCGTACAGCTTCAATGGACCTGAGAGAGCTTGGTAGATGTGTTCTACTCTACCAAAATCATCTGGAGTCGTTGCGACTACGCCATCCAGAGCGCCGATGAACACTGGAGGACCAATAAGCCCAAGGATTCTTGCCTGAGTGGCCATGTCAAGGTTAAGCCGTTCAACAAGTCGACGGGTCTCTGCGAGGAAGAGACCTGGAATTTCGAATGCATGTTGGTCGTGCAAAGCTGAACCCATTCGAGAAGCCATTAAGAGTGCTCGCGTGAACATGAATTTACCCATCTTAGTTCCCAGATCGCAAGCTTCGCCTATGGATGAAAGACAACGTAACGCAGCTCTCTTGTAGAAAAGAAGTGTTTCGAATTCTCGTCTTTCCGTCAAAGCTTTGTCATGCGAGGACTTTGCTGTAGAGCATAGCTTCACGAGAATCTTGTCCATCAGCTCGAAGAAACGAACTACACACGCTTTCTGAATTTTCACGTAAGGTTCAGAGAGTTTCTGCTGCTCCTGGTCACTCATTCTGGACAGCTCATCTTCTGTAGCCAACGCAAGTGTTACTGCGAAAGGATTACCTGCGAGCAAGAACTTTCCAATAGTCCTTGACGCATAGTCGCGAAGGCGCATGTCGCCTTCCTCCAAGGCAGACTTTACTAAAAACTCCAGAAAAAACCTTCCATCACACGTCGACCTTGTCTCGCTCCCAGAAACTGGCGGTTGTGCTGCAAAACCTGATATCTCCATCGCATCGGCTGACTTAGCGAGCAAATGAGACGCTGCGGTCACTGCTATTGATCGAACAACAACGTCATGGGACGTGAAAGCAAACTGGAGAATATCTCGTAGACGACCCTCTTTGATCTTCGAAAGCCGATCATTTTCACACGTTCTCTCGAGACGCATTCGAATTGCTTTGACAGAAAGTTCGACTTGGTCTTGAAGAATATGAGGCAACAAAGCAGGAATCACTTCGTTTTCCGAAATAGATGTGTTTTTCGAGATTCCATGTTGAGCAGAAAGTATAATCTGAATACAAAGGGAAACCAAATCGCCGCACAATTTCTCTTTTTCTTCACCGAAAGAAGTGGCTAACACACGCACACGTCGTATGGCATTCACAACAAACAACGCAACAGGAACCCTTTCTTCGAGTTTTTCATGTTGCTCAACGTTCTGAGTCATCCACGAAGTGAGGTACCTTATGCATTTTATCACCGCGTTGATGAGGGCATCTTCGTGTGAACGTCGAACGACATCCAACATCAGCTCGAGTAATACTGATACCAGATATGGTTCGGCACTGGTTGTAAGGGTTTTTCCTTCAGCAATCGCAAGGGACTCCATGATGAATTCTACAAACAACCTCTCGTAACTACTTTCAGTCCATGTGGAAGAGTGATGAGTCTTGGCTCGCTTCTTGGTTCGTTCATTTACCTGATTTGGTTCATCCGAACTCGGAGGCAAATGCAAACGACGTTCGCTTGCTGAGCAATCAATGCCGGACTCGTGTTCGGACCCAAACATAGAAAGGCATAATGCTACTAAGGGACGCTGTCGTTCGGATATGTTCCTTCTGAAATCTGACAGGAGCATAGGCGCAACAAGGTGAACAAGTTTCGGGTCATGCATGGCACGAAAAAGGTTTTGGCAAACATCCTCACATGAGCTCGGAATATCTGCAAAATACGTGAATTGATCAAACAGACCATCCAGGCGTTGCCTGGATATGGTACAAAGAGATTCCAGAACACAGGAAGACAGTTGTGAGTGAGTCAACATGACATCACGTCCTTGTGTCTTGTACAAAATGCGGACACAGTCCATGAGAACTGGGAAAGTACATCTTTGAATGACCTGCAACACAGATCGGTTTTCTTCATGCACGAATATGTGTTGCATCAATCGGGACAATCCCTCTGCAAGGGACTGCTGTACGGGGGAAGTCGTGGATTCGCCTCCAGAAGAAGCGGTCAGGAAACGGAAAACTGACTGAGCAACCATGAGACCCAGCTTCATTTTTACAGATTCATGTAACAGCCCAGCATTGCTATCAAGTAGAAGAAAGTGCGATATCTTGACAGAAGCCACAGCCGCACATTTTGTAGAAAAGTCCACAATTCTCTGCCCGGTATAATAGGTCCATGGTCGCGAGAAAATTTGTCCCAAAGAGTCCACCAAGTCAAAAATGAGATCAGTGTCATTCAAAACCGCTGAAAAATATGCATTCGACTTCTCAAACCCAATGGGCAAGGATGGTACGACATCATCGGTTGGATGCAGACGGGAAGACCGTCGGCTGGAGAGGAACTGACTTAGGATACATGTCAATGTAGATTCCAGAACTACAATCACATCCAAAGACGTCAACTCGAGAATAAATTCTGTATTTTCTGGTAGATCGCTTTCCGCTGTTGTGAATGGAAATAATATGATTTCGACAGTGTCGACCATTGCAGAGTGCTGTCGCTGTAACATGGCCAAATCTCCAATCATGTGCACCAAATCTCGTAAGATGACAATGTCAAACTGGTTTCCTGGAACGAGGTTGAGCAACCGGGCCACCGTGACTGCGATAATATCAGCAACACCAACTTCCACGTTTTGAAGGTATTCCTCCGTAGTGTGCCGAATGATGGATGGTGAGACGGCATGCTGCAATAGATAGAATACTCTAGGGAGAACTATAAGAAGCACGCAAGCATGAAAGCCAAAGGAAATGTTTAGAAGAGAGTCTGCTTGTCAAGCAGCGGCATGATCTGTGATTCCACAACGTACCTTCGCCGGCACCCTTGCCCAATCGAAAGAGGTGTGGGGCATGGACACAAAACCCTCCTGCCAAGACATTGCAGTAAAAGTCACAGATATGACGTACATCCAGTGGTGTGGGCCCTGCAGATGACGAGGAATCAGAAGGTCCAACGGCTCGATAATGTTTCTCCACCCGTGGTAAAAGTCCTCGAAGAATCTTCAATGCGTCTCGACAAAACTTGGGAACACTGGCTTCGTTTTCGCAGGCAATGTTGTTGGCGTCAGTGGAAGGTCTGTCCTTGTGAAAGGCAAGATGATTTTTGCAGGACTCCGAAAGCTGATGGAGAAGACGACTGGTGGAAGGACCTGACGATGCCGACTTTGAGGCGGTATCCGTGGGCGGATTGTTTCTCGTAGTAGTGGATGTCAAGGATGATGACGTGTCCTCTGTCGTGGTAATTTCCAATCCAAGCCGACCATCTGGGGAGCTCCGAGAACGCTTTTTATCTCTTCGCACCATTGCAAGTGATGAGCTTTCCTTCACGAGCTTGTTTGGGGAGAGTTGATGTCGTATGGTTCATGGCGATGGCCATTTGATGGAATTGATGTGAAGAGTGTCGGAATGAAAAAATGCTTCCAGTCCCGCGGGGCTTGAGTTCTTTGCGGTTGACGACAATATCTTTGCCCCCAAAACAAAGCACCCCTTATCGACGCTCCCCTCAAATTTGTTGCTCGCCGCCATTCAGATTATTCACGGAGTGACAAACAACCACAACCACCACACGCAAAACGCAAAACTCTATCTACTTTGCGCGTGTTGTGAGTTGTGAACACCCAACAACTCAACAAACAGAGAGAGGGCAAGAAGGATCGAATCTCCGTACTGCCGTCCCGGAGAAGGCACCCTGTTCGTTCTTCTTGATTACGTTGCTTATCTCTTCTGATCGCGGAGCAAGATCTGTGGAGTTCAACAGAGTAAAAGTTGCTGAGACTACGGAGAGAGAGAGAGTAAACGAAGCACAAAAAAGAGAACTCGAAGAGGTCTCAATTATTGGTTTTGAACCACACCTCTCCGCTCGGTTGATTCGGTTGATCCATCATTGGACGTTGGTGTCTCAAATTCAAGCCTCTCTTTGTCTGCACTGGCGTGAGTTTCGAGTGCGGACCAGAAATCGATATTCATTCTTATTCGATTCATCGATCTGTCCACCGTGGTTGTTGCTTGAACTACGACTCATAGTTTCGTCCGATCATTTTCGGTGGAATCTGGATAACATGAATCACAATCCGCAAATTCTACAACATCAAGCCCAAGATATGTATACCCAAAGCCAAGAGTATGGTGCTCGTCGAACCAGCGATTTTCATGCACTCGCCAAGGATGCCGCAGAAGTATGGTCGAACCTTCCTCCTGAGCTGCGGGTGGATAAAGAGTATATCTTGCATGCTTTGAAACACTCTCCTACACTTCCGCCAAAGGTTGACTTTGAACGCGCTTTTCCCAAATCACTACGATTCGACAAACAAATTGTCTTGACCTTTTGCCAACGATCTGACTTTACCCAGCTCTACAAGGATCGATTGCTCTATGTTCCTGATTGCTTGAAAAATGATCAAGAAGTTATGATAGCTTATTGTTCCAAGATTCCTCGGAGTTTGCAAGAGGCCAGCGAAGAATTACGCAACAATGTTCATGTTGTTCAAGCTGCCGTACAACTGAATGGTTTGGAATTGCAATATGCCAGCCCTGCCCTGCGTTCCAATCGAGAGTTGGTTGTTCAAGCATGTGAAAACAATGGCCTCGCCTTGGAATTCTGTCCTCCGGGACCATTGCGTGATGAGTTAACGTCCGATCGTCAGTTCATGTTGTCAACCGTTTTGAAAGATCACGGCCCCATGTTTCGCTATCTTGGTCCCACATTGCAGCATGACAGGGAATTGGTACTTCAAGCCTTGGAACATGGAATGCGCTTTCGTTACTGTCCACCGGAATATCAGAACGATACCGACCATTTTGTTGTTTCAGCACTGCAGCGACGAGCCGACTTGTATTTGCAGTTGCCACATCCCGTACAGGCAATGCGTAACGTCACGTTGGCTGCTTTGACATCTTTGAATGTCACACCGCTTGTCCTTGAGAAGGGATTGCAGCTTTTCCCGGACATGCTTTCGCAGCGTCCAGTAGCCTTGGCGTATGTTAAAAGCGCCGAGTTGAGTCACGTTCAAGAATACATTACCGAACAAGCACCAAATGCTTTCAAGGATGATGAGGAAATTATGTTGGCTGCTATTTCCCGGCATTCCAAATTATTCACGCATGCATCGTTGCGTCTGCAGCGTCAGTATGACATTGTCTTGGCCGCCATTGATGTAGATTCGGCAGCCGATGTTCTGAGTGCTGTTGGAAACGAGATGTTGCGTGCGCATCCAATGATTGTTGTCCAAGCGATTGACGTTTACCCCAAACGTCAATTGCGACTGTTGCGAACCCATATTCCGTTGGAGCTGTGGTCGGATCGTGATGTGGCCCTGGCCTACATTCGCCGAAGTGGACGTGTTTTGGAAGTCCTCGAACCCTTGTTGGAACACGATGAAGAGTTGGCCTTGGAAGTGGCAGAGCACGCTAGCCCCGATTTTGGACGTGTTGGAGAAGCTTTGAGAAGCAATGTCGACTTTATGAAGCGGGCCGTCGACCGAAATGGACGCGTGTTGCGGTACGCCCTAGTTGGAGAAGACAATCTTGACTTGGCCGTACGGGCTCTGGCGCAGCATCCTCATGCGTTACAACGAACAAGGTGGAGCAGTGGCAGCGAGGTGACATCCTATATACAATCCAAGTTAGAATTGCACAACAACTTTTTAACGTTTCTGAGCGGGATTGCCTTTGACCGCCATCTACCATCTCACCAGCGATCCGCTCTGGCGATGTTGGACAGAGGCCAAGAAACACGACAAGCGTTTATGCGATTGGTTGTAAGTACTTATCGGAAATTGTCTTGGCTCGAAAACTGCATAAGGTCTCAGTCTCACAATATGGCGGACTTGTTGGTTTCTTTATCTCTTGTTTCTTGCAGGCTGAGTTTCTGGGAGTTCCCGTCGGTGTTGAGTTGCGCCTTTTTAGGAAAGCGTCAGAGAATTTAACGGAGTCTTCTTCCGACAGTAATAATGATTTGTACAATAATACGGAAGCGGAGGAATGGGACGTTGCGGATAGACGAGCTTTTCAACGCCGTCGACAAAACGAACGGAATCTCGGTGCCGGTGGTCTCCACCATCACGATGCTGAAGATGCCCTTGAGATGCTCCTAGATTTGGAGGACATGGTCGACGGCCCCCCTTTTGAACTCTTTCCCCCACCTGGGGAAGACAATAACAACGATCGTCTCAATCGTCGACCACCTGCTCGAAGAAACCAAAATGTTGGACCTAGAGAGGGAAGAGAGGAAAATCCAGGAGGTGCTCACGCTGTCCGCAACGTTGGTTTGGCTGGACGTCGTGGTCTCGGATGGGGTGCGTGGATGATGGAAAGAAGAGACAGACCTCGTCATCAACTTCATCGTGATCGAGAGGAAGCACCGCCGGCTGCCATGCTTGAAGATCGAGATTTACTTGCTGGTCGTGGGCACCCTCGAGAAGACGAAGGACAACGAGAAGATGGCGATGTCATTGAAGAACGCGAGCAACGAAGATGGAATCATTTTCGTACTCATCGTCGTGCAGCTGCCGAACTTGAAGCTTTAGATGATCAGGCTGGGTTGGGCGGTAACCAAGGGAATGAAGCGTTGCTTAACGGCGAAAACGAGGATGATCGTCGCAATAGAGATCGCCGACGATGGCATGAAGATGCACGAACTTTTCGTCGCGAACGCGGGCGGTATCGCCGTGGCTGGTTGCGTCCCAATGATCATGAAGAATAATGCAGCTGACAGAGGAGCTTTTGCTTGTCATGAGTCCTGTGGCTGAGCTACATTATCGGTCTTCGTACATATATTGGCATTTTGCACCCTATCGATCCTTCCTGCGCGAAGAATTTGACGTTTTTGTATTTCAATGCATTGTCAAGTGATACTATCTATCTCCAAAGCAAGCATATTAAGTCGTTCCACAGGGGTCAAAGGATAGCCGCAGCAAACCTGTAGAGGATGAGTCCACTGAAAAATTTGGCCAAGCATTTCCTCTTCGACGATCCTTCATTCGCATTATTGTTCAATGTAGTGTTCAGATTGTATTTTCCTCTTTCTTGGAACACAACGTTTTTTCTGTTCTGCAACATTGAATCTCGTCACAGAATTCACTATATTCTAACGTGAAGTAATATTTCTCTACGTAAACGTGCACTACGTAGTCATATTCCCTATTGGTTCATACGTCAATAGGAAATCATTTAGTTTGATTACGTTTATTCCGTGGTAAACTCATACTGTCACGTATCGCATCTTTTGCTTCGATTACATCAGATAGAAAAAGTGCTTTTTGATCAGAAGCATGATGGGAAACGAAAAGATGAAAAGAGGAATGGCAACTGCAGGAGCAAAGGTTGAGGTTTGGAGTTGTCACAGCTATGAAATCCTTGTTCGTTAATGTACGTACTTGTATTGATGATGTCCGTGTTAATAAGTCGATGTGAGAGAACGACAGACAAAAGTTGCAGATCGGCAACAATTCTGGCAAGAAACCCAATAACCACAACCACTGTCCCGAGGTTGAGTACCACGCTATGCCTTAGGGGGGAAAGCTTGGATAGAAGTGACAATGTGGCGCTTTCAACAGCGACCAAACCTGCGTACGTAACAGTAACTCCAAAGAGGTACTGAAACACACCAAAACTCCAATCGTAAGTATTCGTATGTTGGTTATTTTGCGATTCAGTCAAAAGATTTGGTACCCGTTGGGCCAACGAGAAGCAACTGGTCCAATTGATCAAAATGAATGAGCCTGCAGAAGCGACGATAATCATTCGCTTCAAAAAGTGATTCATGTCAGTAACTGATTTACTTGCGTTGGGGCAGGGAATTTATTCTGCTCACCTTTAATACAACTCGTTCTTCGAACCTCCGAGCGACACGTTCACAGAAGCAAATGACCAGCGGCACCAATAGAGTCAAGACTACAAGGACCGCCCCAGCTCGTAGTCCACTCCAATCGAAGTAATGTGTCGTTATCAGGGGAGTGGCGGTAAAGAATATCTCAATAGCGAAACTCACATAGAACACAATGAACAACAGTGCTGGGATTGCGACATGATATGAGAGAAGTTTCCGTAGTCTTGCCGCGAGCGTCCTCGTGGCACCCCTCGAAGGTCCCCGCGGCCTCATCTCTTTGGAGGATGGATGCCGTAATGGCACTGTTTCATCTTCTGGTTGTATTGCTCCGTTTCCGTCCGCACCAGGGATACCAGCATTGTCCTCCACCAGTTTGGACGAGGACCAAATGCTTCTGGGCGTTCCAATAGGGTCACTATCAGACGAGTCATCCCCCTGCTCTTCAGCACTTTCGCCCAAGGCCTCCCCGGTCTTCTCCTTTGCACCATGTTCCGACTCGCCCATATGATACGGTCTCTTTCTATGAAATTGAAGTAGAAGACGTACAATGTGTGCGGCCCAAAGGAGGGCCATCAGCCAACTAGCGAATCGCATTGACCGTACTCCAATCGTGAACCTCAAAGGGACAAGTTCAGTACAAATACCGAGAGCCAATCCCAGGAGGGTACCAATGATTCGACAGAAGACGACTTTGGCCGTTGCTGGGATAACCTGAGAAGGCCAGAAAGCTAACACCAGTTGCCGATGAAGTATCTCAGCGGAACTGAAACCAACAATGAACCTTCCGAGCAAAGCAAGGCGTATCGATTGTCTGTCGATTGCCACCCCATTTATGATATTTCCCGCAACACCAGCAAAACCAGAAAATATCAACAGTTTCCAAACTAATCTCACGTTCACAGATGCCCGCCTGCCATGAGAGGAAGAATCCCCCGAAAGGATGACGCAATGAAAGATGACAATCAATAGTGCAGCAAGGTTTGGAGCACCAATCACAATACTTGAGTAAGCATAAGGTGCGCCTGTCGAAGCAACGAAAGTGTTTGTTGTCGCATGCGCGATGTAGTAGTTCATCTACGGCGGGATTAGAGCGGAAATCATACACCGCAAATTTGCGAATTGATACAATCTTACCATATATAGCAAGCATCCCGCGGCGTTCAGCTGCGTGGCCACGAGTGGTATGTCTGGGAAGGAGTAATTGATACGTTCGATGGGGTCGCTCCTAGACACGAAACGTTTTATATCGAGCTCTCGAGAATCAGGATCAATGTTCAAGCACCCAACAACGTTCAGAAGATCTCGATACAACAATGTAGGAGACGGGCTAGCAGCAGAGGGTGAAGTTGATACGCCCAGTGTTGAGACCATCAAGTCAGCCAAAGACTCTTTCATCCATCGCCCCTTGCTCAGGCCTTCAAAAAGAATTCCCTGCAAGCGGACCATTTAATGAGAATCATTATACACATTTCAAGTCTTGAATTTTGTCGAACGTACCGTGTCTAAGAGAATTGCGGCGTCGGGATTAAAAGAGACAAAGAAGTCCAAGGTCGCCCTAGAGCACCCATCGAGACCTTCCCCCATGTTTGGTCTTCCTGTAAACGTGATCATTGAACGAGAAAGATATGTGTAAAAATGATGCGTCTTGTATCGCGCTGCTTCTCCCAAGGCAAAGATGGAAGTGACTGTAAATCGCAACCGGGTCAGCGAGATACTAGAAGCAGTCGATGGAGGACCTTCGCAACGCTCATCCTCAGACAGAACATCCTGGAAAAGTCCATTTCTCTGTCCTCGTTGATGTGATGTTGACGCATTTTTTGCGGCAGGATCATTACCTCCAGATCTCCGAGGCGTTTCATTCAGTTTCGTTAGGGCATTTTGTCGCAACCGAGCGACCTCGTATTCAGAGAGGGCCAGGGCCAAACAAGATGAAATTACTTGTACAGTCCTGGAGTTAGCCAGCTTCTGAATTTTGCGATCATACAGGCCGACCCTGTGAAAACGCCACAGAAGAAAAGAAGACATATTTGAGAGAGAGAAACAGACATCTTCTCCTTGGCAAATGAACGACTTGAACCGTGACTTACAATTTGTACTGACTCATACTGGCTAACAGTGTAGGGCTGACAAAGATGAAAAATTGTGAGACCGAGCTACTCCTTTGCCGTTGCGACTAAGACCAAAACTCACTGTGCTTCATAGATATCACCTGAATTTCTGGCAATAAGTCCTCCCAGAGTTTGCGTATCTTCAATTGCTGCCGGTCCCTTTGTAGTACGATGGTAGTACCCTCCGAGCATACGATTCATGAGGAGTCGATCATGTTTGCCACAAATCTTTCGTACAGCAATGAGATTGACACAAATAAACCGTAGGACATGAATCAGTTCGACCCCTACTGCTGTGTATCCATCGACTTCTTCGACGGCAGAAATTAACAACATATCCTCCCCTAATATTTGATCGTTCCTTAGAAATATGGGTCGTCGTTTCCGCAATTCCGTGAAATGCGCAATTTGACGCAAGGCGGCCGCATTCGCGTACTCTTGAGCACGCGACTCATGCTCAGGACTGGATTCTCCCGATTTGGAGGACCCTGCAGACATTTTCTTTTGCGCCGACGTTGAGCTTTTGGATTGCGTTGCACTACTATGACCAGAACGTTTCCCTCCTCCCTGTGATGCCTGTTTGCGGCGTCTTGTCGAAGAGGAGGCTGCTTGATCGCTTCCTGTTCCACCACCCATTGCCGCAAAGACAGTGGGAATCCGTTCTCCTCCATTCGTGTCTTCTTCGGACGAATCAGACCATATCCCCTGCCCCGCCGCCACACCTTCGTCCTCTGACGACGACGCCGAGGGATGCAATCCGGCATCCGACAGGGGATAATCAAAGGCGTCGGCCGATCGATGATCTTGACCCCCGTGATGATGGTGATGATGATGATGGTGCTGTTGACGACGATGATTACTGCTGTTATTCATGCTATTTGCATCAAAGTCATCAATATTGGAAAATCGCAGACTACCTGCTGTGTCGGCCAATTCGCCCAGACGAGATTGCGCAAACAGAATGACCTTTTCTGTTTCGGCTCGCAACAAACCCAAGAATCGTTCAGTAATGGCCCGAGCTTTGGAATGGGCCAATCTCAAATGTCGCGGAGCTTTCTTCTCGCGTCGTTTACGCAATTCGCGCAAACGCTTTCTTCGGCTGCGTCGTTGTCGGCGTTCTCGTTTCCGTTCTTCCAGAAACCGTCGCTTCTGGCTGTTGCTGCTCGTAATCGATGCGTGATGATGATGATGAGTTGATGCCGCACCTGAAGCGGACAATGGATGGGACAACAAGGGAGATGCATTCAAAGAGGAGGCAGCTGTACTGGGATCACGCATAAGGTGATGTTGAGATTGAGGTTGTTGGAGTAGTGGTTGTTGTTCTCCCGTAGTGGATGCCAACAAATGGGAGGCCCCAGGTAGCAGAATGGATCCCGCGCTACTATCGAGAGAAGCACGTGTCAAATGAGTACCAGCACCACCTCCTCCATACATGGGCATGGGTGGGGTGATGCTTTCAGTGGAGAAGGTATAGAGCGATGATCCTGCCGCTGCTGCACTGGGACCATGAGACGCCACCGTGTTTGATGGGGCTCCACCAGCGGTCGTTGTTCCAGTTGTAGTCGTCGCAGTCGCCGAAGGAAGTAAGGAAGAGGTGTCTCGGCTACTTACTACCACTGGAGCATTGAGAAATGACTGCCGCAAACTGGCTGATCCTCCACCTTGACTAGTATCTTCATCCCAGAAATTGTTCATATAGAACGCATGCGGTCCCGCCATTCCACTACTGTCCATGTAAAATGCGTCTTCTTCTGGAAGGTGCTTCATATTGCTTTTTCTAAACTTTGACTTTTTGGCATTTGGATTGTCAGCCAAGTGATGATGTTCTCCAGCCCCAGCAAGGGACGACGAGGACTTTTCCCATCCTCCCCAAGAGGCAAAGGAGTAGGACACACCTCCACAACCCGAAGCATTTTCTTCATCTGAAGAACTAGGTTCTTTGGAATAAGAAAGCAAAAATGGTTGATTGGACTGATGATGTGAATTGTTGTGAGAATTGTTGGAATGCATTTTGTGGTCTGCTTCGACATGAATGGAACTGTTGGACGACATGCATTCTTCATTGGAATCCTCTACCGACATGTATGCTTCGTCGCTGTCTGATGCCAGAAAGAGTTCATCACGATAGTCTCGAGATTGGTCATGATTAGGCTTGCCGCCGGAATCTCCCCCTCCTGCACCCGACGACGGGTCAAAGACGTGAGCCACAGACGTCCGTCTCCGATGCCCTTCCTCTTCGTATACGGCTTCAATTTGTGACAACAGCAGTTTTAATGTCTCGTAATCCAAATATGCACCTTCCCATCCTGGTCGACGCGCGATACGCAGCGAAGAGCCAAAACCGACCATGGTTACTTTGTGTCTTCCTCAATCGACGCGAGATATTGGAAACAATGACAACACTGTAAATACTAGCGAAAACGTTAGCAGTCCAACCAATTCCCAGATGGCTCAGAAAATGCAAAGAGCTGATCTCGAAGTCCAGAGGAGATACACAACAGGGTCACCCAGAAGAGCAAAAACAATGAACAAGAAATCTTCCTAGAACACACAAAAGGTGGAGGGAACATTGCGCTTCTTTTGGATGTCCTACAAGCTCTCCCGGTTGTCAGGCGTGACGCACGCGCGCCCACACTGCCTCTCGCGCAAAGATGGTCAGAGTCGCGACCAAAAAAGTCTATGGTTCTATCTGCTGCTCCACAAATCTCCAATCATACACTCTCTAGGATACGACAAACCGAGAACTCATCTGCTCTAAAGACAACCAAAAAGGGATGGCTCAAGCTGCCAAGAAAAGCCTGCAAACCTTTTCCGTTGGGGTACAAGGTGGAGGGATTGCGCACATCAACGTCCTAGGAAAGGGACGCACCCGTAGCGATTTAGCCCGGAAGAACGATGATAACCAGACCAGTCCAAGCTTTTGAGACAAGATACCGAGCTCTCCCGTGTTGGTTTCACTCTTATGTTGGTCGAAACATCTTGACGACACTTTGATGAACAGTGCACGTCATCTTGACGTAGCAGCATCCTCCATCGAACACCGTGACCGTTTAATATCAGGGGCAAAGTCCATTGTTGCCGTGGATGTATCAGCCCGACGTTGGCTAGATTGTGTTTTTGACTGGCGCTGATACCAGTGAGCTCTGTAGTCCAATAAGATTGTCTTGTGATCAGCAAAGTATTCATACTTTTCAATATCCTCCATATCAATAAGTTTCACTTCCTTCACATCATCTGCCGCTTTCGGATGCTCAGTACCCTCCAAGTGAATTGCATAAACAACGCTCACTGTATGGCGTCGATTGTCCCGACGTGGATCCGAGTAGATGCCAAACAAGACAGGTTGTGGTGGTTTTCTCGTCGGAGCTAAAGACAATGGTGTTGAAATATCAATACCTGTTTCTTCCTTGAGTTCTCGTCGCACTGCGTCTTCGGACGTTTCTCCTATTTGAACAAATCCACCCATGGTGGCCAATTGATTGGTATCCTTACGTCGAACAAGCCACAATTGATTCGATCCAGATATAATCACCAAATCAATAGCCAAGCTGGGTGTACACATGCAGTACAAATCGTATGAACTGCAAAAACAGCTTCCTGATTGTGGTCCACTCGGATGCCCGCCGTTCCAATGTACCTGTGTGCTAGTTGGCCCGTTTCCTGGTGGTCGCAGCAAGGGCGACACAGTCGTGCTCGCCCTCAAGACCAGAAACAAAATTACAAGGGAGAAAACGACATTCAAGGCAAAGGACAAATTCGAGACATGTGCCATTGTGGTTAAGCCAGAAGTGCTCAAGTTGCTACGACGTCGTTTCGGTAGAGCCGCAGCCGCCATTGAAGAAGGAAATACCATGGTGGCTGGATGGTTCGTCGAAAGAAAAGTCTGTGCTGTGACAAAAAAATGAGATCAGTCGCTGATAACACGCACCCCAACGACCATGGAGGCGCCCATTTGTATGCCCATGACATTCTTCGAACTGAGAACGAGATTTAGGAACGGAAAGGGCCTTGGATATAGAAACAATGGTGACTGCTCAATCCCAGGCGATCATACAGCAAACGTTGTTACCTCGCATGGGGCTGGGCATGGCAGCTTTGGGTCGACCGGGCTACATTAACTTGGATCGATCGTCCATCTTTGGGACCGAAGAAAGGACCGTCGAAACGATGCAATCGTCGGCCAATACCGTCATGGATACTCTCTTTGAAAATTGCGGAGACGAGCGACCTTGGCTGGATTGTGCCCGGTCGTACGGTTTGTCCGAGAAATTTGTGGGCGAGTACCTACGGTCCAAGCAAATTTCTCCCAGTAGTGTCCATGTTTCATCCAAATGGGGATATAGTAAGTTGGAATCATAAGCAACCGCTCCGAGACGAGAACGAACGATATGAGGGCTCTTAACGATTTTATCGGCTCCGTTTTATTTTCGTCCATGATTGAATTGCTGTTAGCCTACGTTGCCGATTGGAAAGTGTCATTGGAAACTCCCGATGCGAAACATGAGGTTAAGGACCATTCCACGGAAAACTTCCTGAAACAAGTTGAGGAAAGTGCCAATCTCCTCGGAGAATACATTGATTTATACCAAATCCACTCTGCAACTTTTGATTCGGGAATTTTGGATGATACTCGAGCCCATGAAGCGTTGGCGACTTGTCGAAAGGAACGAGGGTGGCGTATTGGTCTTTCCGTTTCGGGTCCGCAACAAGATGAAATTCTTCGTACCGCACGGCAGATTCGAGTCAAGGGCGACGTAGAGGGAGGTGAAATTCCCTTGTTTGTCTCTGTACAATGCACCTTCAATTTGCTCGAACAGCGGCCAGCCGCCGCCCTGCGAGAGGCATCCAAAGCAGGCATGGATATCATTATAAAGGAGGGGCTTGCCAATGGTCGCGTTTTGAATCATCCAGCCTTGATGGAGTATGCCAAGCAGCTCGACTGCCAAGTGGATCAATTGGCCTTGGCCTTTATACTTGCTCAAGATTTTAGCCCACGCGTTTTGTCAGGCGCCGTCACTTCGGAACAGTTGGTGTCGAACCTTCGCGCCCGAGAGGTGGCCAAGAAACTCGATGAAAATCCTGACTTGATGTCTGAAATTGGAAAGGCATGTATCATGGAAAGTGAAGAATACTGGAAAGAACGATCGGCTCTACAGTGGAATTAACTCCTGAACCAACCAGCCATGACTCTAAAAATCATAGATACACCTACACTCGTTCATTGATACGATACCGTGAATGAATCCCTGAATGTGGCTAGATAATTATGACACTAGCTCATCGCTGTTTGATGCGAAACTTTTTTCATGACTATGACATGTACAACATGCCATCGGCGACCATGATTCGCCCTTCTTCTTCCATTCTTCGGACAACATCCTGAACATCATCTTCGTTCTCATTTTCAATCTCAGTAATGTGCATGGACCCATCATTTTCTTGAAGCTTTTGCCATATTTCGGAAACCAAATCGGTTTGGCCGTCACCAGAGTTCTCGTTCAATCGTCGACGTTGTTTCGGACGATCATCAGACTCGTCGACCGACTCGTCCGAAACCACAGATGCACTTGTCGAGACTTCTGTTTCCTTGCTGTCGTCATGATACAGGGCAAAACTGAGAATGTCCATTGCATGTTCGCAGTCTGGTTTGGGTTCGACAGTATCCGAAAGACGCGCCTTGGCGTGGGCGGTTGCCAAACGAATCACTGTTTCCAAGCTACGTGCCGTAATCGGGAGAGTGCGTTCGTCTTGTAGCGCTCTCATTTCGGCGTACCGATTGGCAATAAAATCTCGAGCGGCCTCTGTCAACACTGGTTGTTTTCGAGCTTTGGCATAATGCAAGAACTTTCGTAAAAATTCATGCTGTAGGATATCGTTGGAATGAGGATCCGTTTCATCCCCCGTGTGTACACTGTGACGATTGCGTTGCCATACGGAGTGGACCTTATCTTTGGGACCGTCGTCAAAATCTTCGTCATCTGACGCATCGTCGTAATCACTGTCGTAACCAGCCTGATGGTGAGCCGATCTGTAACTGTGTCCGGTGATGACATGACTTGCTATCCTTCGATCGAGTTCGGGGTCCAACTGATCTAGGACCACAAACAAGAGATCAAAACGACTGAGGAGCGAATCGGGCAAGCCAATATTTTCTTGGATACGCCGTCGGCGATCGTACTGTCCATACACGGGGTTGGCAGCAGCTAGAACAGAGCATCGAGCATTCAGACTCGCATGAATCCCTGCTTTTGCAATGGTGACTGTCTGTTGCTCCATGGCCTCGTGAATTGCAACTCGATCGTTTTCTCCCATTTTATCAAACTCATCCACACAGACGATTCCCCTATCTGCAAGCACCATGGCACCAGCTTCGAGACGTCGTTCCCTCGTCTCTGGATCCGAAGTGACTGCGGCAGTCAAACCAACACCAGAGGACCCCTTTCCGGTTGTAGACACTGCCAAAGGAGCGATAGACATGATTGAACGAAGGAGCTGACTTTTTGCCGTAGAAGGATCACCAACCATCAATATGTTAATGTCTCCACGTAAATGGGTTCCATTCTCTAGATTTTTCTCAACTCCAGACAGAAGCTGGAGAATCAACGCCTTCTTGATGATTGAGTGGCCGTGTATTGAAGGGGCGACACTTCGAGCAAGGACATTGAGAATATCCTTACGTTCGGACAAGGACCGAATGGATTCGACATCAGTCGGAGAGAAGCCGAGATGAGCCACATCCCTGCCCAAGATTTGTACGTTATTGACCAAGACAACGGTACGAAATACACCCGATGTTGATTTTTGCCCCTGCGCCGACGTTGTGAGTGCGCGATAAACTCCATTGACCATGACTCTGTCCCCTGGTTTGATACGATCCACCAAATCATGGTCAAGAATAAGCTCCACAGATCGCGGGAGCTGCCCCATGGGAGCCCGTTCCGGCATCTCCTGAAGTGTTATCGTTTGGTGGTCTTTGAATGTACTAAGACCAAATTCTGTTTCCAAAGGTCTCCCCTCATCGTCTTTGGTAGGATAGACGGATGTTGTAATGTTGATGATTTGATCGGGAAGCTCCGTCCCCGTTCGATCAAACTTTCGGAGACCAAGATTGGGGTCTGTCGCATCGACGTATTCACGATATTGGTGTTTCTTAGTTTCTGGGCAGTAGTGCGCCGATTTGACCACTTTGGGTTTGACCGTAGATACTTTGGTGGCCACTCCCTCCACACAAACCAAATGTCGGAGGGAAGAAGAATTGAGATCGCGAGGACTGGAAGCCTGCGATCCAATGACACCGTTGATTCCGACTTTGATGGACCCATCTAGTTTGTCATATCCCGGCCGTTCCTGATCGGCAACGTTGTGGCAAGCGCTTTCCAAGGCTCGGATATGGCGAAAGGGATCGCGTTGCAATTGATGCGACAAGGTCGCATCCTGCGATCGAAGTTCGGCGATTGTAAAGGTAACACGAGGGCATCCAACACCACCCAAGGAAGAGTTTTGTTGCTTTCTGTGGTGACTAAAATCATCTAGAGTTGTGGTGATTCGATCAGTGAAGACCTGTAATTGGGACGGAACGAAAAAACAGATGAGATTCATTAGTATCATCATGGAGCCTCCTCAAGCCAGGAGCATCTATTGACATACCGGCTGCTCCACAAACATTTGATAGCGGTCTCTCAGATTTGAAAAGTTGTCCGTCATCTTGAACAACTCGGTGCTCTTCACTCCAGAAGCCAGAAGAGGGATGTGTCTACCAAAGGGAAACCAAAGCAACCGAGATGTGAATGCAAAAGGGAACGGCAAAAAGGCGCATGTCTCTCTGAAGAGAGAGAGGAGAACGTCAACCGACTCGCATTCGAGCAGGCTTGGCGCGCGGGTCTACCTGTCACTCCTCCAAGCAACGGACGTCGCTCTATGGACAAAAGTGTACAAACCACACGGAACGTCCCTCCCGTGCGCGCTCGAACTGTGGGAGGGGAGTGCGCGAATAGGTAGATAAGGCAATTTAAATGCGCTCTCTGCGCATGTCGAGGCAACCCCCACGCCATCGTCGCCTGGTTCCGAACCGGGAGACGAACAGAAGGACTGACGCATTTCGGACAGACCCTTCATTGCGCGTGAATTGTGATGGGGCGATGTGGATCTTCTTTGTTGCTGCCAACGCGTCATCGACGAACCATCCAAGGGTTTGCTGTTGAAACTTGTGCAACCACACGTCAAATTCCATTTCATTGATCCAACACAATGGCGTCCTGGACGTTCAGGGCACTCCTCCCATGCATTGCCATTGGACACGTAGCATGGGGATTTCCGTTGCCCTTGTCCAAGATTCACCCTGGTATCTCACGTGTTCGCTCTACATCAACCGCCCCCCGTGCAAGTGTCTCCGATGAACCCGAATTGCAGGAGCAGGGAGTCAATCAAGAGAACGATATGCCTGACATGAAGGCCTATGCCCGCGGCTACACTACAGTGTTTGAAGAAGTCCCATTTCGTTTGTGCCAACCCTCGACTGGATCCATCCCCAACGATTTACGAGGATCGTATTTTCGGGCTGGACCGGCCATGTTTAGTGCTGGATCGATTGTCCCTCCGAAAACAGCCATTATCCAACCCAAACAACCGCCCGTGGCCGATGGAGTAGATCCATCCCGCATGGTGTTACACCCGTTTGAAGGCGATGGTGGTGTAGTGGCAATCACATTTGGCACGGTGGACGACGACGACGACGACCAATCCAACCAAGAACAAGAATCGAAAGACAAGGAGGATGAGGAACCAAAGGCAGTCTTTCGGTTTCGTTATGTTCGAACCAATGCCTTGTTCAATGAACGAAAAAAGGGTGAAAAGTGTTATACGGCAATGGAATCGACACGAGAAATGGGTCCGGATTGTGCTCTAGGACTCGGCAACGATTGGCATTTACCCTTGTACCGACACCATCTTCAACCCGGTCTCAATAAGAATCGCAAAAATACTTCCAATACACGAACCATCTACTGGGGCAAACGTCTCTTGACATTGTGGGAAGGCGGCCAACCGTACAAACTGGACTCCCTGGCCTTGTCCACCGAAGGACGGTCGCAACTGGGCGGTGCCATTAAGCGAGAAGAAGATCCCTTTGGCGGCAAGATGGTGATTGACTCCAAAACAGATCGAGCACTTTTTTATGGTCTGGATCAAGACGTGAGACAATCCGAAGTGACAATCTACGAGTTTGGAAACGATTTTCGATTGGTTCCCAATGGGGGACGTCGGTTCTTTTCACTCCCAGGTTTGGCTGTTTTGAATGACTTTTGTGCCACGGAAAACTATGCAGTTTTTATTCAACCTGCCATGAATACCAATGGGATGCAGTTTGTCTTCAACAAGGAACCTGGAAAGGTAGCAAGCCTTGACAAGGAAGGCCCGGCCCTTCTTCACTTGATTCCCAGACCAAGCAGCTCCAAACGACAACAAACAGTTCCCGTCCCGATAAGTGAGGGCATGGTGGACGCCAATCTTCACTTTGTCAATGCCTACGACGATGGCCCGGATAAGGTAGTAATCGATGCTATCCGAACGGCTGCTCCATCGATCCAACCAGGAGTTGAAACTACGGCATGGCCATGGGTCGATACCATTGACAAGTATCGAACTGGAAGCGGGGCCCGGTCTCTCTGGCGATATACAGTCGACACAAAATCTGGCAAGATTTCCAAGGACTGTTTGGTAAAGTCCAACTGTGCCTTTGGTGTTGTGAGCCCTGCTGTTAGCACGCAAAGACATCAATTCATATACATGAATGTGGGTGCTGGAGATTCCGCTGCCTTTCCGCCACAAGGGATTGCCAGATATGATGCGGATTCTGGAAAAGTCGATACATGGATGCCTCAAAAACATGAATTTTGTGGTGAACCCGTGTTTGCCCCCAAAGTTGGTTCCTCTGGCCCAGACGATGGATACCTATTGAGTATTCTTCTTGATGGGGAACGACAAAAAAGCGATTTGATCATTCTGGATTCGCACAAGATAAGTTCAGGTCCCGTCTCACGTATTCCATTGGGAATACTGATTCCCCATGGCTTATTTGGATGTTTTGCACAAGATGCCGTGTGGTCGGCGGATGCTATTGAAAGACGAGCGAGGTTATTTGACAAAATGGAATCGAGGGGCAACATGTGGAATGAAGTCAAGAGTGATTTCTCGGGACTAGGACTGCGTTTGGATGATATTGATGAATACTTTCCTGGTCTGTTTGGCTGAATGACGGGACTCTAGCGTCGGCGTAGTAGTTGCTCGTTTGATTCTAAGGCCTTATTCCTTATAGATCGCACTCTTCTTTTATCGACGTTTCAATTTGTAACGATAGAAGTCGGTGGGTTACCCCCAGCTTAGGTAGGAGTACTCGATCTGTCCTATTGTAAGGTTACCATAGATCCCCCGGTCGCAGAAAATGGAGGGTAGCAACGGCATCAAATTTTCGTGATAGAGATCCAACCACTCCGGCAATGACATTGCCTAAAAGTCAAGGCGGCGACTGGAGACGAGCGTCGACATGATTGGGCAATTCCTCATAGAAAATCCAACGGAGATCGACGTCGGGAAAGGTCTTGAGGACACGAGCGATGACACCGGAGCTCGTGATTTCGATCAATCCATGGCGTTACTCAGTGGTGGTAGCAGATGCAAAACTGAGTTCGACAAGTTATTGAAGTCGGTAATGGAACAAGAAAACAATTCTGTTGAAAAGTCTTCTTTGGCCAGGAATATGTTGAACAAAGAGTCTGATCAACTTAACAACAAATGCGTCCGTTGCTTCATTCAGGGACCAACAAGCTCTGGGAAGACGTCGCTCGTATTGGATTGGGCGTTGACACTGGCAATGGAATGTGCCACATCACATCAGTGTTGTGAACAATGTCAATCTCATCCTGAAACATGCCGCTGCAATGACGTTGAAGTGATTCTATGTCGTCCTGGATCAGATCCTCCCAACGAACAGTTCCCCCCGATTCTTCTACAAAAAATATCCTCCCCTCAACAAGTTTTGGCGCTCCACCGAATACGCATTCATACAGTGCGGACAAGACGGCACTTTCTTGCTCTTCTGCTTGAGCTTCAAGGTCGTCCAATAACAGAACGACCACGGAGAGCGATTCTTGTGGATGATATTCACCGACTTGTCTGCGAAAACTATGCAACGCTTGACAACCCCTTATTAAAGTACGAACACGATATGATCCTCTCTCAACTCGGTAAGTTCAGTTCACTGCTGCGTGAAGTCTCGAGTTTATTTTCATGGCTGTTATATGAACCTTTGCTATTCTTATCGATTGTCCTTTGCACACTTGCTATCGAAAATGCCATAGGTGCTCTTTTGATCGATACTGCCCGTTTTATGGCAACAACACATCCCATACCGGCGCCAGTTCAAAATCAGAGGGTTGCAAGTTCTGGTTTTCTTCCTCGGTCCTCGATACCATTTCTGGTGACAGCGACGAAATCCGCGCAAGAGCCTAGACGATATGATTGCCCAACTTTGTTTTCACATTGGATAAACCTCGACGGCCGTCCTAGGTAGTTAGGACCCTGTTCCCGACAATGGATAGTGTTGAGCCATTCAGGTTCAATGGGACGAGGGAATGCGTTGGAATAGAGCCAGGTCAGTGCTCTTGTTCATCATTCATCATATTCCATCTCTTCTCGGAACAACGACTACCTACCTAGACGCAGGCTAAAGTTTTGGCGAGAACACGGGATAGTAGCTAGCCATGCTGTTTCTGCGACACATGCGGACTCCGACGTGGACCTGCGTGGACGATGTTCTGTGTGCGTTGTGCGTGGATTTCCTGCTTGCGTGGAAGCGCAGCGACCAAACCCCCCAACACAACCCCCAAAACCTTTCTTCCACATGATCTTTTGGAAGTCTCCTGATCGCCCAACGGAAAAGAAGCGAGAGAAACATCACAATTCACAATCATTCATCACAACCCATTGACCATGAACCGATTCAACGGCGTTGTCGAAGACCGCTCAAGTCGATCTAATCCGCATGAAGTCGCTGTTACTCACCTTCAGTGGGAATTGGAGGTGGACTTTGACAGGCGTGTCGTCCGGGGTGAAGCGAGGTACACCATTCGATGTATGGACAATACCAGTGCATGGTTGTCGTTGGACACCGCCAAGCTAGACATTGAACACGTAGCGGACCAAGATGGGAATGATCTGGATTGGTCTCTGCACCGAGAGGAGCCTGGGAAAGAGTTCCTTGGATCACAGCTCGATATTGAATTGAACTCAGACTCGATAACACAGGTCGTTATTTCATATGAGACTTCTCCTGAGTCAACGGCCTTGCAGTGGCTTGATCCCTCTCAAACGGTTGGAAAAGCCTATCCTTATCTCTTTTCCCAGTGTCAAGCAATTCATGCTCGGTCAATGTTACCATGTCAAGATCGACCGGGAGTCAAGTTTACCTTCCGAGCCAAAGTCAGAGTGCCCACATGGGCGGTGTGCGTCATGAGTGCTGTGCAAATACATTCGTTTGAAGACGATCACAAATTGGGAAAGGTCTCAGTGTGGATGCAAGATATTCCTGTATCATCGTATCTGATTGCACTTGCTGTTGGCCAACTGGAACGAAAGGAAATATCACCCCGGTGTGCTTTGTGGAGTGAACCAGCCATTGTCAATATTGCAGCCCGAGAATTCTCCGACACGGAACATATTCTACAGACAGCCGAAGCATTTTCTGGTTTGCCGTACGTCTGGGGTAGATATGATATACTGTGTCTGCCTCCTAGCTTTCCGTATGGTGGTATGGAAAATCCTTGTCTTTCTTTTATTACGCCGGTGAGTACGACGTCGCTTTGAATACCAGAATTCACAACCTTGTTCTCACTGTTGAGTTGGTACTCTGCGCCTTTACTCGCAGACCATTCTAGCGGGGGATAAAAGTTTGGTTTCAGTGATTGCACACGAAATAGCGCATTCATGGACTGGAAACCTTGTGACCAACGCGACATGGGATCATTTCTGGCTAAATGAAGGATGGACACGGTGGTTTGAGCGAAAGATCATGGCACAACTTTTCAACGACGAACGATATGTTGACTTTGATGCAATTCAAGGCTATAAGGCGCTTCGTGATAAGGTCGAAGACAAACAGATGCCTGTAGAGTGGACTAAGCTCGTCGTTGAAGTTGGAGACCATGATCCTGACGCGGCCTTATCGATAGTGGCTTATGAGAAAGGATTTGCACTGTTGCGAGCACTTGAAAAACAAGTAGGATCAGAAGACTTTATGTTCTTCTTCCAGGACTATCTTGAGCACTTTGCCAACGATGTGCTCGTGTCCGATAACTTTCGAGATTTTTTCATGGCCTACTTTGCTGACAAGGACAATCTACACAACTTCGAATGGGAGAAATGGTTCCATGAACCAGGAATGCCATTGGAGGATCCCGAGTTTAACAGAGATTGGTCAGAACAGGCAGAGGCCCTTGCGAATCAGTGGTTTCAAACAGATAGACAAGGGGAACCAGAACCAGACGTGGATCTGGAATCATGGTCATCAAATCAAAAAGTGTGCTTTCTTGACAATTTGCAAGATCTTTCTCGTGACAAGCCACTCAAGAAGACTACAGTAGACTCCTTGCATAAGGACTATGGGTTTGGTGGGAGCCATAACGCCGAAGTCTTGTATCGTTTTTGCCAACTCGCCTTGGCTGCAGAAGACGAGAACATTCTACTTGTCGTTATTCGTTTTGTTACGTCTCAAGGGAGGATAAAGTTTACGCGTCCTCTGTACAAGGCAATGTTTGCTTCACGAAAATTCCGCCAAGTCGCGAAATCTGCCTTTCTAGAACACAAAACGTTCTATCACCCAACTTGTGCCAAACTAATTCAGCATGATCTACAGCAGATTGAACAAAACGAGTCTGGAATCTCGTTTTTGTTTGATGAAGCAAAGATGTTATGGGAAAAAACTTCAGCGCATGCTTCAACTCTTATCGCTCAAACGGAAGTACACTACGAATCTGCCTTTACAAGCGCTACAGAATGGATAAGCTCAAAGGCGAACAATCCCATGTTAACCTTTGCGATGCACGAAGCAAAGGAGTCCTTGGCCAAGGCCCGATCCACGTCCTCTGCCTTGGTGACAAGGACCGGCTCCGTCTATGACATGGTCTACGCAAGTGCATCAAACTGGATGGAAACGACGAAATCGTCCATTCTGCCCGTACTGATGGAGGAGGCCAAATCAAAGTACGAGAAAGCTTCGGCTAGTGCTGCTGCGCTGGTGACCGAGGAGGAAGCATCTATGGAAACATCGCTAGCAGCTGCTGCCCTGATTGCGGTTGCCGTGGGATTGACGGTTTCCAGCCATAGAGAAATCTACTGAGAGTTGATTGGAATCGAAAATTGCCCACAATTGTATCGTGAACAAGGTTTGTCAGAATATTAATAGTACACTATATTCCCATTCGGTCTGATTTTCATAGGTATCGATGAAATGGAGGTTCTTTGCGTCAGAACCCGTTTCTATAAAAACTTTTGAGTCAGCTCCCAATTATATGAAGCAACTTTCTGGCCTTTCTCGTTTCAATTCAATTTTGGCCGAGGTGAGAAAGAATTCTCCATGCCGTCGCCAATGAGCTTGAACATGGCCAAATCGCTCATGTTCCCCAGACTTCAAATTCAATGAAACGTCAAAGGTTCCATCATCCCTTGGTTGGGCTTCAGCTTCTCGAAATCCGACATATTGACAGATCAAGGGGTGCATAGCCTTGTATAAAGCCTCTTTGACACTGAACCGAAGCATGACTTCTTCATTGGGGTCCAGATTTTCCACTTGTCCCAGATCCATACGTTCCTGAGGTGTCAGAATACGTTTCGCAATGTTTCTCCTTTCATGGCTAGATCGTTCAAGATCCACACCAATAGCACGTAGGGGAGATTTGTCTGTTCCCATTTCTATCGACGATCCAACCAATCCAACGGCAAGATTTCCTTTGTGACTAATGGATCCAAGGAATCCTGGTGGCATGGTAGGTCTCCCATATTCGTCTTTCAGCAAAACCGCACTCTGGGGGTCAAAACGACGGTCCGAGCCGTCAATTTGTAGATTTTGTTGCTGTTCTTGTTGATGTTTACGGAAGGTCTCCAAAGACTGACGAAGAGCTATTCTTCCCAGCAAGAAGGATTTACGAGATGAGTCAGACTTCATTTCCATGGCATACTTGACTTCGTCTGGATGCAAATACTGACGAACCCAATGATTCTCTTTCGACAAAGATGGTACAGTCAACCATGTTTCGTTCTCGTCCTTATCCGATTCTTCCGCCGCATTAAGTTCGACGCCAATGCACTGGCCCTCAGGAATCACCAAATCAATAATTTTTCGGACACAGGATGTTGTCGTAATATCATGATCCACAACATTTCCTCGAGATGTCGCAAAGTAGCGGTTGGACGGTCTGTACCCAAAATATCTTGAAAAGGGGACTATTCTCGGCCCTCTCTTCCAGTGTCGTATTCTGCAAGAGGCGAAGCCTTCACTCAAGAGCTGGTGTGATGCCATGATTAAACAAAAGATCAGAAAGGGAACCTTCTTTGAATGACAAACACAGCGTGATAAACCGGGTCCGTCATTCAACGACATCTCGTGTGGTGTTGATATTTCAGGAGATGACCAACGTGAGGAAAACAATGTGGCAAGGCGAAAATGTCATGCATTAGCAATTAGAAGAATAGAATCGCTCGTTTTGTAGCAAAAGTAGGAGAGATAATGAGACTGCAGACCGCCATTGCATCCATGGCACTTCATTTCGTCTTCGTCAACAAAATTACATCACCTCGGTTTTGTTGGCCAAGTCGCGGTAAAATCGCGCCTTCTGATGGCCATTTGGCCGACAATTTTGCGATGACTAGAAATAGTCGACGTCGGTAGCTCCGTAGTAGGAGTAATTGACAATGATCCGCGTCTTGAAAGTTATGTTGGCCGAATGGCCATCAGAATTTCTGGTAGGTTAGCTACGTACAGACCAGATTCGAAAATGGAATCATACTAACTGCAACAGACCTACTAGCTAGAGCAATGCAATAGAAGTAGATACAAAAGGTTACTGGCAATAGAGTAACTTGCCGTAGATGATACGGACTGTTGCTACATTTTGTAGAACAGAAAAGGGAAAGGATGAAAAAGCAGAGCACATTCCATGTAGGTCGATTTGGGGATGCCCCAGGAAAGAGGCAAGTCCGGCAGGATCCCTTGCCAGCACCACCCATGCCACCAGTGGATCAACAACCAACCATGGAGATGTATGGGGTATGGGGTAAGTGTCGAATGATACAACAGTGCAGTCCAATTTAGAACTGTTCTACGGTTAGCCGGACTCCTTGCTTCCCTGTAGGGTTTAAACTAGCCAGGTTGATTGATGAGGATTCATCTACTGGCAACCGATGGAAATAGCAATACATGAACAAGGCAGACACTATAGCTATACATTACACTGGGAGTAGGCAGAGAAGGTTGATACCTCTCATACATTAGCTACCAGAAACACTCTTGTTTCTCGTCGGGTGCAAGGATCTCCCATTACTCAAAGTATATGGATTGCCACCACGGAATGGAAAAGTGGGAGGTAAAAATGATGGATTTGGTCCCAGTGGTTTTGAGTCAAAGATAATTGACCATGCAAAAGAAAACAAACACATGAGTCATCCCACGATTCCACCATTGTATCGGAAGGTGAGCAGTAGCTATTGTAGACATTCTGGCTCGAAAGTACAGAAACCAGAGGCTGCGATGAACAGGAGACCTTTCACTGTATCCACAACCTTTGCTATGTTGGTTTTATTGTATAGCCATGATCGGAATACTGGTCCTTGAGCCAAATCGAACCAAGCCCAAGCCAATGGAATACTTTGTTTCACTCAAAAACTTGATATCTCCTTTGTGACGACGGGTAGTTTTCGCAACTAAGCCATAGTCTTCCTATATCGGAAATCGGAAGTCCTCTAAGATTCCAAATTCCATGCCCTACATACGTAGTTGGTACATTTCTCTACATACGTAAATGTACGTAGACTAGTACTGGATGGTCGCTGTGGCCATCAAAAAGCAGTTAGTCGGTCGCGCGGGATCGTACCTGTTTTACCTCCTACCACGTTACTTTTTTTGCGTTGGCTATATGCCTGTCCGCGACATCTTCGACTGATCTCGCCAAGCTGATTGTTGGCTGTACGAGGAACGTGTTGTAAGTCCATCAACAATCTTTTCAATAGCTCTTGGACTGCCTTAAAATCAGTGCAGGGAACGAGCTCGGATCCTTGTCATCATCGAAAATTACATCGGACTTGTCGCTCACAGCTTTCTTTGCGACCTTGCGGTTTGCCTCCTTTTTGTTATTGTTGACCCATTTCAAATATCTCAACTCCACGAGGTAGAAAATGACGCTAAAGAACGCTGCCCGTATTCCTAAGGTTTACTCAGAATGTGACCAAACGGAGAAGGCGTACCAAAAGCAGGACGCCATTTTTGTGGCACGGAAACGCGCCATTGGTAGCCAGAAAGATAAGCCGATGCGCTTTGTGAAGAGCATCGGTCTCGGTATCAAAACACCATCTACGGCTATCGAAGGAAACTATGTTGACAAGAAATGCCCCTTTACTGGCAATGTGTCAATCCGTGGCTCCATCTTGAAGGGCATTGTCATCTCCACAAAGATGAAGCGTACAATTGTTGTGCGACGAGACTATTTGCACTACATTTCCAAATACCGTCGATTTGAGAAACGTCACACGAATACAGCCGTACACTGTTCCCCTGCCTTTCCGGTCAAGGAGGGAGATATTGTGACTATTGGTCAATGTCGCCCCCTGTCCAAGACCGTGCGATTCAACGTTGTTGCTCATGAACCACAACGTGTAATTCATGGAAAGAAGTCATTCCGTGTTTTCTAAAATAGAGATGCAGAAACAGATGAGCATTATTTAATCTCAAAATACTAAATAGCATTATTTGTCCCTGCCCTTGTAGCGACCACACCGTACGGATACAGTTACAGGTAAACCTTGGATTTGTTATCGGTTGTAGGTTTGTATCAAGAAAACGAAAGCTTCTACTACTACTGGCGAGTGAAACAGGCGTAGGAGTATTATTAGTTGAGTTATGATCGTTATGATTTAAGTTCTTGCTTCTCCATAGTACAGCATTCAACTTTGTGCTGGAGATATGTTCAGATGGTTACTGGTTACCCAGCTCAACGAGATTGAATTGAACCCCTTTATTTTGTCGCGGGTTGATTAAACAAATTCCCCTGTATCGTCGGTCTTTTAGTCGTATTCATGCAGTGCCTCTTAGGACGTGGCGGATGCCATCAAATAGTCCGTTACTGCTTTAGAGGGTCCCTGTCCCCGACTCATGTGGAACTTACTGACCAAGTAAACCCCCATGCTTTTGACTTGAACGTATGTCCTGAAACAGAAGGAAGATAGAACTGTTAGTCGGCAAACTTTACCAGAATCACCCATTCCACGCGCTGCACTACCTACCTTCCTGGAATAATTTTATGAATCGATTTCCAGTTTCCAGCGCCCCATCGCTCCAAACCCTGTAGGAAGAGCTTTCGCTCTGCTGTAGTCCAGCGCATTCCACGTTTCGGGTTCGAGATTTTGGCTCGTTTCGCTTTGGATTCCTCCACAAGTTTGATCGGAGGCTCCACAGACGGCAATCGCCGCGCAACTGCCGAAGGAGTTTCATGGTATGTGACACGGCGGAGATTCGTGCGACTGCTGTTCCAGTTGTCTTCCATAGTCGTTCCAATGGTTCCAATATTGTCGGGAAAGTCAACTTCATCTTCTAAAAAGTCAAGCTGCAACAAGTCTCCTTCTCCCAAATCATCCAGCTTTTGATGGGAAAGGATATCCCGAGGCCGTCTAAGGGGAGTAATGAGCATCAAAAGATCACTTTTCCTTGCTGATATCACTCCTGTACGCCTGTTACGAGGCAAAAGTCGAGCTCCCCATAGCTCCAACAGTTTTTCCATAAACCGAACCAAATCGCTGTTGTCTCTCAGGGGTTGGAAACGTTTCCGAAGATGCTGTCTCATCTTGCGTCTAGTCTCGGGTTCTGTTTGTGGGAGATCCGGGAGAAGTGGATAGTTGAGAACGTCTGGGGTTCCTTGCGTCAAAACCTCTTCTAAAAGGCAGATAACATATGGTTGCAAACGAGAGCTCTTTCCAGGAACTATCCGATAGATCGATTTATGATTCTTCGGACGAATAGAAGACTTCTCACGTTGTCTCTTCTTGGTACTGGGCGTACTAGCAAGTGGTGTTGAAGACGAGGAAGTGAGAGGAGTGTGCATCACAGGGGCCCTCAAGGACTTCAGGAAAGAGGGAGTTTCATCGGGCGACAACAAAGTGGCACCGATCTTCAATGATCCAGGAGGGGAAAGAATCCCGTTGAAGAATGGGCTTGCTTCCGTCATTGTTCAACGAGTGATATCATCAACCAGTGAAGGCACGAAGTTGTTTTGTTGGGGTTCTGTGGCTGTCGATGAGAAGATTGGTTGTGGTTTCTCACAGCTTCGATCCCATCACTCTATGAAGAAATGAGGCCGATCAAGACTGAAGACACGCACAACTTTGGAGAAGTGTCACAGTCACAAAAATGTGTAGGGGGCTCGCTTATCGCGCGTGGATGCGTGAGCGCGAAACTCGGTTCCTAATTATTTGTTCTTGCTTGATCGCGGATAATACTCAGATGCAGTGTCACACCGCAGTCACATAAGGTGTACACGTCAGCCGATACCTCGTCACTCATAAATTGCAGTTCATCAAAATTTCCCGGGGGCAAAAAAGAATTTTTCTTTTGAAAATCTCGCTGTCCCCTCCCTTTAGAATTGTGGTGCTTTCCATCAAATAAAGGTTCTCTTGACAACTTCTCGACGCAATGGGGAAATCATCTAGAACAGTGGAGTCCATAGAAACAGGGGGGACAGCCTCCAGAAACCAAAGCCTCTACACAGTCGGATCCTCAACAAATGAGGGCAATAGCTACGACGACAGTCCGACAGATTCGAAATTCGTTTCCACCTCCATTCGAAGCGACTTTTATTCAGCTCGTGGCGATGAATGTTTATCGGCAGACTCGACTGGTGAGACTTCCAGCAAAGAATCGGAAGCCTCGCTCTCAGAAACACATGGTGACTCGGTTGATTCTGATGGAACAATGATAGATTCTCGCCCCATCAACGCTTCTGCTACAGAATCCGTCTTTCGACGACGCTCTCCAGCGAATCATAAAGGTGAGCGAGGCAGCGGTGGATGGTGGACTAGGTCTCCCAGGAATGTGCTTCCAATGGGACATCGATTCCATCGCTTTGGTGACGAAGAGAAAAGACCCAGTGGTATTCTTCATGACATTCCATCAGAGGATGACGCATCTGTACTTGCAACGATAGAACATCGCAACGAAGTTGACGACAAACAAGAAGTGCCGAACGAAAAAGCAAACTTTCTTCATCAACTTTGTTGTTCGGCATCTGGTCCAGAAGAGCTCTGGAGGAACATATCGCTTGTCACGCCATCAAACTCGAGAGTTAAAGACATACAGGGACGACATCCTCTGCATTGCATATCATACAATTCGGTTTTGATGGACAATGTGATCTATGGAGAACACGGACTATTCGAAACAGGCGAGAGCATGAACATTCATCGATCTATGACAATCGATCCATTCCGCGTTTTGAATTCATCGACAGATCGGTTAAGAGATTATGTTACGCAGGGTCTCTTGCGCTCCTACCCATCATCGATGACATCTAAAGACAAAATTGGACGCATTCCATTTGAAGGATCTTTGATCGAATGGATCGAGCATATGCCACTTCTGTCAAAAGGCTTGATCCAGGGTGAACCGTCCTTGGCGAGTGAGCGATTTGCTTCACTATGGACTAAGTCCATCAAGCGAGCGGGAAGGCGCTTGAATAGTGGGCGATCAATGCAACAAAACCATATCAAGCAACATCCTCTTTCAATGCGTTCTGATAGTAAAAGTGTGCTACGTATGGCGTCAGAAAGTACGAATCTTAGTCACAAAATGAATGACTGCAAGTTTCGGTTGACAGCGGCATCCTTCCTGTCTTTTCAATTGCTGTCTGATATCTTAGACTACCTGGAAGACAACTGTGGAATAGATTCCGCTTCAAAACGACAATCGACTCATCAGTTCTCTCCGACACAGGTCTGTGCTCAAGTATCGGCTGAAATTGTTCGGACGATAGCTTCCATTCCTAAGCTCGTCTGCGCGGTGTTGCTCATTGATCATACTGACCAACGGCAGTTCGCGATATCGACAAAAATTATTAAGCACGTTCTGGCCTCACAGCACTCTGTTGGTCCATGGGTCACAGAGATGCTGCAATCCAGAGACAAGAGAACAGTAGACCGTGGGATCGAATATCTTCAATTGGTGTCTGATACCGTTTACGAACACGAGGATTTTGCGGGCTCACGCTGCAATGAGCACATGGCTCCACGTGAAGATGTGGCAGAGGCGATAAGCAAACTGGAAGGTTTTGTGCCTTCTCTTCTTTCCCTCAGCGAACGGCATGTTGAAGAAGCGGCGACAACAAAAGTTGTTCAACGCGTCCTTGACAAAATAATGTCGCGAAGATTCTGTATTACAATAGTTTTCTGTGATGCGCTTTTCTTGGCCACTCAGATAACAGGGTTTCGGTTGGCCGTAAACAGTCTTGTCGTTGGAGCACAGCCAAGTGTTGTTCTTTTGTATATTTACATTACCAACATTGGACTGTTCTATTTTCTTATTCGAGAGATGGGCAAAGGTAAGTTGGAATCGCGAGAAACGAAACACATCTATCCAAAGATCTCAATACTCATGCTTCGATCACAGCGGCCAGTCTCCTTTCCATCACTAAGAAGGCTCGGGTTTACATCGTGAGTTTCTGGAATGTAACGGACCTATTGTCAACCATTTTGACAGTAGCAAGTGTTATCAGCATTCGTCGAGGTTTAAACCGTGATGAAGAGACGACGGACTTATCGGGTATACGCAACCTTCTGGCTGTTACAACTGGGTTTATGTGGTTGCGCTGTCTGAGCTTCTTGAAGGGCATCAATATGCAACTGGCCACATTCATTTTGGCCATTCTTCAGATTGCAAAGGATGTTCTTTGGTTTTGCTTTATTGTGTTGATACTTGTCATTGCCTTTTCTCAGATGTTCTTCACTGTCCTAGCTCCCGATTCGTGCTCGTACTCTGATAGCACCAATACCACAAATGAAGAAGACTCGACGAGGGTCTGTGAGCAGTCCGAGTACTTTTTGAGAACGTACTTGCTTCTTATTTTCCAAGAATTTGAAAGAGACTACTTCACAACTTCATTTTCTGTGTTGCTGGTGGTGGTGTATTCCTTCGTGGTCGTTCTTGTCATGTTAAATGTTCTTATAGCCGTCGCCTCCGACAGCTACGAGAAGTGTTTGGTTCGGAGCAATAGTTTGTTTGGACGAGCGAGGGTTATGATGATTGCTGAGCTGGTTTGTTTTCAGCACTTACTCCATCGCATGCCTATTGACGGAGATGGACAGCAAGGCTCCGCTCAGTTATACAGAGCCTGGTGGAACGCAAACTGGAGAGTGAGCAGATGGAGTCGTGCTTCCATTTTGTTTTTCGGACTTTCCTTGCTGGTCTTGGTAGCTTGGGTCGCTGCCGAGCTGATAGTGGTTCTCACCGGACCACGATATGGTGTCCTTCCCATGAGTTTGGTTTCCATCGCAACAACGATTGTGATCTTCTTTGGCATATTCTTTTTCCTTTCTTCCGAGGCCCACAAGCAACACCAGATCAGAAGTTCCTCTGGAGATGAGGAGCAAGGGATTCAACACAGTATGAAGGCTTTCGGTCAAAGAGGATGGTTCCAGAGTGCAATGCTCCATGTCTTGCTGGGTAATTCTGGAGACGGGGCCTCCACGAGTGCCATGGCAGACTGGAGGGGCAGGATAGTGTATTTACAGAACGAAATGAATCGTTTGTCTGAAGAGACACAGTTGCATATGAACGAGAAGGCAAGAACATTGGAATTGGCCTTGCAACAAGAAATGAGCGATGTCCGAACAGAAGTCTCCGACATACGAGACGCAATGAGCATGAATCACAAGATGATGCAAGACACCTTGATCCAAATCAATCGTTCCCTGCAGCAGTTCGGGCCAAAGGCTTAGATGAAGGCACCAATGAAGTTCTAATGAATCATCTGACAAAATAACTGAACTAGTGATGTACAAGTAAAAGGATTTTCTGTACTGATGATTTCTCTAGAGAAGAGAGCTCGAGCGTACGACCCTGGACGCGAGCACCACCTTCTTTGTTTCTAGTTCGCCATCGTGCCAGGCAAAAGCGTTCTTTAGTGACGGATTGGGATTGAAGGTTGTGTACACTGTTTCGATCGTTTCCCCTGGCCAGCAAGCAGAAGCGTTTACTGTTATTTGTTCGTTTTCTGTTCGTCCTTATTCCCCCTGCGGACACCGCTTCCTTCATCTGATGCTGGTTTCGAACCACTACTCCGGTCCTTGCGGCTGACCGAGATGGCACCCCCGACGACGACGGCACGTTCTATTATGGTTGGTTGAATCGCTTCTTGTACGAGGAAACGAGCACAATCCATTTTGGCCAGATGACTCGTTGGATGATCATGATGTTTACGTTGTTGGACACACCACTCCCCCGTTGGTTTATCTGTTTCATTCAGCAAGACGGCTCGTACCACGAGACTTCGTATGTTTCTGGTGGGGTTCGTTAAGGAGTTGCTACTTTCTCGAAGGAAGTTGGTGAGGAGCATCTCGGCTGCTGATAGGTCTTGGTATTGCATCCAACCAATGGTTCGAAAGTGACCTTGCAACCGTTTACCTTCATCGAGGGACCACTCGAGGGGTGGCCAGTCTTCTGATATGCCCACAGACGATAGCATCAAAATATGCTGGATGGGTAAAGAAGTCATGCTCTTCAATATGTTGGCCGTTCCCAGCTTGGCCGCAAAATCAGAGTTAAATGGGTTTCGATTGCCTAAACAAGAAATGATTACATCGACTCCAGCCAAATGTGGTGTTAGGGAGTCCTTGCAGACATCAATTTTCCGAAGAACGAGGCGTTGTCGTTGTATATGCATAGGAATATCATCATCGGGACAGAGCAGTCCATGTTTGTTGGGGCATCCACAGGACCAGTTGGCCTCATTCAACTTTTCAATGTTTTTGGAAAAGACTCGAATCTCTCCGAGCACCTCTACAGGCATTGCCAGAGCTGCCTCCACTACATGTCTTCCAACGTCTCCCAAGTCGCCCGTGCTAAAAAAGATGGCCATGATTATGCTATTGGGATCCCTATCGAAGCCATGACCTCCACTACCAAATTCACGATGGCCTACAACTGTGCCTTCATCATGATGGTGATGATAAGTCATGATGGCATGTTATGACGGTTCCTAAACACTCTGCGACTGGGTTGGTTGTTTTTGAGATTGTGTTCTCGATTCCCTTTGCGAGGTTCTCGTTATTTGTTATGAGTAATTGGCGCCTTTCGTTGTTTGTTGTTTGTAGACGAAGTTTGCTGCAACTTCCGGTAAATACACGTCAGTCGCATATTCTGTACCAATACCCAACGGACGAAACCAAAAAGTAGGATCGATATTATTACAAAGCACGTATTATGATTCCATAGAATATGGTTGGAACAAACGGGAATGTCGCTTGGTATGTCGTTTGGTATGTCGTTTGATGTCGTTTGATGTCGTTTGGTATGTCGTTTGATGTCGTTTGATGTCGTTTCGGGCTCGCGCGGAAACATGGTTTGATTCAAAATCCAGCGGTGCTCTTTCAGTAGATGGGCCTACTGTCTACTGTCAATCATTGACTTGTGACCGTGTGATTTCTCTTGATGGCCTGCAACTGCTGGAGAGTAAAGAATTTTTTTGGCGATAAAAACATCCGACATCCTCCGACATCATCCGACATCCTCCGACATCATCCGACATCCTCCGACATCATCCGACATCTCCCAAATCCTCCGACATCCGTGACTCCGTGTGCTTACCTCATATTTAAGGAATCTTAGTCTAGTATGATCATATCAGAGGTACTACTGTATGATAATGAAGAAGTTATATCGTGAGGATACTCTGAGTAGTAGAAAGATTACCCACGTTTTGAGTCCATTACCGGAAGTTGCTGGAGTAACACGTTCGTTCATGATGATGTGCGGTATTGGACTGGTTCGGTAGTTTGTAGTTTGGGCTTTGCTGTCATCCGATTCGTCGAAATCAAAGCAACGAGAATCCTTTGCGAATGTTCAAGCAATCAGAAACTGCATTGAACGTGATCATTTATGCCAAGTCATTTCTCTTAAATCTTAGACTCGAATCGGATAGATGGTGGATGTCCTTGCATTAAACGCAACTTTTGTAGGAGAACAGCCAGTCATAACAGAGCACGGGGCACTTATGCGGGACACAAGTGTGTAAAAATTCCAAATTCTAGAGGTGGCCCCTCGGTAAGCGGACGCGCAGCTCCAGCGCTGGAGAAACTCCAGCAGAGATTTTCTGTTGCTGGAAAGGTAAGCACGTAAGCGCTACATTGGCTGCGACTGCAACTTCCGGTAACTTCACGTGAGTCGCATATTCTATCCCAATACCCAACGGACGAAACCAAAACGAAGGATCGATATTAAAGCAAAGTACGAACTATGATACCATAGAATATGATTTGCCATTCTCTAGTACGGAACAACCTTTGATTGCCCACCCGAAGGGTGGGTCACTGGCGATCACCGAAACCGCGACCTATGAGACACCGATGTATTTTCAAAACCCCCCCACTTTTTCAGAATTTTTCCACTATAGGTATATTTGTACTAATGTATGTGTCAGTGACGCTTATTCTTTTTCCAGTTGGGCGAGACGTTCTTCCAACCAATCCATCCTCACACTCATCTTTTTCAGAGCAGTCGCCAATTCCTCTACTTCACCACTCGGAAGTTCGCTGTCCTTGGTCTCCTTGGTCTTGTTTGTAGTTTTCGTCGTACGCGTCCATTCCGAGCTCGGCACTCTTTCCGACGGGTCCCTAACAAACTGATTCCGATAGCCCGCAATCCGACACACTCCATTCCGTTCGGCCCACAACTGATACTGTAGGTCGTTTTTGAGATGTTCAGGAGCGTCTTGTTCGTCGTAATGCTTGAGGTTCTTAGGTAGGAATGAACCATGCGCGTTCTTCGGGAACGTGACTGTAACTCTTGGCCAGGTCCTCTGTGGGTCTTGTACCTTAGTGACATACCCACACAGTCCTTTTCTAATCCCCGTGAGTGGTACGACGAGATCTCCTAATGCGAATTGCACCATTGTTTCGTTGCGTTGCGTTTTGTTTGTTTGTTGTGTGTCCGATTGCCTCTTTTCCTTCTACTCCCTACACCTACTTCCTATTCATACATATAGATACATAGGATACAACAACGCCAGTAGTGCCGCGCCATGAATTCAAATCAGTGCAAACCGTTTTGAAACATGGCGCGACTTGCCGACTTTTTTGCTTTTGTTATAGTCGTTCTCAGTTTTTTTGTTGGATTGTTGTGTTGTTGTAGTTGTTATTCCTACTTTAAGCAATGGCCTATCCGCATCACCCCAACCCCGATGGCGATACGGCTGTGTTCCGTGTCGACGTTTCCGGCACAGGCGAAAACATTGTCCGAATCCGTGCCGCCATGGACATCATCCTGCCGAAGTGTGGTGTTGCACCAAGAGATTTGGTCAAAATCTCCTACCGCCATACTCCTCTTCTTTCCGGTTTCAAGTATGACAGTACCATTGACTGCAAGGCCCCGGTTTACAATGGGTTGGTCCTACAAGGTGCTGTTTTGCGCTCGGTAGCACCGCCAGGGTTCTGGCAAGTGGAACTTCCCCCCGAAAAAAGGTTTTTGGATCGTTGTATTACTGTCACACTTTACTATCTAACGTACATTGGCGGTTTCAAAATTTCGTCGCAGAAGGTGCAGTGTGGCTATTTATTTATTATCGAGAATGGATGGACGGAAGACTGGGATGACGTGGGCGTATCCACGATCTCCATCACCCAACCAGTCCCTGGTCTGACATCATCGGAACTCCGACAAATTCCTAACGCGACTGCACGCAACCAGATGGAAATGGTTACGGAAGAAGATGGGTACGACGTAGACTCCGATGGAGAACCTGCCGCTCAGGAGCTCGTACTACGGTACACATGGGCCAACTCTACTCCCGAACGCCGCCCAACCCAGATGCAGTTGCTGGAACATACCCTTACTAAGCCTCGTCCGCAGGGGTATGTTCCCAAACGTCTTATGATTGTGGAAAGGAAGCCTAAGAACGACGACAATGACAACAAGAACAATAATGCAGCGTAACCTATTCTAGAAATGAGTTGAGAGTTCCAAATTTCAATTGTAAACTAGTAGTTAATATAGAAAAAAGACTGGCCCACCACCACCCACCCAGCACTGGACCATTCCCCAGTGTCATCACTCACCAGGGCCATGTCCAGAACCAGGCGCCCAGCCTTGGTATTGTTGCGTCTTCTTTATCTTTTGCATATGCATTTGTATGACACTCTGTTAATTTTCTCCATTGAACCAAAGAAAGCCACCCTATCACCATTGTAACACTCGCCAATACACTTTTCCACTCGTCCCACGCTCGTCCTGATTCTCTTGAGCCACTGGTAATCTCTTGGAACGAACCCCTTATTCTTGCCCTTGTACTTCGACACCACCTCCTTCATCTTCTCATAGACATCCTCATTTGAACCATCAAACCCAGTCAGTTCCACACGGTCATCATCCAATGCCACTTGGTGCTCCACAGGTCCAGCTCGTTGCTCTTCTCTTGTCAAGTTCCTTTGTTTCTTCTTTTGTCGTTGTCTTTCTGCGTCGTCTTCTTCGTCCCTTCCACGTACCTTTTCCGGTGTCACTAAGGCCATTCCATTATTTGTTGTTGTCTGCTGCTGTAGCTCCACTGCCTCTGCTGCCTCTGCCGCTTCCAGGTCCAAACTCTTTTTGAAGCACTCGGAAAATAGACGAGATGCTTCCAACCTTGTTTGGTCGTCTGGAAATCGGTGAAATAGATGGCGAAGTTGTTCGAATGGTGTTTCGTCTCCTTTTTTACCAAGGGAAAGTTGGTAAATTTCCGACCAATGATAATCGGATTGACAATCTAGCGCGTCCCTTACGTACCAATCAGCCAACTCCGTTATAGATAAGGACGTCCGAGTGCTGGCATTTTGATTTTTTCTGTTGAATTTTCCAGACGAATAAAAAACCGATTTCCATGGCGAGACTTTGTATTCCGGCCAACATTGTGGGCGATGGAATCCAGAGTCTTCCCATTGGCTGAGACAATTTTGATAATACAGTGAAGCTTGTTGTAGTGTCCCATGCCTCGCTGATTTATTCAGGGCGTCATCTTCTAGAGGCTGTAGTCCCAATCCTGGTTGGCCCATGTCTGTGCGACGTCTTCCAGTACTCTCATATCGATACAGAATGCCAAAAATAGCATACATGTATCCAGTTTTGCGAAGAGTATGCGTCCCAACAGTACATTGGGAAGGGTCAAAATCCGAATTCGATCCAGAAAATTGAAAGACTAAAACTTTCTGTGAAAAAAAACAGTACGGTAAGCGATGTCTCACTGGTAAGTTTATTCGCAGGTGAATAAACTTACCTTAATTTCTTTTAATAACCTGCGATACGGATATTCTTTGGTTGACCAGTTATCCGGTAGGGATTTACCATCGACATGTGCCTGGAGTAATTCGGGTCGGGGGAAAAGATAGGGCCCAGGAAGTTTCGCGGCTGCAAGATAGACCAAAAGGGCGCGAACCGGGCAAAACTCTGGGTTTTCGTCATCCCGATATAAAGACAAGCACTGTTCCACTTTGTCGGCCTTGCCCAATACCCAGAGTACTATTTGGTCCACACGTTTCTCTTTCCGAAGCACAACGAAACATTCCTTCCGGAACTGGGATAGACGAAGCGAACAAACTTCTTGTGCCCTTAGGAAAAGGTGAATACCGACCAACATCATGCACCATAATTGCATATTCATGATGTCGTTCGATCTAGAAAGTAGATGTGCCCTTACCTGACGAAGCTGTTTCGTTGTTATATGTAACGCACCACGGATGTAATGGTTCGCGCGCAAATGGTTCTGGACCCGGTTAAACATTGAAATGCAGAGTTTGTGGTACGTTGGACAGCCACGTGGACGTAAGCGAGGATACATACATCCCCCACAGTTGAGGAACTCCCTGTCTTCCGAACAGGCCCAGTTAATTTGACCTTTTGCTTCATTTTTTTTATGCACTTTTCACACGTGCCGATATAGGCGAGTGACATGTCTTCCAAGCAAAAGGAGTTATGTAGTGTACGAATAGCAACGCGACATTTTTGTACATTTGTTGGGTCGGACCAACCGTTTTTCTTGACAATACGCCCGTTACGCTCCACACTGTCACACGAACCGGTAACAATCTTGCCAGCACGAGTGCCGTGCACGTACACGACACAATTATTATTGAAATCAACGACGTTGGTCAAACGGTCGAATGATTTATACTGGTAGAATAACGCCAGTGTCACAGGATTCGCAGGTAGGGGATTCTTCGGACGAAGCTTGTCATTGCAGATGGTCGCAGTTCGCATGTCATCCAACAAATACGCAAATCGACCCAATTCACGCCAATAACGCGGATACTCACGGAGTGATTTATCTTCGCCATTGGACGAACCGCGAAGTTGGAAGCGGACTGTGTATTGGAAGTCGATCTCTGGAGGAGTCATGGCCTCCTCTGCTATATAGCTTTAATTAGACTCTCCATTTCGATTTCCTCCTCTTTCGATAGCTTCGTAGCCACCACTTCGCCTTCCTTGCGAGGACGAAAGTGAGTTTCCACGAGTTCAACTGTTGTTGCTGCGGTTGCTTCGCTAGTCATTGTCTTTTCTAGTTTTGATAGGATGTAGATAGGATCAAATGACTTTTTATGATTGTTACAACTCATTAGAAGTGTTTGATTGTTGAAAAGGAGATCTTTTTGCCATGGATGTGTCAGAGGTCGTCTACAAGACGATCATTGGGAAGTTCGGAAGTGGTGGGGCTATAAATTCATGCCAAGGATGGCACGGTATCCGCGATTCAACGGAGATTAAATCGTGTTGGGTCACTGGTTGGTTCACTGTTGGGTCAGTGTTGGGTTATAGGTATTTTTATAGCGTCAACTGTAGTGTCTTACGCGATATTTTACTATATATACTAAGAGAACAAACGGGAATGTCGAAAGGTATGTCGTTCGATGTCGAAAGGTATGTCGTTTGATGTCGTTTGATGTTGTTTGATGTCGTTTGATGTCGTTTCGGGCTCGCGCGCAAACATGGTTTGCCTCAAAATCCAGCGGTTTTCATTCAGTTGATGGGTCAACCGTCAATGATTGACTCGTAACGTTGTGATTTCTCTTAAAGAACTTCAACTGCTGGAGAGTACATATTCTTTTGGCGATAAAAACATCCGACATCCTACTTCCCATTAGACGTCCACAAAATACTGTACAGACACACAGACTAATCCCGAACTCTAATACATCTTGTGTGTGACACGTGTAGATCTAGGCTGGCTTGACCTGAGTGATCAACCGTCACAAGTTGAAGGCTTGAGCGTTAGATCGTTGTACTCCCAAGATTCTTTTTTCATGAAAAACTCACCCACGAAACACAGCAGAACAGAGTCCACATGGCCACTCAATATCAGTAGTTGAAATCACCCAAAACTGTTCTCCAACTACCAATTCTTTGACTAGCCATAACTTTTGAACGGTACGTACCCAGACTTGCGGTCCTGGCCCATTCGAAAGTTCGTGACGAGACGGTTCTAACGAGCTATTGGATTCTTCTCTCGCACATTCAGAACGAAAGTTATTGTCACCTCAACATTGGGTGTCCTGAATTCTGCCTGGCGAGTTTTCAATTCTTTGACTAGTCTTTATATCTGTTAGGAAACGTTGAATTTTCCATCGTAATTCTCTTGAAAGAAACTTGCAAACATTTCTGGAATGAATATAGGCCAGTAGTAATGACTTTGATGTAATCAATTCGTCTTGAGTCTCGCAATACCTGGGGTACATGAAAGTATAACACCACTGTTTGACAGTGTAGCAAAAGAGTTTGTACTCCCGACTATAGTTTGTATCAATTGCATTACCAAAAGAGCAATGCCGTGACCAACCTTTATGGATGATGTGCCATCCACATTGAAGACGAACACAATTTGGCATGAATCGTCTACAAGCTTCTTCAACTTCGGTGATTTCATGCGAATCTCCATCAGTGATTATTGCTTTTATCTCATTAACCCATTCCCCACCAAGAAGCTTTGGCAAAGCCCAGGAGAAAACCCATCAAAATGTTGCTTGTTTTTGATCACGCAAGAACATTCGTAGTATAATGATGTATTTTCCAAAGGATGTGCGAATTGAGGCCGTTAGAAGAGGTCTAGATTCCTTGTTGGTTCCTTCAGTAACATCCACCTTGAGAACATGAGGAAATAAGCGGAACATACGCTTCTCCTTGTTTGTGATCCAAGCACATGCGATGAAGAAATTTTGGTCTGGTTGGATTTCCAATGTATCCATATCTGCGGAGTATTCATCAAGAATTTCTGCACAAAAGGCAGTCATGTCTGTGACATCTCGTTTCCCATCATCGTATTGGTTCTCACTGAATATCATACCAGCTTGACGCTGGAGTCTTGCATTTATTAGGTTCTGGGGACGGGCCCCCCAAATACAGTAACTCAATTCAGGAGTTGACCGTAACCATTCCACGACAGCTTCTGCACCGACTTTAATTCCCTCGTAGTGATATTTAGATTCTGATGCCATAGTACAAAATGCCCACCGCGTTTGCTCGGGTGTAAGTGTAATGTCATGATTCGCGTGGAAGAAGTTGCGTCCCAAAGCAGGTCCAGTGTTTGCCTTGCCAAGCTCAGCTGCCCTTTTGCGCTGTTCACTTGTTAGATGTCGAAGTTTGGTTGGAATGTCTGTTGCCATCCGTTTGAAATGGTTACAATGTGTTACTGACCCTGAGCTACGTTTTACATAGAAGCCATGCATATCGATGTAGATGTCAAATTGGAATGAGCATGTATCTTCGTTTTTGAGTGCGCGATTCGTAACAACCTTCCGTAGACCCTTTTTCCCATCAATTCCCCTGCTGTTGCCTCTTTTGTCATTGTGTAACGAGATGTTTCGGTGTTCCATTTCAATGCTATTCCCTGGAGGCTGTTTACGCTTCTTGTTGTACCGTCGGTAGCGGTCACACATGAATGTTCTTGACATGTATGGAGGTTCACTTCCCATTGGAAAAGCCTTACGATTAGCCAATGACTTCTTGTTTGTGTTACCATTCATTACAATAGAAAAACCATTCGCAATGGCAGCTCTGGAAATACGGGCTCGTAAGATTGAAAAAGACCCTTGTTCATCAAAAACAGTGCTGGGGTCGGTACAAGGAGGGAATTCATTTCGGTTGAAATATGCGTAGTAGCCTTTGATGTGGTCTGCTTGAGGGAGCCATCCAATGAACACGCAAATGTCGACGTCCATTGTTGTCGCAGTTGAAATACAGTCATCTCCAGTGTGCATTGGGAATGTCATAGGTGAGACCCATTCTGTTTCTAAGGAGTTAAAGTATCGGTCCAATTCATATTGAATTCTGTCATGAAGATTTGTACAATCGTTGTTGTCGTCCATGGTCAAGCACTGGGTGACATATCAAGAGGAGGGTCCAGATGTGGTGAGATGCTCAAGCCGATTCAAATTCCAACGGTTATTTGCATTAAGATTATTTAAACACTTTTGGGAATGGCAGGCGGAATTGTGAGGCATGGCAGGTGGCTTGATAACAGGATAGGGATGAGGATAAGTCTGTGCGTCTGTCCAGTATTTTGGGGACCTATAATGGGATATTCCTCTGACATCATCCGACATCATCCGACATCATCCGACATCTACCAAATCCTCCGACATCCGTGACTCTGGATGTTTTCCTCATATTAAAATAATCTGTAGCTAGTATGATCATATCAGAGGTATTACTGTGTGATACTGAAGAAAGGAAACATCGTGATGATACTCTGAGTAGTACAAGGATTACCTACGTTTTGAGTCCATTACCGGAAGTTGCTGTGACTGCATTTGATCCACACTCTACTCATTACTGACCCTGTGTCATTCATTTTTCATTTGCTCCAACCTGCCTTCCACAATGTCTGATTGTAATGATAATGATGACTCATCAAAGGTGGAAGAGATCCTTTGGTGTCATGGTTGAAGATGAAAGTAAGTGAATATCCCTACATTTGGAGAAAATATAAAATATCTTGCATTGCCTGCGGCTGCTGCCTCTTCTGAACGGGCGTTCAGTATTGCAGAACTGATCATATTTGCGAAGCAAGCATCACTGGACCCAGATTTACATTTTGTACATGAGAATTGGGAACATGTGTTCACCATAAGATAGATTTCACTAGCTTCTAGCTAAGCATTTTCATCCTGGTAGCACAGGTAGTCTTTTCTCCAGCGGATGCGCATACCTCTAGCTCCAGCAGAGCCTTCTCCGATCCAGCGCCTGCTGCTGGAGCCACCTATACAGTCCCCATTCGCCATTATTTCCACTCCATATTGGTGAGGCGGCCAGACCAAACTCGGTCGCGTTTCGTGGACACGTGCTAGGGAGAGCTTGCTCTCAAATGGGTGACTTTGCCAGCTCTACAACTGCCAGCAAGCGGCCCTGCGTGGATGACGGTTGGTTGTTTCATAATTCATAATGCCGGACAAGCACACAATCCTTTTCTCTTGCCAAAGCACATCGTATCAATGACATTCCAGGTGAGCTTGATCCATTGAGGATTGCCATGACAATTACATTGCTCATGCTCACTCACACTTGTCACTTTTGCTTGCTCTGCTCATGGGACGAGAGTCTGCTCATCTGCTGTGTCTCTGGCTCAGCAGCTCATTACTTGCCATTGTTCATTTCTGTCAAAATGATACCCATAACTTCCATTGCATTTATCCACAGACTATAGACCTCCTTTTCTTTATTAACTAGAAATAGAACTCAAGTGCTAGCCATCCATAGAGTGTAGTGCCTTCTGTATTCGTGTAGTACATCAGTTTTCTGTTTTGAGCACGTCAATGACCCTCAGTTTCACCATGAACACACGACAGAGCAGCTCTTACACGCTTGTACAGCTACAAATTGAATCATTCGCTGTTTGACTCTAGCTCTAGGAGCTGATAATTGGAAAGTAGGGTGTGGCAAGTGGCAAGAGCAAGATGGAGCCATCTACTTGAAGCAAAAACAACAAAATGTTCGGTCGTTGAGAAATGATTGACAATGATACTATGAATAGTGAATCATCTATCCTACAGAAAACGTGAAAGTAACCAACCAGCCAACAATCAAACGACAAAAGAATTACAAGAAGGGGAAAGGGAAGGATATTCCACTTGACCACAAGCAGCTTATACCCAGTCTACTCGTACAACATGAGACAAATCCAAAGGATCATGCAAGAACAAAAGGAAAGATTGCAGCAGTGATGAGTAAGAAGAAAGAAAAGGAGACAACAAGATTAGAAATAAGCAGCAGTAGTGAGAAATTAAATGCGATTCAGCCCAGCATGATCCGTCCATGGTTCTTACCTCACGTCATGGTCAAGCATTTGCCTCGGTTTTGGGTTTTGTGACAGACGAGAACAAGAGGGTTGCCCAAATTTATGAGCATTCAGAAACCACTGGACGCAAGCCGACCTTGATGTAACGGTGTTGGCAATTAGAGATACTTAGAGCAGTGGCGGGCGATATTCAAAAAAGATAGGGTTGGGGATATGTCTGGCCGCCTCACCAATATGGAGGGGAAATAATGGCGAATAAAAACAAAAGAAGCGGTTTTTTGCTTTTGTGAATTGTGAACTCATCACTTAGTCGAGTCTTGTTTGCAGGTCCTGTTCGTGCACCCTCGGCGTAGATATAGAAAGAGACATGTCTTTTCCATGTCTCAGTCGCAGTTTTGTCGTGCGTGTACTGACGGGCTTACACTGTACCCCCAACCAGGGGTGAGAATCGGGTCGCACATAATAGAGGATATTGAATATCATTGACGGACGGACTACCTATAAATCTCACGGGGGAGCTTACACTGTAGGAGTACATAACTTATCAGAGGAACATCTCCGGATCCGGGATCCGGAATCCGGAGTCCGGAGGGCAATCGACTCCTCGTCGCTATTGCCCTTCTCGTCGTTAGCCCTCGTCTTTCGTCGTCTCGTCCACCCTCAGCAATAAACATAAACTATAGAGGTGGCTCCAGCAACAGCTCATCTCTGCTGGAGCTAGGTAAGCGCTGGAGACGTCTCTGCTGGAGCTAGGTGAGCGCCTCCAGCCGGAGAAAAGACTACCTATGCTACCAGGATGAAAATGCTTAGCTAGAAGCTACTCCTAGTGAATCTATCTTATGGTGAGAACACATGTTCCCAATTCTCACGTAAAAAATGTAAATCTGTAACGGTGGAAGGGTCCAGTGATGCTTGTTTCGCAGATATGATCAGTCCTGCAATACTGAATGCCCGTTCAGAAGAGGCAGCAGTCGCAGGCAACGCAAGATATTTTCTTGCTAGGCGCCAAATGTTGGGAAATTCACTTACTTTCATCTTCCACCATGACTCCACAATGATAAAAATTCCCATAGAAGGCTTTCTTCTCCGAAGAAGGAACATATACTTTGTCTGTAGCATTTTTATACTTTTGGGTTACATCAATATCCTCTCCTCCGTATGATACAATGATGGGTGGCCTGTTGTATCCATCCGAGAGAACCTTCTTTTTCTGCGTGGCCTTCGAAGTGCCATCCATATCAAGCTCTTCCACCTTTGATGAGTCATCATCATCATTGTAATCAGACATTGTGGAAGGCAGTGTGGAGCAAATGAATGACACAGGGTCAGCAATGACCAGTGCGGAGCAAATGAATGACATGCAACAGGCAACAGTCACAGAGAACGGCGACCAATGTAGCGCTCTTTTCTCGCAACAGAAAATCTCTGCTGGAGTTTCTCCAGCGCTGGAGCTCCAGTGCTGGAGCTGCGCGTCCGCTCACCGCTGGAGCCACCTCTAATAAACTACCTACCTACATTCCACTTCACCCGGGCGACGGGCGACCAATGCGAAAAATGAAAAGCGTTCAGCATTTCCCACAAATCTAAACTACAAACTACCCTTCACACTCTTTGTTATTTCTCTATTTGAAAGGCTATTTATAAAAATGTTTGACCATGATCATCTACTTTCAAATGATTGGATGATGGCATCAGTAGATTCCTATTCCTCACCTCCCAGTATGATGTAAAATCAACAGTCAATATCTTACCCCGGGATTACTGGAATTTTATCTCAGCCGAATCATTTTCTACGCTTTGGATTTTTTGTACGGATTGAAAATTTCTCCTGCATTTGATCGTTTTGAGGCCTCTGTCACTTTCTTTGGGAATTTAAGTTCACCTGACTCGCTCATGTTCCAAGCATGTTTTAATTCAGTTCGGATACGTTCGCAGTCCGGGTCATCAGGAGGTAACAAAGAAGTATGTTCGTAGTGACGCAAGCGAGCCGCCACCGTGTAGTTGTAGGATCCTACCATGGCTCCTCCTGAAGAAACAACGGCTTTTGTATGGAAGTACTTTGCACTTGGGCTTCCATTGTCGCGACCAAACTGTTTGATATGAAGTTTCTGTACCGCAGCTCGCACGGCTTCGTCGTTGTTGATGAATCGTTCAATCGTTTCAACGTTGAAGTGCTTGGGTCCTAAAATAATGTAGATCTGCAGATTTCCGTGTTCCTCTTGTGCAGAGTAACAGATCTGGTCCAACGCGTAAAAGTCTGTGAGGTAGGGAATGGACATGTACACCCTCGACCCGCGCTCAACATGGTGCAGCAGGTGTAGAAACCCCAGGAACGGGTGGCGATCGTGGACAAACGAAAGCCCACCCATGTCAGGTTTTTGAGCGTCGTCGTAACGCATTGCTGTGTGCAAGACAACGGGACGCGTTTCGACCAACTCTTGGTAGCGATCCAGTTCGCCTTCTTTGCGAAGCCATTGATCGTTGAAGAAGTGCCCGTCGCCAACTCGTACCATCGCTTCTTGCTGCTCTCGTTCGTAAGCAATACCCATATCGACGTCAAGGTCAGCCTGCGCAATGGGCACGAAATTTTCTCCAAAGTCCATTTTGATGCGGCATTTTTGTCAACTCGTAAAGGAGAAAGTGAGAAAGGTTGTGATTTGTGATGCCGTTGATGTCTCTTTTCCATGTCTCAGTCGCATTTTTGTCGTGCGCGTCTACGTGTAGAGATTCACTTCGGTTCCCCCACGTGCGAGCACTCATTGAAAAGCATTTGCCACAAGCCTCGAGCCATTGGCGCGAATGAGTCATCTCTTTTCTCTCGTCTCAAAAAATGGAACGAATCAACCACCGAACAAAGCGACGACAACGAGTCGTGTGGTTCCTATTGTTGTTGCCACCATCGTTGGTCTACGGATGGAATGTTGCTTCTACGAATAGAATCTTGAGAAGAACAACGTTACAGGGCAAGCAATATTGCGCTGGAGCGTCCATTTCATTCTATCACCAATGCCATTGTCAGGTTGACACCGATCATGTTGCAAGGACGACAACAACCAATACTCAACTATGGACGGCACCAACATCCACCACCATCGAAGACGAACCGCTTGTTGCTTCGATACCAGAAATTATTACAGCAACCGGCGAGAAGGCATTTGAAGATGAAAGAACTGATTCCCCGCTTGCACAAGCTATCGATTCAAACAGTGACAGTACGTTGACAGTAATTGCTGACCAAGACTCTGATGTGGCCCGAGTCAAGGGAATTGTCATTTCGTTACTGTGGGTGATTGCAGTCCTTTCAGCACTGGACCGGGTTGCAATGGCCGTGGCCTTGGTACCCATGGCAGAAGAATATGGGTTTACCGACAGTGTGAAGGGGTCCATTTCGTCCCTCTTTAGTGTCGGATACGGTTTGTGCATACTCCCTTCGGGACTGTTAGTGGCCAGTGTGTCACCGCGTGTCGTCATGGCATGCGGTATTGTGGTTTGGAGTATTGCCACGATTGCGACGCCGTATGCCACTGGATTGGAAACCATGGCCCCTCTCTTGTTGGCTCGGGCCTTTGTGGGAGCGGCCGAAAGTGTTGTCATGCCAACCTTGCAACGGTTACTATCCACGTGGACCAAGCCAGAAGAGAAAAGTGTCGCCATGGCAACCATTTTTACGGGTTTTCATGGAGGAACTATTGCTGCCTATCTGCTGTCTCCCCTCATCATCGATTGGTTTGGAACCTGGCGAGAAATATTTGTCCTTTATGGAGCGTTTGGACTCGCCCTCCTTGTGCCCTGGTTGACCTTTGCCAGGGATGGACCCAACGACATTCACCTGGAACTAGCTACAGAAAACACTGGCGACGAGAGTTCTGCCATCGCAGAACTCGACGTGGCATCTCGATGGAATGACGCGATTGGTCAGTTTCGGGAGGCTCCATGGAAGGAATTCTTCCAATCCAAAGGCACCTGGGCAATGCTCTTGGCGCACTGCTCCAAAAACTGGGGACTTTACAATACGCTGGCTTGGACTCCCACTTTCTATTACGAACAGTACGGTATTGGGGTGCGGGATTCTATTTGGCTTTCGGTCTTGCCCAGCATATCCGGGGCCTTGGGAGGTTTGGTGGCAGGAAATTTGGCCGATGGTATTATCCGCAACTTGCCCGAACGAACAGAGGAGGCATTAACCAATGTTCGTAAAGTATTTCAGTCGATTGCCTTGTATGGACCGGCACTGGCGTTGGCCACACTCGCCTCCAATATACCCGAGGATCCTCAAGTGGCACAGTTTTACCTCATGGCAGCGGTAGGTCTACAGGCCTTTGTCGTGGCTGGCTTTGAAGCGGGCAACCAAGAAAAGGCAGGTACCAAATGGGCCGGTCTTTTGTATAGTATCACCAGCTTGCCAGCCGTCATGGTGGGTACGTTTGGGGTCTGGTGCGTAGGTCAAGTGTTGGATTCCACAGGCCAGGATTGGTCGGTTGTGTTCAATATAAATGCGTTTGTGAACGTTCTAGGAGCCACGGCTTTTGTGGCTCTTTACAATTCCAAGAGAGAGTTCGAATAAGAGGCGGCTAGCACCAACAGTTCGATATATTTAGATGTGTACAATTTTATTGACATTCGAAACAAACAAGCGTTCCACATTTATGGTATGTTACAATTATCTACACAATATACTTGGTTTCAGGATCTGGGGCCGCATCTTCGAGTGAACTGCTGTTCCGGAATTTACGGCCCTTTCGGTTGCGTCTGGGAGAAACTGCATCCGCATCATCTTCAATATCACCAGTTTGGAGGAGTGAAACTCGCACAATCTCTTCTCCTCGTGTAATTCGTCCACTAGGACCGCCCGTGACAAGGAAACTCTGCTGAAAGTACGTATCGACTACTCCCCATGTATCTTCTTCCACTTCTCCCGAAGGATCTGTTGTACAAATATTATATTCCGTCCGTGCTTGAATAGCAATACGAACTGCGGATGTCGTTTGGAGAGCCATGGCGGCAATACGCTCCTTCACGGATCCAATGTTGAGACCTAGACTCTTGGCGTGGGCCGCAGTGGCTTGTTCCGCCAGAGTCTTGCTGTCTCCGGGGCCCCACGGTTCTTCTTCCTCCCGACTCGCCGACGATTTTCGTCTCATATAGAAACGACTCTGGGATTCTCCTCGGTTCGATCTGGCCTCGCGCTCCAACACATACAACCATTCCACGAGGCGACCTTCACTTTCTACCCGAAGAATGTGCTCCTTTCCATCCTTGGTGGCAATGGTCAGGACAAAATATGTCTCGGTACTACGTTTGCGCACAACGCTAATCGCAGCATCGGTCAAAAGAATGACTCCACGTAAACCGTGCGGGCGTGGCAATGCTCCATCGTAGTAACTCAAGGTCTTCTCGGACAAGACAAAAAAGTATCCTTTCCATGCACGTTGGAGTTTGGTCCGCTTCTTCATCCATCCTGTCTTGGACTTGACTCTTCCCTCTCCTTGCTGCTTCCCACTCGGCTTTTCTTCTGTGACAAGAAGGGCAACAGGTTCGGCTTCTCTGGCACTAGGCGTCACGACGACAAGTTCCGAATTGTTGCAGAGCGTCGATATACAAAAGTACGAATCTCCACCACTGCGTGTCCGATTACCGGCCAAAAGAATATCTCGTGCATACGCCAACGCTTGAGATTCCATCATATCCGACTGTCCATCCGTACTCTCTCGAGAAGCGCGGAGAATTGAATGCGCCACCGCGCCCACGATCGCTTCGGGTCCATGCGATTCGTTGCCATGCCAAACTGTACCATTGATCGAAACGGCATCGCGTTGTAGATCACGCCAGAGCTGTTCTACAGACAGATCCACTCCCAATTCTTTAAAGGCTGTCGCCTGTGTGGCACCTCCCCCACCACCACTTCCATTGGGCCCTCCAGTACCCGCATCTCCGCCATTGGCCATACTGGATAGCAGCGTCTGTTTGGCAATCCATTTGATAGGTACGCGGATGGGGTTGTTTTCGAGTTCTCGAATCGCCGAAATGTATTCTTGTTTGGTGCCGGCTTGACGGAGGACGTTTTGAATTTTAAGGTACAATCTCAAGTCTTGCTTAAAGGGAGATCGCGGACTGACATGCCGTATGCGACCACGATGGTCCGTTCGATCATCGTCTGGAGCACCGGAGGTCGTAACGGACCCACCCACGGTTGCCGTGTGAATGGCCTTGAGCCAATTTTGCCGTTCTTCGCGACTCGCAGCCAGCCACAGTCGTTTGGTTCCACCGGCAGCGATTTCAATGATAGCTCCTCGAGGCGTAAATTTCAAGGCTTTTTTGTGCAACCGAACGGCTCGACAGGAACAATTGTGGGCCTGAAGCGGAATATTTTTGCGGAGAATCTCACCGTCGTTGATAGCATTTTCATAATAGGAGAACATCCCTCGTCTAATTTCGACGTATTTGACTTTCCAAACACCGTTCATCAAGTGCGATGCCTTCTTCAACGGCCCTGATTTCAGTACCATTGGATCCATCATACCAAGAGTGGGGGCACGAAGGTCTCGTTCTTTTAACAGTGTCAATGCAGCCCTCAAGAAGATTCTCTGTTCCATGGCAAACTGTAGGGCAGTTTGTTGTTGCGCGAAAGACTCCAACGGATCATCGTCTGTGTCCTTATCCAGAGCGTCTGGGAAGATAAAATTGGATACCGAGGGCGAATTCTGTGATTGATCCACAGTATCGGACGAGTGAATCAAAAAGTTGGCTTCGCCATCACCTACAATTTCATGCAAACTTTGGCAGGAAGTCTCCGCTGCATGAGATTTTCCGGAAGTGTGATGGTCCACTTCCGATTCATCCAGCACGGAGGTTGTTGTCGTGTCTCTCGAATCCTCGGAAGAAAGAGCATGGACCATCCGGATGTCTGGAGGTGACGAAGAAGCGACTGTGGGAAAGGCACAGTCCATGGCTTTCTCTCAATTCAGTATCTTGCCAAAAGCGAATCTCACGGGAACAAACCTAATTGAATTTCTAACTTGTGCTTGACAAGTGACAACGCTTCTCTAGTTCATGGTCAAGTGGAGAAAAAGAAAATGGGGGGGCCCCTACGAGGCGGGCGTCGGAATCAATGCCTCATCCAAACTTGAGAGGGGGGGGGCCAAATTATTCATCACTGACCACACACAGACACGGGCACGAGCGAGCGACGGTTACGCCCCATCTAAACATCTCTTTGACATCTGATTTGAATAAAATTGCTTAAGTATCTTATCGCCAGCCAGATCAGAATGGCTGGCGATTTTTCAGTTGATGTCGGGATCACAAATCAATCCCAACATCTCGCGTGAACGCAAAAATGAACACAGCAACAGAGAATCTCTAAATTGGAAGGTTCGATACGTTGTTGGAGTTCGCAAAGCACAACAACTTCTTTCAAGAAGAATCACTTTCTTTCCAATCGTACTAGGAAGACGTTGTCCATTGGTCAACCAACAGCAGAGGAAAATGGCAGATACCCATCCATCTGAGCCACGAATGAAATACGTGGGTGTAGGATCGCTGCACAACAGCGAAGAAATCAAGACAGAGGAGAGTGCCGAGAAACTACAGCGAAAACGCGAAGCCGCAAGGATTCGACAGCAACGATGTCGAGCACGGAAACGAGCAGCGGCAGCCGCATTGGAGTCAAAACTGGACCCAAGAGGAAGAGGTCGACTCCATCACCCTCATCCATGCCAAGTGAGCGAGGGGCACCCCATACCACTACACGTACCTCGGTCGCATGACACATCACCCATTGCTATCAAGAGAGGACGATCATCCAAACTAATGGTACCAACACCCACAGAAAATTGTCCACCTCGGCATGGAGGCATGATTCTTACGACTCCTGTCAATACATCCCATTCGCATTACCGAAAGCCGTTTTCTCCTGTGGAAAATACAACTCCTCTTCCTCTCCACAGAGGTCATTCTGCTCCACCACCTCCTCAAACCACAGGAGCTCCTCACCACCCGTACTACATGGCCCCGTGGTATCATCACCACCACCCAGCTCATACAGGCCATTGGGCAATGCCTCCACCCAATCATCACCACCACCATCCTTATCCACACCCAATGAATGCCTACCCCATGCCCCATCCGATACCCCCATCGTCGTCCACTCACCATTCGAGTGCTTCGAGCACGGACAGTCCTGTCGAGAAGGAAGCCACTCCCCCTGTCGGTTCGCAATCTCACAACAGTATGGTGCCCCCAGTCACTGTGAGCTCCACGCCCAAAAGCAGTCCCCTTCATCATTCCTTTTTTCCATTTGCCTCGCCCTTGCTCCCGACTCCCACCAGCACGGATCGAGTGCTCCTAGGACTTGCACGCAATGTTTCGTCCCTACCTGCTACCACGCCAATAAAACCAAGCAAAGAACTCGAATTGGAAGTCAACAGATCATTTGGGAGTGATATTTCCACGTAACCATCTGTGGGGAACACACACACATGTCCGAGTGAAACCATGAGAGTTTTTATACCAGGGGCACAAAAGTCTATCAAAAGTTCGAGTACAAGGGGAACCCCAGCGCAACATGATACTAGAATGTTCTGTGAGACTACGACTACAAGTATTAGATTTCTGTTTTTGATGTACCTTAAACTCAGTGGATTGCTAGTCAATGGGCGTACTGCTTCCGACCGCATTTTATTTTCGTTCTCCAGTTTCCTTAACAGCGCAGTACGTGGTAATCAAACAAGCACTCGGAAAGTCGAGGGATAATTATCTCTGAAACCCATACACAAGTTCATCTTCGCAAACTCTCGATCTAATTTAAAATTGCTTCTCTCTTTAGTTTAGGGAGAAGGAGTAGCTGCATCTATGTTACGACGGAGTTGAAGCACGATTTTTTCTTAAATCCACATGAGTTCATCTTCATTTCCGTTCGCAGCGTAAGAAACTTCAATCGCGGCACATTCTTGTAAGACATCCACTTGTCCATCCTTGTCATCGTGCTGCGATGAAGGGAGACCAAACCTGGAGTTGAGCTCAGCGGCTTCCGCGGCAAAAGCACCCGGGGTGCCAGATCCCTTTCGTCTGTGCCTCGCCAACACCTCTTCCTTCTTCAGTGTCAGGAGAGCCAAAACAGATTTCCGGTTGCTATGGCGTAATCGCTTGCTGACATCGGACGGACGGCTGCCTTGATGATTTCGGCACATCACCGTTTCAGGATCAGCTGTCGCCAAGGCGTCCACAATCTCCAATTCGGTCCCCGAGAAGCACGCTGAGTGTAATGCCACGTTGCCAAGTTCGTCCGTAATGTGGCAAGCGCCTTGGTCCGCAGACAAGAGAGCCCTGATAACCTTTGTACTTGCATACCAGGTGCAAGCAATATGCAAAGGAAGAGCACCACCAGGCATTGTACGAGTCAAGACTCCAACAGGATGGGCTGCAATTAACGCTTGCACGACCTCAACTGGTGGTTGTCGCTCACATGCATAATGCAAAGGCGTGAACCCAGCTGAGGCCATAAAGCCACCACGAGTGGTCACCTCAAGATCTAGCTCCGCCTGCAATGGATTGATCTCCAATCGCAGTAAAACAGCATCCCATTGCTCATTTTGGATGAGTTTGGACAGTGGAATATCGGGGTCGTCTCCGATTGGTTGACCGAGACTGTATGTCTTCGGAGAGAGATTCAGCTTGCTCAAGAACCCGTTGAGTTCCTGTTCAATCTTTTGGTCTGACCTGAATATCGATAAAGAAAAGCGCAAAAATGAGATTGGGTCCGTCGGTCGGTCGCGTTTCATGCTAAGCGAACAGACACTTACTCGTGACCATAATAACTATTTCTCTCATCCAGTGTGGTATCTTCATGGGAACCAAGTGATTCATCAATATCAACAGTCGTAGGACCTCTGTTCCGTCTATTACGTCCGCCATCAGAATGCTCCAAGATATCTGATGGACGACTCCAGTAGCTGGGATGCTTTCGAAGAGCCCGAACCAAAGCTGCTTGATGTGGGCGACCATTTTCACCGGCCATACAGAGAGCCTCTTCCAATGGGGTTCTCTCCCATCGGTTTCTTCCGACTGTTGCATCAGGATAGCACTTGAGAAGCGAAATCGCAACATTGGGATGAGAAACACCCCAGTGAGCGGCCAGATGCAACGGGAGGAATCCATCCTTGTTTCTATGACGAGCAGCAGATGGGTACGAAGTAATCAGAGTCGATATCACACGGGGCGTAGCCCTGCCGGCACATGCAGTGTGCAACGGCAATCTTCCTCCCTCACTGTCCATTCGGAGGCTTTTAGGATACGCATCAAGCAGGGCATTCATGACTTGTACTGCCATTTCTTCTCGTTGCGCAGAAATCACTATAGAGTTTTTGACCGCGACGGACACGAGCTTCTTGCTAGGGTTTGAGTTGCTTCTTGTCAAAGGGGTGGACGACATCGCGTTCTGCATCATGGGACCACCAGTGTACGCCTCCTGAGCATGAATCTCGGACATATGTGTTTCCGTAGTGGCAGAGGTAGCATCAGAAGCTACCCGTCGAGAGATCATCGATGGTCGCGCAATACCAGATCCTGTGCGTGGAGTTCCGCTAGATGACGATTGGCCAAACGATCCTGAAGATCCCTGCGATTGAATAGGAGGACGTTCCATGCTTGATGAGGGTGAACGTCTATGTTTCAGCGAAGGAGGAGGGCCATCCTCTTTGGGTGCACAAGACGCGAACGCAGCTAGGTGAACCGGCAAACATCCGTGTCGAGTCTCACGCTGACCGGCTGCTTCAGGATATAGTCTGACAAGCAGCAAGATGAATTTGCAGATCTGAATGAATGTATCCTCCGACGAGTGAACATCAGATTGCATAGGATAAGACCCCGCACTTCGCAACTTGAAGCATGCGTGATGAAGAGCAAGTCGCTTCGATCCGGAAAGCTTTGCTTTTCCAGTGGACGAGGAAATTTCCGTTTGAGATTTTGTTCGAATCGTGGCCCAAGTTTTGGAGTCTCTTGGATGGCGCTTTGCTCTGTCCATGGCTTTCTCCCACTGGCCGAGTTCCATGAAGTAGAACAACGGCGGCAGTTCCTTGGAGGACCGTTTCGAAGGCCGATGGGTTGGGGAAGGAGAGGAGGACGTGCTGTTCACAGGACTTTCAGTACTTTTTTCAGATCTGCTAAGGTCCGACCTACTCGACGTACTGCCCCCTTGCGGGTTGCCACCCGGCGACGGCGGTTGAATTGACAACATCATGACGGATGATGGGGAGAACCGTGACCTGAAGTGAAAATTGGTTCAATCCACCTCCCACCAAATGCGGCCTCCAGAAAATGAAGGTTCTCCGGTGCTTCCTAGTGATTGCCTTCTTCCAAGCGCTGCTCAATGAAGCAAAGCTCCAACGTATTCAACGCAGGACTACAACAAGAGCAACAACAACTGAGCCACAATGGGTTCAGGCGTAAAACGGACTGCCTCGGGCACACCGATTTTGTGTGTGCGGGTTGCGGCGTTTGCTTTTGGCTGTTGTAGCGCAGGGCCACCCCAACCACGACTTGCGTACAACCCCGTTTCATTCAAGCTTCCGTAATGGGGAGGATTTTCCCGATAGCCAAACCCGAGATCGCATGACACGACCACCTGGGAGTAGCCCCGTGGCTCTCAACCAGGACTGGCACGCACGCCGAGCTTACAAGAACCTTCCTTTGAAATGCTGCGCGCATTCAGTCGCCGGATTGTCGACAAACGAATGCGCAGGAAACACATGAACCAAACTATCGATGCTATGATGGATGATGGTACAAAAAGGGACGGTGAAAACTTAGAGTTGTCATTTGCAACAATTGAGCTATTTGCGACGCCATCCTGCCTTAGCACCACACACGACATGATATCAAAGGAAACTCTTGCCGCACAGTATAATGGACTATCTCCTGTCAAAGATTGACAACGGTCCAAAATGGTTGTGGCTCCTCGAACACCTTGATGCGGCGGCCGATGATCGCAAGATATTTGGAACGATTCCTGCCCGGACGGAGGTTGTGGCTTGCCATGTTTCCGTTTCTGGCGTTGTATCGAACCGCTCTAGTTGGAAAGACCTATGTTTGCGCTGGAGTATCGGGATCTGGGAAAACCACGGCCGCTCATTACCTTCTTCATGGTGACTACAGTCTGCGATCGCAGAGGGGCCTGATGATTCGAGCACACGCGTACCCCAACTTGGAAGAGGATTTTGCCCAATTTTTGGACGCCCAAGGCGCTGCTCCCTTACTTCACCTAATCTTGGTGAGGGCATTGACACCTAGAGATGGAAGGGAGCCGACTGTCCTGCCACGTGGATTTGGATCTGCCATGGATCTAGTAACGTCGAAGTTCCGTTCGGCTATCAAAAGCTGCGGGGTCGTCTCTTTTGAGACAGATATGGTGCACATGAATCACGGGAGAGCCACGCGTATTAAAAATCGCCCCAACTGCACTGCCCTACCCGTCCTCATTATTGATGGACTCGTCAAGAGTGATGCCAACAAAAATTTCGTCAACAAGCTGTACAACGAGGCCTTCTCGGCAGCGATAATGGTGTTGATTCTCGTCAAGGAGCCTGACTGGGCGACAGAAATCATCGGCATAAATGGTGGGGTTCACATTCTGCCGGTGGATGGGGTCATTTCCAATCCTCGGATATCCGTCGGATTGTCGTTCACTGACGCTCCCCTCTGGACCATGATGAGATGGAAAGTGGAAGACCTCAGGAACTTTGCCAATCTTGTCGGTATCCGCGGTGTGCAAATAAGAGAGGACATGACTCCTCAACAACTTTTAGATCTCCAGAATGATGCTATCCGTGAGCAGGACGGTGACGGCAGTATTCTCTATGGAGTATGATGAACCTTATGAGCCACCAATTGTTTCAAAAACCCAAACCAGATGGAGTTATAAAAAGAGAGATTCGTATAAGCTGGTCCTCCCTTCTGGTCATTGCTGGCTTGGGAATGCAAGTCTAAACAACGATTAACATAATTATTTTCATCGCAGCATTGACTGCTATTATTTACTCTGTCATTCTTTCTGCCCGGGCAGTTCGGCAGCAAGTTATTTGTAACTACAATATGCGTATGAGGCTTGGTCTATCAATACGGCTTTGTAACTGCCTAGCCTGTCGTGTGACCTCCTGCATGAGACTCTCCGGAACAATAGACCAACCTTCTTCCGCCAACACCTTGACAATAAAGTCAAACTGATCATTTTTCTTGGCGCGAGGGTCATCTTGTAACGGTCGAGGTTCAACAACTCACGCTGCAGCTCCAGGAAACACTTTTCCTTTTTCTTGCCTTGATCAAACGAGTAGATGAACCGACCTAAACAGGTGGAAGCCAACCTCTAACTGAGAAGCATGATGATTGGCAGACTAGCCCTTGCGTCGAGTAGTACAGCCATAATAGGGTCACGGAAAATGGGGAATCGAAATCCGACCAATTAGCGACCAGATGACTTCATCGAAGATATACGAGCAACGGGCACTGTTACCCAACAAATAGCCCCAAGAGACATATTGACTCACGGGGTCAATATGCACTATACAAATTGACCCACCCTGGGGCGTTGGTCAATCCGTTCCCACAAATCACAAATGACTTTAATACTCCTCTTTCGCATTATACTCCCTATCTATCCGTCCATTTTTTGGACTCACATCGCACCTCCATTGCTTTTAGGAAATCATCCCAACACGACAAACACGATGACGACAATCAGAGTCAACCGTATTGCCAAACATAAGACAACCGGCGTTACATCTAACCGCCCACCTGGTGTCATTCATGTTCTTCGATCATTTCCTAACGCAACGAAGCATCAACTTGGATGTTTCGATACCCCAAACTTCAAATTGCTTCTGACTGAGATGTACTCCTTGTGCATCCCCCCTACGTACCAAGAAGATTTCATACGCCATTCAATGCGTTCTATTACTTCTATCTTTCCGTTGCCCATCGATACATCGGTTCCCGATATTCCCGTTCTTACAAGATGTATCATTGATGGGTTTCGTGCTCTCCAAGCACAACATGCTTCTTGTCTTCAAGAAGCTAATTTGATTGTAAGAGACGCAGTACCAAAGCAATTAACACAAGAACTACATGGATGTTACTTGGTTGACTGTATCTTGTCCCGGACTCACAAGAAGCCAAGAATTTCAAACGAATCACGTTATTACGAAACAATCTACCAAACGCGTACATCCCGTTCGCTTTGCAACGATGAGAACGATGCGATTTTCCGTACGGTCATACTAATTTCCCCCTACTCTGCTTGCTTTTGGACAACGGCCTTTGTTGCCGACAGCTTCATCCCTACTGGTGACGTTTCCTTTGGAATTGGGTCGTCTATCACCAAGTCTCCCATGGCTTCTTTGCCTACCTCTTGGTTGCGACTTGTACAGAAAACAGGTTTGCCTGCACGGGGTGGCTTCATAAAAAAAATCAACCATGTTTGGTCGATTGACTTTTTACCAAGAAAAGCTTCTTTGCCTCGTGTCTATCACTGTCTACATTTCAACGACGATGATCCGGATTCTCCACTCTTACCACCCGATCAAATTGGGTCCAACATATCCACTAAGGATTTACAAGCACAGCGTTCCTTGTACCGGTCCCTTTTTGACTCATCTCCTTCCAATAAGGTTGGTTGTCGACGGTATGTTTCAGGTGCGCTCTACCAAAACATTCCTCCTTCAGCTTACATCTACGATCCATCTACAGCTGGCAATAATGCCTGTTTTCAAGCGTCCATCCTTGACGGAAATAAGCGTCCGATTTCCCAATCAAACATTGTGGTATGCTTAATTCCACAGGAACACCAGTTATACAAGACTTTAAATGTGGCGTCTCGGTTATACACATCATCCAAAAGTTTCTCTAAAGGAGGAAATTGTCGACAAAAGACTGGTGACAATGGTGTTATGAGCGCTTATGGACAAATGTTACATCGTTTTAAGAGACGCATCAACAGCATTTCCTTCCATGACAGCGATGGTCTTTTGATTGAGAGAGTTCGAGAAACGTGTCATTTGGCAGCGGAATTCATATCAAATAATTTTCCTGGAACACTTTCCTTGTTGAAAAGTTTACGGACCATTGGAGGGCTCCAAATCCCAGACGACTTGGGTGGTGACGCCAACGGTTGCAGCAGTAACATTGCCATCAGTGTCGATCTTATGAACTCTTCACACATTGACATCAACGATGCTAGTGTTGGAGTTGTTCTATTTTCAGAGACAGAGCTTGGATCTGCACGCAATTGGTACTTTGTCATGCCCAATGTTTTGATAAAAATTGACTCGACAACTTACTCAGGTTTGGTAATTCGACTCTCCCACGGAGTTTCTATACTATTTGATGGACATGTTATCCGTCATTGCACAAGTGTTCATAAATGTGTCCGTTCCGCAGAGTCCCTTACGAGTGCCAAACGGGGACCCCACACTGTTGGCTGGTTTTTTGGGCTGTCCCTACCTGCCTTGACTCAAACCCCTGGAAGTTGATGGAAATTCTGATTCATACACCTGTTTTCACTACATTTGCAGCTTGCGTCACAAGCCTGATTTTTCTTCCTGCACCCACAGTTGTTCGTCGTACATTGAGAACTGCTTGCTTTACAAGAACATCCAGTGCCATAACTCTTAGTAGTACGTAATTTTGTTTTCAACTGTCCTTCCTGACTATATGCGATTCAATGAGCGTCACGGATCGACAAAAAAGCCATTTTAGTGGGATCAAATGTTTTGTCAATAATCTGTTTCTGTAAATCTCGACGTGCTTTGCCCATTGGTGAAGAAGAATGAATAACACTGTACGTGTCCCGTGCATACCATGTTGGTGTTCTTGTTCGTTTATCTCCTATAATCCCTTCAGGCAGTACCAATCTAACAGATGGTTGCAAACTGTGAGAGACCGCAAAAACAAGGCAGTGTATTCCATGGCGGCTCTGGTTTGCACAATCTCGAGGGTCAGGAAACAGGGCTACAGCGTCTCCAACGGAAACTTGGAATCCAGCTTGCTGGTTCATCCTTATCATTTTGGTCGCTTGTCTTCGTTGTTCCGCCTGGCGAGTGGATATATTTTCATATCGAGTATATTGCCTTTCTGTCGTATCGTCTATCATAAGAAAACTACAATTACATCCACGTACATCTGAGTATTACTATAGAGCAAATGGAATGGAAGGAGAACAACTTACTTCTTGGATTGGTTTCTTTGCGAGCGACGTGTTGGTTCTTCAGTTTTTTCTGTGTCCATGAAACCAGATAGATAATTCAAATATTGCTCTTTCAACGACGTCTGACCGACCGATGTATATTCCTCATGGAACTTCTGCCGTAATGCAGAATTGAGATTTTTCCATGCTTTGATGATTATTTTCTTGAATATGTTTCCGACTGTGGATCGCCAAGTATCTTCGGAACGTGTTGATGGATGTAGATCTTTCCTTTTCGAGGGATTTTTCAATACAGGCCTCATTAAATACATAATACTCAAAGAAGCAAGGACTCCACAGGAGTGCGAATCCTTTTGGATACCCATCATTCTTGTATCATATGCAATCGTCCAAAAGGCAGACGATGAGTGGCTGTCATCTGTCTGCAAGCAATGGACTGGACGCACATTACTGTCTGCTTGCTGTAGGAGTTCGTAATACCATAAAGTCGCCAGAGCACTCTTGTTCCACAGTGAAAGATCGTTTCCCCCCGACATTCCATCATAGACATCAATTTTTTTCTTGTCGATATCGATGTGGATTACAACATAATGGCTTTTGCCGAAACCAAGAGAAATAATCTCTTTAACGTAGGGATCTTGATCTTTCAAACTATATGTCTTCATCTTCCATTTTCTTATTTCTGAAAGATCTGCTTTCGAATAGTTTGTTGTTGAATTATGGAACAGTATGGTCCTGTTGTGAAAGTAGTGCTCTACCAATGTGCCGAAGCTGTGTACCAACGAATGCGGTAGCCACTTTTGAGAACGATCTGAAAAGTAATGCTGGAGACATTGACCCGATGGGACTTGAAGTACTTTGGTCGATTGACCACAAGAACAATCTTTGCAAGAAAGGTGACCAACAATGAATTTGTCTTTCCTATTTGCACCGACGAAACTACCTGATGCAATAATTTGTTGGTACGCATTGGCCAGTGGAATTGTCTTCAGATGCCGTCGATCAGAAGGCTGTGGTGAAGGCATGATAACAATCTCTTCTCCAGACACCACTTTGTTGTGATCTTGAGACGACTTGCCCAACACTTCGGTCAATTTGTCCGACTTAGGAGGCGATGTGTTGGACTCACGAGGCAATTTGTCCGACTCTTGAGGCAATACGTTGGACACTTGGTGCAGTTTGTCCGACATCTGGGGCAATTTGTCGATCACTTTGGGTGTTTTGTCTGATTCTTGAAGCAATTTGTCAGAAACTTGGGGCGATTTGTCCGAACCAAGTGGTAACTTGTCAGACATTCGGGCCGATTTGTCTGTTTCTTGAGGCCATTTGTCAGACATTTGGGGCGATTTGTCTGTTTTTTGAGGCGATATGCCGGACACTTGGGGTGATATGTCGGACTTCTGAGGCAATACGTTGGACGCCTGGGTCGATTTGTCTGACGCTCTAGGCAATAAGTTGGACTCATGAGACAATCCGCGAGATTCTAAGGGCAATTCGTCGGACACTTGGGGCGATTTGTCTGTTTCTTGAGGCAATATGTCGGACACTTGGGGCAATTTGTCTGTTTCTTGAGGCAATATGTCGGACACTTGGGACGATTTGTCTGTTTCTTGAGGCAATATGTCGGACACTTGGGGCGATATGTCAGACGCTTGTGGTAATTTGTCCAACACTTGAGACAAGACGTTGGATCCTTGGGGTGATTTGTGTGACCGTTGAGGTGATACATTGGAATCGTGAGCCAATCGGTGAGACAAATGGGGCGATTTGTCAGACTTCTGAGGTAATATGTCATGCTTATGAGGCAATTCGTCAGACAAATGGGGCGATTTGTCCGATTTCCGAGGGAATGCCTGCAACACTTGGGATGATTTGTCCGACTTGTAAAGTGGTTTGTCTTCATTGTCCTCATTATACGTGTCTTCATCATCACTATCAGTTGATGAACTCATGACAGGCATGGAAGTGGCCACTTTTTGACGTGCCCTATCCCGGAGTTGGGAAATAAGCAATTTCCCACGTTTATGAGAGCTGGAGGCTCCAGAAGTGTCGGACTCAGCAGTATCTTCACCAGCCGATTCACATGGGAGACACGTTAGTTGGCCAGAAGACATGATATGTGGCCAAAATTCGTCTGGTATGTTGGACCAATCAGACTTTCGGAAGGTTTTGAAAACCTCATCTTCTGGTGTCATGTCGCTATCAGTAGAGTTTTGTTGAATGAGGGAACGGACCCTTTCTGTTGCCAGGTCTCCCAGTTCCTCAATATCATTTACCGTTAATTCACCAACCTTGGCATAATGTTCCGCAATTTCAATCGAGCCAGTGTTGAGACACCGCTCAAGAGGTGTTTCCCCATCTCTTAATTTGGATGAAGAGTATCCTGTCGCTCCTTGAAAGTGATTGAAAAAGGGGACTCCAAATACAGTTTGATAAGCTGACATGGGCGTGGTACCAGTGCGACGAATTGACCCATTCAGAGCAGTCATTGCCCGTCCTAGTGCCATTGTCCAGTTGAAATTTCGGTTGCCCTTGGACCATTCCTCCGCAACATAAGACTGAACGATATTGCGGATGCTCTTGTTGGCGTTTTCGACAGAACCTTGATCCCGGGGCTTTCTCGGACGGCCTTGCACGGTAGTAATATGCGGGTTATTGGCCATGAGCATTTTGATTATTTCTTTCCCACAAACTTCCATTCCATTATCTGTTTGGTAAATGGATGGAAAACCAACGATGCCAAACATCAGAGATAAATGGTGAGAAATAATGGCTGTATGTTTCGAAGGGACCGCCGCCAACAATACAAATTGAGTGAAGTGATCTTTACAACTCAAGATGTATCTCATCTCTACTCCATGGACGTCCTTATCGCCTGCACCATTTGCATCGGACATTTTAACCAAGTCGACTTGATACCGATCTCTAAAAGCCAGAGAACGGATTGGTTTTACGGCACCTTTATGAGGAGCTGCCCGTTTTTTCCTCATGGAACAACGTGGACATCCCATGATGTACGCCTTCACCTGACGACTGGTGATGTTTGAATATGTTTCTTTCAAAGCATTATACGTTGTTTCCTCGCAAAGCCAATGTCCAACGCTGACATGGTGCTCGCGAATGACGTCGAAAATTTCATCCGCCGAAAGAATCCGTTTCCCATTGTCATCAAATAAAACATAGTGTGTCTGTCCATTACGACGTACTTTCCAAACTTGACGGCGACGAAATTTCTTGTTACGCCCATGGGGGTGGAGCAACCTAAAGCCGAGGCCAGTCCGTGGATCAGGTTGACCAGGTAGAGGTGCTTTTGCGTGAGAGTCCCCATCCTTCCAATGCCGCAAGACATAGATTTCTTGTTCGAGTTGCTGGCGGGACAACACGCGCGAATTTTTTGCGAAATCACGGATAGGCTTGGTGTAATCTCCCGAAGAAGTGTCAATGGTAAAAGAAGTGCCAAAGACATGCTCATTGAACAGCATGCGATGTTCGTTTACAAGACTTGAGTCGTTGTCCTCAGGAAAATTAGATGGGAGAATCGTCACCGACTTTTGCATGGAGGAAGACGAATTTCCTTTCTTGTTGCATGAGGCCGTCGGTTTCTTGGTGGAAGATTTAGAACCAACGGACCTTTTAGCTTTCCGTGAGTCTTTTTTCTCCTTGTAGCCAACCTCCTCCGATGAGGAAGAAGAGTTATCGGCACTGTCGCTTGTAGAATCTTCTGATGACGACCCAGAATAAGTAATTCTGGAAGCGGATCGAGCGGTACGACGCCGGTCCTTTTTGGGTTCACGAACAGAAACATTTGAAACAGACGATGCCCGTCGTTTTGAATTCGTCTTGTTTCTTCGTCTAGGGGCAGACGACAGAGAAGTGGAACTGGTACTATCGTCATCGTTGTCATGTCTTGCTTTCGACGTACGAGTTTTTTTGTTCGATTCGGACGGTGTTTTTTCCTCTTTTTCCCCCGCCCATAATCAACAGATTGCTCTTGTTGTTCTCGCAACTGTTTCAGAAACGGCTGCAACAGAGCAAGGTCTGTAGGGTCTATTTCAACCAGTTCCGTCTGTTTCCTTTTTTTCCTTGGCATGAGGAACTTAATTCTGCGGCAGAGCTACCACACTGTCGTCTCCCACCAACAGAATTACGTATCAACTTGAAAGGAAACGAATTCCACCAACAGGAAAGTAGAAACAGAACGTAATTCAATGGCAGAGCTACCACACTGTCGTATCCTACCAAAAGAATGACGTGTCAACTTCTTGAAAGGAAAGGAATTCCAACAACAGGATAGTAGAAACAGACAAAGTTGACAGATGCAAACGGCATGATAAATGAGAAATAGCACAGAAAAGGAGAAAAGGGAAGGAATATACTCATACCTTAGCAATCTCAGAAGATAGAGCAAGAAGAATGGGAAGTAAAGGTACGGAGTGCTTTCAGCAAGGAAAAGAGAGAGAGTGTTGTTTTTGGATTGATCTAGTAGTTACGTGTGTGGCTAAACTAAGAAATCGGTGGTGGGGTGAGGGGCCGGGGAATAGAGACAGTGTGGGTTGTATTGGTGGGGTAAGTAGCGGGTAGCCGGGCAGACGGTGAAAACGGAAGATCTTTGGATGCGTAATAATTTGCAACGGGAGGAGAGGTGCAGATCAACGTTGGAAATAGAGTCGAGAACGTGTTGTGACAGTGCGGTAATGAGTGCATGACCAAGGGTGAGCTTTGTGTGATGGGTCAATGATTGCTGGAAAGGGGTGGATGGAGAAGACAGTGGGGTTTGTGCTCGTGGGAGGACGGCCGAGGGACCGTACTGCGACAGGTTGTTGAAGGCGAGGAAAGCGTCGGGGTGGGGGTTGCAACGGGCGGAACGGCCAAGCTGTGGTGTGGACCATGGTGGCGGTTCGGAGGGCGTAAGAGAGTAGCGGGGAACCGGGCCGAAGAAAAGAGTTTGTGCGAAATGGCCGAGGCCTCCGAGATGATCAACCGAAAATGGGAGGAGGAGCAAGTCGTTGGTGTTGATGAGACTGGTGGCGGTGGTGTCATGGGTGAATTTGTGTCGAGCGGCGGTATGGTGAATCAGGGAGGCCTCTTGGGCAATGTGGGAGAAAGAAAAACCGTACCTTTTGTGCTCGGTGGAGGGAGTCGGGGGGAGATGTGGGTGAGGAGGGGGAACTGTGATGTCGATGGCGACATAATGAAAACGGTGGTCGGGGAGTGGGGGTTGTAACGCCATGCCGATATCGGCCGGGCGAATATTACGGGGGTGGTGTGGGAGAAGGTTTGTTGGTTCTAAGTGAATGTCGGAGCTGTTGCGGACCCAGGGTGTGCGCGGAGCCAAGTCCTGTAGGAGAAAGAAAACGGCATCACGGATGCGGTTGGACAGTTTTGTTTTGTGTTGTTTCGAGCAAGAGAAAAAGTGGTCGCCATAGGGATCGAGAATCGAGCGGCTGGGACAGTGGCAATGGTGAGGATAGTGGGAGGGGAGGAAGGCAATGCGGAGTTTCCGAGCAATGGCGACGTCGAAGATTTTGTTGGGTAGGCGGAAATGGTGGAGGAGACGAGATTGGTGCAGTGGTAGGCTGGTAAGTGGCGACAAAGCGGAAGGCAAAGAGCGTTGCAGTTCAGGGGGTGTAGAGTTAACAATCAACGGGAGGAGGTCGGTTTCCTGGGAGTATTGGGTGAGTTGGCGTTGGGCATCGGGCGGGTACGTGTTGGGGTTGGTTGGGTCGAAAGGAAAGGACGTTGGGGGGTAAAGGGAGGCCAAGGTTTCGTGGACGGTGAGAAGAAAGGGCTGAGTGGGGAGGTTGGGTGAAAAAAGGTGAGAATGGGGTGAGGGAATGGGGGAGGAGCGTGCGATGCGAATGGTGCGTCCGATGGCGTTGAGCAAGGAGGGTAAGGCGGACGAACGGTGGCAGCGGTAGCCAAGACCGCCGAGGGCTGTGGTGAGATTGGCTATGAGGAGGGAGTGGCGAGGGATTTGTTGGGAGTGGGTGATGTGCTGGAGGAAGGCGGTGGTAATGTCGTCGAGGTGTTGGGTGAAGGTGCTGGTCCAGAGGGTGTTTTGTGGGTGGAGTTTTGTGGGGTCTAGTTTGATTTGGAGGAGGATTTCGCTGGTGACCAGGTGGGACAGGGCGGGCAAAATGCAAGAACGGAAAAGGATGGATTTGGTCTGTGAGTTGTGTAGGGCCTGGAGTGCGCGTGCCTTGTTTGCAAGGGTGGCGAATTTTTGCTGGAGGAAGTGTTGGATGTAATCGGTTCCGCCAATGGGTTGTCCCAGGAAGCGGATCCCGGTGGTTATTTCGGCGTCTGTGGGGTTGTCCGGATTCAAGAACTGGAGGGCGGCGAGGAGGTGAGATTGCTGTGGTGTGGGTAAATTGGGGAGGGGGCTAATGCCGTTGGTGGAGGTGAGTATGCGGCATTTGGATTTGTTGAGGTGTATGCCGTATTGTTTGCCGAGTGTTTGGAAATTGTCGAGGAATGGGAGCAGGTCGGTGTGTGGGACGCAAACTGAAGTATCGTCCATGATGCTGCAAGTGTGGCTTGTTCCGCCTTTGGTGTCGTCGTTGGAGTCGTTATTTTGGAGTCGGGAGGTGGCGAGTTGGCGGAGGAGGCTGTTGATTTATTTGTTGAGTGTTAGGAGAACGAGGCAGGCGAAAAGAGGGCTGAGGGGGCATCCTTGGCTAAATCCCTCGTCTTGGTTTATTGTGGCGTGGTTGCCTTGGGGGTCCTGATACCAGTTGGTTGTCGTTGTTGAATACAACAGATCAAACAAGGGTAAGAGGGGTGTGGTTTCATCGCGAGAGGCCAGAATTTCGCGGCATCTCGTGCGCGAACATGCGTTGAACATGTTGGTGAGGTCTAACAAAAGAAAGGCTCTTGTTGGCAGAGGTTTGTTGTCCGAGGTTGTGATGAACTGGTCGATTTGTGTCTGGGTCATGTGGACCGCAAAGTCGACCCCGCCGCTGGTTTGGATGCCGTATTGGCCGTGTTTTGTCAGTATCGGTTCGATGTGGTCGGAGGTGGCGGTAAGTGCGATGGTGGCCGCGGTGCGTCTGAGGCCTGTGCCGATGCCTATTGGTCTCAATTTGTCGAGGTGGTTGATGTCTTTGTGTAGGGCAAAGAAGTGGATTGAGGCGAGGTACGAGCGGATGGGAGGCGGGATCTGGTTGTTTAGGATGAGTTCGAACAATGTTTTGAGGGAGTGGAAGTAGGGGCGGTCGGATTGGGGGTGGGAAGTGGAGCGGTGTAGTCCCATTGCCCGGTAGATGTCAATGGAGTCTGCGTAGGGTCCAGGTGCCGTGCCTTGGCTTAGGCGATGGAGTCCGTGTTCGAAGGTGGAGTCGCTGATGGAGTTTTGAAATGCGGGGAGGTATTGCTGTTGGCGTGTTTGTCGTGGTGGATCGAGGCGTGGCGGGTAGAGCGTTTGTTCAACGATGTGGATGCGTGGGGGTGTAAGGCATGCTACGGGCATGGCTGCTGTGAGTCTGTTGTGGGCAGCGCTGGTGTTGCCAAGGTCGGCGGCCATTTGTGCGTACGGGGCCATGTGTTCAGGTGTCGGTGGGGTTGGGGTGGTTGGTATCTGTCGTTTTTTGTGTTTGTTGGTGCGACGGGAGAAAAAAGGTGTTGGTGTTGGTGGTGGGTGCCAGATGGAATTGTACAGGGAGATGAGGTCTCCTTGTTTGAGTTTGGCAACGCGGGCTTTGAGTGCGTTGTGGTTTGTGCGATGGTTGGTGTTGTTGATGGGGGCGAGGAGAAGTGCTTCGAGAAGTATGAGCAGTTTCCAAAATGGAGTGCTGTCGGTTTGATGTTTGGGGAGGGATTGGGGGTTGGCGGCGGTGGAGAAGGGTTGCGAGGCGGTGGTGGTCCATTGCGTGACTGTGTGTAGGGTTTGGAGGAAGAGGGAGCGGGCCTGGGGTTTGAGTCGGTGGAAATTGGAGTGTCGGAATGGTGGGGGGGAGAGTTGGAGGGAGTACAGGAAGGATAGTTGGTCTGTCCATTGTTGTTGTTGCGTTGGTGTCAGGTGGCGGAGGGTTTTTTGTACGATGTCGGTGTTGGTGTCGGTGCGGGCGTGTTCTTTATTGACGTGCGCTTGTAGGTGGCGATTGGTGAGGTAGAGGGCGGTGCATTGATTGCAAATTCGGCATGGGTGGAGGTTGACTTTTTGGCAGATTCTGTCCGTGAGGTATGTGGTGGGTTCGTCTTGGTGTGCTTGTTGGAGATGGAATCTGAGCTAGTCGGTATATGTCTTGCTTTTCGATGGGTGTGCGTGCCACGAACAATTCGGGATGGGGCAAGTTTGGCGTGGGGTTGTGCTGGGTGTGTTGGGGCTAGTCATGGTTGGTTCTGTCCCGAAGCTGGGCTGTGCTGGGAGTGTGGTGTTGGTCTATATCCATAGGTTCCGTTGTGGGGGATGTTGGTGTGGGGGTGAAGGTGGCTGTTGGGTCGTTGATGAGGTTTGTGGCAAATTGCCAAATGTGTCGGACGTCGGTGTCAGCAAAAGAGGTGACTTTTGACATGATTTCTTTGGTGAAGTGTGGGAGGAGGGAAGGGTCGTGGTCGCGTAGGTATTCGTCCAGGAGTTCGAATTCGTGGGTTGTGTCCTGGGAGAAGGTAGTGGTGGGGATTTGGTATAGGAGATGGTCGGGTGGGCGGTTGTTTACGTCGAGGGCGTGGTTGGTGGTGTCGTTGGAGAGGAGGTTGGTGTCGGGGGGTGGGGTGGACCTGTGGTTGGGGTGTTCGTTGGTGTGGTGGTTGGTGTCGGGTGGGGTGGAACTGGGGTTGGTTTGTTCGTTGGTGTGGTGGTGGTTGGCTTGGTCGTCGTTGTCGTCTTCGTCGTTGTCTGCGAGTGCGGCAAACTGGTTGGAGGCTTGTGTCGTGTTCGGTGGCGTGCTGGTGGTGTGGGCCGGTGTAGGGTTGTCTTTCGGGGAAGCTGGTCGTTTGCGTGTTTGGTGGGAGGGGCTGTGGTCGGTTTGTTGGTCGTCGTGGTTCGTGTATGGTTCGGGGTCGTGTGGAGGGGTGGAGGGAGGGGTGGTGAGGTCGTGAATTGTGACTGGGTTGAATCGATTGGCTAGGGCTGCGAGTCTTTTGGTGCGTTGGGCGGGGGAGGGGCGGTGCGGTGAGGGTGACGGTGGTTTGGAAGTGATGGTGGCGGCGGTGGTGGTGAGTAAATTGGTGGGGAAGGCTTGGAGTTTTTGCTGGATGTTGGTTGGAGTGACGTGGAGGGTTCCTAGGTTACAATGGAGGAATAGGTTGTGGCTTTCGGGCGAGGGATTGTGGGCGGAGTATTGGGGAAAAATTCCTCTGTAATCTTTGAGATGATAGAGGGCGTCCCAGTCGTCTGGGGTGGCGTTTGGGTTGAGGTTGTGAAGCCGGACGACCGTGCAAGTTGCAAAGTTTGTTTCAATGGTTTTGAGACTGTTTATGTACTCGGAGCGTTCGGCCTGGTTTTCTGGGAAGGGTAGGAGGTGGAATGGTATGTTGTGATACGTGAGATCTTTTTTGTTGGCTGAGGTGAAAGCTTCTGTTGCTTCGATGAGTGTGTCAAATTTGTCGGTGGAAGAGGCTGAGATGATGAGGGTGGGGATAGTGAGGTGTGGTCCTTTTGGAGATTGGTTGCCCGTGATGGTGCCGTCTCGCAGGCCGAAATGGGTGGTAAAATCGACAGACATGTGGAGATCTGCCGGTAGAAAAGGCAGGAGTTGTTGGCGGATGGTGGAGAGTATGTTGAGAAAGGCGCGTTTGTGGTAGAGGGTCTTGGAGGGGAGGCCGGCCAGGATTCCGAGGCCGCGGCACTCGGTGTGGTTGCATGCCGGTGCGTAAAGACGTAACTGTGTGGCGCGCTCGTTGATGGTGGGCTGGGATTCCGGTGTATTCGGGGGGAGTATATCTTGTTGGCCTGTTGTGGGGTCGAGGGTAAAATCGGAGTGGTGGTGGTGGTTCCACTTTTGTAAAATGAATTTTCTGGCTTGTTCATGGAAGAGTTCGGGGTCGAATTGGTCTTCCGTTGCAGCTGGCTTGATTTTGACTTGGAATGTGGACACGTGGCCTCTGGGTGTGTTGTTGTTGGTGCCGCGCCTGGTTGGGGAGGGGATTTTGGTGTTTTGGTATGTTATCTCGTGGACTGCGAGGAGGATGGGGTGTTCCAGGGACTTGTGGTGTTCGAGCGTGCCGTCGATGATGTTTTTGATTGTCGTGCCGCTGAGGGGTGGAAGGCGTTGTTCTCGTTGCGGGTCAGCGTTGTGATGGATGTATGCGTTCCAGATGACCATGTCGAGGGGGAGCTGGTTGAGTGTGTCGTCGTCGCAGATGTAGGAGTACGGGCTGGAGGGGGTGGGTGGCTTCAAGGGGTGTTTCGACGTCTTGTAAGGATTGGTTGGAGTGGGTTTCGTGGTGGTTAGAGTGGGTGTCGGGGTGGGAGGGGTGGAGGGCATGATGGTCTTTGGGGTGGGAATGGTGAGGGACGGTGTGTTGTTGTTGGCCGCAGGGGTAGTGGTCGTTGGTGTCGTGGTGGCCGGGGTACGGTGGACGGTGGGCGGGGATTTGGGCTGGGGTTTGGACTTGGCCTGGAGAATCTTGTTGAAATGGTTGCCGGGGGTGGATGGTTTGGATTTGTTTTTTTTGTTTTTGGTTTTGTTGATGAGCGGTGTGAGGGTGGAGATGGGAACGTGGTTCGGGTCTTGGTGGGAGAGGCGGTTTTGGTGGGCGAGGGGCAGAGCCATGGTGGATGGGAGTAGGGAGGCGAGTGTTAGTAGCGACGTAATAGGCGTAACAATTTTTGGACAAAATAGAAATTGTGAGCCGATCTGAATATGGATAGTGGTGGAGGTTGGTTGGGATTGGTGTGGTGTTGGGTGGGCCTGGGGGGTTTGGGGGTAGTGTGTGTTAGTGTGTACTGATGGGGGTTCGGTGGCACGGGGCATCTGTTTTTGGCTTGCGTTTAAGGGTTCGGTTGTTCGTTGGTGTCGGGTGGTGTCTAGGGGGTGTCTGGTTGGGCATCCGGTGGGCGTCGGAGTGCATCTGGTGTGGGGCGTGTTGGGTGTACGTGGATGGGGATGGTGTCGTTGGCGGGTGGCGCTGTGTCTGGTTGGTGTCATGATGCATCTGGTTGGGGTCGAGTTGGGTGTACGTGGTGGTGGATTGTGTTGGTGGGGAATGTTCTGGCATCTGGTTGGTGTCGTGTTTTGGCTGGTTGGGGTTGGGCTGGAGGATGGATTCTGGTTGGAGTTGGGGGAAAAGATCGGATCCGGTGTCAGTGTGGAGGTGGCAGTAGGATTGGTGTCAGAGGTGGGTGGTTGGGTGTCAGCGGGCATCTGGAGTGGTGGTTGGGGCGGTAGGGGGAATGTGGATTTGGTGTCGGCGCAGGTGAGAAGGGGATGGCGTCTGGTCGGGTTTGTTTGGTACTGGTGGTTGGTGATGGGCTGAGGGGGACGTGGAAGTAGTGGGCATCTGGTAGATGTATGTTGGGTTTGGCTGGGCCGGCTGTTGGGTGTCGGTAGGTTGGGACGACGTGGTTGAGGGATGGTGTCAGTGGGGCAGCTGGGAGTGTGATCGCTGGTGTAAATGGAGGGGGGTGAAGGGAACTGGTTCTGGGGACAGGGTGGGGGACGGCGGTGGGAGAGGGAAGGATGGCGTCTGGGGGGTGGGGGGATGGAAGTTTGGTTAGGTGTTAGGGACCATGGCGTGTTGGGACGAGGGGGAGGAGAGGAGCGGTGGAAGGGAAGGGATAAGGGCGATGATAATATGGGTGGAGGCCGAGGGTTGGGAGGGAGGAGACTGCCAGGAGGGAGCGGGGAGTCGAAGGGGTGTGGTGCTGGAATGGTGGGGGAATGGAGTGCCGTGCGAGGGCCAAATCGTGCCGGAAGGGCCGGTTCGAACGGCGGCTTCCGGGGCCGGTGCACTCTCATCGTAGCTACCAGGAAGTCGACTGGGTGGCTTGGGTTTGGTTGGGTCTCGCTGATGCGTCAATCGTTTCGTCTATCGTCGTTTCGTCTCGATGTTCTTGAGTTGCGCTTTCTCTTTTTTGGTTGTAACAGTAATCAGGAGAGGTGTGTGTTGGGAAAAATGAAGCCTGCCATGGTGTGACGGTGTGACAGCGCTGTCAATCACGATATATAAACATATTATCCTCATATATAGTGGATATTGAAAGGACTACACAAGAAATCAGAGTCGTTGGCCATATTTCATTCATTCATAGATGGATATGGTTACGTAGAGAAGTATGGGCATTAATTTAGAAAATGTACAGATAATCACTATTGTAATCTGGGACCAATAAATTCATATCGGGGTGAAATAAGGAAATCTTTATCGGAAGAATGAAGATTCGTACAATGAAGAATCGGTTTATATGAGAATTCCCAGCTTGGTTTTATGTTGGAAATAAGTATTAAATGAAAATATAGACAAAAATATGGTCTTAATGAAGGCATGTCGGGCTTACACGTGTAATAGTCAATTTGTAGTATGCATTTTGACTCATGAAAACTCATTTGTAATTTGTAGAAGACAAATGGGGCGTAAAATGGCCAATTTTGACAAGATGTGCGATGTGTCTGACACAAATCCGACATATTGACCTACGCCATTCGACAAATCGACTAATGGGACATAATCGCAGAAGGGTCGCAAATATGCCTTTGGGGGACAAAAATGAGAGACGGGGGACGATTTCTGAACGATGGTGTCAAATTTTGCATGGAGAGTTTTCAATGGAAAAGTCATGAATTGGTGCGGTCCTACCATTGCCATTGTCGATATGACTATTAGTACGATGTATCTGCAGAAGGCCGTCATCAACGGCATCATGGAGGAGGCGTATGAGGACGATACCTGAGACGGACACATAAATTTTTTTTTCGAAAACAAAACGATAGGAAATGATAACTCGTTAGGAAATTCAACGCTAGAAAAGAACGATGGGGTGTGAAATCGGACAAATTACAAATGAAAATGCGACTCGTCCATTTGTGGAATGCGCAATTTGTTCAAGGTTCCTCGGTCGACGTAAAGTGACGTCTTAGACGTTGGACGTGACGTGACCAGGGTCAGCATGTCACGTCTCCCAAAATCTATTGACGTAGACGCGACGTTGAAGAAAAGAAATCTACCTTTAGTATACTGCCACCCATGCCACTCCTTACGTTCATTTTAAGTGTGTTTTAGCAATCCTGATGTAACAATTGACAAGGTAACAGGTAACAAGCATGCAGATGCATTTGTCCCCACACCCCGTGATCTCTTACACAACACTGAGATGTCTGGCGGGACTCACTAGCCAATCAACAACATACACACGTAACACTAGAAGACATTCGTCTGCCTATTTGGTGTCATCAAGCATAGTAAGGCAAAGGAAGAGGCAATAAGGATGAAGGATGGAGGGGTCTTCAGCACCAGCAATACGGAGTAGCAACAATAGCTTCAACTATGTGTATTAATGCAAGTATCTATCGTAGTCATATCCGCTGTCAACGTCTCTCAGCGTCTCTCAACGTCTACGTCTACGTCCACCGTCAATCCGTCACGTCCACGAAAATCCATTGACGTGACGTACGAGGAACCTTGATTTGTTGGGTAACAGCACCATTTCAATCAAAGAGACTACCTACCTAATACATTCGTTTCCGATTTAACGAGTGCCTTCAGATGCGTACAACACAGCTCTATGATGTACACCGCATTCTTGATCGAAGGGAAATGAGCAAATAACAAGAGAAGCACACTTGCTTGTCCAAAGAAGTTGATCGAATCTGACGAGTATCGCACAGAGAGTCGTGAAAGGGACTACCTACACCGTGTTGTATCGTTGATCATGTCGATTTTTGATGAAATCATGTCCATCGCCACGGAGATGAGGGAGGAATCGACTTTGAGCAAACGCCGAGAAGCTGGGCGTCGGCTGGAACAGCGACTGTCTTCAGCTCGAGTACGACAACAGCTGGTGACCGAGGGAGGACGCAATGGCCATCACGCATTGGCGGAAGTATGGAGATACATCGTGAGCAATTCCATCGCATTTGTGGAAAAGATTGCCGAGTCGAAATCAAAGTTGACAAAAGCCGACATTCTCATTGCATTCTCGATTGTGAAGTGCTGTGATCTTCCCGAAGATTCCTTGTCGTCGCATGAAGCAATGATTCACGGGAATTTCCGACTTTCTCGAAAAGAGGTAAAGGCAGTTATCAATTTTTGCCTACGGCTTCTGAATGACGACGAAGCGATCGGCGTCGCAGAGCTCGACCTGCTGGATATGCTCGCCTTTCTTGCAGGAAACCGGGGATATATGGCTTATCTCAGATCACAGAACGAAATTCAGGTCATCTTGGTAGAGGTCGAAAAAAGAATAGCAGACGGCAGTCTTTCGCAGAACGTTCAACAGAAAGCTGCCATTATATTTCACGATCTCTGTACTTGTATCGGTAATCTGGGTCTGGAGATGACATCTTTGGTTGCCGGATGCGTGAAAATGGTGTCTTTGTGGTGTCGAAGCCCCAACTTATTGAATGACAGCAGCTCGTTTGCCTTGACTTCACCTCTTCTCGCGGGTCTTACAATTGTTTTGCAAAACAATGTGGAACAAGCTGTCGCCGCATTGTCTCGGTACGGTCGAGCAATCTTCAAGCACGCAAAATATCGCTACCAAAGCGTGCCAGATCGGGGACAAAGACAAGTGCTGAATCAGTACTTCATATGTCACCTGTAAGTATCTTCGGGCCACATGTCAATTTCTCGAAGTCCGTTTCTGAACATGCCGCAGAATTGTTGCGCAGACAGCTGGCGAATTTAGTGGTCTCCTTCCTGGAGATCTCGGGGACCTTGGAGAGGCCACTCTGACCCAAAGGCAGATTGGTGACCTGCTGCAGCTTTCCATGGATCGAAGCGGAGAAGTTTCTGTTTCATCACGGCCCAAGGATCAAGGAACCGAAAGATTGGACGAAATACAGAAGACCCAATTGGAATTGACTGCTCGATTGATATCATGTGGGCAACGACTGGCTCTTTGTCGACTTGAGCAAGAGAACATGGGAAACCTAAAACAACTCATGTTTAGTATGATCGACAATTTACCAAAGTTTGATGACCTTCCACGCTCGGATGACGTGAGAGAAACCTTTGCACCCAGCCCTTCTTCCGTTGTTGCGCAGACTCCATTCATGAGCCGCGTCTTAAAAGACCTGTTTGTGGCCGCATCCGAAACATTGTCGGCGCCGTCGAGCCAACCTATCAGCTCGGATATCGATGATGGGCGTCTTCCGATCTTTGCTGCCTTAAAAGAATCGATGTTGAGCGAGGATCGAGTTTCAGTCGACCGCATTGCCACCAGATCGTTGTTGCAGATTGTGGCTGCTTGTGCCGAGGCGTTTCCATCTGGAGCATGCTGGGCAAGTCGTTCTTTTTCGTGTTGGTCTGAAATACCGTCGAAGCAGCGGGATCTTGAGTACAACAGACAGGTTCACAGCTGTGATCCTCAAGATCTTGCAGCAGTTGTCATGGTTGTTGCTCGTATCCTAGAGTCCCATGGTGACCATGACGGCGATACAGGATGCCAAAAGTGGGCTCTTCGTTGTCTCATTCGATTGGCGAAAGCCACCTCTTGTCTAACCTTGGTAACACCAGACTGTGATACAGCTATCCTTGGCAGTGTCTGGCAGACAGTGTGGTCCATCGTCTTCCGATCAGATCTTCGGTATTCCGCATGTACGGCGAACACAGGAAGCGACAGTGTAGCAGAACTAGTTTTGTGGACATTATCAGCCATAATACGAAATCTCTGCACGGATCCCCATCTTCGATGGATCGACAAAGTCAGAGGAAGGCGATCGTCTTTCCTTTATCGAAAGCAAGGCGACCTGTGGAATCTCCCAGTATTTTCATTGGTCGGTGACATATCGTCCCTGGCTCCTTTCGATGTCATCGTTTCACTCCTCCATAGCGTAGGTCTCAGTGAAGGATCTGATTCGGTTGGTCATGGTCTAAAGTTCAAGGTGCACCTTTTGAAGACTCTACCAGAATTGTCGAGGAGGTTGCGGCTCATTAACTTTTGTCTCTGTCAAATATCAACCGAAGGACAAAGTCCTTTGATCGGAGCTGCGGTAACATCGCTTGCAGCTCTTCTTCATGGTCAAGACTCAAAATGGTCGACATCTTTGCACCACATTTGCTGTGATCTCCCTGTGTTGGAGCTACCAACTATAAAACAATTTGATAAGCATACAAGTACCAACCTGTACGACATTCTGTGGAGCCATCCCAAACCTTTAATAAATGCAGATGAAAGGATTGAGCAACGAATGGATTCAGTTTCAATAGTCAAAACTCGTCTGGAAAACGCTATTTGTTTCGAAGACAAAACTCTCCGTTCTCTGGACATATTGGCGGCCTCGCAGTCTCACAATATCTCCACTTCTTTGGAGGGAGTTTTCGGGGACTTCGTTGGACGCAATATGGAGAGTATTGATGACGAGTCAACTGCCCTTGGAGAGATCCGCCAAGTTATCGAGTCTAGTCTCCTTAGGCTAAAATTTGGTGTTTGCGTGTTCATGGGTCGAAACAAGGAGTCAATATCGGACGACTGTTTCCATGGTTTGTCGCTTCAACTGAGTCAACTTCTACAACAAGTCGCTCGTCAAGTCCAGGTTGTAATCCGCGATGCCCCGAATGTATTGGATGACGTTTATTGTGTTGTCAACTTCATCATCCGCGTGACCTCACTTGAACAATTGGATCTACCAAGTACTTTGCTGGACGATTCTCAGGATTTTACATCGGAACTTGAGAAGTGGTTGGCTTTGTATGAAAACGAAGATGTGAGGATTGGATATGATCCTGTTTCTCCGAGAAAACAAAATCAACCATGTCCTGTTTCAGCGCTTGACCTCGACGATGACGACCTGGAGAATCGTATTCAAAACGAAGAAAGCTCGAGCAGCTCTCGCAAAAGAGTCAAGTCTGTGCTACAGCAGTCAAGCTTCAAGCGACCAAGGAAAGCTCTGAATGTGAAATCGCTGACACAGGTTGCGTTGAAAGTTGTTCGTTTATTGCTTGCTATGAAGCCAAACTTGCGCACAATGCGATTCATAATTGAGAAGCTTCTTGGAGTTGATCTTGACAAACCAATCGCATATTATGATTCCAACCTTGTGGTAGACCCATACCTGAGTGCATCTTTAACTCGGCTTTTTTCACCATTACTACGTTTTCACGACAGTACGGCGGGTTCTGGTGCTTCTCTTCTTTGCCGCCTTGTCTTGATGACACGGAGAAACTCGCCTCCCCATTCTCTACTACATATGTTCGGCTACCGAGAATGTGCTTCTTTTTGTCTGGACGATGGATGGAAAGGACTCCCAGCGCAAACGCAGTCTGATGCGAAAGAGTTGTTGACGATTTGGACTGAGTTGGACCCAGCAGATCGCAGGAGCTTTTCCCTACGGCCCTCCGTGAGAGCTCTTTCCATATCCACCATGTGCGAAGCTTACGCAGGTGGTGGTGACGTGATCCGTGACCAGTGGGTACAGGAGCATCCCAGACATGTAATATCGTCGTTCTATGATCGCAGTTTCCTCGTTCGCAAAGTTGCATCGGTTGGTTTGACGTTCTCACTTGAGGTTGCATTGAGACACGATCAAGTTGCTGACTCAGCAATACGAAACTTACCTCCAGTTTCAAGTCGCGGTGATTCCTTCAGGGAATGGTACAAGTCTGGGAATGGTGAGGGCGGCATACAGGACAGACAGACATGGGAGGATTCTCGTAAAGGGCTTGAGTTCTTTTGTTTATATTCCAAGGCACTTTTTGGTGGATATTCCAAGGCACAGAAGCGGCAAGAGTCGTTGCTTTTCGGCCTTTGTGAAATTGCCCATGATCGCAGCGATCTCGAAGTTGCCTGCTTTATGTTTACTGATTTTCTTGCCTTTCATTGTGGCTTTGGAACAGCAGAAATGATGTTAACAGCATCGCTCGATAGTCTTATTCAGCACTGGTGGAAAAGACAAGAAAATGGAGGTTTGTTGGAAATTCCACTTCTTTTGTCTGCGCCTAGTCTCCTTCGGTTTCTTGTTCGAACAGGTTCGACTTCATGCTTTCATGACACCAGTGACAATGTCTTTAACAACCTACGAACACATGCCGCCAACGAGTTCTTCGCCAGATATGCTCGTTACACCCTTCCTGGTCTTCTGGTATCATTGCATGACACTGGTCTTTCCGACAAGAGGCTTGTCGACTTGTGTTCAATATACGACAAAGAAGGGGACGAAGAAGAAACGATTTCTAAACTTATTCGAGGCCACATATCGAGTTTGACTGCCTTTACAAGCTTTTTGGAATGCCTCTCACCGATAGAAGAACAAATCTCCTTGAAGTTAACTGAAGTGATCCAACGTTACGGGGAAGCCCCAGGACTTGTTCAACTTAGAACACGACACATATCGTCAACAGCAAAGTATTTCATCGAGTATGCATCTACAGCTACCGATACTGCTAAACCACACGATTTCCTCTCTCGGATTGTTGATAAATTCTCTGAGCTCTCGGGTGTTGTCAGTGAGAGTGGTGTTACGGATCCTTTTCGACAAGTTGGTCTCACCCTATCTGAAGTCTGTATTGCATCACGATCCTGGACTAGTACTTTAGCCGTGGAATGGTTGGGACTACGGAGGATCCAAAACATGAAGATTTTGTGGAGCATCATATCTCGAGGCTCAGCAAGAAGGAGAACAGATTTGCAGATTGAATTTTTGTTTCTCTTGTTCTCTGATATCTGCTGTAATTGTACATCAACTCCGTTACTTGTTGAAGCTCTGAACCATTTGCGACATATTTTGGTACACCTTACTGCGGAGACGACGTCGGTTAGATTATCTCGCGATGTTGGTGTGAAGAACGAACTCAGAGTTCTTTTCTGCTCCATCCTTCGACTTCGTCAGCGTCTAGAGTCAGACGCAAAGAGAATCCCAAGCACATCGTCGACATTGCATGATATATTAGAAAGACGAGCGCGAGGTTTGGCGGTTGATATATCGTTCAGTGCGATTATGATCGATACAGAACATAGTTCTGAACAATTTGGGAATGGAAAACCAAAGGATGAAGAAGATTATGTGGAACTCATGAAATGCTCAGGCACAGTCCTCAAACTCATTGTAGAAAATTGCAGTCTTCTTGGTTTACAGAAATGTGATGTAAGAATGTCTGTACCCACGCTGCTTGGAGACGATCGAGACTATAAGATCTATTGCAACGAACTTGGGTTGGGGACGAGCATTACAGAAGACATGCACAGGGCGGACATATATCATCGTCTTACTTCGAAACGTCCATTTGTACTGGTGACCGAAAGTACGAAGGGAGGGCTTTCTCCACACCAACATCTTTTGTTGTCGGAGTTACAAAATTTGTTCTTGTATCTTTCATCAACAAAGACACAAGAGTGCGTTGGATATGAAGGAGTCCACTTACTTCGGAATCTAGCAATGATATGTTTGGGCGCTCCCGATGAAATTTGCGCTGCGGCAAGCCGCTGCATCGGAGCATTGCACGCATTTCAGGATTGTGACGAAGTTTTATCCCCTGGTAGCTCATACCTTGGTGATGATCCTGTCGTTGAGGGTCAGCTTGCAGGAGTGTTAGAAGGGAGATGTCTCGAACTATTGATCGGCATAGCAAAGTCACCCTGTGTTTCAACAGCGGTGATCGCCATGGATTCTTCGAAAGCACTTCTGTCAGGTTCGAATGGCATGGATTATAGAGAAGCGTCGGGGTCTCTTCTTCTTCACTTTGTACCTGCAACAAAAGTACGACATTCGTCCCTTGTCCTGAACGCTTTCGAAATGATGAAAATCAAGGATTGCTTTGTCACCAATGAGACTTGGATAGAGTGGTGTTGGGATGAAGCATTCTGGGTGTCTTGTCTGGACTGGCCTTTTGAAAAATGGATCTGCTATTTGGTACCGGCAATTATTAGTTGTCACTTTGGTGTTGACAACAAGAACAGCGCGAGTGGGCAATCGGGTGGATTTATATTGCATTGTCAGCGCATCTCACTCATGGAACCCGCATTCGCCGTTACCTTGTTTCCGCTTCTTATGCTGCAGCTTGTCAGTGATCAACAATCAAACGGGCAAAAGCCTCAAAGTCAAGTTCACAATGATGCGTGGATTGGCCATCCGAGCTCTCCTGTCATAGGGATGATATCGAAATGTTTCGGGGCGGTTCTAAGATCATGCGCTACACGGGAGAAGATAAATGAATCACGAGCAGTTGGTCTGATCGTGGACACTCTTGATATGATTCGGCGTCTTCAACAACATCGATTTCTAGTGTCGACGGCACACATTCGAAACCCAGCCACATTGAAGGCTTTCAGGGACTCAGTTGGAACATCCAAATCTCCATCTCAAGAGGCTTCGTCCACCAAAACGGAAGACTATCCTTTAACAAGGGACCCTGTCGAATGGAGAGGGATCCCTTTCGGCGTCGGGCTCTTTATCAATGGACGTCATCTCGCTGAAGCCTGCTACAAGGTGAAGAAATATTGTTCCGCTCTCTTTTACGCAGAGAACTACGCTGAATTTCTGTTTGGTGGTTCCACACTGAGCTTCAAAAACGCAATCGAAGAATTAAAAGCAGGGAGCAGAGAGTTATTGTCGTCCGATATAAGCGGTTATCATCTATCTGAGTCAAGATTCCCGATAACGAAGCAATCGTTAGTCATTGAAGCCAAGAGCCTTTCCGAATTAATGGCTGGATGCTGCAAAGCCTTGGGTGCAAATGATCAATTGGATGCTCTTGTTGCACAAGTCTCAGATGTGATGTTATTGGAAGAGCAATCAACGCTTTCGCTACAACAAGACTTCAAAAACAGTTGGTGTCCATCGCGAGTATTGAGACAGGTCGATCCAGACATGAGCTCTGGGCATCTTTCAGAGGGAACCGAGTTAGCTTTCGATAGCCTCTCGAAGTTAAACTTGTTCGGGACACTACAGACGAGTTTAAAGGGATTTGCATGTTCCACAAGTGACCCTGTTGCCGGGGACAGACTAAAGGAAAAGTGGTTCGAAGCCTGCCTTTTTGGAAACAGTTTGGAAACTCAAAATGGTGCATCTTTTTCTTATGATCAGTTCTCCTCGGACAGAAGTGCAGGGTTTTGCGAAAGCATTCTCACCGCCTTAACATCATTTACTTGCGACGACTACAACATCTCCCGTATTCATATCGAGGATGCTAGAGTTTCAACATTTGACGATATCGCAGAACTCGTAGCATCAGAGGCATCAACGCAGTCTAGTTCTATCCTCGTTGACAAATTGCGTTGTCTGAACAACCTAGAGAAAGTGCTCGCGACACAAGGGAACAGTGAAGGAATACTTGGGTTCTGGGAAGAAAACGACGCAACTGGGGCGATCTTGGAAAGAACGATTGAGTTTCCCAGGCGTCAGCCCTTACAACCGTTTACGAATCGTGTCCAAGAGCTTGTTTTACAACATATCTGTTCTAGCCAAGGGGAATCGGGATCTCCAGCCTCTAAGGTTCTTTCTTCTCTGCTTTGGACAAACGCCAACTTTTCATGCAGCAAGGGGAAAGCGGCTGAAGCGCATCATACGTTCCGGAGGCTTTCCGCGATTCATGGCAGTGCATTTGGTACTCCTGAGTTCTTCCAAGTTCGTCACCTAGAGGCAAGGATTCTTCAATTGCAAGGCGAATTCTCATCGGCAATACGTCATGCCTCGCAAAGCATAGACCGTCTATCGCGAGTACAGCTGAATCGAAACCATGATGAAACTAAAGCAGATCTCATGCTCTGTTGCGGAAGATGGATGGCAACCCATCGTGTGGATTCAGCGGAAAAGATCCTTGAGAATTATTTGAAACCAGGTTTGGAACTTGCAAGAAGAATTCATGGCTCTGGTTCAACGACAAAATCTGCTGAGAGAGTAACCGAAGCATGCATCGCGCTAGGTGACCTTGTTTTCAACATTTACCAAACCGTCGCTGCAAGAGTAAAATCCCCAGAATGGGAAAAGGCCGGTATGAGTTTAGAGACAAGAGAAGCTGAGTACAGGGAGTACGACAAGATTGTAAAAGGTCAGCCAAAGGGAAAGACATCCAAACAAGATTGGGACCAGTGGCTCAAAGACCTACTTATTTTTATGATGAACCTTCAGCGAGACGTACGGCAGATTCGGAGTGAGCGAAAGAAGATAGAAAAGTCCATTGACGAATACAAGGATCTCGCCTTTCGAACATTCATCGAGGCATTGTCTGCAGCTGATGGCAGCTACAACCTCATGTCAAAATATGTCTATCGGATGGTTGAAATTTGGCTGTCCTCGAAGAACGAAACGACTGAAGAGGATATTTTCTTGTTCGATTCGATCCCCTCCTACAGATTCGTCCAACTATCGAACCAACTTTTTTCCAGACTCACACGGTCAAACCTTCTATTAAAGCGGTTGACTAAACGACTTTGTTCTGATCATCCATACCATTGTCTTTCTCAAATGATCCGATTATGCAATTCGCCTTCCAACGACCGAGATAAGGAAAAAGCGAAAATTGCAAAAGAGACGCTTCATTCGATTAAGGATGAAAGTCCCGAATTTCTGGCCCATCTGACCGAAAACTATGAACACCTTTTGGAATCCTATGTGTATCTCGCTGAGGTAAATTCAGACACCTTCTCTCGTGGGAACACAAAGAAGATTGGATTCTCTACTGTTTACACAGGGAAGGTCACCCGCCTTGATCATTGCGTGGGAAGAGGTGGCAGGCGAAAGCGATGTCCACCATGTGTGTTGACTTCTCCCCCATCATTGCGTTCGCAATGTGACTACGGTGGTGGTATCGACGACCCCGTTGGTGGCGAACGTATTGAAAGGTTTGATGACCATTTCTCTATTGCCGACAGTGGCATCACGCGCCCGAAAATAGTGAGATGCATTGGATCGAAAGGCGGGCGATTCAAGCAACTTGTTAAAGGAGGTGTAAGTAGTGCAGCTGTCGTGTTTTAACGTTCAGCGTAAAAGCACGTTTCTCAGTTGTTCTTTCTTCCAGGATGACGTTCGAGGCGATGCGGTGATGCAACAAGTTTTCGAATACGTGAACGCATTGTTTGCTGAAGAGAAAACGGGAAGAGACAAGAATCTCAGAATTGTAACCTACAACATCCTTCCTACATCACCCACAACAGGAGTAAGTTCAAATTTGGTATGGGAATGGAAAGTCCTCTCGAATTACTTACGTCGTTGGTTGACAGGTTCTTGAATGGGTCGTTGATACTGTAAGTCGCTCAGATCCGGTGACAAGGAATTCTTACGCTTTGACTCGCTGACTAATTCATTTCGGTTTCCTTTCCATGTAGCTTCCGTTTGGCGACTACCTGAATGACAGAGGCAAGAATAAGGTTGGGGCCCATTCAAGATACTATCCTGGAGAATGGGGATCATATCTCTGTCGAGAGTACTTGAAGAACGCTCCGCGGGCTGAAAAGCGACAAGCATTCGAGACTATATGCAAGTTTCACTCACCAGCATTCCGATTTTTCTTTGTTGAAAGGTTTGTTCGGTCGTCGCGAGACTGGTTCGAAGCAAAGACTCGCTATACTCGCTCCGTTGCTGTTACCAGCATCGTTGGTCATATTCTAGGCATCGGGGACCGCCATTCGAACAACCTCTTAGTTCACCAGAGAACAGGTGAAGTAGTTCATATCGACTTCGGCATAGTGTTTGAACAAGGGAAGCTACTCCAAGTCCCCGAAAGAGTACCATTTCGATTGACCAGAAACATTGTTGACGGCTTCGGCCCAACAGGTACAGAAGGCAGATTCACTACAACAGCTCTTCAAACAATGAGAGCACTTAAGCAAAATGCGGAAGCTTTATTGACAATTTTGTCGGCAGTCACTGCGGATCCCTTGTATCGGTGGAGCCTGAACCCAAAAGTCGAAAGGAAGAGACGCGAGATACTTGGAATTGGGAGGTCGTCTACCGGGGTCGACCTTGGGGAAGAGGATGGTCGAACGAGTGGCCCCGAAAACACGAATGAAGGCGCCACCCAGGCCGTTCGGAAAGTACGAGAAAAATTAAGTGGCTACGAGGATGGAACTGCAGGTGAACAGCAGAGCACCGAGGGTCAAGTTCACTTCCTAATCAATTTGGCAAGCGACGTAGAGTCACTTAGCCACATGTATCCAGGGTGGGCACCATGGTGCTAGATCTCCAGTCGAAACTGTGTCGTTCCGGTAACGAATAATCCCGAAAGCGGTGAAAGGGCATCCCTGATCAAATGTGTTGACTTTGACCTTACCTAGGATCATCTCCTAAGAGGACACACTCCCTGTCGATTGCTGGTTTGGTGAATCCAATATATTACTATGAGAAGGTCTAAGGCCTAGATTCGTATTGCAATCTCGCTAGCTAGCTCTAGAAATTACTCCTCTTGGTGCCTCACCCCTGATATCACCCCCTGGGGGTGAGCCTATGCACGATTCAACGAATCTCCGAGGTTGGAGTCGGGGGGCAAAAAACGCGAGGAACACACGTGGATCATGGCCGAATTTTTTTCGGTTCATATGTAATTCGGAAGCCAGAAGCCTAAACAAAATGCGCATTCCAGATCTCTCAAAATCGGTTAGGGCAATGCCAGTTTTGTCGGTTCAGCGTGACTTGAAAGGGCACACATTTTCATCTTGTTGGAAATCAGGAGGTCATTCCATTGATTGAAACTCGTTGTGCAAGAAGCAACACTTTTCACCTGTGTGTGTAGCCAGTCTTTACCATGGTATTTGGCCCAATTCGACGTCGTTTACGCAACAACAACAAACTCTCTGAGCCGTCCCCAGCAAGGATTTCCGTTGCGCATGGCCAGGTAAAGAGAACAAAACAACCCAGGACTCACCAACACTCTCGGACAGTCGACGCACTCACAACGTTTCCTCGCTCTTTCCTCCCGGCAGCCAGTGGATTTTGACGGCTCGGTTTCTACAGATGGGGACTCAACAGCAGAGGACTCCAGAGCTGGCCAACTCGATGATGTGGATGCTCCATCTTCTACAAATACACCCTCGGCTCCATTTGATGTGCTGGTATCAGGAAAACGAGTGGTTACCAATGGTCACCTAAGACTCACAAAGAACAAACATGCTCCAATCCTAATTGAACAAGTGGCGGACGAATCTGAAAGCACTCCGATGATGTCTCGTTCTAAGTTTGGTTGTTATGCGGCAGCTTTTGAATGTCTAAACCTGCCCTAAGAAATATCGAACTGGCCGAGCACACTATTAGATCGTGTCTCCGAGAATATATGGGGGATGAGAAGTTCTCGGGTGGGGCGACCATCACAAAAATCACATTGCTTACCTTAATTTCTATAGAGGTTTCCAACCTTCATGAATAGCAACTATACCTCCCGTAAGATTCGTGTATTTTGCCTCTCTAAAACCTGTTCCTCGGATTCTGGCCAGAAGTCCCTTTTGGTTTGGAAATTTTCGTATACTTTCGACAAGATACTGATACGAAGCTCGATCCTTGGCAATTAACTCACCCATAGCAGGTATTACCTTAAACGAGTATGTCTCATAGACTTGTGCCAAAACGGGGAGGGTTACTTGCGAAAATTCAAGACACATGAAACGACCGCCTGGTTTCAGGACACGAAGTGCTTCCTGAAGGGCCAGATCAACATTTGTGACATTGCGAAGACCAAACGCTATAGTATACAAATCAAACGTGTTGTCTGGAAATTCCAGAGACTGCGCATTGCCTTCAACGAATCGTAAACTTCTGGACTCGTCCAGGAGCCGGTCCCCGAATTTGGAGCGCGCACGTGCCTCTCCAACTCGCAGCATTTCTGGATTAATGTCGCAAACTGTCACCGATATGGGATCTTGGCCACTGCTTTTGGATCTTTCCACGCACCCAGCCGAATCGACAAAACGAAAGGCCACATCTCCAGTACCACCAGCTACATCCAGAATATCCAGCCTCATATTGGTGTTTGTGCGTGCATGACGGGCCATGGCCGCCACATTCGATGTTTCCAATAGGTAGTCTTTCCACAGACGATGTAATCCTCCTGACATCACATCATTCATTACATCGTAAGTATCAGCGACTTGGTTGAAGACTTCCTTGACTTTCCCCTCCTTTTCTCCCACTGGCACCTCGGTGAATCCAAAATGCGTAGAATCATGGGATATATACGGAGGAGGTGGCTCTGAAGAAAATGAGCGCGCGGCAAAGTTCAGAGGTGTCCATCTTGAATGCCTTGAAAAGTTGTTGATCGAAAAGCGGCATGACTTTACTCTTGGGACATGGGACGCGAACCAGCTCATCCTGTGGTGGGCACTGGAGAATTACGACGAAGGCGAAACAAGTGAACAAATGAACAGAAAAGTTGCTCAACAGTTGCTCTTCGTATAGCTTATTGTTAATTTGACGGCTGGATAAGGATAGTATTCCGCCTCGATTCAGCTGTTCGTTTGGCACTTTATGTGGCCATGGTGGTGGTGGCAAGTGATGCGAAGTGTGGGCGAACGCGTGCTGAGCAAATAAGCGATTCTTAAGCGACCCAATCCTTTACCGGTCGCTCTTCTGTCTGCATGCGTGTCCTGAGTTCTGATAACGGCATGACGATGAGGTATTCGACGAAGGTTGTTGTCATGTTCTCCCGTTTACTACCTCTGTTGATTCTAATCGCTGGAGTAGATGGCTTCAGTGTTGTGTTTATGGCCAAACGTGGCAAAGGAGGCCTGAAAAGGAGATTGAACGATTCCGTCGACGGCCGAAAGAAGAACAACTCTTCATCAGATGCAAAATCGGCCAATCAGGGTCGGGGACAAGAGATCACGGGCGTCACACTACCAGCAGAGGGCAAAGTGCAAGGTTGGGAGTTTGGAGAAGGTGTCCGATTAGCATGTGCTAATGTTCGTGGAACATACTATGCTGTGCAAGTGAGTGGTATTGAAATGAATGAGCAATAACAGAAGAACAAGCAATGGTTGTCTAAATATGCTTTCTTTCGGAATACAGGGACAATGTCCTCGATGTGGCTTTGATTTGTGGCAGGGTGACATAATTGCGGATGATCCTGGGTTTGACGATCTACCTCGATTGGCGTGTCCAACATGCTCCACAACGTTTGGCCTGTCTTCAGGAAAGAAAGGACCACCTCTGCGACGCACTGGTTTACAAGCTTTCGTGGGCAATCTAGCCAAACAAGCTACCATCGGCGACTCTGAAAAAGATGCCACCGTGTTCCAAATAACCAGGGACGAAGATGGACGTGTGTTCTGTAGAGAGAAGTAGCCAAACATCTTCGTGCTAGTTGCTGCTTTTGCTTACCTTCTTTTTGTTCTTTTTGCGACTTTGGATCTTACGAGCTGATGCTACCAGGGCTCGTGCTCTTTTCAATGTATCATCATCCATGACCTTATCCTGAGGTCTAGGTCGCTTTTTAGAATCCTCTTTTGGTTGTTCTCTCTGCTCGGTCACTTCTTCCTCTTCTATCCTCGACTCCTTCTCGTTTGCCTCTCCATCTGCTTCTGTTTCAGTTGCTTCATATGGAGAAGAATTATCTAAGGGGGAGCACCATACTGCCAGACACGTGACGCGAGCACCAGTTCCAAGTTGTACTCCATCAATAATGTCAACTGCCAGATCATCTGAATCGTCCGAAACCTCCTCCTGTTCCTCACTTGAAGGCTCTTGGTCAATTTCGTCTGTCGAGATCATTCGAATTGCCCCACGAAGATCCATGAGGCTTACTACCCCTGCACTGTTTGCTGTTACGACGTATCCCATCCCAACGGACTGGATGCATTTAAAACGTTCTTCTCCTGCGACGGCCCCGTCGACGGGTTCAATGGCCATGATAGCACGGCGCTCTTCCTTTTTGTCGTGCTCCACTGCAAGAACAGGGAGAGAGCCATCGTTGCACGCCGCCGCAACAAACATTCCCTGCTCCACTGAAAAGAGGCAGACCTGGTTGACTCGCGATGGAAGATCAACATCCAGCAGGTTCTGACCACTAGAAACATCGCGAACAGTTATATGATTTCCGTAGCAGAAGGCATATGCTTGATCTCCAGTTTCGTCGGGCGTCCATACAATGTTGGAAATTGCATCATACTGTGCCTTTCCATCTTTTGCTATGGATGGTCGAATCTTTGAAACGAATGCAAGCCGACCCTTTGTCAAGTCCCATAGTTTGAGCTTTCCATCAGACTCGCCCCCCGTCAGAGCCATTTTTCCACTTGGATGAACAGCTATACACGCAACGCCACCATCGTGACCTGGCAAAACGTGTTGAACAGACCAGTCTCGTTTCTTAAAGATTGCAAGTTTTCCTTCTGAGAAACCCACCAGACAATGGGTACTACCTCGAGGATGAGGATTGCTGAGTGATAGATCCAACAGCAACGGAGGAGCAAAGGCCGAGCACACTGGTGTCCCAAACTCGGCTGGGGTTTGCACTTCCCCAGATGATGTTATTCTTTTTGCAAAGTCATGCGTACGAAGGACTTCGTCGTACCCACAAGATAACACCGTCCCAGGAATATTTTGAGAACTTCCTGCAGACTTATCGTCGTTTGAGCTTTCCTTTCGTGTTTCGAGATGTGGCTGGGCCATTGTCATACTACGAACGCTCCCTTCATGAACTGGAGTCGCAAAGACAATTTTGAACTTTTTGGTTTTACGGTCCATTTCCCATCCTGCCATGACGCCATCTTCAGGATAAAAACGAATGAGACAATGAAAACGGGTGCATCCACTAGAAGTAAGAGCTTCAAAGACACTCACCATAAGATCCAAGGGCGACCATAAGCTTTGCGAACGGAAGCGCTTCACGGCTAGACGTAGACGCCATGGTCGTCTTGTTTTATCTGTCGATCTTCACAAAAAATAATTGGTTGTGGCGAAAGAGCGAACGGATGTGCGACTTCTTCTCATCAATCACAGGCGACCAAATGAAATTTAGCCACATAGACTCTACTACTAGTAGCTCCCTCATCCTCAATCTAGCGGCTTCCTAGTTGACCTTGTTCAAACCGGCTTTAGCAGCAAGGGACAGTGCCGGTGAGATCAATATGTCAAAGAACGCAAATGTGCATGGAACTCGCCCGTTCAACTGGTTCGACTAATTTGATCACGTAGTTTAGGTATGAAACTATCAACATCCGGCAGAACTGGCCCTTCTCTCCTACCCAAAACTTATGGAACACCCACCCTGGGTTTTGAGAAAAAAGAGAAGTCTTTTCTGTGATCACGGCTTTGGCCTTGTTGCTACGCGGAGCGCGAGCCAAAGAGCCCCCACTGCAGTTGTCACTATGGCTGCTGTCCCAGCCTGACGGCGCAAACGTGCAAACACAGATTCATTGGCCGCTCGGTAGGTGTTCAGTTCATCAGCATCGATGCTCTTTCCCACGTAAAAGCCCAGACCAAACACAACGAGGTGGGAGGCGATCAATGAGCGGACAAGAGCTGTCATGTTATTCCAATGCTGTCGGTCAACGAGAAATGAATAACAAAAAGATCTTGATTCTCCCTCTCATCTGTCAGTGCACAGGATGACGTCAGCTCCTATTTTTGACCCCAAAAGCCACAAAATACAAAATTTGCTTGTCAAAATTTTGTCTACTGAGATTTTTAGAGTCAATCCTCTATTGGTCATAGAGTACATCCGAATTTCATAGTGTTTTCTTTTCTTTGCTCACATCTCTCTCTTCCTTCATTTCAAGGAGTGTCAGTCCGTTGTGTCGTGGTGTTCGACGAAGATACCCCAAGAACGAAACATAAATCCAGAGAAGAATCATGCAATCTCCCCTTTTATCGGGCGAAGACGCAGATGCGACGCCGTCTCTGAGTGCAGGACCACCCCTGGTAGAAGAGTCGGAATTCTCCCGCCTTATTGCTCAAAGAAGTCCACTAGATGCTTTGGCCGAGCGGTTTGAAGAAGGAAACTCGGGAGCTATCCCATCAAACTTGCTGTTTCTGGATGTGGGACCCAATGATTTAGTCCACGGACGATGCTCCAGTGCCATATCGGTGATACCAGCCCGTGGGCCCTTTACGACAGCCATTGCAGGCACACTGGCCATCCTCCATTTATTTTTTGTTTGGGCGGCCTACACATCCGACATTTGGGCAGAAAGTCGAGTTCGAATTTCGATTGCCTGGCAGGAGCAATATTTGCCGCTTCTCAACGATGCCAAAGAGACCGTGATTCATTCGACTAATCTTATGTCGTTATTACAGGATCTCAATGCAAGCCGAAACTATCTTCTCATGTTTCTTTTATGGTCGGTTTCGCTGCTACTTCCTTGCGCCTTCATGATTGTAAGTCCAACTTTCGTTCTTGCTGACAGCATGTCACCGATTCTATATGCAAGTCGAAGTCGATCATGGACAGGAAGAGGGATTCTAGAGTGTTTGATGAGATGGGCTCTCTTCACATTCTACGTGATTATGCTGTTGAGTTTGGCCACGTCGTTTATAGAGTTGCAATGGACCGATACAACAATTCAAGCCGGAAATCGTGCTCGTGGTCCCCTGGCAGCATACCTTGTAGGTATCACCTGCGCAGTAGCTCTTGCTGGGCTGCTTCGATCTCCACCGGCTTCAGGGGCAATCGGATCAACTGTTGAGGAAGCCGAAACAAGCAGTGGCATTGCACTTGTCCGCTCTCCTCCACCACATGCATTTCAACACCCATGGATGCCAATCAACCAAGAGGACCAGCCCGCTATGACAGTTCTGGAGGAAACATCGCAAGAGCCCTTTGACCGGAAACGTGAAGAACCTACTCCGAGTGGGTTATCAACGCCTGATCTCGTCCCCGAAAATGATGGCGGCGAAGGAAAGAGCTCTGATCTTTCTTTTTGGAAGAAGTTTGCTGCGTTCCAATTCGGCTTATTGTCAGTCATCCTATGGATTCCAGTGGTATATCTACCATTTGTCCACATCTCTTATGGGGGTGTGGCCACTAACTTTCTCTCCGAATCAACTTTGAGACTTTATGTTTGGGATATATCTTTCTCTCTCTGGCGGCAAGGGGTTGAATTTGGAACTCCGATTTGGATTCTTTTGACAGCGAGCTCTATTCTTCTATTGACAACAATGGTGCTCCCACTTCTCGCCTCGTGTCTAGGTGTTGTCGCATGGGTTGGAGAAGGTGAACTGTCGACCAAGTGTTATGCATGGCTGTTCGCGTGCAACCCGGCCTTGGGCGGTACAGTCTATGCAGTAGCAGTGTTAGCGATGACGCATGCTTTGACGCCTCTAAGTCAGTCTCTACTGAACCAAGAGAGCGCTGGTATATGCCAGAAATTCAGCGATATGACAGGTGAAACGTGCCTCGATGTGAGCGCCACACCCCTTCCGGGAATATGGTTCTACTTTGCTCAGTCCATCATGTTGGAGCTTTTTGTCCTTGTTACTCTGAAATGGTGTTAGGAAGAGATGTGGTCCGAAGCTATACTAAGCGGGTTTGTACTGATGCGGAGAGCTCCCCGCATGTCGATTGTGGAAAGCGCACAAGCGTGGGAAACTCACAGACTCGATACTGGATGGCATTCACGCATACAAAGAGAGACTCGTTTCACCAATAAAAAGACAGATAATGGTTATTGTCCTTCCTTTTCAATGTGGTTCCTTGTTGCTTTCAACGAATCTTCAATTCCTCTCCAAACTATGGTAAAAAGGATCGACTGGAGTGCGTTCGTTGCCAATCTAGTACGTAAACCTCGTCCGAAAAGTCCTTTCCATCCATCAGCCGCCAGAATCTTGCGGATTATACCCGAGTAGCTCGATGTGCTCTTGGAGCCACTCACTTGCTTCATTGTTTTCACGACCCGGAATACATTTGCCACAATATCGCTAGCGATGCTTGCGACAAATCCAACGAAAGCATTCCTCAAAAGAACTGAAGGAATAACTCTTTCGATCCAAGTTGCGGTCGTCATCATGTTATATGTCAAAAACCAAGGGTAATATGAGGCAACGCTCATAACAGCAACAGCAATTGCTCCCTCATACAACACAGCAAAATTTCCCTTCTTCAGGCAACGAACCAAATTTTGAAATCCCTCTGTCGAGTCCACTTGCAGTACTGTCTTCATGGTATCAATAGGCATGAGAACAATCCTCACCAACCCAAAAATAATACTCGAGACCATAGTAGTCAATCCTGGGCCCCACAACTTTGTTTCGTTGAAATTTCCGAGAAAACTCAACACCCCTTCGTTGGCCGCAACGCCTGCAAACTTTGCAACAGGAGCTTGAACAAGTGCAAACGATAATCCTCGATACAGCCGTCCGACACCTCCACTCTTTAACAGAATTTGAAGCGCTTGGTGAAAGGTTGTCCCATATCTGTATTGGTAGTTCGTGATTGTTCGAAGCCACATTAGGGCGAGCACTTGAACTACCCCAGCCACTGCACCGGAGAATCCGCCTCCCATGGCCCGCTTTCCAGCCTTGGCCAGAATTTGACTCATCGTCAGCTTTGAACTGTGGGCACTAAGATTTGGTTTCAATGCCGTCTCATTCTTGTTTTCATCAGTAATCGAATCCGGCTGTTCTGAAGAAGTAACTACAACCGCGTGTACAACAAAGCTGCTGTGCCGTTCACTTCTGCCAGCAGGATCAAAATCACACCATGGAAACACCTGAACAACAAGGAAAAGAAGTGATATGAATTGATGAGGAGTTGGCAAACATCTTCGTAGTCTCCGCTTTCTGTATAAGCTTGTTTGAATACACCTGGTTGGGGCCTTCTTCAATGTCATGGTCATCAAGAGACCATTGTCAAAATCGTAAAACTCTCCCCAATTCCCCCAAAAGAGTCTGGTAGCTAGGTTTACTATGCTCCTTTGACTTTTTGGTAGGAGTAGAGAATACGGATACTCCTAGCTAGTTCCTCGGCGCCATGGTAGTAAGAATAAGAAGTGTTTGAGAACAATGAACACACCTATCTACATTTATTCCTTTCATTTCTTTTTTGCGCTTGTAGTCTTGGAATCTGGCGCGTCATTGTTCTTGCCACCAGCACTTCCTTGTGACATTTGCATTAGCCGTAGGTAAATAGACCTTGATGTATTCGCGAGGAAGAACGCAAATGCCTCCACTAGCCTCGACAGCTTTGCCTAGATGACAACAGTGAGAATACATCTACGAAGACGGATCACCGATGTTCGCTTTTCGTGCTAAACTTACCTTCCAATTTTCGTCGATGGTGAATTCCGAGTACTCTGCTGTCTCGTAGAGCTGGAGAAGATTTTGACGTTGTTCGGTGAAGCAACTCGGAAAGAAACCAGGAAAGAATCTTTGAATGGCACCAAAAACCAAAACATGGCCTACTGGTGACAGCGGAATCAACAAGATAATGACAAAGGGTATAAACGTCAGTACATCCTTGAACGTGCGCCTAAAATGGTCGAAGAAGGGTGAGATTTCCCGCACATGAAAAGATACAATGATCAACACGGACAGAGAGCTAAAGATGCTCGTACCTTATTGTTCGAACTTCTCTTGGTTTCAAGGTATACCCCTGCGCTGCCCGGGTAATTAGGCTCAGCGTGAACACAATATCATTCCAGAACAGACGGCATCCCTTTCCATAAAATGCCAGAGTCGTTTTGGTCTTATCGAGTAGATCAGCCAGCCAACGCATAATCGCCTCTCTGTCAAAACTGAGCCCTGTAATCAAATAGTCTATACCGAGACGGCGTTTGAAATCATTCATCTGATCCTCAACCACAGTGAGCACATCCCCATCAATACTTTCACCGTGCTCCACCTCCATCTTGAAAGATTCAACCTGTGACTCCAACAGGCCAAATTCGGCAATGTTAAGCCGGTCTTGAAGTGAAATATACCCCTTCATAGCTGGATTGCCTAATTCACCCGAAAGATACGTGTATATCCTCTCAAGTTCATAGAGCAGTGTCTGGAAAGAAACCATTTCCCTTGCCTTACCCAGGGCTTCTGACGACCCCATGATCTGATTTCTGAGTTGTGGTTCAAGTGTCGCCAAGTTCACATTCGCTACAGCTTGACCAACACCAATAGCCGAATTTAACAGGCTGGTATGCTGTACTTCGAGCTTATCGAGTTGATCCCGAAGTTCATTCAATTTTCGTCGGGCTTCAATAATCTCGGTTGTTTCCGCAATCTGCGCAATGACTTCCTTTCCATGTCCATGAGAAGAGTCACCATTGGTGGTTTGCTCGGCACCAGCTGGTTCAGGCTCACGTCCGTTAATACGAGCCCACACCGCTGTGCCAAACATGCGCAACGCCGCCTGGTCTTGCAACGCTCCATCCCAGTCAACTGTACCGTCGTCTCGAACATAAAGTTTTGGACCTGCTGTGTTGTTCATTTCGTCCGTTTCTCGGGGAAGCTCAACACGTATTTCAGGAAGATTCAGCTCGAAGCGGAGCTCGTCTTCATCAATGTCAATTTTGTAACCCTGAATGACTTCAATCAAGTTTCTGCGCGTCTTGATTATTCGTTCGAGCAGCGCTTCACGTTGCTCATGTGTATACACCTGTGAAGCGCTTCCGACACCGTTCGTCAATGTGCAAGTAAACATAGTGTCCAGAATCGGATCCGTGGTGAACTCGCAGCCCAAATCACTGATTCGCTTGTTGAGCTTTGTTAAAAGTTTCTCGTAGTCGACAGCTCGCTTACGGCGTTTTTCAGCCTGGTCCGACACACTGTTCGATCCAGACTCAACCGTACAAGCAAATTCTGCAGCCGTGAGATCCTCCAACGCCTCACGAACCCAAACAAGGTCTTTGAGCCTCCGCAATCGAACGGAAAATGCACCTTTACCTTTTCCCTGACTTTCCCGGGATGTCAGACTTGGACCATTTAGTTTCGTAGAGTGTGTTGCTTCATCTTCTGATATAGTTTTTTCAGCGATCGTGTCATCAACTTCAACATCATCGACATTTGACATTTCATCGACTTTCACCTTTCCGCAAGGCTCTTTGGTGGAAGCTGAATCTACGTCAACGGATGTTGTTTTCGCGGGTATTGTTTTCACAGGCAGCGATCCAACGGCCGTATCATTCTCACTCTGTTCTTCGCTTGGAGAGGCATGTTCTGTTTTTCGTCGAAATAGTCGGAACGAGTGAAGAGTTACTGTTGATGCCGCCTGTTGACGTCGTGAATCAAAGGGACTGCCGGTGTCCACGATCCTCCTGTTCTTCCAGTGGCTTTGGTTTGGTCGATATGCTGTTGGAAGTGTGAAGGTGGAGGCTTCTTGAAGAAAAAGGCTGAAAATCCAAATGCCTCGAGTAAGAGCGCACATGTCCAACTTATAACAATGCGTCCATTGAATCCCAGAAACAAAAGAGTTTGTGTCACCAGTATCGTGATACTAGATGTGGCACTTCAGATGGAAAAGGGGACGAGATGAGTGAAGGGTCCAGGTGACGCACAATGGACCCGAACAAGAAGGGGATCATACCTTCGCACATCAACATAGATCAGTAGTTCCAGGTAGGCCTTAGTTGGCCCGCTGTCTTCTTCTTCTCGGTCGCAGGTCCTCCAGTCCTGAGTAGGTGGCAGTCGTGCGTGGTTTGTGGTTGTGGTTTGGCAGAACACTTATATCCCCAGCTAGATTCATACAGATATAGGAGCAGCTAGAAATCATGTATCGCATTCTAATAGGGACGTATAAAAGTTTGGGCTTGCTGATTAACCTTATACGAGTAAATAAAATACACTCATGGAACTCTAAACTCTAAAGCTAAAACTGTGCAAAGGTTGGTTATTGTAGAAGCGACGTCACCTTTGAATTCGGAAGCACCATTGATCCATCGCTTCCCCGGGCATCATTTTTTGCCCATGTAATGTTGTCTTCTGTCTTGAGAAGGAAACAAACATGGTATCGTGTCATAACTCTGATGCACAGCAGCGATCTTGAGTATGCTTCTCTTATCACAAAGTAAACACACCAACAAAGACGATGAATTCGATGTCAGCAAAAGTGCAGAACCAACAATTGGGTCCGGATATATTGCGGCGTATCTTTGAGGACGAAGCCTTAACACAACGACAGAAAAGAGCATGCGTAAGTGAGGGTAAATGGCTTTTCTTTTGTCTTTGGACTTTCTTGTGCCTGAATATTTACTTTTTTATCTTTATTGACAAAGCTGGTTGATCTTCAATCCATATGCATGAACTTGGCAAACAAGGACAAACTGAACATGAGGAAGCATCGTACTGTCGGTGCTCGCAAGGTTCATTGGATGATGAACCATTGTCCACATGGATTTGAATATCTCAAAGCCGTCGTTGGCTTTGACCTCGTCACGGTCAACCATGGACGAAGGACTTTCTTACGAATGGAACATGTACCAGACCGATCAGAAATGCGACAGCATGTACGAGATGTGACGAGAGTTCTTATTTTGGTGGATCCAAGCAGATTCATGGCAGCAGACTTTATTGCCGTTCGCGATAACTTCACCTGGGAAGTGCCGGGCCAACGATTTCAAGGATAAGGAAACAAGATCCAATGTTGACAGTCTGTAAAATCGCTAGTTAAACGTTTATTCATGTGATATATCTATAAGTGCAATGTGAACAACTTTGCGCTGAACGAAGATGGTCGAATATTCTACGTACGCCATCCTCGAACTGTACAAAATGAGCTGCGAGTTGTTGGTTGATCACGAATCTTCAGTCGTCGTCTCATACGATGGTACCTTTTCCTGTTTATCTTCGGCGGAGTCCTTCTCTTCATGTGTATCTGGAGATTGTTCTTCCGCCGTAGAGGGCAAAGAAGGTGATGAATCCGGTGGAAGAGAAGTGTCTCTTTTCTTTCTCGGATAGGTTACGCACAAAAAGATTTCTACGAGACCGAGCATGGCACCGAGCCCGTTTGGAACGATGATGAAAAAGTCTTGAACAGCCAGTCCAAACGCAAACCAGAACAGTCCGTTGGCTGTGCTTGTAACAACCAGAGGGATGTGTATTGATGCAGAATTTCGCTCTTTCAGAACAGTAAAAATAGTCGACAGAGGAGCTCCATAAAAGAAAACAAGATTCAAGTTGACAGCAACACCAACTATCGTCTCTTGTGTATCTCCACTGAATGAGTCTTTCCCATACGCGATGATGGTGATCACTGCGACCCAATATATGACAATACCAAGGACCAGACGCTCATGTGGAGCCGGAACAGGCTTGTGTTGGGAGGTTACGTCCCAAACAATCCGTGCATAGTCCCCTAGTAAACCAAGACGGCCGTGCTCCGGGTCCTCTGTAGCTGGTTTCAAAGTGTCAGATGATGGTGAAAGATTCCGACTTGACAATGAACTTGGTTCATCGATCAGACTTAATAATCTTGAACTCTCGGCTCGCAACGCCCCGATGATTGACTTTCTCATTTCTGCAGACTTGTGGTTTTCATACTGTAGTTTCACAGCAACCAGGTTGAGCCATACACTTAAAATGAATCCAGGAGCATTCGCAAAATAAATGAAAAGATTGTCAACCAACATGCCATATCCAACCCACCCAAGACAGTTTCCCAGCATGAAAGCAAATGGAGTCGGGTTGAGATCTCCTAGTTGGCCCGTCTCTGATATCGCTTTCGCGGCGTCGCGATAGGGCGCCGAAAACATAATGGTTGCCGTAATCGTGCCAGCCGCAGGGCAGACAATCTCAAGGAGTAGTTCTGATGTAGACATCATTTTCCTGGGTTGTCTTTCGACACTCTTTGCCAAAATCACCGTCAGAATTCAGAATCAAAATGGAAGAAATGTTTTATGACGATTTGCTTCGCCCCCAAACCAGAACCAGACCCGAAGAGTTCCCATCACGAATAATAATATGTAATATGTCTGCCATCTGGCGCATCCATACTCCATACGGTATACTTTTGCCCTTGACCATTACGTCGTCGATCGTTCGTGTGCTCGCTGGAAAATATCTACCCCTGCTACTGCTACCCGAAATCAACCTCGTCAAATCAGTTTTGCTGACGTTGCATTCGCGACTCACTTAGACTTACAATTTTCTCACTCCCACGGAACTTCGCGATGACGAATGAGAACGACACTCGACCATGAGCTCCGCGAAAGCGAAAGCGGCTTCCTCCGTTGGTCAACTGCAACAGCCCCCAGCCAAGAAGGCTCGAAAGGACACTTCAGAAAAGAATGCGCCTTTAATTTTGGATTACATGAGCGCATGGACTGACACGGTGGAAACCGATCAACAACTCTCTACAGCCAATTCTCTCTTTGGATCCGAAAGTGCATGGTTTGTTAGAGATCAGTACATTGCTCTGTATGAACAAATTGTTTCTCGCTGTGATCAGGATGGACAAACCTGGAGATCGTCCATGGATCGGCTGGTGCTGGAAAGTCGTCATTCTTCGTGTACGCATTGGCGCGTCTTCGATTAACCGGAAAATGTGCACTGCTATACTTTCGCCCCAAGCTTGAAGCGGAAGGCGTTTCTGTCTTTTTCCCGCCAAACGGTGGCCAGCCGATTGCCATGCCGTCCAATGAAACAGGACACTATCAACAGTTTATGAATTGGTATAAACAAGTCGGCCAAGCTAGATCTCTTTTCTTTGTAGATGGGAACGTGACTTTCAATGAAGACGCCATTGACAACGTTACGTTCTTGGTCGCAAAGTCTCCATCCGGTACTCTTGGTTGGATGGATAAAGCAAAGGCGAAGAATGAGCATTGGCTTTCCCTTTGGCAAGAGGATGAGCTAGTGCGATACGGACGTCTCGCGCAGATTGAAGGCATCGAGCAAATTGCTCGGGACAACTTTTTTTATATTGGAGGCATCGCTCGCTACACTTTGAAAAAAGATGAAGCACTATCGGCTATCGATTATGCCCTTCGCATGACCAACGGTCAAGCCTTAATGAAGGTCGTGACTATCGGAATCCAAGGCAAGGACGAGAACAGGGAGATCGTTGATCGCTTGTGGGTTTTCAGATGACAGTGTCGCGTAGTCACACCGTGAGTCTCAAAGGAATCCTCTCGGCTCTAAGGTATTTCGATTCTGTATGCCGGGAATTGAACAAAACGCAGCCGCCAAGGACCTACCGGTTTTATTTCGCCGTGCCTCCTGACATTTATGATAAATTCTCTAACGAGATACAAGCCTTTGTTGACAAGGCGGGCGCGGTGGTCAGAGACAATACAACTGAGGCTCGTGTCGAACAGTGGATTTTGAAGGTAGAATGAATCAACAGGACGAGACGCGGACACTTTTTTTGTGCCTCTGGGGCTTGTCCTGGTCCGGTTTCACCCCTCCCTCAGTCGGTGTGCGAGGGGGTTCTTTGCTTCATGCACTGGCTACTGCTACCCGAAATCAACCTCTCAGACAGTCTAGACTTGGGGTCACTTTATGCGACGATCGATCAGTGCCTCATCACTTGGTTTCCCAAGAGGTCTTTCTTTTTCTCCATGAAAGATCTGGTGATTCTGGGAATAAAACCTCGAAACACCCCTCTAGCTAATTGCGTGCCTGAAGCTAAAGAAGCCATAGAATGGAATATTCACAGCATTTTAGGATTCCAAAATGGACGATTGTGATAACATCCGGCTTCATTGCTCCACCAAGTCTCTAGACCTATATGGTTGGGTGTGTGTGAATGTAGGTAGTCTTTCAAATCCACAACTATTGCAATTAAGCGATTTCATAGTTGATAATGCGCGAGAACTTGGCTGCATCCAGGGACGCTCCACCTACGAGTGCACCGTCAATATCTGGTTGTCCCATGAGTTCATCTACGGATTCAGGTGAAACAGAGCCACCGTACAAAATGCGGGTGCTATCCGCAGTTTCTTGATCGTAGATGTCGGCCAAGATGCTGCGACAAGTCGCGTGGACCTTCTGTGCCACTTCTGGCGTCGCAACCTTACCTGTGCCAATAGCCTAAGGTAAAATGAAATGAGAATGGACCCACTCAGAAACGAGACGTTGTGAATCCTTTCGACTTACCCAAACGGGTTCATAGGCAATGGCAACATCCGCCATCTGCTCCTTCGAAATTCCAGCCAAACCCTTTTTGAGCTGTACTGCGCAGACTGCACCAGCAAGATCTTGCTCAAATTCGGATTCGGATTCCCCGATACAAAGCATCACAGACATGCCCTCTTCGATTAGTTTGAGGCATTGCCTGTTGATGTATTCGTCGGTTTCTCCAAACAGAACTCGTCGTTCCGAATGTCCAGCAAGGGCCCATTGCACACCCATTGACTTGACCATTGGTGCAGAGGTGGCACCAGTAAAGGCTCCCTTTCCCTCTGGGCACACGGCCTAGGAATAGAGTCAACAAATGTCAGCTCGATGCACGACAACGGCTAAATCCCAAAACATCACTTTCATGTACTCACTTCAGCACCGATCTCAATCTTGTCACCAACAGCTTGCTTCGCGGCATCAATAAACACATAGGGGACGAAGAGAGCGACATCAGCATCAGGCGACGTCGGAAGCACAGAGTCAGCAATATCCTTGGCCAACTGAGTTGCTTCGTCCTTGGTTTGAGGGTTCAACTTCCAGTTTCCAGAGATAAAAGGCTTACGTTCAGCCTCCAACACCACATGAGAGGATCTGGAGGGTCCACGCAAAGGCGTGAACGCATAGGACGAGGAGAGCAGGAAGGATGATACGGCGACGGAAAACTTCATTTTCAAATTGATTGGTTTGTGGTGTGCGTGTTGCGTGGTCCTCGTCAGTTTACATTTTTGGATTTTTTGAATCGGATTCTATTTTGTCAAAAAGAGACGTTTTTCTCCTTCTTGCTGTTTTCATCTGTACATTTTTAGGCAAAGTCCTACTTTGGGGGTAATATAAACACAGTGCGACTGACCTGGTCGGATCTTTCTTTTTTCTGTGCTCTATCGACAAACCACGTACGACAATGACAGATATCAACGATAACAAGATGATGAGATTCTGGGCTTTCTCCATGGTATTTTGTTTTCTGTTGGAGACGGCTCAATGTTCCTTCGTCAATCCTTATTTACATGACAGGCATCTCGAGCGACCAACCATTCTGCGCCTGGGCAAGGACGTTGCTGTCGACCGAAGATCTTTTGGCATCCGAGTGTGCGAATTCCTTGGTACCGTCCAAGCCGTATCAGTTTTGTCCCCCTTTCCAGCATCCGCGTATCCACAAGAAAATGAAGATAAAGAGAAGATCAAGAAGGGCTACGAGCGACTGAATTACCTGCTTGACAACTGGGTTGCCGAGACCACGGTTTGTGGAAAGGGCGACGACAATCCGTATACAGGCACAAAAGGATGTGAACGAACTCCTTTGATTGTCATGGACTATCTTGGTTACAAAAGTACCAACGATCCATTGTTTAAAGCTGACAAGACGTTGAAACGACTAGCCGTTCTCGTTCCTACCGAAGATGGACCCACCTATCTAGATGCTATGGAAAAATGGGTAGAAGCAGCGGAGGAAGCATCAGGAATGGCATATGTAAGCAGCTGGGGAGAGGCAAATCCCGGTGGTGGGAAGGATCGCGTGGAGCTCTTCATCGAACGTGCCAAGAAGAATGTGATTGATGCTCGCGACAGCCTCGATACCGCAATACGAATTTTGGCTATTTGAAGAAAGCACGATGTTTTTATACCAGCTTGATTCAATAGCGATACATGTCGATAGAAACCAAAGATATCGATGGGAATGAAAAGGAGTGCGTCGTGATCATGATGGTCTTACCCCTTAGGTAGGTCAAGCAGGTTACTCCACTATTATGGTTTATGGTCTTCTCCTAGAGTTGCTAGCATGGATTGGGAACTGGGACTCCAAGGACAAATGAAGAATTTTGAAGTTTGCAGGGTTTGTGACCCACCCGATAAACTTGGGGGACGAGAAACTCAATGGGCAAGAGACAGAGAGACTCGTGATCCATTTTGATTCACCGAATTCCGATCCCGCTTCGCTATCACAATGGGCCGGGTCTCCTCTTTCAAGTCTCTTGGACCGCGATGATCGAATACGACGCAAGTTCCTTTGGATTCAGGCTGTTATTCCGACTTCATGGTAGGTTACTTTACCTTTGATCTGGGAACTACAAACGACTTTCTCATTATGGCGTGCTTTTGCAATTGCCTGCTCAACTAAACTTGCGCTTTGTCTCACTGTCCGAAAGGTTCGGCCTTGTTCAAGAGTTTGGTACCAGCAGCAATATCAAGTTCGATCTTTTTTGCTTTGCACTACACGACACACTTGGAGACAGATGAACACCAAATAATTCATCACCCATACACGGTAAGAACCATATTTATTCACTACTCCATCCCTACTGGTTCCAACGTTTTTTAATATGTTCTCTGTCGGATCTTTGGCACATTCCTCCCACACAATCCCAATATATCCATATTCACTATAGATGGGTGCCCTCATTGCAAGTCTCGCCTTTTTGTTGTCGTACAGGGCGAACTTTAGCTACAATCGATATTGGGAAGCCTTCACTGCCATACACCAGATGCATTCTAAATGGCTTGATGTTGGTATGCAGCTCTCCGCGTTTCACATGCAATCTACAAAATACGATCATGTTCGACCTCCGGCGTTTGGTGAATATGCCGACTTGACCTACGCAGAAAGAGAAAGACAGCGATTGAATCAACCAACTATGAAGGATTTGGAGGAAACGATTGATGAAATAGTGACGCATCAACATACAGACGAGACGATTCACCACCGTTCTCTCCGTCATCGTGTTCGGTTCATGTTTCAGAATTGGAATATTGGGAAAAGTCAATCCACTCTTTCTGTAGAAGCAGAAGAAAGGCAGGAATCCCATTTGCATGATGAAAGGTCGTCCCTGTCTCATGTCGAAAGGCGAGCAAACAAGGTCAACCCAAAACGCAAAACTCGGTCGAAACAAGAACGACCAAAATCGAACACGGCTGGAAGCCAGGTCAGCGAAGGCCCTGATCGTCGTATATCTATTCCCAAGAAATCGAGGTTTGGTTTTTCTGACAATGTAGGGCCAGAGAAGCACCTTGTCCATATCCGAACGAGCACAGGTGGTTCCATCAAAGCACATCAAGAAGATCACCATCCGTTGTTATTGCAGGAAGGGGCGCATCTGGTGTCCCTCCTGTCGGCAGTGGCACTAGCTACTCTGCGGGTTGACTCAGGAGAAGCGTTCTCTCCTTTGACTTCCTTTACGCCCGGTGCACCGTGGCCTCGTGTCGACCCTGACACTTATAGTGCGGAAGTTCGGAAGAATTGGACCAACTCGAAACACAAAACGTGGACCGTTTTAACCTATCTTATGGATGCCTCTCGAACTCCATCTTCGCAAGCTCTCTACAATGCAGCACGGCCATTTCGTGTGATTGGTGGAGTATCGGATGCCGAAATTGAGATGTTGCAAGCAGCGCGAGGACCCTATGCAAAAGTCACACTCTGCACATTATGGCTTCAGGAATTCTGTAGTCGTGAGCATTTAAATGGGGGTCTGGGAAATATTGGGGCCCCAATCATTAGCCGTCTCTTTCAAGTTACGAGCGACGGGATGCTGGGCTACAATCAAGCAAGAAAGATTGCTTGTATTCCTTTTCCCTTTCCACATGCTCAAATTACTGTTCTATTTGTGGTGGTGGTGGTTTGTTTAATGCCGATTCTCATGTTGTCATATGTTTCAAACCTTGTCTTTGGCTTTGTTTTGAACCTGTTAACGGTGATGAGTTTTACTGGGGTACACGCTGTTGCTCGAGAATTGGAAAACCCATTCCTGAACGTACCAAACGATATGCCACTCAATAGCTTCCAAGCACAATTTAACGAGGCACTGATGCAAATGTTTGCTGGGTTTCATCCGGATGCATTCTGGGAAATTTGCATGGAAGTTGAAGATGAAAGTGGGGATGCTTTTGACAGAACAAGTTATCCGCCCACAAGAGGTCGATTGGAAAGAATGAACGACGAGCAAGACGAACACGAGAATCTATTTGAAGAAATTCCCGTGGATTCCTGAATCGAGTTGTTCTGAGTGGGAATACAGACCTTTGATGGAACGCCATGTTCCACGTTTCTCGCTGGACAATGATGGTAGAGTCAAGAAGAATGAATTCGGTCCAATCTGCCAGGGAGGGAGCCCCATTCTGTCATTGACAGTCCCTTCTCCCTCCAACGTGTGTCAGGGAAACGCATGTTTCAATGGACACGTAATTGTGATGGCGCCACTGTCTCGTTGCTGTGGACTGTAGTTCATTGTTGATTTTGACAACATACAAGGGCAATTCTATCTAACAAGGGCTATTGAATTATTTCTTAGTTTTTTGGCTCTATTTTGGGAGGCTCCAGCCATGATGGTAATTCGTTCTTTTGTTTTGGTATATCACCTCGAAGCGGCGGGTCTTTGCCATCCGCGGGGTAGAATATCAATGCCGCTCCATCAATGCAAAACCGTTGGCCCGTTTTGGCTGCTTTTGTCCCAACAAAGAGGAAACCATCTTGAAAGACATCTCCTAAATGACCTCCACAAGTCTTGCACCGTAGTTCGGCGCCGGCAAAATTTGCCATGAGAGGATTGATCTTTTCAATTTCGACTCCGGGTAAACCACGGGCAAAACTGGGCCAGCCGGTCCCACTGTTAAACTTGTCCTTGGAGTCAAAGAGCTCGGTTCCACAGCCTGCACATTGAAAGATTCCCGGTCGTTTCTCCGATTCCAGGATACTAAAGCCAGGACGTTCAGTGCCGCCGTTTCGCAGGATGTCAAATTGAATAGGACTGAGCTGCTCTCGCCATTCGGCTTCTGATTTTTGGACTGTATAGGATCCACCAGTACGAGGAGCAGAGGAAGCCCACACCGGCCGAGAAATCAATACGAGACCCGCCAGGCCCACGAATCCAGATGTCGCTTGAGCCACGTTTTTGGTCCATAGAATCCGTCTGTTTCGATCCTCGATATCATTTTCCTGCATGGACTGGATGATTCCATGAGAGAATCGTCGATTTCCTCCCACCACTGGCCGCTCCACAACCACAAACCCAGACGTATATCCGACCAAGAAACAGGTAGCCAGAACTATACCGATAGTATAAGCGGACGATCTTCTCGTCGTCAGCGATCCACAAGGAGGAGCAATCATTGTCTTCTTTGTCCCTTTTTCGGATCTTTTCCCCAAAAGATACGTACGGACTGAGGACCCCACAAGGTCATCGCGAGCCGGACCTCGTCCAGCGCGTGATTTAGTCTTGATCCCGTTTGGATCCTTGGTATCCAGAGTATCCTGACCAACGAACTTCTGATCAAACACCATGGTGATTCTTGAACCGTCATCCACTGCTTTTGCGCTCGGTATGCTGTCGAGAAGAGCATCGGGGTCGTTTGCGTCTTTCATTCGGTCTAGTCATGCGATTGGTCGAAGAACAAGTTGCGTTTCACGATGGTTTAGTAGCTCACCAGAACTCGAAGCCGACAATCATGAAGCTATCACTGCCGCCTCAGTCTCTTCTGCTGCTGTACCCATTCCAGCAGAGAGACGAGACTACGAGACGACTTTTCATGCACCGGTCATGTGGAAAGAGTGTATTACGGCGTTATTGGATAGCAATGGATTTAGTTCCAGACTGGCGTCGGATACAAACAACAAGTCCACAACAACAACGAAACCTGTGGTGTTTGTGGATGGTACATTGGGTGGAGGAGGTCACACCATGGCGCTGTTAGAACATTTGACTGCGGGAGATATTGTCATTGGATGCGATCGAGATGCTTCTGCCATAGAAACGGCGTCGGAGCGTCTTTCGGATTATCTGGGTTCCCAATCAGAAAATTTGCCTCTCTTTGTTCCAGTGCAAGGCAATTTCTGTGACCTTTCCTCCTTGTTGCCAAACGTACTCAACCCCATTACCAAAACTCCCATTCTAGGATCCTCTGGTCATGTTGACGGCATCCTACTGGATCTCGGCGTTAGTTCACACCAGATTGATAATGCTGCAAGGGGATTTGCCTTTATGAGGGACGGACCGTTGGATATGAGAATGTCCAACTCGAGCAGCTCTTTCACAGCGGCCGATATATGCAACGAATTTGATGTAGACGAGCTTAGCAAAATCTTGAGGGATTATGGAGATGAAAAACGCGCTCGTGCCATTGCCAAATCCATTGTCAAGCACCGACCCATGAAAACGACCAACGACCTTGTCTCGGCCGTGGCAGACGTGACACCGGAATTTTCCAAACATTCTCGACGCATGGGGAGAAATCCGACGCTCGCGCGAATCTTTCAAAGTATTCGCATTGTGGTCAATGAAGAAGATAAGAGTCTGTCCAAGGCATTGATGGAAATGTGTCCCACCTTGATTCGACCTGGTGGACGATTGGTCGTGTTGAGTTATCACAGTATGGAAGATCGAGCCACCAAACGAGTCATGCGGGATGGCAACGTGGAACTACAAGTCAAGGAAAAGGACATTTATGGGAACGTGATTGGAGATCCAATGCCGTTTAAACCAGTAGGGAAACCGACCAAGGCCTCGGAAGAGGAGGTTTTGCGGAATCCACGAGCAAGGAGTGCCACACTTCGCGTTGCGGAGCGGCTTAAAAGCTAGATACATACAGGCATATTTTTGCGAGAATCCATTCGGCCATGCTCTGTCCTTATCACCATGTCTACTACCAGAGAGATTGATCGAATCAGCAAACGAAGTAGACTCTGTTGCACGAAACTTGTCTGTAAATATTGATATTAACACGTTCTAGATGTGCAATCATAGATGCAGATGTGTCTTTCTATGGCATTCATACATAGTGATCGAAGGGGAAAAGTTGTCCGTCTCCAGCCTGTTACCACTCCTACTGCTCCTATCGTTATGTTGTGGAGGAATGAACCATTGTCTCTACTTTACAATGTAAGCAATGTCTAATGAATCTTGGTGTTGGAGCAAACATTAGGCCGGTTTCCGAAAGCCAATAATGAATCGTGAAGTTTTCTGAGCGTAGTTACTAGCCCCCGTTCTCCACAAACGGTCAAAGTAGCTGCTTCCTGCACAAGAAGAAGTTTGCTCCACCACATGACCAATGATCTCGTTTGGCTGGCCTTCAAACATTTTGATATTGTTGCGGAACGACTCCACGACCTGGAATCCGTGTTTTGATAGGAGAGTTGTATCAAGTGGACGCATTGATTTGTCTTGCAGCGACAAGCGAACCAAAGTCACACATAAAAGTCGAGCGTACCACTTATTGTCTGTTACAATGATTGCCTGTCCTCCACGACGCAAGCGCGCAAACACAGTCTTCAAATTCGCAAAGCATAGCATGTGTGCAGGTTCATCCTCTCCTGACTCCACCTTGTCCAGATCAAATCGATCATCGCCATAAGTTTGTGTTGGAGGTTCTGGGAAGTTAACAAAGAACGTAGAAACAGTCCCCTTTCTTAATCTTGATCGGAGAAAGCTTCCTGCTTCAGCGCCCACGACACACAGATTACCCAAAGGCTCTTTGCATTTCAGCGTCCCCTTGGCAAATATCTGGTGGACACGATCGGCCCTGAGCTCTACAGCAATGTAATTTCGCTTGCGATGATGATCGGCTTGTCGGACAATCCAATCACCAAACCCCGCACCCAGTTCCACATCTAGAGGATTGGAGGCGTCATTTCCGAAAATAATCGATGGCTTTAGCCTTTGAGAGGAGTCGAAACAATCTTTGAACGACTTTTCTACAGAACTTGGAGGTGTACCACGGTCAACGTTCTCCTTCAATCGCCGATGCACCTCGCACAAACCAAAGCTTATCCAATTCGGCAAAACAGAAGGTTGCCTTGGCGAAGAAGCTGATTTGTCTGACTCATTCGCAGAGAGATCCGTCGTGCCTCCACCACCAAAGTAGAACAGTTTCGTATTGATGCGGGAGTGCAGGTCATCCAAAGAGAAGGAGGATTGAGCAGTTCGATCTTTTCTAATTTTCAAGAGAGCTTTTGCTTCAAGCTCCATTTCTTTCAAGCGGTGCTCTCGGTACTTGAGATTTGAAACCATTCGACTTTCGGAATCTCCTTCGGTAGGATCAAGATCCTTCTTCCCGCGCTTCCCGCCTGACCAAGTCCGTTTGCGATTCTTGCCTGTGCTTCCTTGAACGTCATCATGAGTGGTGTCTTTTCCTGTGAGCAGAGACCGTGATGCCTCTATCCCATGAAGCGATCTCTGGCACGCACTCCAAACACCATCCCAGTTTCCGAGTAAGGCATGCGCTCGAGACAGAGACAAGTAGATAGAAGCGAACGTCTCAAAAACGCTCTGGTCGGGATTTTCCACCTTTATGGATGCCTTTCCCTTGATTCGAATGGAGTTTTGCTGTTGGAATTCCTCAATACGTGCTTGAGCCTCTTCAACACGGAGGGACTGACAAAGAATCGAAACCGTGGCTTCATAGGACGATGAATCCGGAGGCGACTGTTCGCTGCAATGCTTTTGATACATCGTCCATGCCTCCTCGCTACTGACAATACCACCTGCAATGGTTGATTTCCGTGATTCGCCGCCTCCATCATCCAAAGAAGACATGGATGCAGTCCAGAGCGCTCCCCGAAGAAGTGTATTGAGGGTACGAACATTGGGACGACCATTCAACAAAGGTCGATCTCGTCTTGGTGTCGTTGGAAACAGAGAGCGGTATCTCTGCATGGCTTTGCCCATGTCACCAGCGTGTGAAAAGCCTTTTATCAATGCAGTTTGTAGCTCTATGCTACTTGACATATCACTAGATATGCCTCCCAGAATACTTTCTGCCTTCGATACATCCCCACATCTTGCACAGCAATCAACAACGATACAGGCATGATGTGCATCACGGATGTTTTTGTCTGTGTCCCAAAACAACTTAATAGCCTGGGACAGTTTCTTCCGCCTAGAGAGTTCTTTAAGGCGTTGTGAGAGTTCCAACGCTTCAGCAGATGGACCTGCCCTTTTCTGTGCTTTGGGGCTAGGGCGAGAAGCCTGGTCATTGCGTCGACGCTTGCGGCCCTCCCTCTTGGAGCTTTCAGGCTTGACTCTTTCTGTCGCCGTAGCTTTTCCAGATTTTGAAACGAAATCTGGCTTTGAATCTGAAACAGGAGGCTTGTCAGCACGGAAAGACCGGGCCTTCGTCTTCTTTGTGTTTGTAGTCTGTGAGGCCGAATCTCTGGAAGTAGCATTTATAGTTTCTTCACCAAGACTATGGCCCTCTGAAAGTTTCTCAAAATATTTCGAGAAGACCATCCTTTCTTATCCTTTTGAAGGAAGACAAAGACGTCTCATGCTTATTGCTACAAAAGAGATTTCTGTTGTGATGATACCTCCATTAGTTGTGATGGATGGATGTAAGGATATGGCATCGCAGTTGGATGCCATGAGGGGAAACGGAAGCAAATTTGCTATGCCTACTATCACGATGGTCTGGAAGGAGACCCGCCCTTAGGTACATTAGGTAGGAGAAGTGCTACGCCTACCTAGATCCTACATATCTAGGTAGAGCAGTAGTGCTTACTCCTCGGACTTACCTTGGAAGATGCATGTCATCGTCATTTAACAAGTGTCGTCTAAACGATTCGAGACGCACGCGGAGTTCAATAGCTCAGGGGTGGCTCGCAAGCGAAAATGGAAGAAGTGGAAAAGATTGAGTACTAGTTCTGCCATGAAGATAGAAGCTACGAGTACCAGTAATTAACAATCCCGTCAGTTTGCTTGTAGAAACATGACATTTCCAGAAAACACGCATCCTATTTGGACACTTCATCGTCGTCATCACGAGCTGACACAATGGTCCAATGAGCATCAGGATGATATCCCGCGTACATGGTGACCAAGGCTTCGTTTATTTGTGCTTGGAAAGTCGTCAGTGGTAGATCATTGGGTATGTTGTGAAAAGGGTTTTCCAATTCTCTCGCTACTTCATGCAATCCCAAGAAACACAAGACCGTCAGGGTGTTCATGAAACAGGCAAACCATAGTTCATTGACGTAGGATTGAAAGAGGATTGGGAAAATGAAGAGGATCGTAAAACTGAAAACAGCTGTCATTTGTCCATGTGGGAATGGGAAGGGAATATAGGCAATCTTACGAGCTTGATTGTACCCGACACATCCATCACTGGCGTACTGATACAGACGAGATAGGAGAGCATGGTGCATTTTCCCCACACTCCCATGTAACATTTCTCGAGATATAAATTCTTGTAGCCAAAGAGTACACAAGGCAACCTTGGCATACGGTCCCCGGGCTCGATTCAATTTCTGAACTTCCTCGTCTGAGATCCGCCCTAAAACGGTAAAGGGTCGCGCGGCATTGTACAAGGCTCGATGCCGTTCACTCCTCGTCAGCCCAAACATAAAATAAACGGCTTGCCAAAACTTTTGATCACCACCGTATTGTTGTTGCAAATCTTTCGAAAGCGCATCTGGGTCAACGGGTGGCCAAGGCTTACCAGGAATGTATTCGACAATAGGGGCTTCAAAGCCTTCAATGTGATTCCGTAATGTGGACATGGCCACACCTGTCAAGAGTGACACTAAATGAGCCAACTCCTGAAAGAACAAGGATGGTGCTGGCATTTCGACATGTCGCGATTGCAAAACGCTTTTTCGTCGCTCCGATAGCGTCATGGTTGGCGGCGTAACAGGTATGGAGGGAGTTGTTGAAGACGTCGAGGAAGAGAGTGTGGTGTGGGTTTTGTTGCCTCCATTTTTGGCCTGTGCCATACTGGTGGCAGCAGATGCTTGCTGAAAACGCTCTTGAAATCGGAGGGGAATGGGAATACGGCTACTTTCGTCACCACTCTCATGACCGGAAGCTGAGCGATTAATGTATTTGGCCACCACTTTGGTATTGGTGTTAATGTCATAGCGAATATCATCCGTATGGTTTTGATTCAGATGATTTTTGTTTCGCCGACGCAATCCAAATATACCTCTTGTTTTTCGTTCTTGTTGCTCTTGTTCCTGCAAATTTTGTACATGATCGGCGGTTTGTTCCAAGGTTGGAATATTGTTTTGCACACGTTGTCGTTGCAAGTCAACGGCCACAGCAGCGGGATGATTGCCAAATGATGGGGGTTGAACTTCCTTGAAGGAATCAGCTTGATAATGAAAGGCTGCCAAGAGCATGGCCAGATCCGTCCATTTCGACATCATTTGGTGGACTGCCGTGGCGCCTTCCCAATACCGAGAATAGGCAAAGTTCAATCGAAAGGTTAACAAAAAGGAGAAGAATCCGACAAAGGCCCCAATGGCGTAGGGGTGCTCGACGGTCCGTTCATCATCGTTCTCTCGTAAAAAATCCAACAAAACCAAAAACGCGGTACTCATCAATGTTGGGAATACAACCTTGTAGACTGGAGATCCATGCACTCGTAGTAGATTGCGGAAGCCAAACGATGAATTTTCGTACTGAATCATGGTGCTGGAATCGAATACTCTTGTGGATTTCAATTCGTCTTTACGGTCTGTCTTTCTCGTTTCCTTGCTTCAACAGCGCAACAAGTCTGGCTTTCAATAGACTAAGTAGACCAATGGAACTGGGACTTCCCTGAACAAAGGTTACCAAAAAGAAGAAGGCGATGAAGGATGTCCAAGTCAACAGACTCAAAACCCAAGGGAGTGTCGCAATAGAAACTCTAGGGTGGCTATGGGGACTATTATGGACTCCATTATGGTGTACACTGATTATAAACCTTGGGGGATATCGGCCGGCGTGCAAAAGTAGCTTACTTAAACGATTTACGCGTGACGACTCACTCAAAGCGCGTACCGGATCTTGTGGAACGAATGTCAGTCCTTCCATTTCATTGACTGCTCCTCATACGGAATGACAATGGACGGGAACGACCACTCATTCTTGTGAAAAGACGCATTTGTGGTGCTGCTGCAATATTCATGTCAAAGAATACGGGACTTGTCCCGGTATAAGTGTCTTTCGACATCTCTTTCTTACGTCTTTGCTCTTTTGTCCTGGTGCAACTTCCTTTCTTCCTGTCGAGAGTTTGACCAATTGACAAAGCTGGAAGAAAGGAGAAACACCATGATTCGATACAACTCTGGCTCGTTCGGCTTTGCCCTCTTGTTTCGACTTCATGGTACGTTCATGTGTTTGACGGAAGACCTTGTTGTTGTTGGAATTTTACTCATGTGTACAATGCGTCGTTTGTTTCATTATAGGTTCGGCCGTGTTTCGAAGTATTTTCCCGGCCCTTGTATCGACTGCAATCTACGCAATCTTGCTAAATACAACCGATCTAGAGGAGGACAATCACCGAATCTACGACCATCCTTATCCGGTACGTGGGGTTGATATTTCTCGTGTTCCATGTCCAACCCCGTTTTCTTACCTCTTCTCGTCGTGTTCGTTTCTTTCTTGAACTACACCTCATCCACAATCACCGCAGATGGGGGCGCTTGTCGCTGCTCTCACATTTTTGCTCGCCTTTCGAGCCAACTTTAGCTACAATCGATATTGGGAAGCGTTTACAGCGGTCCATCAGATGCATTCGAAATGGATGGATGTCGGAATGGATATAGCGGCCTTTCATTTACAATCCAACAAGTACGAAAAATCGCGACCCCCAGCCTTTGGCGAACATCCGGACTTGACCTGTCTGGAACGAGAACGGGACCGTTTCAATGAACCCACAATGAGTCAGTGGGAAGAGCGCATTGATGACCTCATAACGCAACAAGATGCTCCTAGACTCTCGCTGCGCCAACAATGGCGAGGCTTTCTAAACTCCAAGAATACTCGGGCGTCTCGAGCTGGTCAAGATCTCAGCGCTTCACTGCAAAGAGAGGGTGAAGGACGAGAAGCAAATCAACAGAAGCAGCAGCATCAACAACAACGGCAGCTGCAGCGACAAGCACAAAACGATTCCTCCGTCAAAAGAAAAAAGGTACTCGGACTTCGAAAGAGTCCAGGCAATCCAGCGATACCCACCAGAACAAAATCATTGGTTCATATCAAGACAAATAACAGCCCATCCAAACGAGCGTGGCAAGACAATCAACCCCCATTATTGCTTCAAGAAGGAGCACATTTGCTCTCTTTGCTTTCTGCCGTTGCCATGTCTACTCTACGAAATGACTTGGAAGAGGCTGATTCCCCGCTTATTTCCTTTACTCCAGGTGCCCCCTGGCCTCACGTCGACCCGGATTCCTACGAGGCAGACGTTCGCAAAGATTGGGCCAACACAACTCACAAAAGCTGGACGGTCCTCTCCTACTTGTTTGGGACCACGAGAACACCGGCTGCGAGGACATTGTACAATGCCGCACGACCGTTTCGGGTCATTGGAGGTGTATCCGATGCCGAGATTGAAGTTTTGCAAGCGGCTCGAGGGCCCTATGCCAAAGTTGCCCTTTGTACCATGTGGCTGGAAGAATTTTGTAGCCGTGAACATTTGAATGGTGGAATGGGGGCCTTGGGTGCTCCCATTATCAGTCGTTTGTACCAATTCACCAGCGATGGAATGCTGGGATACAATCAGGCGCGAAAAATTGCCTACATCCCATTCCCCTTTCCACATGCTCAAATTACAAGTTTGTTTGTTTTGGTTGTCGTCGGTTTGATGCCGGTTCTGATGCTCTCCTATTTGAACGAACCAAAATACGGCTATGTGGGCAATTTGTTGACGGTCATGTGTTTTACAGGCTTGCATGAAGTTGCTCGTGAGCTGGAAAATCCATTCCAAAATGTACCCAACGACATTCCTCTCAACAACTTTCAAGCGCAATTCAATGAAGGTCTCATGCAAATGTTTTCTGGTTTCCATCCCGACGCCTACTGGGAAATCTATCAACAGATTGACGAAGACAACGAAGTCGCCAGTGACCAAGCGTCCTATCCACCCACCAAGGAACGGGTCGATAGTCTCATGATAAACAAAACAGCTTCTAGCACTCCGTCCAGAGAAGAAAAAACTGAAGAATAAGAAGACGATCAGGACATAGGAACAAGTCTGATTAGTGAATTCAGAGATGACGACCTGTCCCACCACAAGGAATGTAAAATCGACGCTTAGAAAATAAAGAACCTTGCTCCTTGGAGCCATGGCGTCCCATTGTAACCTAATATTGTATTTAGATAGCAGTTATTGAAGCTCTTTTCCTCTCGACATGGAAAGCATAACATCATGCAATCCACATGTCAAATCCGATAGACCTCCATACCTAGTAGGTAGTTGTGCTGTAGAACAACAAATCAAAGAGGTCATGTATGAAGCATGTGAAGCTGTCTAGAATATTCACTCTAATTTTGCTACGACTTGGTGTTGCTATCTGCTGTGCTTCTTGTCCGAGCCGCATCGTCTGTGGCCACGGTGTTGCTGCTGGTTTGGTTCCGTACGGTCTGTTCCAGTAAGGAGGGGTCGACGACCTTGACTCGTTCGTACAAATCTTTTTCATCTTGAGACAATTGTTTCTTTTTCTCGGACGATAGTTTGGCATGACGTTCGGCCAACAACTCCTCGGTGGTGTGCACCATTCTTCGATATTCTTCCAACAAGAGCGGTAAATCTGTCACCTTGATATCTTCTGGTTGACGTGACAAAAAGGTATAGGACCTTCGACTTGCCGTCGCAGCAGCAGCAGATTTGCTGGTAGGATTGGCGAGTTCGGTTGCATCCTCGTCCGGTTCTTCAGATTCTGGTGGCTTGGCCGACGTTGTGGAACCGGCGGTTTCGTCCATACCTTGTTGTTGTTGTTGTTGCTGCTGCAGTTGTGCTTCCTCTTGTTCCGTGAGAGCTTGTTCCTGCATGTCCCACACCATATCGGCCGGTTTGGATTGTTTGTAGTGTCGCAAGGCCCATTCTACGTTAATGGTTTCTCCCGCGGCTCGGGCCGACCGAACATCCTGTGCGGTAATGACGGGGTCGGTGGAAAGGCGAGACAAGGACTCCAGTACTGAAAGGGCCGGTACGATTCCCAAGGACGTTGTGCCGTCCTTGGAATCGTCTGCTGCCGTTTGTTGTTTCGTTGCCAATCGTTCTTGGGCTGCCGCACGACACGTGGCCAACCCTTGTTGGAATTCCTCGGCGGAAATGGACAAATTTTCGGGTGCCTTGGCATCCTTTGCTTCTTCTTCTTTGGTAGATACTTGGAGATTGAGATCGGACAAGAATTGAATGGCACCGTACAGATTGGTGTAGGCATATCCGGCTTCTCCTCTCAATTGTTCGGGCGGACAAAAGTCATCAATCAATTGCAAGTGGTATTGCAGTCGATCGGGTCGAGCCTGCAAGACGGTCAATATAATGGTGGGTAAAATATCGTCGGCGCTGGGCAACTTCTTTTTCCGCTTGCGTTCGTCATTCGTTTCGTCCAAATCCGGATTTAATGTTTTGGTAAGCGCGGCATTAATGTTGCGATACATGGCCAAGATGCGTTGCAACTTTTCGTAGGGTGCATGATAGGATGGTAGAGACAATAAGGCCTGTACCGGTTCTTGTAAAATGGTTTGGACCCGTGGGGGATCGTAGTCTTGCAAACAGGCCACTTCCAAATGACGGGCCGTGACAAATTGCAAGGCATGCGTTCGATCCTTCCATTCTTCTTCGCGACGTTCCAGGTCGTCCGTCCAGAGAACAGAATCCATGACAGATCGGCAGTGACCATACAAAAAGGATTCAAACGCACGTCGGGTCATCATCCTGGAATCGTTACTATTATTCGAGGAAGATATATCATCCTTCCATAGTGCATGGGAGCAAACGGCATCCATGGTCGACGCTGCATACGATTGAACCATGCGGACCAGTGTTTCCTTGGCTGCTTGTTGTTGTTCTAATGATTTGGGTGAAGATTGCTGCATTTCTTGAACTAAATTCCGACAAAAGGTTCTCATCCATTGAACCAGAACAGCAGCCGAAGGATGGGACAATTTTTGAACAAAGGAATGGTAGGCCGCCAAGAGGGACTGATGGTCTTGATCGTGTTGTTGCATGGCATTGTTGTCGTCCAGTACCATTTTCCTGGCTTGTTCCGGTGTTGGAATGGCATTGGGTGCATGGACTTGTGCCGCCAGGGCATCAATGGACTGCCGGACCGCCAACACATTGGTAGGATTGACAGTGGTGGATGAGGAGGAGGATAGTCCGTACAAATGTTCCAGCACTGAAAGAGCCTGAGGCATTTGTCGTCCGGCATGCGTTTCGCGCAAGGGGGCCAAGGGATCTTGTTCCATCATGGCAGTAGTAGTGGGTTGCGTGTCGTAGGGAAAGGGAACTTGTCGAATCCATTCCAATCGTGACGCACGGGCTTGTTCCAACAATTGATCTTTGCGTGCCGGTGTCACTGATTTGGCTTTGGAAGCCAAGGCGACTTCGGAGGCCGACAAGATGCGACCTTCCAGGGGTTGTGGTTTCGGAGGAAACCGAGACGGTGGTGGACGATTGGGCGACGAGGCCGTCGTAGTAGTGTCGGTGGTGCTGGTAGGGGCAGGGTCCAGTGCGGAAGCATTTGTCACACCCGAGGAGGTCGATGCCAACAGAGGTGGTTTCGTGGTCCCAACGGTCATTGCCGCCTCACCACCCATGGAGGACGTGTTGGAGACTGTACTGGCTTGTGGTTTCAATTCGGATCCATTGGAGGAATCCCCATTGACGACATAGACAGCCCCTCCACTGCTGCTACCACGTGGACTGGTGGCTCCCGAAGAATGGGGATTATTATTCTTGGAGTAGTCAGCATCCGTTGAGGACGACGATCGCTGCGGAGATGCGGCAGCATTGCTGTTGCTTCCACTCATTTTTCACACACTAAATGGCACTTTTTTCGGTTCCAGCAGACGCCAAAGGATTGCAACCTGTCCACGGCCGTTCGGAAAGGGTTTCAAATGCCAAGAAAGAACACAACGGCAACAACTCCTCCAAGAACATGGAGAAGGAGAAGGGGATTGAACATTGCATAGACCCAACAAAAGCTCCATCCCCGCTCCCCGCACGACAAAAACCAATCCGCGCGAGTCTGCCCTGAGCGACCGCTCCACGATCCAAACGCGGTTGAAGGATCTTTGGAAGAGCAAATCTCGCATCCCAGGAAGATCAAGAATCAGGACGACACAACGACCATGGTGTCCACCATGCTTGTATGGTTGACCGACCATTCCTTTTGGTTTGGGTTGGGTATCCGTCTTGGTTTGGCATGGTTGTTGCCTTTATTGTTGGACGAAGGAACCTTGCTTCCCGGCGTCGCCTATACCGACATTGATTATCACGTATTCATGGATGGAGCGGCCTACATTCAACAGGGACAATCACCCTATCAACGCACCACGTATCGATATACACCCTTTTTGGCACAGGGACTGGCATGGTTGTCGGAGATATCGTCGCGAGAAGCACCCCGTCATTTATTTTGTGTGGCCGATGCCCTCTGTGGACTCATGATTGCCCAGTATCGGAAACAACAACGACAAAGGCAACAACAAGAACAAGAACAAGAGTCCACAAACAGCAGCAACAAGAGGAAACCACCAATTCTTTCGGAATCCTTGCAGGATGCCTTATGGTGGATGTACAATCCCTTGGCGATTAATATTTGTACACGAGGGTCGGCCGAATCCTTAATGGTGCTGTTTCCAGTTCTTGTGACCATTTGGTTGATCCAGTGGCGGCACGACACTATCCGTAGCAGCAGCAACAGCAACAACAACAACAAGTACATGCAGCAACTCTCATGCTTTGGACTGGCTCTCGTGGCCGGCGTGTGGCATGGAATTGCCGTTCATGCCAAACTCTATCCCATTATTTACAGTCTTTCCTATGTGATTTCGCTGGCGCAAACCACCAAGACGGCAAATCCGATTTCTCCGCCATCACCACAACAACAAGAACAGTCCATGATGACCCGGCGCTTGTCCCGATTTGTCCATCAATGGGTCAAGCCCTTGTTGGGTGTAGCACCCCTGACATTTGCCGTCGCTTCGGCCTCGACCTTTGTGGGAGTGACAGCCTTGGGTGTGCATTGGTATGGGTGGCAAAGTTTGGACGATGGTTTGTTGTACCATTTTTCACGAGTCGATCATCGACACAACTATTCCATGCATTGGTATTGGATCTATCTGGCTCGAGCCGAAGCAAGAGGACTGACAACTGTGGAGTCGTCGACGGTTTGGATCCAATCGTTTCTTCCCTGGGTGGGACGTCTCTTGTTTGTTCCTCAAGTCATTTTGCTTCTCTACAGTAGTTTTGCATTGGCACCCATGGATTTGACAGTGGCGCTCTTTGTTCAAGCCTTTTTGTTTGTGGCTCACAACAAGGTGATTACAGGGCAATATTTTACGTGGTATCTCTGTCTCTTGCCATTGTGTTCCCATTGGTTTGTGTGGACACGAGGTGTCGTGAGAGGCGTCCTCCTGTTACTCGTGTCGATGGTGTGCTGGTTGGGTTCGGCCTACCTGTTGGAAATGCAAGGATGGGCCGTTCATCGCATGGTATGGAGTGCCTCGGTGGGATTCTTTGTCGCACAAATCCACTTGATTGTCCAACTTTTGCAGTCGGTCCAACTGCAACGACAAAGAAGAAGAAGAACGAATCGTAATAGCACGCCCCAGACGGCTATCAAGAAACGAGTATAAGCCATGGAGAGACGCACTCCTGTTCACAGTCTTGCTATTGGTTTCCTACAAGAAGAAGAACAAAAGACCCGACAGTGATTTCTAGCTTTTTTGTCTCCCCTTATGTGTCTCCCCGCAAATGTTTATATCTTTCATGAACGACAGTCTTTTTGTGTACAGCCCCAGACCTGTCGTGTTTGTGGTTTGTAGGTCTCACCAAGAGCATGACATGATTCGTTTAGTACAACCAAAATGTTCCATTCTCTCAGTCTTTTCCCCCATGAGCTACGACGAGAGCCCAATGGATCGGGGAACGTCCGTCATGGCTCGTGGACGATTGTCTTTGTTTCGCTGGCGACTCGCAGAACTTATGGTACTCTGTGGAGACAAATGTGCCGACGCCAAGGAAACTCGAGTGGGAGAGTTTGTCGTCGAATTGGTTCCCGCAGAAGAAGAATCGTCCATGGATCGTCGACCCGGTGAATCATAATCATCATGACGTGACGCGAACGACACACGTCCGGGAGAATGTTTGGTGGACGACGATGCGTGAGACGAGAGGGATGGACGGTTCGCTTGCGGAGAATGTACTTGTCGAGAATTCGTACGCAACACCGACTGCGACGGTGAATAGGAGGGAGACGATGGAAAAAACTGGGACGACCAGGAGGAGGGTGTCCTGGGCGCGGCTGTATTTCGGGGAATGGCAGTGGGAGGGGGAACCATTCCAGTCGGGGGAGGAGTCACCCACGGACGACACGGCTCGGGCGATGTATAGGGAGAGACAGCCGCCACGGCGGGAGGGGAAAACGGCCCCGAGTAAAAGGCTCTGCCATGATGCGTACGGCCGCGTCGATGACTGTTGTCATCATCTTCGTCGTCCTCGGACGATTCCGATGCGGACGTGAAGGAATCGTTGTCATCCTCCTTGGCAACCTTGCCACCCAGTGGTGGTGGACCATGCCAGGGTGCAAAATTACCTCGTTCCAGTTGTTCTTGCAGCATCGACAACAATTTCCTGCGTGTGGTATTTCGGTACAATACTTTGTCGCTCATTTCCAACATTTCTTTCGAAAACGTTTTTCGTTGCTTACACAACTTGGTACGACTTTGTTCCGTCTGTCGCATACAGGCTAGTAATCCTCGCATAATTTCCTCTGGATTCTTGTCCTTGTGGTGGTTCATGCGACGAGGCTGTGAACATGTCATTTTGTCCCTCAAAAAGCAAACACTTGCCACAGAGGACCACGATGGTGGTGGCGGTGGGCTCATTCCATCATTGGCTCTTCTTGCCATGGTGGAGGAAGAAGGGGTTGTGGTACATCGAGGGAGAATGGGAGGTGATGGAGGAGTGGGAGAAGGAGTCGATGGTCGAAGATATTTGCGTTTGCGCAGAAAGCGACGAGGTGGTACAAACGCTGCATACAGGTCCATATTGTGCGTCGAGGAGGCCGAGGTTTCTACCTCAAAGCCACTCTTGGTGGTGGTTGTTGGCTCTCGCACTCGCTTGCGACGAAGCAACAAGTCATTCGCAACCATGGTTCCTCCCACAACCATGGTCCAATTTCCAAAATCTTTGATCAATCAATTTGTGTAAGTCCCGAGGACAAAACAGAACACAATTGTGGGACCAATCATGTCTGTGACACTCGGTGTGCTCTCAAGACGTGGGGGATATATCCAATAGCATTCTGGATTGCACCTTTTGCACTGGCAATAGCATATCCCCACATTTCTCGCTCCATTGCCGCATAGCAAAATCATGGTTTTGTGAGAACGAATGGTTTCCCGTATTGTGATTTTGAGAGGATAAATTTTTGGGCCGGCCCGTGTGTTTTTTGGTCCGTATCAGGACAAACTTGTCCACAAGTCGTGAAGAGCGAAAGTTTGGTGGCTCTTGTTAGACTTGGAAGCCTGGCGTGGTCGTATATATCATCGGACAATCCATTGGATTGTGCTTAACACTTTTGTAAGCATTGCCGTAACCCCTGAAAGCCAGCGGACGCTCTTTCTCCAAATCGCACGATTGCTACCCCTTTCCAACACGTGCAATGTGCGATCCTCAGCTGGAGACAGACGACCGTTGCTCGCAAGATAAATTGCCAGTCTTGTGAAGATTGTCCATCCATAAGGGACAAGCAAGAGCCGTCAAACGAGACAACCCCACCGCGGCCGCCATGGTCTCAAACTATTTGGTTGGAGGATGATGAAAAGCGTTCCAAAAGCTACACAAAAGCGACCCCAGTTTTGAGCACATCTTTTCACCACATCATAAACTGAAGGCCGAAGTCTGAAGCCATCAATCAATCATAGTAACTTACGGAGATAACCAGAGTGTCGACGACCATGTGGGGTTCTTCAACGACTGCCGTTTTTGTTTCCATTACCTTATTGCTGTCGATAATTGGAGTAGCTTCGTTCGGCACCACCCCACTGAGGATCCGATCTATGGGTCCAACAACGACAGTACCACGAATGGCAGCACCAACCGAAGGCGAACCGGAGGATGGATCCAACAACTATGACTTGCAACGAATCACAATTGGCGATCGTGAATTTTGGGCGCAACAAAAGGGTCTCATCACCGAAATGACCGATGCGGCCGACGAACGATCCAAAGCAGCCATGAGAGAAAAGTTTTCCGAACGACGGTTGGCCCTCGTGGGCGACACGGCCTACATTGGCATGTTTTTGTTTTGCCTCTTGTGGCTGATAAACGAAAACCCCTTTGTCCCCCTTTCCTATTCCATTGGTGCTCTCATGGGAGTGGCCTATGCCTATGGATTGGGCAAGTATGTGGAAACTGTGGGTGGTAGTATTGACGACACGGCCAGTACGCGGGGAGCCGGTGTGGGGGAAGCCAGATTTGCCTTTTTGATACTCCTATTTATCATTGTGGGACGGTTCCGAGATACAGGGATACAAGAAGTACCGGCCATTTCGGGATTTTTCACGTATCAGCTTGCATCGTTGAGACAAGGACTAAAAGAAATCAATGATTGAGGCAACGTTTTGGTTTCGCTACTAGTCCATAGAAGATACAGGCGAGTGCACACTCATTGGCACCAGCATTTTCTCAAAGAAGGACTCAAGCCATGTGTTAACTATTAGTTATGAGACCAGTGTTTTGTTTTGTAGCATTCGGGATATCCTGGAGGCCCCACCGGAACTGTTCCATTTCCAGTACGTCCAAAATACCCTTGTTTGCAGTGTTGCAAATACTCCGCATTTGCAACCGGTTCCATTCCCGGAAGCGCCATCATGTCTTGCATCCAGCGCCAAATGTTGCGATATTCCCACAAGTGCTTGTGGTTCAACTTGAATCTAGAGTAGTAGACCGGGTCAAAACGGAAAATGGGCGGAAACAAACGAAGATCTGCTTCCGTGACTGTGTCTCCCACCAAAAACTTGTTCTCACTCAACGTCGAGTCTAGTTTGTCCATTGCCTGAAAAAAGGTTTTGTAGGCAGTTTCGTAGACGTCTTGATTGCTGGAAAAGCCTGCCTTGTACGATCCATTGGCAATCTCCTTGTAGATCCAGTCATTAATTTCGTCGATTGCTTCGCGGCTTTTGGGGGGATACAGATCCACTGAACTAGCAGATGTCGATACTTTTTGAAAAACGGTCCCAAACATGCGCAAAATCTCGGCACTTTCATTGTTGACCACAGTCTTGCTCTGTTTATCGAACAATATGGGAACGGATTTTTGATCCAAAATACCAGACGCTTCATAGATTTCAATGGCGTACTTCTTCCCCAGCACGGTGTCTGTTGTGCAACTGGGAAAGCTCACATGCTTTCCATTCTGTGTGGTTTGACCATTGGGTTCAAACTTCCAAAGATTTGCACCGCGTGGTTCCTCATCCGTACTTCGATTCGGGAACAAGACATTGACGGATATCGCATCTTCCAGCCCTTGAATGGCCCTACCCAACAATACACGATGACACCAAGGACAGTTATATGCGACATACAAATGGTATCGTCCCGCCTCGACCGGATACAACGCGTTGGGGGAATCTTCGACCCAATGTCGTGCCGTGGAAACTCCACGAACAAATTCACCGCCCGTCGTTCTGCAGCATTTGTTTGATCGTCGGTGGTCACTCCTGCCGATCCGAAAACCAATGCTTGGTTGTCACCCGACGCACTCATGGTCATGGATCGTTTTGGGGTTTTGCGGAAGTACGTGTTACGTGTGGATCGAGTTGAGATTTGTGAGACGACACGCCGTGTTGGCACGAGGGAGTTCTTGGATGCTCTTCGTTGCTCCTTGACCATGTCCAAAAAACGGCTTTCGTCCGAAAAAAGGTGCACTTCTCTGTGTGACGTACAGACGTCTACAAGAGTTCACATGAAAATTCTTTCCAGGGACATCGAGGCGGACGCGTTGTGGCAAGGAAAGAAAGGCGGCGGATGATGCACCAACTGTTCCATTCGACCATGACATGATAAGCAAGGAGAAAAGAAAAGCCAGAGAGTTGGTGTGATACGAACTCGTTTTCGTGGTGACTGGGATTTGCTCAAAACCAAACGACGAAACCAAATAATTGAACATTATTTTTTTTGCGATGTTATGGAACGATGGAGAACCATTTTTGTGACAAGCAAGTGACAAGTCGGAAGATCCCGAACGTCAGTCCACGAAACGCGATCTTGTATCTGGTAGTAGGAGTAGCCTATTCTATGTTCTCTACCTCTGTAGTAGATCTAGCTAGTGGGAGCAGGTAGATTTTTGATCGCACGTAGCACAGCGCCGAAAAGGTCGCGTCAGGCACGTGGCCAGCTTACACTTCCGGTCTCAATTACTGACTATACATCAAATTGTACAAGATGCAGAACGGCCAGTGAATTTTGAGTACGCTCCAGTGATCACATCGTGCACGAGAATAGACTATAAAGTACTTTTGTGAGAAGGCCACCGATGGAGCATGGAAAAAGAAAGAACCGAGCAAAACTCTTTTGGACTTCACGGTATTCGTCGAGTGCTGTCTTCGTGAACCTGCATGCATCTTCAAAGCTGTCTTCGTAGTACATCTGCACCACACTGCACTGCAAATAAACAACGTATCCAACTCCAACACCTTTACTCTTTGTCTTGATTCTGTGAAGAGATATTCGTCGACTTGGATTTGCTTGGAGCTTCATCGCAATCCATCAAAGTGGGTATCATTGAAGGCCGGAAACGTACTGGTTGCTGTGGTGACTGGTGACAGGCGAAGGAGGGACCTTCTTCTTGAGCTATTGACGGAGTATCACATTATATTGGTCGACTTTGTTGCAGTTCCCTGGATTTTGATGCCAGAGATATTGCTGTGAAAGAAATTCAAACTTCAACTCTTTTCCTCAACAACTTCGCTGCGTCAATCAAGCGGGGCGATCTCTGTCACTCCAACAACAGGCACAATAACGAAGCAACATGTCTCGCCGTCGCGGAGAGTTTGAGCATCGAACATCGATTTTTGAAGGGGCATTTCGTGCCTGGTCTCATTTGGGTGGCTTACCACCTGAGGATTTGGAATCCAAGCCAACAGCGGATTTGGACCCCTTGACCAGTCCCATTGAGGACGACCCTCGCATTGCGTCACAACGAAAATCGGGAGAAATCAAAGAAACCAAAAATCCAGATGGCACGACACGTCGTGAATATCCCTACGAACCTCTACCGCGGTCCGGTCTGGCGCATCCCTATGTCCAGGCAATCCTCAGTCCGTACGTGTTTGTTGTGCTATCTTCTCAAAGAATTGTCGTTTACTCATATTTTCATGTCTTGTTCAATCACAGATGGTTGGGCCCTGATGCGGACAATGAAGCAATTCAGCTTGGCTTAACGACCCTTCGAACATGGTGGCAACATCGACGAAAAGGTGAATCTGGCTCTGCGATTGCTGCACTGGGAACAGAAAAGATGAAGGGTGTGGTGGAAGGATATACTCGGCATTTCTTTACATTGGCTCACTGTCTTGTGGTGCAGGACAAAGAACAACCGCCTCGGACATTGCATGGTAGGATGAAGGAACTAGAAAAAGCACGCAACAAACGAGGTAAAAAGAAGACCACCAAAGACGATGACAACAAAGCTTCAATCAATATGGCCTCAGCTCCCTCGGACTTGGTTAGCGATATAAAGGGAGACTTGATGGATTCCAACTTGTCGCCGCTGGAACGTTTGCATGCAGCTCAAAGACGGCAATTGGCTAGTTCTGGAATGATCCATCCACAAATGCCAGCCACAACTCAGGTGGACATTTCGAATCCCGGTCCTGTTGTTAATCTCAAGGGAAAATGTATACCAGGGAAGATAGATTTACCTGGAATGGTAGAACAAGTCAATCATGCCGCCAACCAACTTGCTCACAGAGGTGGCAACGTACCGGTAGTATCCTCCTCGAGTGCATCGACCCTTACACAAACGCAAGCACCTTCAAATCAATATGGCGATCCGAATACAACACCAGTTGTGTTTGTTTCGAGCAGAGGAGATATCATGATTGCAATGGAAATTGATGGAATTACATGCGCTCACTGCGTCAAAATTGTGGAAACGGTGCTGAAAGGCTGCAGTGGCAATAAATCTCCAATCGATGGATTACTGGATGCCGCTGCCGATCAGAAGTTGAACGCTGTGTTAATAAGGATTGACAAGGCTAGCAATGCGAAACGAGTTGCCTTTGAATCGGCGCGCAACCTGTCCATGGTGGGATACACGGCAAAAGTAAAAGAGATGAGTATCGTGGGAGCCACTGCGGACCAAAAGTCCACCATGGACCTCGGATTGCTCAGTACAGCGTTTGAAGTTGTTGCCAACACAGATCCAAAGGATTTTTTTGACTGGAGAGTTCCCTGCACCTGTCCGGACAATGGAGTCCTTCGGCAAGACTGTGCTCGGTAAGTATGAGGATGTATCGGGCAAAAAGGCTGGTTTGGGGAATTATATAACTCACAGACTAATCTTTTGATGTCAGTCACGGTCAAATGAACACTCGCATCTTTGAGGCGTTTGAATCTCGTGAGAAACAGGTTGTCGATTACATGGCTGGTTGTGGTATGAAATACGGCATGCCTTGCACATGCGGTCCTGAGTGCCGTTGTAAGAATTGTCCCATTCATGGGAACAATGGTAATGGTGGCAGCGATGGCCTAGATGTGAACGAGGAAGCACAAATCCGTGCTGCAGCTGCAATGATGCAACAGCAAACTCAAGCACCTCTTGCACCAGCGCCACGCCAACAAGTTCAGCTACAGGTACAACTCCGCGGTACATCGGCGAGTCCATTTGGCATGGACGATGATGAGCCAATTCACGTAGAACAAAAAATGGATTTCTTTGGTCTGGAGCCACCAAAAGGTTCCCAACTGGCCGGTCTCGATAGAATGCAACGTGCCCCGTCCATGCGACGATCTATGGAAGCGAATAAAGGACAACTTGGTGGTATAGTAGGCTTGCAACAACAGGAACCTCCCGCACAACAGGAACCTCAACCCATTCAACATCTCCCACTCATGGACGAACCAGGAGAACTGGGTCTATCTTCCCCGCACCGCCGTTCATCACAACGAAATCCATCAATCATATCATATGGTGGTCTTCGTCATATGTCAATGAATTCAGAAACGACTTTTGGTCGGGCAATGTCCGGACTCTCCGCACTCTCAATTGACTGGGAAAATTTGGAGGATTTTGATTTGGAAGTGGATCATAGCGCTCACATCAACAATAGCCAGATTGGCAACAAAATGGGAGGTGGAGGTATGGATCCTTCCATGAACGGGGGTCGACGATCAAGCTTTCGGAGACCTCATCACCCAGGAGCACACAATCCCGACAAAGAGCATGTGTCATTTGAAGTCTAGAGAGATGATGATTTGGACGAGTCATCTGTTGAAGTGTTTACATGTCAGAAACAATGGCTTGGGGCTCACAAGACAAAACAACTCCTGCCAGATATATTTTGCAGCAACAATCACTGTCAGGCAATCAGTTGCATCTTCTCGAGTTGTCGAAGTAGTGCATATTCATTTATAACTTAGGGGATGTGATTGACTATTTCTGTGTTGTCCTTTCCTAGCATCTGAGGCTAGGACGACTACAATATTGGATCCGCAATGGATTGGCTCCTTGTCCGACATTTTGACAAAAGCATTTGCGTTTGCCCTGCCAAGAATATGTTCGACAAATCTCCCTGGACAAATAATGCATCTCAGTGATGAACACCGTCGGAGCGAGCATATCTCAAAAGTTAAAGAAGAAACGACCGAAGAGTACAAGAGGATTTAGAGCCCTTCATGTGTGTTATCATCCCATGCCGCAGCTTCTCGATAGGATTTATCTAGTGAGGAATAACTATCCAGAAGATGTGATGTGGTCTCATTCGCCAATCTAGGGTAGCTCAAACTATCCACGAGATCACTGTCAAAGCCACACGTGTCTCGGAAAAACTCTTGTGGATTGACAACTCCCTTCTGCTTCCATCTTGTTACGACACCCTGAACCACCACCTGAGCTCGCACACGGTTCCGACCTTCAATTGGGTAACGGAAATTCTGTACCATCCACAAATATCGTTCATCCATTGCCACAAGAGAGCTGTCTATCTGGAACTTTCGAAAGAGAGGACGAATCTCTCTTCGAAATCGAACAGCTGTGCTTGCCACCAAAAAGTTGGCTCCATCACGTGCCATGATCCCCAAAATTCCATTCTGAGCCGTCATTTCCCATCGCGCCATTTCAGCATGGGCAAGGTATGCGGCATTGTTGAGATGTCCGAGATAGTCCACGTCAAACACACCAGCTCTGGCATAGTAGGAATGAATGTTCTCGCCAACTCCAACGATCGGATGAGCTTTGGTTCCGGAAAGCTTCCCAGGACCTGTAAGAAGCCCTTTGGCAATGGTGAAAATCACTCGAGGAGTGTGGACCAATCCCATGCCTGATAGCTGATAGAGATATCGGAAGAAGACGAAGTCAAACGTCACCAAAAAAAAGAAATCTTGGAAGGCTACAACCTACAACCTACAACACACGAAGATGTGTGGGTTGTGGGTTGTGGGTATCTTTTGCGTCCAGAATCCAGATCCAGCTGTTTTCGCGGAGAGTCTGGACGTCGCCCCTCCTGAATCGATCGTGACCCGACTGACTTTAGTGTCAGTGACGAACCGCACAGAAACAGACCGTCGAGAAAGGCGGAAAGCCAAACGTACAGCTTGTGTTTACTGTTTCACTGTTTACACAAAATTCGTTGGTTTCATCTGACGAAACAACCTTCTCTGTTCATACCAAACAAAAGAATCGAAACAATGGGTGTAAGTCTGCCAAGGAGGCATGATAGGATCAATTTCTGCTTTCGGTTTCACGATGCCCATCATATTCTTTGTTTATCCGTATGCTGGCAATGAGGGTTGGGAGAATCTTCACACGTGTCCGATGCGACATATCTTTCACAGCGGGTGAAGAGGATCGGCAGCACCATTCCGTATTTTGTTTTCGCGTTGCACATCATGTCAATTCTCACCGGTCTCCTGTCTTTCTGTTTTCTGTGTGATACAGCGTGCACGACGTGGAGGAGGCATGGGACGCCGCCCAGCACCGGCTCGTCCGGCACCATCGAAACCAGCCGCTCGTCCAGCTTCCACTCAAGCGGCCCCTACGCCGCAACAACCCCAGACCAGTGTTCCTGCTGTCCAACAACCCCAATCAGGAGGAATGTTGTCGTCAATCGGTAGCACCATTGCACAAGGAATGGCCTTTGGAACCGGAAGTGCCATTGCTCACCGTGCCGTCGGTGCCGCTTCGGACAGTTTGTTTGGAGGCAGCTCCGACAAGCAAGCTGCTCCTGAGTATGCTCAAGGTGCCATGGAGCAACAACCCGTGGCTGCTTCGAACATGATGGACACTGGTGCTTGCGCTGCCGATAAACAATTGTACTACGACTGCATCAAAGACAACCGTGACGACCAAGTTGTCTGCCAGTTCCTCTTGGACCAGCTCAAGTCGTGCCAGCAGAATCAAATGTACAGTGGATAAAGCAATATCTCGAGATTGCACTTGTCATGCAACGCTCATTGTGATGTCCATTTAGGTTAGTTTAGGAGACAATGTTAGGCACCATCAGAAATCAATTAGCCATGAATTAGGTACGAAGTCTGAAGTAGTAGCTAAGTTCGAGTAATCGTAAAAAATCGAGATGCAATTAGCAGCGGTTGTGGGAGAACAAATAACGGCGTTGCCAAGAAAATGTACGGCGAATTCATTCCCATTTCTGTTCATTAAGGAAGTGGATCGTTCTACAGCTCTCTGGGGTTCTGCCTCTGGTGAGAGCCTTTCTTTCTCAAGTTGATTCTGTCGTTGATAATCAATATAGACCGATAAATTGCTTCTTTCCAATTTCCAAAAGGAGACGGGTGGCATTGAGCGAGATTGTGGACCAACTATGCTCTATGCTTCGAATCAACAGGAGTACACCTAGCTATTGGTGAGGGGACCGTTTGAAGTTAGAACGCGCGACGCATATGAAATTGCCTTAACGCCAATCGTAAGCGAGCAGTGCCATACCCATACATAATGGTAGGACGTAAAAATTATGATCTTTAGGAATTAGGCTAGGAAAGTGAACGATGGCCAGAGAAGCCATCTGCACACGGGACAAGGACGGACTGAATTCTGAGAACGTCGGTGTCAAAGATGTCACAGATTCAACTAGGGACCTATCGAGTCATGTTTACGTGGAGTCGTGGCGGGACAGAGTCCGGGTACCGCACTCTACCTCTCCCTGGTCGGACCTAGGAAGTTCGAGCGGGCCATGGGAAAGCTTGATGGCCAGAGGCCAACGGCAGTAAAACCCATGTCACACACGGTAAGGGATGAGACGCCTGATATTGATGCGCTCGGTAACGTGGGGACCACGTTGAATGGTCACAGTGCCATTGGAATGGACACGCGTGATAGTGAAAGGATTGGGACTGGTACGAAGTGCCAATTTGTCCGGATTGGTAGCGCGGATAAGCACGCGATCTCCAATTTTGTAGTCATGAAAGACGCGAGAGCGATTTGCGAGTCGAGCTCGTTCGTCCACGATGATTTGGCGTTTTTGACGAATCAATTCCATGTCCGCAAGGATGGGAATGTCGAACAGCATGTCGCGGTGGAACGCAAGACTGCCGGGAGAATGTTTGAGGCTGCCGTGGATGGCAGTGCGTGCAGAGTATGCAGCGGTTTGCAGAGCAGTGTCAACCATAAGAGCGGCCTGTTCAATGTTGTGCGGCGGCTCGTAGTTAACGATAGCGCGTAATGAATTGCCAATCGTCAGATGAAGACGTTCACATAGGGCATTGGATTGTGGATTTTTGACCGTTAGGGGCACTGGCTTGATACCATGATTGCGAAGCACTTGCGTAAACGCATGGCCGATAAACTCGCCGCCTTGATCAAAAAGGCAACGAACAGGGCGAGGATAGCGTGAAAGCCATGAATTCTCGAGTTGGAGACCAACATGTCGAGCGGTTTTATCGTATATGCGGATAATCTCGCAGAAATTGGTGACAGTGTCAATGACCGTCAGAGCTTGAAAGGTCAGGGCCATGCCATGGACTTTGACTGTCCAGGGGCCGATAAGATCGACGGCAATGTCGGACCAGGGATTACCACGGACCTCACGAGGAGGCAATTCTCCGTAATGTCGATGAACGACCTTCGACCGTTGACAGGTCGGACAGCTGGAAACAGCTTGATCGCAGTAGAGTCCCAATTGGGGATGCGTCATGTGCATGGCGATAGTATCGCGGAGTCGCGTGGAACCAGCGTGGTTAAGCACGAGATGATACCAGTTGACTGTATGCGCGAGAAGCGAGTCAGGAATGCGAATGCGCCAGAGGGCATTAACCGATTGTCGATAACAGACAAGGTTGTATTGTGGATTTTCCGTAGGAAAGGGTTGCAAATGATAATAGTCAGGTTTGGATTGGACCAACGCCATTAAGGCGGCATCGTTTTGTTGATGCTGAAATATCGTAGCATAGTCAACCGGTAGGGGTTGGTTGGCCGTAATGGCGGGATGATTAAGATACACATCGATCAACTCTTCGTCCATGAAAATAGGGGATTCATGAGAATCCGCGTCACGAGACGCTAAGCGGGGGTCATCATTAGGCGCACGAGGAACCTGAAACACGGAGTGTTTGCCGCTACGATCGAAAAGGGATCGTGGTCCAGACGAGGGACCGTCGGAAGGGACCTTGGAAGGGACACTCTTCTCCTCCTCTTTTGAAAGAGGGAGACGCGACAACGCGTCGGCGATGACGTTATCCTGGCCAGGAATATAATGAAAGATGGGATTGTATTCTTCGAGAAAGAGACGCCAACGAAGGACTCGTTGGGAGTTGAGAGTGGAATAAGTGAGATTTTTGTGATCGGTATGAATGTGCAAGGCGGCACAGCCAAGCAACATGGAGCGGAACTCCTTGAGGGTTTTGACGATGGAGAGTAACTCCTTTTCCATAGTGGTGTAATTCCGCTGAGCGGGGTTGAGCTTGCGTGAGAAATACGCGACAGGGATGTTTTCCTGCATGATAACAGCGCCGAGCTGATAGTCAGACGCGTCCACAAAGACGTGGAAAGGAATGTTGTGATCTGGATAGCGGATAAACGCATCATGCGCAAGCATGGCTTTAACGTTTTCAAAGGCTTTCTGACATTGCGGGGACCATTCAAAGGTCTTCTTGCCGGTCAAGGCTGTTAGCGGAGCTAAGTGATGGGATCGCTGAGGATACATGTGACGATAGAAATTAACCATGCCAATGAAGGAACGTAGTTCTTTCATGGTGCGAGGAGGCGATAGAGCCAGAATCGCGGAAATCTTTTTCTTCCATGGTCGTAGACCTGTAGGCGTGAGCCAATGGCCAAGGAAGTCGGTTTCCTTCACGGCCCATTCACATTTGTGAGGAGTGATAGAAAAGTTCTTGTCTTGAAGACGTTGAAGGACTTTGTTGAGAATCTCGACATGTTCTTCCCAACTGTCGGAAAAGACGCCGATATCGTCGATGTAGACCTCGACGTGATCGCGAAAGTCAGCGAGGACTTCTTCCATGAGCTCTTGACAGAAGTCTGGGGATTGCTTAACTCCCATAGGGAGACGACGATAGCGAAATTTGCCAAAAGGCGTAGTGATAACGCAAAGATTGCTGGAAAACTCGTCGAGTTTGAAAGTGTGAAAACACATAGAGATGTCAAGTTTTGTAAAATACTTGTAGCCTTTGCGTCGTCGAAGGATATCTTCGATCCGTGGAAAGGGATAGACGCGGCGATACATTTGCGCATTAAGCGAACGAAAGTCCGAGATCATTCGGATTCGTCCATCCTTTTTAGGAATGGCGAAATGAGGAGCGGCCCACTCAGTGGAGCCAACTCGTTCGAGAATGCCGATATCGACAAACCGAAACAATTCCTTTTTAAAGGTGTCATGGATATTGCGAGGGACCGCATAATGACGATGATGAGCCGGTTTGGCATTGGGCATGAGATCGAGATGCAACTCTTTGTCCGGATAGGCACGCAAGACGCCATCAAAGATGCGCCCGCATTTCAGCCACACACCAAGAAGATCTTGTTGTTGTGAGGGCGTCAGATGAGTCTGTTGAGCAAGAAGCTCATCGAGATCTGCCTGTTTGTAATTTGAATCGAGCAGGTAATCGTCACCGAGGACGTCATCATCTGCGAAGAGATCGATGAAATGCGAGACGAACTCATGTTCAGTCGCGAATGAATCGCGGTCGCGCATAGCGACTTCAATGGAGTCCCACGAGGTGATCCCACGATCGAAATCAAGAAGGACGCCCAGACGGCGAAGCAAATCGCGACCGATGATGATATCATAGCGACTGTTGGGAGCATCATAGATGTCGACCCATAGGGGATAGGTTACGTGTTTGGTTCGTGAGAACTCTGGGAGAACAATGTCTTCCAGGAGGATTTCGGACACACCGGAACGAGTTCCCATGGTCGTGTTCACGGAACGGTCGGTAGACCGCGGTATCATGCCTGGTTGAAGGCAACGTGAATGAAGAATCGTCTTGTCGGCGCCTGAGTCGAGCAGGGCACGCAAGGGAAGCGTATTTTCAACACCGCCAATATGGCGAGCCATGACGATGGTGAGTGGAACGCATTCAGGCCGAGAAGGCGAATCGAACGAAGGAACATCACTAGATGAAGAAAATTGGGAGTAGAACTCATCATAAGACTCTAGGTTATCCAAGTAACCGTTATTGGGATCAATCACCTCGCTTATAAAAGCGTCATCACGACATAGAGACGCGGGCGTAAGCAGCGAGACCTCCTTCAGTGGACAGGTCGTAGATGTGGGAAATGTCAATTCCGCGCCCATAGATTTTATTGAGCTGGTCGATGACCTCGTTGATGGGTGCATCGGGATGGATTGCGCTGCCGGCATAGCCGTTGGCGGGCCAGTTTGGATCTGACATTGCTGCGAGAACAAAATGCCCAGGTGATGAGTCGGATCGTCAGGAGACGATGAAAAGGAAGATGAAAGGTGAGACGTACCGGGGACCGTCTTTTCAGGATTGCGAAGATCGCTCCACTGCTGGATTCCCTCGGCATCGACAGGAATGGTAGGAACGCATCCTGGAGGAGGAGCTACGGCAGGAGGATTGGCAGGAACGGCATTCCATCCATTGCCGGCACCAGCAGAGTCAGAGGCGTGTTGATCATTGCCACGACCTGGGGCAGAAGGACGAGAGCCCCAAGTGGCACGCAGAGGAACGGAAGAGCCACCACGCGGGTTGTTATTGCCATTGGAGGAACCACCACTTTGAGGAGGATTGGTTCCGGCGTTGCCGCCACTGGTAGAACGGGTAGAACGTTGAACCATGACGTCAAAAAGGCTTTGATTGAAATTGCGACCCGTAGGATTATAAATGCAATCAGCCCAAGAATGGTTGCGATGAGATTCCATCGTGGTCCGATACGGACAGGGATCGGAGTTGCCATCGGAGGCGCCACGATTGTCTCCGGAGGAGGCATTACGGTCGGAGGAGCCAAGGCGATTTCCGCCACGTGAGGAGTCACGATTGCCACCGCGGAGTCCACCACGAGAGTGGCGAGAGCGCACGCGACGATCGCGATTGCCGCTGTTGTTGGAGTCGCGAGGACGAGAGCGGTCTTGGCGAGACTGCGAACGATTTTGTTGTTGCTCACGTAGGAGGGCCTTTTGCTTGGAGGCGCGCTGGTATCCACGAATGGCTTGCAAGAGAGCATCCGTGTCAAAGTGATTGACAATGTCCGGCACCAAAGGATTGGCTTGTTGAAATTCCGTGCGCCATGTAGTCGGCGAGCCTTGGTAAAAGGCTTGTTTGATTTCGTCTTCCGTGAGGGGGACGATTGCAGCGTCAGAGCTGAGGTACTTGAGACCATTAGAGAACTTGCGTAGAGACTGCAAATGCGAATCCACAGTCATGTCCGAGGGCTTTCGAGGCCCGGAAAGAAGGAAGGTGCGGAAAGCACTAACTTCACTGACAAGGACAAGGGGGGCGAAGACCGCAGCAATCAAACCTTGGAAACAGGCTTTATCGAGATTGGTGCCTGGAGGCAAACCGTTGTAGGCTTCGAGGAAAGGATCAGCGATAGCGCTGGTGACCGAGCGAGGGAAATACTCGCAACAAGCGGCGAAGGGGTCCGGATGACCGGAGATGCGGATCTTGTCCACGAAGTGGAGGACCCAAAGAAAGAGATCGCGAGGATCTTCATCCGTCGACTCCCGAAATGGGAGGAGGTTGGCGTAATACTTGTCGTCTTCATCTTTGAGCTTGAGCAAGGAGAAGGAATCGGAGGACAGAGCCTCATCAACGCGACGTTGGAAGCGGAGTGCATCGACAAGGGTAATGAACCCATTAGTGTTGTCTGCCATGATGGAGAGATGCAATGGTGAGAAAATGAAAGGAAAGGAATCAAAGGACGGGCAAAAGGAATTGCACAAACGTCGGCCGCCGGAGGCGTGTTATGGTGAAGAAGGAAAAAGGGCGTTGAGGAATCTGATCAGAGTGCCATACCCATACATAATGGTAGGACGTAAAAATTATGATCTTTAGGAATTAGGCTAGGAAAGTGAACGATGGCCAGAGAAGCCATCTGCACACGGGACAAGGAAGGACTGAATTCTGAGAACGTCGGTGTCAAAGATGTCACAGATTCAACTAGGGACCTATCGAGTCATGTTTACGTGGAGTCGTGGCGGGACAGAGTCCGGGTACCGCAAGCAGCGTATACGCTACTCCCATATATGGGAGCAGCGTATACGCTACTCCCTTAACCTTCACTTCGTATAACTTCCTGAAACTTCAATTTCATGCAGATCTGACTTCATCGTTCGAAAGATCTTGGAATTCCGAACAACTTCATATATGATAGTCTACAGTAAATACACAGTCAATAGCGTGATATTTCGCTTTGAAAAATTGGCAATTTTCCTCATTTCTGTTCATTTCGATCATCCTGCGCCTAGGGCCCAACTTTGTATGATTCTATATTCCTATCATCTGGGCCGATCGTTGCAGGATTCTCCATTTTGACGGTCAATATAGTGAAGAAGACGTCCACCAAAGGCAATGTCGTCTGCAGCTGTACCTGCGGAGAACGAGGACCAAGAGTCAGGACAACCGAATTTGTCGCAACCGCTCATCGAACCAGATATTGACCATGCCACCAAAGATACCGCCCAACTTCCCGAACAATCTGTTGGCAATGCCTTAGCAACAGAGGCAGCCTTTGGTGTTCCCCCCCCCCCCCCCCCCCAACCACCACCACCGTTTGAAGCAATCGCCAACAATACTGTCGCACCTCCATCCCGCAATTCAGAAGCAATGGATTCATCCACCAACGTTGCACCTACAACTACTACAACAACAGCAACACGCGAACATGCAACAGAATCGGGTTCCAACGTTGCCCGTCCAGGAGTCGTCGCTACCGAAACAACACAGACACAAGAACTTCCACCCGAATCTCAACGTCCACCTGGCAACAACCACCAGCGATCGCGGTTTTCGTATGCCAAGCGCTTTCTTGTTGCTCCAGACGAATTTTGGATCCATGATAACTTCTACCAAGATTTTCTACGGCGCTTTCGTCCAAATGAAACTGACAATCCTGTTCGTGTAGTCGGAAAAATCATGGAGTGCCCGTCAAAGAAAAATGGCAATGCTTATTCCATTATCTGGGACAACGGTACGATTAGTACTATGCAAGTCCCCCAGAACTGGATCAAGTCTCAGTTCATATCAACGAAAACAGTGAAAGAGAGGCTTCGTGAGTACATTGAAGCATACAGGCCAAATGGTGAACCATCTGTAACACAACAGCAACAACAACAAAGTCAAGTTAGCCTCTTATTTTCAGACCTCAAACCGTATGTACAGTCTGGGAACTGCTCTTCCCTCTGTAGAGATTCTTGATAGTGAAGGATGGGCTTCGAGATACATGCGGTTGGCCAGATTCCGTCAGATAAGAGGAGCCTTTCACTTTGAGAACAAAGGTGCTGCAAGGGGCGGTGACAAGTGCTACCAGCTTCGGAAACTCATTCAAGCTGTTAACGCTGCTTCCAAGAGATCATTTTGGATTCCTCAAGATTTGGCATTTGATGAAGGTGGAATTGGCTGTCGCTCCCGGTACTGCCCTGTTAGGCAGTACAACAAGGACAAGCCGCAAAAATTTCGTGTAGACTTCTTCATTCTCGCTTCTTCCAGGTCCTACGCAATTCTCCATCTGGACGTATATCAAGGAAAAAATGCTACCAACTCTTATATACGAGAGGAGGCCAAGAAACTTCCTACAACGATGAAGGCTGTGGTAAACGCATGTTATGCGTTGGAGTTGCATAAGGAAACCAACGGATTCCGTCATTTGGCAATGGACAATAGATATGCAGCGCCCCAATTACTGGTTATTCTTCGTGATCGTCTGAAAATCCTCGCGACAGGCACAGTACGTTCAAACAGAGTCGGGTGGAACAAGAGACTGATGCAACTAAAGAAGACAAAAACTAACCGCAGAACAATCCACCTGGCACACGACGAAGTGAATGGAATCGTCATTGGGCAATGGGTGGACTCGAAAGTGGTAAATTTTGCATCGAGTTACGAAAATAATGGCAAAGGACAGGTACAAGGACAAGTTGGACCCAACAAAGAGATATTCAATTGCCCTATAGTTCTCATTCGGTATCAAGAGACAATGGGGGGGATAGATGAAGGGGACCAGATGCGACAACATTTTGGCGGTTTTGCCACCCATGGGCATTTCAAAAAGTGGTACAAGAAGACTGGTTTAGGCATAATGGATGTTATGCTTCTAAATGCCTACATCGGATGGAACATGTCCGCTGGAGACCGTGTCCGAGCTCGACGCACTAAGCTCACGCGGCATGCATTCTACACCTGTGTCGCACAAGCAATGTGCAGCTACGTCCACACAGAGGAAGTAGACGCTTTGGCAAGGAGGATTACTGCAGCAAGGGAACGAACGTGTGAAGATGGGCACTATCCCATCCCATTGGAGGGTAACAGACGAGTTGCATGCGCCGTATGTTTGTTGGAATATCGTTGGAAACGCAAAGAGCTCGGTATGAAAGGCATTTTTACCAACGTGGGTCAATGTGCCAAGTGTGGGATTGTTGCCCATTTGGTATCATGCAAGGACGAAAGAGAAGATGGATGGAAGATCCATCAACTCCCTCAATTCACCGATCTCACATGCTTCGAGATTCTCCATTCGACCAATGGAAGAGAAATGTTCATGTGTCGACCAGCGTCATCTCCGGGAGCTCGATACAAATACACAACAAAGAAGAATCATCCAATCATAATGGATCTACGCGAGAAACACGGTTTGCCTCCAGAGTGGACGAGGAAAAGAAAGCGCAGGAACCACGGACGGAATGATACAGAAGAAGACGATGACAACAATGATGGTGACAATGAAAGTACTGACGAAAGTAGAGAAATGCATGAACTGTAGAAGAGAATTGAATAATCTAAATAAGAGAATATTACCCACTTTGACGCTAGTCTCTTAGTGCTTGATTACTCGTCGTGATTGATAGGACCTTCGCGAAAGCCAACGTACTGTTCATCTGGGTTCTCGTTGGGGAAGTTTTCGCGAACAAAATCAACCAAACAATCAGGAAGTTGTACACGGTGGCCGCGTCCAAGGGGGCCGTGAAGCTTGTTCGACAAGCGGCGATACAATTGATATCGAATACTGCGATTCGATTCACCTTTTTTCTTCATATGCATTGCTATTTCATGAAGGTAAGGAAGATTGTCGACAATAACGCAGGGATTTTGTTGACAGACTCTGCAAACACTCTCCCAATGCATGTATCCGTGAGTTTGGGAGGGAGGCGTATTGTGGTTGAGTTCGTGGAGAATCGTACTGATGCTTTCAGGACAAGCGTATTGTTTGGGCAGATATCTAGTCTCAGTAGCTTCAGCGGTCTCGTCAATGACACTGCCCTTTTCTCCAGTAACTAGCACTCGGGGTTTCTGGAGAGTGAAGGGGACCATCACAACAGTGTTTGCTTGATTGTTGTCTTCAGGTTCAAGATGCATCTCTGCAACTTCGATCGACTCGATGAGACCTGCATTTTTGCACAGAAAAGATTAGAGGGGTGAATGGAAACAAGAAACACTTGATGGGTTGGATTCCTGTATGAAATAATCCGCGCACTTACCATTCATGATCTTCGGTTGGGAGGCGGTGTTGATGGAAGGCCAGTAGACGAGTAATGAATAGAAGTAACAATAGATTGCTTTGGTATCATTCATGAATGAGTGACCTTGGACGCGATGAATGAGGGAAAAAATGACACAGGTGTCATTGCTTAACACAGCTTGCTTTACTGTTTTAATAAGGGAGACAGCAATTTGAGCAGCACGTTGACTCCGATAAAATTTATGGGAGACACCTATATGCTGCTCGCATAAGCTTAAAACCTGTTCTTTACGATTGGCGTTAAAAGCTTGTTCCGTCTCGGATTGCACTACAGATAGATTATCAACAAGCTAGCCTTTCTCGTCCTAGAGAGGTCGCGTCAATGTCCCAAAAGGCGAGGTTGTTCGTCCAAACATCATCCAAGATTTCGGGGAGGCAACGTGTTCTCGTAGGACAGAATTCAGGTCTCAGCGTATATCGACAACCGATTAGGCGTAAGAAAGTGCGCCGGTCAGTTGGATGGCACGTGTCATTAATTAATTTTGGTCCTGATGTCGGAAATCTGGTCCCGATCTCGGAATTCGGGTCGATCTCGGAATTCGGGCCAGATCTCGGAATTCGGGTCGATCTCGGAATTCGGGCCAGATCTCGGAATTCTGGTTTTGTACTCTAAAAATAAAGAATACTTTTGTCGGAATTCGGGCCAGATCTCGGAATTCGGGCCAGATCTCGGAATTCGGGCCAGATCTCGGAATTCGGGCCAGATCTCGGAATTTGGTCTTTCCGTTGAATGGTTTTCAGGTTGCCATGCCTGCTTGCAATATCCCGTTTGACAGGTGACAGGTCAACTCGGCTCTCTAATGACTAGATAGCTAGGAGTACTATTAGCCATTATCGAAATTCGGGGTTTTAGCTATGGAATGGGAACACTATCTACTTCAAGGAATGATTAACTAGGATAGGTTGTGCTATGGCTTTTGTCTGACTTCTTGTCCGGACTCGACAGGTCATTGGCAAATCTCTTGGCAGCCTCTCGTCCGAGACGGAACCAGCTTTTAAGGCAATTTCTATGCGCGACCTTTCGCCTCTTGAGAATCTTTTGTCCATGAGAACAATTGTCAGACTCAGATACCGTTGCCCAAAGTTACGCAACGATCATTATATTCGAAACCGCGAACATGAGTGTCGTTCCAGCCGCGTACTTTTCCCTAACGGCAAGCTGGTTTCATTGGGCCGTGGCAATTCCCATGGTCGGATGTGTTGGAACCGTGTTGAAGGCTCAACAGTCCCCAAAGTCAGAAAAGGGCAAATGGATGTTCCGGCACAAATCACTAGGCCTTTTGTCCGCAATGATTGTTGCCCCCCGTTTGTGCTACCGTCTGCTGTCACGACCAGCATACAATGTCCGCGACATTCAAGGAAACTCGGCATTTGAGAATATGGCCGGAAAATTTACGCACTACCTTATGTACGGTTGGATGGTCGTAATGCCCGGAACAGGTATTGCTATGGGATACTACGGCGGCAAGGGTCTTCCTTTCTTCTACACAACATTTTCCGGAATCACAAAGACAGAGGACAACAAAAAATCCACTGGAGAAATTGCCAAGAACGCGTTCAAAGTTCACAAGCAACTTGGCACGTATGGAAAATATTGTGAGTATCTTTGAGACGATCCTTTTATCGTCCATTTTTTGTGAAGAAAAGGATCTTTTGGGACATCTAATGTTCTTTTTGTTGTTGCGTTGTTTCCCATTTCATCTTTAGTGGTCCCTGTTCATGCTGGTGCGGCCTTTGCTCATTATTTCCGAGGTCAAACGATATTTTCTCGCATCAATCCATTCCGCACCCCCAGAGCCTAGTTTCCCTTTCTTTTCTCTGATCGATAAGGACTACAGGTAGTATCAGTCAAAATTGTAATAGCTGAATAATTTGTCCTCCGCATGACTATAATCAAAGCATGTTTTACGTCTGACTCGTTGTCTTCATCCGTTTGTGCCCATGATTTTTGTCCCGCGCGGCGAAGTTTCAATGAACTCAGTTTTGCTTTCGTCGTCGAAACACACCACCAGAGGGTACTGATAATGACTCTCAAATACAGTGTGACCGTCAAAAGTTGTTACTATGTTTGATTAGAATAGATTAAACGGCCATACTGGCGGCCTTTTCCTTGACATCCTCGATGTTTCCAACCATGTAGAAGGCACCCTCCGGTAGGTCATCGTAGTCGCCGTCGATGATTTCTTTGAATCCTTGGATGGTGTCGTCCAACGATACAAACTTGCCCTTGGTACCAGTGAACACTTCGGCAACGTGGAATGGTTGGGACATGAACTTTTGGACCTTACGGGCGCGAGCGACAGTAAGCTTATCATCTTCGGAGAGTTCATCCATACCCAAAATGGCAATAATGTCCTGCAAAGACTTGTAGTCCTGGAGCAATTTCTGGGTGGCACGAGCGACTTCGTAGTGTGTTGATCCAATCACACGAGGGTCAAGCATACGGGAAGTAGAGTCAAGGGGATCGACCGCAGGGTAAATACCCAACTCAGCAATGGAACGGGAGAGCACGGTTGTGGCGTCCAAGTGAGCAAACGTAGTGGCGGGGGCAGGATCTGTAAGATCATCAGCAGGCACGTAGACAGCTTGCACGGAGGTAATGGATCCCTTAGAAGTAGAAGTAATACGTTCTTGGAGACCACCCATGTCTGTGGCAAGAGTGGGTTGGTAACCGACAGCAGAGGGAATACGTCCGAGAAGAGCGGACACCTCAGAACCAGCCTGAGTGAATCGGAAAATGTTGTCAACGAAAAGAAGCACATCTTGGTTCTCTTCATCACGGAAGTACTCGGCAATGGCCAATCCAGTAAGAGCGACACGGGCACGGGCACCTGGGGGTTCGTTCATCTGTCCGTACACAAGGGCAGCCTTGGAGCCTTCAGTCGATCCAGTGGCTTCATCAATCTTGATAACACCACCCTCAATCATTTCGTAGTAAAGATCATTTCCTTCACGGGTACGTTCACCAACACCGGCAAAGACGGAGTAACCTCCGTGGTTGATGGCAATGTTGTTAATGAGTTCCATGATAACAACTGTCTTTCCGACACCGGCTCCACCGAAGAGACCAATTTTTCCTCCCTTGGCGTAAGGGGCGAGAAGGTCCACAACCTTGATACCGGTTACAAGGATATTTTGTGTACGTCCCTGTTCCGTAAAAGTAGGGGCGGAACGGTGAAGGGGGGCGTATTTCTCTTCTTCCTTCGTCTTGAAAATGGGACCTTTCTCGTCGACGGGCTCTCCAATGACATTGATAATACGTCCAAGAGTCAATGGACCCACAGGCACTTGGATGGGAGCTCCAGTGTCCACACACTTCTGACCACGGACCAAACCGTCCGTGGACTCCATGGCAATGGTACGGACAGTGTTTTCACCCAAATGCTGGGCGACTTCGAGCACCAAACGCTCCGAGCCATCGGGGACCTCAACTTCCAAGGCATTCAAAATCTTCGGGAGACCTTCAGCGAATTGAACATCGACAACGGCTCCGATGACCTGTGTTACTGAGCCGGTGCTTGATCGTGCCGCAGTGGCACTGTAGTACCGAAGACTACCTGCTTTAAAAAAACCGGCAAGAAGAAAACACATTAAGCAAAGATGAGAAAAACGAGCCGTAATTGTGGTCCAATATCATTTTCAACCCTCCAATGGAGCGCCGATAGAGACGTGGAGCGTGCCACCACAGTGACAAAGGAGTCTAAAACGCTCAAATCCTTTTTCATTTTCTATCCCTCTTTTCCACTATGCACTTCCTGCAAATGGGTGTTGATCTCTTTCCTACGGTGAAAGCTTACCAAGAGACTGTGCAACACGACGGGCCGCAAACATGGTTGAATGTCGAATCTCTCGTTCAAACCGCCGATGATGTGTGTGGTACCGCTGTAACACACAGATCCGATCTCGTAGGAAAAGTAGTCTACCATCGTGTACTTGCGTGGTAAAGCACGACAACAACGTCATCTACCGTCTGTGCGAGGTCCGTCTCGCTCCTCAGGAGCGGTCAGATATCATATAGGGTCTAAATAATTTCGAATAATTCATCATCAATAACGCTGGAGCTTTGGGTAGAAAGTCGGCCATTGCGTTTGTGTCGCGTCGAGCAAAGTGCAATCGATCTATCGATCGGTCGGCAATCGAGCTCTTGACGCGTTGTGCGCAAACACAAAGTCACCATGTTGTCTCGGACATCCTTTCAATTGGGATGCCGCGTTGCGGCCCGTACCATGAGCACAGAAGCTGCTCCTGCAATGGCCACTACCGTCAAACTCAATTTCTCGCTTCCTCATGAAACTATTTATAAGGCTGCTTCAGTGTACAGAGTTATCATTCCAGGCGTGTACGTGTTCATTTTGTTTCGTGGCATATGAAACTTTCATTGCATTTTCTAACGATAGTAGTTTGTCTGGCTTTCAGGGAGGGAGAGTACGGTGTTGGTCCCGGTCATGTTCCTTCTGTTGCTCAATTGAAACCAGGCGTTTTGCAGATCATTCACGATGAAGCCTCTGTAAATGAGCCGGAAAAGTACTTTGTCGCTGGAGGGTACGCGATGACGCATGCTGATTCCACCACGGTAAGATGATACAGTCTGGAGTTACTCGTTTCAGTTGTCGACATCACACTAATATTTGCTTTCCTTCAGGATGTTGCGTGCCCTGAGGCTGTCAAATTGGACGATTTGGATAGTGCCTCTGTCTCAAGCCAGTACGAGGCTGCGAAATCTGCATATGCATCAGCTTCTGCTGGTTCTGTTGAACAAGCAGAGGCACAAATTGATATGGAAGTGAATAAGGCTATGGGCGCGGCACTCGGGCTTAACCTTAATTAGACTGTTTTACTTTTTGTTCAAGACTTGGGTTCTGTTATCCCCTTTGTAGTCCTATTCAACAACATTGTAACAGGGTCTGGCCTACGTAGTGGGATCCAATCCATGCCTACGCTACTGGCAACCGAGCCCCAAAGTTCTATTAGGCCCACAGAATCATGGCACCCCGACGGTCGATCGTGGCAACCTTTTGCTCACCGCTTCCCCAGTGGACTGCGCAAACTCCGGCCTCATGTCCTGCTAGTTTGCCTTTGAAGGATCCGTGCACAGCGTCCCAAATAAAAATGGAGCCATTCGATCCAGATCCAGCAGCGGCGTACCGTCCATCTGGACTCAGGACGGACATGAAATAGGATTGGGATGTGCTGAATTCAGCATGACGAAACGTGTGGATACTTTTCCCAGTTCGAATGTCAACAAGTTTGAGACTAGAATCCAGACCGTTCGTCAAAGCCTGAGTGCTGCTAACTGGAGAGAAACAAACAGATGAAACACCTCCTTCGTGGAGAGCTGAACGCGCGCGAGTTCAATCAACTGTCTGGGTTAGAAACCATACATGTCCAAGCATTTGAGCCATGTCCCACGTACCAGCAATCTCACTTGTGCATACGCCTGCGCGCAAGTCCCAAAATCTTACACCTCCGTCCAAATGACCAGATGCAGCAGAACACGAATCTGATCCAACATCGACACAGTTTGCTGTCGATCCATGAGTGAGTGTCGTGGTTTGTTTGTATGTTTGCCGGCTTATATCCCATACTTTCAGGGACCGATCCGCCGATGCAGTCAACACCGCTTCACCATTGGAGCATAGTCGCACCGAGGTTATCTTGTGCTGGTGACCAACTAGATGGTGTAGCTGAAGCACCACGTGAGGGAAAAAACGCAAGAACGTTAGGGACTGACAATCTTGATTTTGCACATTTCTGTGCAGCTTCCACTTCATTACGTACCATTCGTTGTGTTTGAAAGTTCCACACGCGGCATGTCTTATCGCTACCGGCACCAATTACCAAACTTCCGTACATATCGCAGCCAGTCATGGCGTGTCCATGTGACCCGTGCAAGGTCGCGCGTAGACTACCAGTACTTGTGTCCCAAACCTTCACCGATGCATCGCCACTTGCCGTTGCAACAAAATTGTTCCCAGAACCATCAAAACGAATACAAGTACCCTCCGCTGTATGAGCGGCGATCCTTCGTCTGACCATGGATGGCATCGCGACACTCAAACTCCCAGGTTTGGGGGCATTTGGGTTTGCTGTATCCCTCGGAGGTGGTGATGCTGGTTCCTTGCTCTCTTTGTTCCCACCACCCCCAGTAAATGATGTCCCGAACCAGCCAGTACTGCGCTTAGGTTCCACAGGTTTGGGTGGACTGCTCGACTTGAGACGTTCATTTTCGCGCCGCAAAGATTCCACCATATCGGTCAAGGCATTCATTTCCTCGACCATCTTTTCCTTGTCTCCGACTAATCGCTTCTCCAAGACTCTGTTTTCCTTCTTCATTTGATCATTCTCTTCTTGCAAACTTCGTATTGTAAGTTTTAGTCCGCCGTACTGCTTTTCTGCCAACTCTGTTCTCGATTTGGAGTCCTCTACTTCGGTCTGTAAATGTGCAGTGGCGTGATCCCGTCTCTCAAGTTGTTGTTTCAAGTCCGATATTAGACTTTCATTTTTGGTATTAAGATCCTGCAACTCTGTGACACGCTTCGCACTTTTCAATGCATCGGCCTTATCCACTGCGTCTTGCTTCATTTTGGAGTTGTATTCATCTTGCAATTTCTCTAGTTTGTCACGTAATCTGGCTTCATTCTTCAGTGCCGCAGCAGTAGCGCCCATCTTCCCACTACCACTAGAAGCACCGATTACCGCCGAGGAACCTTCCAGTTCAAGCTGCATTCTGGCAATTTCTTTTTCGGACTGGTCTAGCTTTCTTTGTAGCGCCTCCACTTGTTTCGATAGCTGATAATTGGATTCGTGGATGGACTGGAACGGATACGTCTCTTTCGCATTGCGCTCCAGGATCAACCTGTGAAGTAATTCTTGCATCCTCATTGTGGTGGAATTGTTGTCATGAGACGCCATGGTGGGCTTCTTGGTGGAGTCGTTCGACCACCCGTCGTCCTTTTTTTCCATGGCGGTGGTCTCTTGGATTTTTGGGAGAACAAAGGCGACTCATTTGGTAAGAGCGACCCATATGTCAGTCGCTCTTATGAACCACCGGCCATGATGACGATCCCAAACGGCGTCAACAGAGCAACATCGACGATAGACAATGAGTAGCAGTCTCCACGAGATATTGAAATCCGCACACGAGCAAATCCGTCGAATTGACGATTTAGAGCGCCGGATAAATGAACGATGCATTCGGCTACGTCGTCGCACCTGCAATATTATTGAATCTGAAAAATCGGCCTACAGATCCAGCCATTTGAGGTGCTTTGTGACTCACTCACACCGACGCAAAAAGGAAGAAACCTCCTCCGCAACAACAGGCACTAGTGAGAATCAGTTGGTGGATACAACATCCTTACACCAGGTTTGGACCTTGAGATTGGAAGGGAAGCTACTTATTGGTAATTTGGATCATGTGAGTGCCGAAGCGCATGACCAGAGAGTTGGATATGTTGCTCCCAACGATGATTTGGATCGGTCGAAAGGCGAGAAGGAAGAAGAAGAAGTCGTACCAGTGAGGTTCACAAATTTTTTTGAAAAGGTGGAAGTGGAATTTCAAACACTGTACAGTCCCCGACCACACCCCATGGCCAAGAAGAAAGCTACTCCCTCCAAAAAACGACGGTCCGCCGGCACGAAGCAACAATCCTCGTCTTTCTCTGATGAAACTACTGTCGATCCAAGGCTTACTGTGACTTCTCCTACGGTTTCTCTCACACGGACCAAGGCTGTTGGAGATGCGCACGTGTTCGATTTTCACTATGAATCGCCTCCTCCAATCGAGTCTCGGTATCAGATTGACTCTGTTGTGGCAAAAGTAAAGCTGTATTCGGACCAATCGGCCGCATCGAAAGATCCCTTTTATGAACTATCCGCTGAATTAGCGAGGAGCCTGTTCCCCAACCACGTTGCCGCCGAAAAAGCAGAATCCGAATTGGCAGACAGCATGGATTCAACAAAGAAGCGTAAAGTGGAGGATGGCAACTCCGCTGCAACCAGTAGCCCCACTATTCCGATCGATAATGAAGTTCACATGCCCGATGGTCTGACCATGGAACAAATATGCACGGTGTTTTTCATGTATATCCAGGATCACAACTTGTGCGATGAATCGGACCGGGCCATCATTGTCTGTGACGAAAAGCTACAAAGCCTGTTTGGCATGGAAAAATTCCACTTCTCTGGTCTCCAGCAGATCTTACTGGCCAAGAATTTGATAACGCCTCTTCGCCAAAGTCCTGTCAAGCTGGTATACATCATGAAAGAGGAAACGTCCACTTCGTACGTGCCTCCTCCTGGCAAGAGCGACAATGAGTATGAAATATTTCCTTCGTTATTTCAGTTTGACATGGACGTTGTTGTGCCTGCCTTGTTTCCGTTTCGATGCCGTGAGATTCTTCGAAGGCTGAAACGTCGAGAACTAGAATATACGAGCTCGCGAACCAAGGCACGTTATTTACTCATGGCGAGACGTGCCAAAGATGAAGAGGACGTCAAGGCAATGATTGATCAGGTTGTATCGGGCCATCTCCTGAGCAAGGAGTATATTCCCGTTTGCACGGCCCTGGCGAAAGCGGCCCCACCGCATACCGAGGCCCGAATGGCGGCCAACTACGATGCCAGACTCTGCTACTTGATGAGTATGGTGCAAGAACACACTTCCGCGGCTCTCCGTGCATGGAATAAGGTCTCGGCGGTCCTTCCATCGTCTCCGATGGCCACTGACTCGTAATCTAGCATGGGACTGTTGATCCTAGGAGTACTTAGACTCCTTCTCCTAGTAGTAGGTCCGTTAGAGGTAAGGTTAGGAGTACCCCGTAGCAAGAGTTACGATGCTTTCAAAGATCGGTCATGTTAAAGACTCGTTATCATAAAGAGTGACTATTAGGATCCTCTAACCTAGAGGTCTATGTCTCGCTAAATCCTCGCTCACAAACGCGACCATTTCTCGGTCCCCTCGCGAATCCATAGTCCGCTTACTAGGGTATTCGTGCTTCATCTCTTATTCTCGTTCAGCTAGCTCCAAAACCTGCTTATAGCTCGTCGTCAATCGAGTGCAGGACGTACCCGATCCCAGACAATCCATTCTGGTGGGAAACGCACTTAATAAAGGATCATTGATGCAAGTCTCGTTTGTTCTGTACCTGTCTGCATCTTAGTCAAAAGATCAGCAAGGTTAGTCTTAGACGGCTCAAAGGCGATACGGCAACTTCCATTCGCAACATTCTCTCTGACAAAGTGGTAAGCAATAGCATTCGACTTCTTACGCAACACCGATTCGGGTTTTGAACTGTTGAGGACCACTGACATGTTGTCAACACGAATGTGTGCATGTCCCTCAAGTCGTACTCCCATCATCCGCAACTTATACCGTAGGCCCTTTATCATCTCGATGCCCACCTTCAATGCCATGAATTCCGAACCAAACGTCAAAGTCTCAACACTGGTTTGCTTCTTGCTATACCAGTTTACTGGAGCCCGATTCAAAAAGATGAGAACTCCTGTCCTTGAACGACGAGTTGCAAGGTCACCGGCATGATCGGCGTCAACAAACGCGGTCATTTGCACAGAACGGCCAAGAGGTTCTGGAGCATCCGGTGGTAAATCTTCCTTGGCATCCGGATAGTGTGCACTCCAATCGGCAGTCGGCTCCTCGCCATGAATGATGTAAGAGGGGTCAAGTACTAAGCGAGAACGGTCATGCGTATTGATGTATGCGAAAATGTGAAGCATCGCATGGACATGGCCTTCCCTTGGCCCTGCAAGAAAGGCTGCCAACATTGACACTTCTGCTGTGATGTCTATCCGTCCAAGCTTGACTAGCCATCGAAGCACACCCATTTGCTGCTGGAAGAAATTCATCCAGTCACCATCACAATACGGACTAGTATCCAGTTCTGGCCTATACCCTGAAGGTAAGACTCCAGCTGTTCTCGTCTTGAATTTCATGCCGTGCTTTTCCATCCACGTGCTTACATTGCGTATGGCTTCGCTTGCATATCTTTTTGAACTCAAGGCCCAACACCTCTTTGCACTATCACCATCGATGTCGAACGTTTCAACTTGGTTTCCAAGATATAGTTTGGGAGGGCCGATCGAATTTGGTTTCAATAAATAATGTTGATCTAACATTGTCAAGATGTCTTGTCCCCTGTGTGAGAGCACAAGGACGTCATCGATATAAATGAAAACATACTCGTAGTATTGTGTTCCATCTGGTTTTGTTGCACGGCATAGGTAGACGTCTGGGTCTGCTCTACACGGAGAAAACCTCAAGGATTCTTGTAGGGTGGTAGAGAGATGCTCACGCCATGCAAAGGCGCTTGTCTTTAATCCGTAGAGTGCCTTGGTGATGATTGCGTATTGCCCTTCAAATTCTTTGCCGAATTCCAGACCACAGCGGGTGCAAATCTTTTCATGACAGGGCGCGTTCAGGTACGCTCCTGCAATATCGGCAGCAATGATGTCTATGTCATTGAGGGCAGCCAGAAGGAAGCCGATCCTCACACTCTCTCGACTGACGACACTCGCGTAGGTCGGGGTTTCTGGTTCCCCTGTTTTGTGTCCGCCAGCAACATACCGAGCCTTCCGAGTGAAATCCATCTTCACATCGAAAACAATGTGGCAAGGTATAATCTGGTGGCCAACCGGCTGTGGTGAGCCTTCATCCAAAATCTTCATGGCCGGAAAAATCTTCGACATTTCAAGTTGAAGGGCCTTAGCCCAGAAGTCGGTGCCCGTTTCCTTATCGATTTCAAGTGCACGTTCGACAGTCTTTGGTATCTCGATACCATATTTCTGAAACTTCCGCATGTACCGTGTCGAAGTCGCTGCCTTGATCAATCGGTCACGTCTCTTTAAGGTGAAATGAACCCACCAATCAAATGCCGGTTCTTTATCTATCTGGTTGGCTATCGCATATTCTGCGACCTCTAAAGGATTTGACTCCTTGAGATCTTTTAGATGCTCCCAGCTGGAAGAGCCATCTTTCCACTGAACGCACAATGACCATCCACGTGTCGTCCTTTTCTTGTGTTCTCGCCCATTGAGCATGATCGTCCCGTTGGATGAGGTGATGGCACTCCCATCTTTCTTGTGATCTATGATCTGATCGATATTGCGGTACCGATTTCCTTCATCATCGAGTTGCTCATAAATATTCTCCGCGATCAAATTCGCAGCATATGATTCCACATGCCCGTCCTGGAATTCTACTTCATACATGGAAGTGTCCAGTATCGGGTTGGTTGATGCTCTCCCAATGAGCTTCCCATCCGCGTCTCTCTTTCTTCTCACGACTTGTCCAGGGCGTAATGAATCGCCTAAAGGCAGCATGACTTTGGCTGAAATCAGCTTATCGTATGAGTCGGTAGTGTACTCATCCATCTCAGGTTTTGTCATGTCCTCTTGTTCGTCATCTTCATAGGGTTGATAATGTGGGGTTTCGGTTGCATATTCGTCGTCAACGTCGTCCCCTGGAGCGAGACCCTCCATCCTCTGGCCTAGGACTTGTCTGAGATTGTCGTCGAATTGTTCCTTTTGTGCTTGGAAACTGGGATCATGGGACTTCTCAACTGACAAGGGCCACACTGACGTTCTGTGGATTACTTTGCCTTTGTCCGTCAATATTTTGGAACTCATGGCTTGTCCTACGCTGATACTTGGACCGAGCCAGCGCCCCAATTTTCTTCCTTCAAAGCCAGGGTTCGAATACCAGACCGGGTCATACCACCGATGCTCTATCAAGTGGGAGATATCAGGGGTGTCCCCTGTTAGAGTCTTCATTGGAGGCCCCGTCCAGATGTGGACTAGAAGATAAGACGGTGTGTGAAAGTCGTCTTGCCACCAATTCCAAACAATGGTCCCACAGGACTGCCGGAGAATTCGCTCGCCTCATCTCTCTTTGGTACATTCTTTTAAGTTCCCGGATGTTAGCCTCAGCTAAATTTTGGTTAGGCGTCCACGCCTCTATCGGATGGATTTTGCACCCGTATTTGTATGCCGTCTTCCGAAATTGCCTGTTGTGAGTTCTGGCGCATTGTCTGGGATCACGCTATTAAAGATGCCAAATTCATCGAAGACACGCTCCAATGTCGTATAAGCCTCTTTCTTCTTCTGCATAGCGTAAAATTGGACCCAGCCAAAATCCGTGGCATATACTTGGCCACAAGTATTCTGTCCCAAAGACTTGACATCCGAGAAGAGAGTGTCAGTGTAGACATCTGCTCTTAGTCTGCGGTGCTTGAGTTGGTAAGCGGTGTGTTTGAGCCGCTTGCTCCCGATAGATTCCGAGAAATCTCGAACTCCCAACTGAGTAGTTTGTTGGTACGTTTTCTCGGCCATGGGAATCCCAATTCCCCATCGTTTTGAAAGCGTGATGGGATCAACAGTCCCCTTTCGCCTATGCCGCATGTCGGCAATGACTCTTGAGTTGACCCGGACTGTAGCTGCCATTCTCTTATGCAACTCTCTTGGTCCTTTATTTCTTATCTGGTCGGACTCAACATAGGTTCTGAGTTTCCTTTCATTGACGTCTTCCGTCAAGTCATTCGGATTCCACTTAGGATCAGAGTTGGTCATGTCGATCCGGTTTGAGGGATCAATTTCTTTGATCTCGTCCCAGCTTGGCTTACGAACCGTGAAGCCACTTATTACTCCTGTCAACTGAAAAGGGATCTTCATTTTCCCGTTTCCATCATTCAGTGGTGCGATTAGGGAATGTGACGTTCCTGTCCTGTTTTCTTCCTTGATGTATTTCAAGGGAACGTCATTTATTTCTATCCCTGCCTCCCGCATTTGATTCGGGTTTAGAAGGCACTTCTGCATCATTGGCAGATGCAAAGCTTGATGAAAGTAAAGCAAGTATGTTTCTCCTGATTCCGGGTCATCATATGCCACGACACCGGTCACAATTGGAGTCTCCTTGATACTTCCCAGCGTATTTGTGAAACCACTAACTTCAGCATTGCCCGTTTCACGGAGTACAAGGCAAATGCTTCCGAGACAGCATGTATCTGCGTGGCTGTCAAGCTCGCATTGAGCTGTAGTGGCCACAATGTCGCTCGAGACTCCTTGGATGGAGTGTCAGATTCGTTCTTTGCCTCTATTTTTGCGTTGACTCATGATGGCTCCAATTCCGGCATCTCTCGCTTCATTCTGGTCATCTTTACTAGATGAGTAACTTTCATCGGTCGTCGAGGTCGACGAACCATCGTTATTCTTCTTCTTCTTGCTCCCTGACGAGACTGCTGATGCAGTACGCTTCTTTGTGCTGCTATTCTTGGCATCACGAGTTTCCCGGACAAGCTGTTGCTGTTCCTTGGACAGTTTTATCCATTCTTTATAAGGGAAGTACCGATTCGGGTTGAAGGATTTGTTACCATTCTTTCCATTCCCATTCCCGTTGTTCTTATTTCCTTTATTGTTCACGTGCACGGCTGAGATACGTGCTTTCCTGGTAGTGGCGCCATAGGAGACCTTGTTGTCAAGGACCTCGGCCATATAATTTGATGCCAATTCAAAAGATGTACGTAGATTTGGCGTTGCCAGAATTTGATTCTTGGCACTCTCCAAACGAGGGTCGTGAATTCCTGTAAGAAGCACTCGAATCTTCCTTTCAGTACTGACCAATTCTCCAGTTGATTCTAAATCAGTGAAGGCTCGCTGGAGCTGTTCGGTGTACCTTTCGTAGGTAAAGTTACGTCTGGTTCCGTCGTAATAACTTGTTTCAAGGGTCTGGTCCGCTTTAGCACGCAACCTTGTCTGGTATGCATCACCCAAATAGTGGCTTTTCAATGCTAAATATGCAGCACGTCCACTTCTTGCTCGACTGTAGGATTGCACCCATCCCCATCCAGGTCCTCCATGCGTAATATGGCGGACAACATCCCATACGGCTTCATTATCTGTGAGGGCGGTCGGCCCAGAATGGGGAGCACGACGGATTAATTCATGGAGGTGAGAAGGCGTTGCATAACCTGGGTCAAGGTCGTCAGTTGGAATGGTTTGAATCATTCTGGTATAAGCGGCAAGAGGAATGCCTGTCACGCCTCTCTTCCGTTCCAAGTAGTCATCTAGATTTTCAAGGACACTTCGAATGTTCTCGACAGCTGTGTGTTACAATTCTTTCTGAATCGTAGGGACATTGATGCTCGGTAGAGCAGACAATCAGGTAGGTCACCAACCGATACAAGCTTCTCAGGGTCAGAGAAGCAAGCAAGTCGAAGTCTATCAGAAGGATAGTCGGGACACAAAAGAGGATGTGATAAATGGTGATATTGTTAGATTGTGTGTTGATTACTACGATAGGTCTACGTGAAATGTTCGGTCCTGCCAAGGGTCATGTATCATAGGTTCTTGGCGGCAACAGGTTTGGAATAGTTGGAGTTGATTCATGTGATGTATATGACATGTATATGTGGGCGGATAACATATACAGGGTCAACAGCTCTTGCTTTGGGTTGGCATAGTTGTTTTCATGGCGCGCAGCTTGTTGACAATTTGGAGATTGTGGGAATGGAAATATGGTCTCGCGTGATCGTGTGTCGTGCTTGGGATACTTAGACCGTTGGATCGGATAGATGCCGATAGCGCTCGGATGTCGCTTGGGCGCGCTCGATGATTTCGGGCGCGTACGCTTAGGGCGTTAGTACAGTGTCCGAGCAACGGCCAAATTTACGTCCGTTGTAATACCGCACGACCCAATTTAGTCTTGAGAGTGAGTTCGTCAATCTATTCTCACTTTTCATGATTTGCGAAGAAATATAGGTCGATATAGCGCGAAGCTAGGAAACATAGCTCGAAGCTAGAGGGCATGATGCGATAGCACGAGGCTATGTGACATGGGGAATCGATGAGATGTAGAATCTAACCACCATAGACGGTGAGAATTCTAACACTCCCCACAACTCGTCGTTTCAGCCTTGTCATCATTGGATTTGTTGAGGTCTTGAACTTCTCCTTTCCAAAACAACAATGGCTTGAGCATGGGCCAGATAGATACGAAATCCCAATGTTTGCTAAGGATATCGGCGGGGTTGGTCTTTCCATCTTTCCAGTAGAATGCAACATACTTTGCTGCGATGGCTTCACGAACTCGGTGGTATGACAGAAGATGGTGTCTCTTGGATAGTATGGAATGAGGAACGGTTGCATTGAGCACAACAGATCTGTTATCTCCGTACATGTAACTTTGCTCTCGGATAGGTACTCCAAGGTAGCGGAGAGAATGTCGTAATTCTGTAATCTGATCTATTGCTGTCCTTGCAGCCACAAATTCGGATCCATAGGTAGCAGTTTCCACTGTGCTCTGTCTCTTGCTGTACCAGTCAATAGGTGTTCCGTTCAACAAATGTAGAACAGCAGTGACGGATTTACCAGTGACTATGTCATGCATGAGATTGGCATCAACATAATGAGTTGTAGTAACATAGCGGCCAAGAGGTGTTGGACAGTCTTCAGGAATACGTTCACTTGCATTCGAATAGACAGTGCGAGTCCAATCAAATTCTTGGGTAGGAAGACTTGAATAATCAGGCTCTCCAATCCTAAATCTGATTGCGCCTTCTGGGAGATGTGCAAGGTATCCATAGATACGCTTGGCTCTATCAAGATGTCCTTTCCTCGGAGCAGCACGAAAGCGTGATAGCGTCATTGTAGCGGTGAAGACGTCGAAACGACCAATAGTGATCACCCATTGGAGTTGTCCAATCAGAGTTTGGAAATGGTTAGTACCTTCTTCATCAAGGAGCTCAGAATCGTCCAATTCAGGATGATCTCCACCAATAAGAGGTGTTTTGGCTTTCTTGGGTTTCTCCTTGAAGATTCGTTCGAAAGTGTCCATCATCTTACCAATGTAGCGTCTTGGATCTGCTACTAATGTTCCATCAGAATCCTTGGTGTAACAACATCCCAAGTGGAAATCAATAGGTCCATCTCCTTTGAGTTTGAAGTTGTATTTCTCCTTCAGGATCTTGCAGATATTCCCAGGATCAGTAGAAATAATGGCTAAGTCATCAACGTATACGGCAATGTATTCGTAACAGTCTTCTCCAGGTGCCTTCCTCATCCAGATATCCGGATCTGCTTTGCTTGGTGAAAATCCCATGTCTGTCAAAACATCGAATAAGACATCATGCCAGCGTGCGCCTGATGACTTCAATCCATAAAGTGCCTTGTATATAATCAGGATGTGACCTTCTAATTCCTTGAATTCAGGTCCTGCGACAATGAAAAGTTTCTCCCCTGTCAAGGCTTCCAGATATGCGTTTCCAATATCTGCTCCCCATATTTCCAAGTCATTCAAAGTACCCAGGAATAAGGCAATGCGGAGGTTGCGAATGGAAACAACACCTGAATAGATTGTCTCAACAGGTTCTTTTGTGAGATGTCCATCTGCGACAAGTCTTGCTTTATGTCGTCCATCATGTTTTACGTCAAAGACAAGATGTACACGTATCTTATGATATCCTTCAGGTGCATTGGATACTTTCCCTTTAATGAAGATGGCTTTCCCAAAATCCTTGAATGTCTTGTAGGATTGGATCTGTGACAATTCTAATTCTGTTGCATCTTGCCACTTTGTGTTGCCATGTTGTTTATCAAGAGTGACAGCTTCCTCATAATTGCGTGGTACTTGGAATCCAAACTTATACTTGACGGAATGGTGAACTTGTTTAATCCTTGACTGTTTGGCTGCTCGAATGAGACGTTTGCTTGTTTTGACATAACGTTTCAAATGCTTCCATCCAGGTTCGTTGAGTAAATCATGTTTCTTTCCATAAATTGCTACAGTGATCGGATCATCATTGGCGATGAGTGATAAAGGTTCATAGGTAGTCTCCCCAGTTTCCCAATCAACAAGCAAATTATATTTGCTCCCCTTGTAATCTGGATCAGTTGTGTTCAGTGGGCCTTGATGGGCAATGACGTCCCTGAACCTGAAAAGATTATCTCCAGAGGTTTGAGCTTGGTTATCTCGTTCGATATACTCCATGAGTTGATTATAGGATATCATCTCATCAACATCAGAATTTGTCTTTCGGTAGATATACTTGACACGTTCTTCCTGTTTCGTTGCTTCTTCATTAAGATCAATGACTCGTTTGATGACACGTGCACGGTGTCGCTCCCCATTTTCTTCTGTGTCGCATAGGAATGTGCGTCCTATCATGTCGTCAAAATCGATCGTGGGCATTGGTTTGGATGGATCTTCACTATCACTGCGAATGAAGACAGTGTCAGCTTGCTTATCATTGTCATCCTTGTCAGACGAATCCTCCCCTGAAGGTCGATCCACACGTAGGTTAGGTGTAGTGGATTCAACACGGCGAACGGCAGAACGGTAGATGATCTGGTTATCCTGGGTGAGAATCTTCCAAGTAAAAGAATCACCAACGTTGTGAGCAAAACCAACCCAGTGGCCAAGTTTCTCATCAGAAGAAGATGGATATGAACCGGAATTGGGTTCAGCGGGGTCGACACGATAGTAAACCTCATCCCAGAAAGGAAAGAACAAGAGATGAGTAATGTCGGGTGGGCGTCCGGAGAGAGCCTCAAGAGGAGTGCGACCGGAGTGGGTGGGTGATGACGTATGGTTCAATAAGTCACAGACATACTCAAGGCAAAGAAGCCAGGTGTTGGCAGGGCAACCAGTGGCATTCATGAGAGCGTTGGTCATACGTTTAACGGTCTGGTAACGGTTTTCAGCCTTATTCTGGTGTTGATGATAAGGTTCGGATCGATACTCCCCAATAAGCAAAGTGCGAAGAATGTCTTTAACCTTTTGAGAGATGAGAGATGAACCACCATCACTGATAAGAGTCTCCATGGCACCACGAAACCGGATGTTGTCCTGAAGAGTATTGACAAACTGTTTGGTTGACTTGATCCCATAGATATCAGTAACCAGAGTATCTCGACCAACAAAGATTTGTGCGACTTTACCGCCATGGTCAACAGCAGGGGTGTCGGAGAAAACCGAGTCAGTAGCAACGGGTTCATGGCGTCGAGGTATATTAAGGACCGGATTGCGAGCCTTGAAATGTTTCTTGAGGGTGTCGTGGTCAAAAGTAATGCTACCATTACGTGTAGTGTGCTTGAACGTATCGGCAATAACATCTTCAGATTGCCAACCAAAGAATGGACGGAACTTCTTCCAGTCATACGCTTCCTGGTAACGACGGTGGACAGAGGCATGAAGTGTAGGATCATTACCTTCTGCGTCAGCATAGATAGAAAAGAAGGGTGCGTCGTCAGGTCCATGATCGTATGGGAGATCCAAAAGGAGATTGAGGTTACAAACAACACGATCAGTGTACTCCCCATAGTTGTCATATGGATGGTTCGACATACTACCATCAGTCTTGACGTGTTTCCAATCAGGATCATTGTCAGAGGGTGTGGGAGAATACGAATGGTCCAGAACACCAGGATCCCATGTGTCGGGTGACGTGAAGATGATCTGAGGTAAGGTATCCATGTCATCGTCGCTGGGGATACCCAAGGAGTGGATGTAGGCTAACCCATCCTTGATGTGAAGGGGTATGGCACGACCATCAAGTGTAGTGATGCGTTGTTTACCATCAACTTTAACAGATCGTTCATCAACAGCAAGTCCGAAATGCTCGAATTGACCAGGAGCATGGATAGATAAGCCCTTCCCATAATAAGCATATTCATTGAAGATGCCGACAATAGGTCCATCATTGGTCTCAAACTTTGCGGCACATGTGACGACAGGAAGTCCAGTAAGTTCATGGTTATCAATACCCACAATAGTGATATGGCGGCCAGTCTTAGAAAGGATGCGCATGTCAGAACCAGCAAGTCCTCCATTAGCACCACGGTCAATCAATTGATTCCCTGGTAAAGTAGATTTCCTGGAAAACAGATAGCGTGGAACATGTCCTGCTTGTTTATGCATGTTGGCTTTGAAAGTAACCTTCTTGCTCGTCTTGGACTTGGCGTTAGAAAGAACACTAGTCAGGTCAGTTGCCGGGTGATTGATATCAGTCGTCATGGCTTGGTTGATAAATTGTGTAACCGGATCTGAATCATCTGAATGCTCAGTGACTACGCCAGGTGAGTCGTCATCAGATACAACTTGGTTGGGATCAGGATCAGGTTCCGGATCAATGTCGAGGGCATGTGTTTGCACTGTCCTCGGTGTTGTTGATGAAGGTGCTTGAATCATCTTGTTATATTCAATGATCAACTTGCGATCTTCTTCAGAAAGTTTGAACCATAGGTCACGCGGTAGACTAACCTTGGACGAAGAGGATGGAGATTCAGATGTCGCTTTGGTGTTGTGGACATGATACTCCATATCATCTTGTGAGGTTATGTCAGCATCTGTATCTTGGCCATATAGTGATTCATGTTGTTTGACATGTCGACGGCGACTATGAACAGATGACTGGGTTGCTTGATCATGGTCATAAGCTGCGTCTAGAAGGAGACGGAAGTATGATTGATAGCAAAGGGATTTTGCACCGGATTTGGTGTTCACCACATTATCCAAGATCTTGACTCGGCGGAGATCAGGTACCTTTTCTACAGCTTGCATGAGGAAGGTCATCCTGGTATGATCAGGGATGCGATCAGACAATGTCACTAAATTGTCTAGCAAACGTAGCTGCTCTTGAAAGTGTAGAAGAAATTGACGTGTTGTTCCGCGCCATGTGTCGTCAAGACGTAGATTGGAAATGTAATTGGTTAAGCGGAGGACTTCTCGCTTTGCTAGGTCGGATTCGGTATGCAAAGAGTGTAACTTCTGCAATACGGCACGCGCATCTTCATCATGTTCATGTTCACGTACATAGGCTCGACCTTGGTCAGTCTGAATGATACGGACAAGAACGGAGTAAAGAAATACTTGTTGCTCTTGAAAAAGTTCTTCGGCATACTCATCATCATGGGGTGGTGTGTATTTGAAATTCAGAACGTTGGATAGGCCTTGAGCCTTAGCTGTAGTCTTGAATACACGCCAGAATGAATCGTAGTATCGTTCATCCTTGAATACCTCATATGCAGTTGCGTCGCGCTTAGTTCCCTTTCTGAATGCTGTAAGGTCTTGTTGAGATTGGGATGCGGCAGTAACTGTGCTGACAGATTTCACAGATGACGGTGACTTCATTGGCGAGACTGGGACTTGGCTAGGTGGTCCCTTAGAGAAATCTGTGTTGATCCTCCAAGTGTTGAACTCTTTCCTCGTTAGGTTCATCCAGTCGCTATTGGATAGCTCGTCTTGAATTTCATTGGTCTTGTATGTGGCCCAATAAGCCAAGAGCTTGATCTGCTGTCTTGTGGGGCCTTGTAGATCATGTGTCTGTTTGTTGACCTTGTATTGTGTCAGTTCCTTCATGGATTCCTCGGTATTAGTTTGCATATACGAGATAACATGGGTAATGTTCTCAAAACCATGGTATTTCATCCACTTCATTAAGTAGTCAGCCCTTTCTTTGGTAAAAAATTGGCAGACAGTAAATATGATGTGGTCGAATAGGTCTGTGTCCGAGACATTGTCTTGGTTATCTTCTCCCTTAGGAGTCGTAGGTGTCTTGGGTGATTGAGGATCCATGGTGTTATTTGGTTGGTTCGATGTTTATTTAATGTGCGGTGTGATGTGGTTTATTTAATGTGTGATGTGATGTGAACCCGGATGTACCACGTGTGCCACGTATGTACCACGTATGTAATACCCGGATGTGTGTTGTGATGTGCGACTCCTGGAAATTTCCGTTGATTTCGACAAATTTTCGCCGAGTTTCAACAAATTTTCGCCGAATTTTCGCGATTTGACGGGAATGTGTGGCGTGTTGTGCGACCAAGGGTACCCGGATGTGCGTTGAGTTTAAGTCTTGGAAAGGTTTTGAGAGGACGGGAGCTAACTATGAGTAATTAAGCTTCGGTCTCTGAATCCTCACCCTCTTCCGAATGATCAGAGTCGCTTCCAGGCTCAGATGGGGCAGCACAAGCAACAGAAGAAGGGGTATCACCTTCAGCCAGGTGGTTCTCGACCTCGGTACGCAAAGGGTAGATAGTTGCACGATGGTCCTCGATGGTATGGACCTCGTGGATGTAGGCAACGTAGTTATCTAGGCGTACAACGTTAGGAGGCAGAGGGCAAGTCGTCGCGTTCACGACGTAGATGGTATTGTAGTATCCAGTTGGGCGCTCGAAGGTTAGGAAGCGGAGGTGGACAGTACGGATGGGGTTGCCCGAGAGGGCGGCAAAGATGAGGCGACGCCTCGGAGAGCGGTGAAGTTGGTCGTTCAGACGGTCAATGTCTTCTTGGTCGACGATGTGGGTCACCGATTGGAACTGGCGTTCGATCTGGGTCTCCCCACGGATGATCTCGGGATCGAAGGTCGAACAAGTTGGTTGGCGGAAGTACTTGATATGATCAGCAATCAACCGGGTGGTACGACGGGATCGAGAAGGGACGAGCCGACGAGGCGGACTCGGGGGCCGAAGCAACGGCGCAGGGATCGGAGCGTGAGGCTGGGTTGGAGTCTCGAATGGGTTGCTGTTGGAACTGTCGACGGAGATGTTGACCGATGTGTTGGCTGCCTTCGGCGTCGGCACCAGTTCCTGCTGCACCAGGGTATCGGGCTGCCCGGGATGCAGGTTGGCTCGATAGATCTGTCGTACAGGAGTGATAATCTCGTTAGTATCCATGAAACCACAAGGAAATAAGCTTTGAGACTGTTAATCTGTTACAATTCTTTCTGAATCGTAGGGACATTGATGCTCGGTAGAGCAGACAATCAGGTAGGTCACCAACCGATACAAGCTTCTCAGGGTCAGAGAAGCAAGCAAGTCGAAGTCTATCAGAAGGATAGTCGGGACACAAAAGAGGATGTGATAAATGGTGATATTGTTAGATTGTGTGTTGATTACTACGATAGGTCTACGTGAAATGTTCGGTCCTGCCAAGGGTCATGTATCATAGGTTCTTGGCGGCAACAGGTTTGGAATAGTTGGAGTTGATTCATGTGATGTATATGACATGTATATGTGGGCGGATAACATATACAGGGTCAACAGCTCTTGCTTTGGGTTGGCATAGTTGTTTTCATGGCGCGCAGCTTGTTGACAATTTGGAGATTGTGGGAATGGAAATATGGTCTCGCGTGATCGTGTGTCGTGCTTGGGATACTTAGACCGTTGGATCGGATAGATGCCGATAGCGCTCGGATGTCGCTTGGGCGCGCTCGATGATTTCGGGCGCGTACGCTTAGGGCGTTAGTACAGTGTCCGAGCAACGGCCAAATTTACGTCCGTTGTAATACCGCACGACCCAATTTAGTCTTGAGAGTGAGTTCGTCAATCTATTCTCACTTTTCATGATTTGCGAAGAAATATAGGTCGATATAGCGCGAAGCTAGGAAACATAGCTCGAAGCTAGAGGGCATGATGCGATAGCACGAGGCTATGTGACATGGGGAATCGATGAGATGTAGAATCTAACCACCATAGACGGTGAGAATTCTAACACTGTGAGGCGCTCAGGAAGTTCAATGTCGTTGTCATATTCCTCCTCACTTTCTTTGAATCGATAGAGGGCTTGGAGATTCTCCAGACTAGCAGAGTTGGCTGCTGGGTCAAAGGTACGTGAGATCTTGGTGAGATGCTGGATGTAATATCGCAGCATTTTGAGACGCTTCTCAATGACATGTCCAACGAGAACTCCAGGGTTTTGAATCGTCGTTGGGATGCCTGCAACTGGGTTAGCCGCATCGTAAGCAGGGTTTGGGATCGTACCCCCTGGCTTACGGGCATTGGTACAAATTTCGGCGATATCATTTTCCGACAGGCCTTGGAAATCGCTGATGGAAGTTAGTCCTTGTCCATTCAAGGCATCCCGGACGCTCTGGTTGTTGATAAGGAGAATGTTCTGCAAGTAATCGTTGAGGATTTCAAGCGGAGTTGGAGGAGCTGGAGGTGCGGCGTCCATGGTTAGCTTTCAATTTGCAATACTTGTTGGTATTCTTTCAGACTTTCACGTATTCGGAAGAGTGAACGATCCTCATCTTTTGGGATTGTCATGTGAGCGATTGAAAGGTAGAAAGCATGCACAGCTGCATTATCGTCCCGCGTCACATAAGTGATATTTGTTATCGCTGGGTCGCATGGCAGGCTTCTCTTTTCAACGGCAAAGATTGGCGCGTCCGCCATTGCCCAGGAGTGTGCGCATCGCAGACCACACTCCTTCACTAGTCCGGTCTGGCTCCGTTGCAAGTCAGATATTCTACGAGACTAGTGGAACAACCTCAAGGTTGACCATATGGGCGGATCATAGGGACATACTTAGGCTATCTCCACCCGAGCGCCGCTATGCTGACGTATTGGGGCTTTCTGATTGGCCTCGCTATCCGGATAGCGGATTAGCGGAGCCAAAGGGAAATAAACTCCACGATCTCCGTTAAAAGAACGCCGCTATCTCGCGTTGCGCGTACGCATTGCGCATATGCCCTCTCTTGTTTCGGTTAAAAAGGGGTGCGACCGCGGAAGTTGCGGAATTCAAACAAGACAATCAACGAGAGCACAAAGCATAAACCAAAGATGGAGGACTCGTTGTTCTCCCTCTTCATTGTTGACTGTTATGGTGAATCATGTTGTTGTTCATGGCCAATGTAGATGTAGGTTGTAGGTTGCAGTCCAATCGTCCTATTCCCTGTCCGATTTCCGATTGATTGTCTGATAATTGATAATCGAACTCATCAATAGTTTGAATGATGCATTTGTTTGATTGTTGCATTCCTTCCGATCCGTGATCCTCGAATCATCTTGCTGTGCATGTGCATGGTTCTTGTCCCATTGTAGGAAGTAGGGAACACAACAATGGAAAAAGAGATGGTAAGCGATCGTCACAATCAATACGTGCCATTGCCATGTTTTCGACACGAGAGATTCAAAGTTTCACTGTTGGCAGCAGACGTTAATTTATTTATGCCGACGGTTATATTTTGCTCCGCTATCCGCTATTTTCCCCGCTATTCGGGGCCCCCAATAGCGGCAAAAATAGCGGATAGTGGAGCTGGTTAGCGGTTAGAGGAGATGGTGGAGTTCGATAGCGGTTTTGGGGCCTTTAGCGGGCCCGGGTGGAGATAGCCTTAGTCCGATCCAGATATTTTCACTAACTATATACCTAGCTATGCAGGTAGTTCGTCTCACATTTTTATTTTACAGTAGAATTTTATTGTAGAGCCGGGAAGTAGTGATCGTGCGAATCGCGCGACATCATGGGTGAACCGCGAAAGGAACATTATGTCCCTGCGACATCCCATCTCATAATAAAACCGGGCGGTAGTCACTACCTACATATCTAGATATAAAGTAAGCAGATTACTCCCCTGTGATTTCTCATTCCTTCCTCGTCGGGCGCCCGGCTTGTCGGGAGAATGACTCGACGGGCATATGTCTTGTCGGGCATGCGCCCTCCTCGAACATATGCCCTTCTCCTCATTCTACCCTACGCGCCGGGCGACCCTCTTCTAAAGGAATGAATCACCGTGAAGTAGTCTTACTACCTTCCCAGGCCATTGTACAAGCTTAGCTTTCTCATCCTTTCGTCATGGCTCAGAGTCTTGGGTCTGATAAACCAAAGATCGGTCATGTAAAAGACTCGTAATCATAAAGAGTGACTATTAGGATCCTCTAACCTAGAGGTCTATGTCTCGCTAAATCCTCGCTCACAAACGCGACCATTTCTCGCTTTCGTGACTGAGAGCGCACATAGAGGGTCGCCCCGAAAATTTGTTTCCAACGCCAACACAACGATCTCAATTCCCAGTCTCGCGGCATTTTCATTCGCGTAGGGGCTACTCACAAATCTTTTGATCCAACGGCAACATCGAGATTTCATAGACACACATAGACGCATTAGACACGTGTATGATTTTGTGGGTGGAGAATTGCTCCGACACAACACGAAGTGAGAAGTGAGATTCCGCCATAGGATCATTGCCAAGAAGGAGAAAAGCTGAGGAGAATTGAAGCTCAAATCGAAGACTGACTGGTGAATCCTTTCAGCTGCAGTGAATCTTGTCGATCGTTTCATTGGCTTTCGTCGTCATTTTCGGGTCTATTTCGCATTCATCATGTTTCGCAGTTCACGGAAAAACAGTGAAAAGAGCTACTCACGCTCGGAAAGCGGCATGAGTGTCTCCTCGGCGGAGCTAGAAGAACAGAATCAACGCATCGCTTCTAAAGCCAAGTCGATTCTTGATCTGTGCGAGTCTGTGAACCAAGCCCAAGCTACGTCATCGAACATCACGGCCTTGAAGAATGCCGGTGGAACGGCAGGAATTGCCAAGGCACTCATTTCGGATATTTCTCGGGGTATTGAATTGGGATCCTTGGAGATGCGTAGGGAACATCTTGGAGAAAATAGTTTGCCCTCATCGCCGCGAAAGTCCTTCTTTGAACTTTTTGTCGACACCTTTGACGATGCCACCTTGCAGATTTTGATTGTTTCGGCATTCGTCAGTCTCGCGATTGGCATGTACGACGATCCAACCGCAGGTTATGTCGAAGGGTGTGCCATTTTGGCAGCTTGCTTTGTGGTCAGTCTCGTTACCGCAGCCAATGACTATCAGAAGGAATCACAATTTCGTGAGCTATCTGCCGCCCATGACGAGTCCGTCGATGTCGTCGTCCGACGTGGGGGTGCCTATTGGCAGATTCCGGTCACTGAAATTGTGGTGGGTGACATTGTCTGTGTGGAAACGGGTGATGCGATTCCCTGCGACGGTATTGTGGTAGCATCGGATAGCCTTCAAGTCGACGAATCAGCCTTGACAGGAGAACCTGTCGATATGGATAAAGACCCTGAGAACGACCCCTTTATGCTGAGTGGGTGCACTGTTGTTGCTGGTACTTGCCAGTTCTTGGCTATTGCTGTCGGCAAACATTCTCAGTGGGGAATCATCAAATCCAAATTGGAAAAGGAACAAGCTCAAACACCCCTTCAAGAGAAGCTCGACGATATGGCCGCCATGATTGGATATGTCGGTATGGCTGCTGCTGGAGCTACCTTTATTGCCTTGATGAGTATTAAGATCTTCTTGAACCCTGCCGAGTTTGCCGATACAACGCTTTTCAACTTTACGCTTGAGGCCTTTATCATTGGTGTCACCATTGTCGTGGTTGCAGTTCCTGAAGGCTTGCCGTTGGCTGTAACCATTTCGCTCGCATTCTCAACCAAGAAAATGTTGGCAGATCAGAACTTGATTCGACATTTGGCCGCTTGTGAAACAATGGGAAATGCCACGAATATTTGTTCCGACAAAACGGGTACACTCACGGAGAATCGCATGACCGTTGTCAAAGGCTTGTTTGCCGATACCCGGTGCGATGATTGCATGCATCGGGTTCCAGTCTTGATTGGGAAAAAGGCATTGGAGATTATTCTGGACTGTATCGCTTGCTGCTCTACAGCACGCGTTGTGCCCCCTGAGGAAGGCTCCGAAAACACCCGCCCACAAATCATTGGCAACAAAACAGAAGCGGCCCTCCTTCTTTTGGCGCAGTCGGAATGGGCTCCCAATGACGACACGGACGCCCGTCGCGAAGCAGCTCGATTCCACGATGGTTCTAGCAGACTTTTCCCCTTCTCCAGTGCTCGCAAGAGCATGTCCGCCTTGGTTATGAAAGAAACCACTCCATTGGCACGTGTTGGTCAAGAAGCTAAAACCGAACGATCCTGGACGCTGTATCACAAGGGCGCTGCGGAAATTGTGTTGAAAAAATGTTCTTACTACTTGGACATTGACGGATCTGAACAACCCTTGACAGACCGAAAACGACGAGAGTTTGAGAAGATTATCAAGAAGTTCGCTTCCGAAGCACTGCGTTGTGTTGCCTTGGCGCATCGTCTTTCAGTTGACAAGATTGTGGATCCCCTCAAGTGCACGGAGAATGAATGTGCTGAGAAAGTTGAGAAAGACATGTGTTTGTCTGCCATTGCCGGTATCGTGGATCCGCTTCGTGAGGATGTGGTCGATGCGGTGGCAACTTGCCAACGTGCTGGAATCTTTGTTCGCATGGTAACCGGGGACAATCTCGACACTGCCGTTGCGATTGCCAAACAAGCTGGTATCTTAACGGAAGGTAAGATGGAAAAGGAGGATATTTGTATTATGAAGTGAAATTGTCTAATCAGTTCTTTCCGTGAAATTACAGGAGGGATCTCCATGGTTGGAGAAGACTTTCGAAACCTTTCCCCCGCCGAACTGGATGAAGTCCTTCCACGTTTGCAAGTGTTGGCCCGTTCCAGTCCTGAAGACAAACATATTTTGGTACAGCGTCTGAATGGGGCCTTGATGCCTGAAACGGAGGAAGAATGGCTGGAAATTCATCCCGGCAAAGACTACAAGCTTCAACGGGACAAGTTGTTACCCGGATACAAGGAGGAGTGGGCGAAAACCCGTAACGGCGTTGGAGAAGTTGTTGGAGTTACTGGGGATGGAACTAATGATGGTCCAGCTTTGAAGGCTGCCGATGTTGGTCTCTCCATGGGTCTTAGCGGTACTGATGTGGCTAAGAAAGCTTCGGACATTATCATTCTGGATGACAAGTTCTCGTCAATTGTGAAGGCTGTACTCTGGGGGCGTTCTGTGTTTGACAATATTCGCAAATTCTTGCAGTTTCAACTCACAGTGAATGTCGTCGCCCTCACAATTACCTTTCTGGCGGCGGTTGCTGGGTATCAACCCCCGTTGAACGCAGTCATGATGCTTTGGGTAAACCTTATCATGGACACGATGGGTGCCTTGGCTCTTGGTACGGAACCACCCCGAATGGAACTCTTGGATCGCCGACCATACGCTCGTGATGCCAGCTTGATTAGTCGTCCCATGTGGCGCAACATTCTTTGTCAAGCCGTTTACCAATTGCTCTTGCTGGTTTTCCTTCTGAACAAGGGACCACAGTTCTTTGGTTGCGAGGATGGATCCACGCATCATTTCACGATCTTGTTCAATGCCTTTGTGTTTTGTCAGGTTTTCAACGAATTCAATGCCCGAGAAATTGGAGATCGATTCGACCCGATCCGATCCTTGTCACAAAGTCCCATGTTCCTCATGGTCATTGCTTTTACTGTGATTGCCCAGTGGTTGATTGTCCAATACGGTGGAGATTTCTCTCAGACGGAACCTCTTTCGTTTGATGAGTGGCGCCTCACGGTCGGTTTGGGATCTTTCTCTCTCCCAGTTGGCTTTTTGATGCGCTTGATTCCCGTGGCAGAAGACCCAAACACGTTTGCCGGACTGGATCGCAAGGTTGGGACAAAGAAGAAGGCCTCGTGGCTCGCCGTTCTGCTGGCGATTCTTTTGCCAATCTTTGCTGCGATTGTCTATCAGCTATATTTGGAGATTGACGAGATCGATGAAGCTACTGATAACTCTTGAAGGAAGACAACAAGTTGAAGAATACCAGAAAATAAGAAAGTCTAAAATAGAAAGTTTTTCAAAAACTTTTAGAAAATTCGAAGAACAAAGCGACGACCTGATATCAAAGAACAACTGGAGTGGTTCTGAGCAGTCGAAGCTTTATTTCTCGTAGCTTAGTTCGGAATTGATACTCCCTCTTCTCGTTGGTTTGAGCAATGGCATCGATGACGCACGAATGGGCTTGGAAATGGGACAGTCCCCAAAGCCGTACCCTCGAGCGGATTTGGACTCGGCCCTGTTGGGCAATTTTGGATGGCCTTCCGAATGCGAGGAAGGTGCCTCGGGGGGAGGAACCACGGAGCAGTACTTTCGACTGGGCAGGGCGACGGGTTGGTCCATGCCTCGACTATTGTTGTCTCTCTGACTGCTTGATTTGGGCTTGTTGGGTGCGAAACGGCTCCGCGATAAGGAGGAATGCGTTCGACTGGGCGGCGACACGGGTTGATCCACACTCCGTACATACGACGGAGACGAAGAGGAGGATCTACGATTTTGCTGTCCGAGGTCACTGATCCATCGAGATCCAGATTTCGAATCCTGTCCATGATCGGAATAAAACCTGGGCAGGGCTTCCTGTCGTGAAGAGGAGTGGCCGTGATCCGAGTGTGATCGGGGAATCGAGTTTTGTGGTTTGGGTATTGATTCCCATCGACATGAAGAAAAAATGGAGGGACTTGATCCTTTTCGAGGTGATCTACTTTTCTTGCCTTTACTAGCACTCTCCTTGGTTGAATTCAACACAATCTGTTCATCGCTGTGGTACTTTCTCCTTCCAAAAGATCGCAGAAGGTGTTGAGATGGCAGCTTGGCGTTGTCGGAAACAATGGGCAATGGGCCGTCCAAAACAAGGCCATCAAAGAGACGGATTGGCTGCTTTGGCTTCTCGTTTTCGACTTGCCGTTCATCGAGAGTAGGCTGTTTTACAGACGATGGAACTATAGCCAGAGAAGATACAGGAAGAGGCTGGTCCCTTGTACTCAATCCACTTGCAAGCGCCTTCTTCTCTGACTTGATTCTTTGATCAAGTTTGGGACTGACTTGTTTGGGGACAGAATCGTCCTGTGTTGTTTCACTGCGAGGATCATCAGTCGCAGGATTCTCATTCCCAGGCAGGGGACACAAGGACGGTTCGTTCCTTCTCAGCATTTGCTTTGAAGTAAGAAGATGATCTTCTTCCACTGGGTCATTGGTTGATTCCCCTCGCGATAACGATGATTCTGGACTTTCTTGCTGTGGTCTTTTCACCGAACTGTTGAACAGGGAGCTCGTAGCGTTGTCGTCCTCTATTCGCAAGGATCCTTGGTTCAATTGAGAAGACAACTTGACGTGGCTCGATTGGGACGACAATTTGTCGTGGTGGCTCGAACCAGGCAAGGAATTTCGGGATGGAAGCGTATTGAAGGAAAACCGACGAGTCAGGGGCAAGGGTTTGCCGTCTTTAATGTAGCCCTTGTCTTCTGCAACCCGTAGACATTCATCCAACAGTCTTTTGCAATACAAGACATTTTTGCCAAAACCAAGGTTGGTTTTTGCGACGGAAGCAACAGATCGAGATTTTTCCTTGTCGAGACGATACTTTCGTTCTAACATGTGTTCTACCGTAGCTGACATGGTTTCTTTCTAACTTCCGAGCGCAAAGCAACCACACAATGGGATGGACGGGTGATACCTTAGAGAATTCCGTCAAGTTAAACTTCTCCTGGAGCGCGACTCTACCGGTAGACGATCTGATAAGCCAGTGAGAAAGCTTGTTTTACGAGATTTATAGGGTATGTGGTCTGCTATGCATTGCCTCACGGTCTGTACGAGCTCGTATGCCGAAGAAAACAACATGCAGACTGGCTGGAATGAGAGAATCCGATCTCGCTGTGATGTGTAAGGTGGGTTTGTTGTTTTTCGGACTCCAGGCTCCAGGCACAAACAAAAAATGTGCGTATTCGTGGTTTCACCAGCGATCAGCCCGCGCGACAATGGGGGAAGAGTCATAATGTTGTATGTGTGATGTGCGTTGAGTGAAGACACTGTACTGTGTCTAATATTGCACTAGTGGTTACAAAACAATAAATGAAGCGTATTCATACAATTGCCCCTCTCTTACACTAGATATAAGAGTACCTCTATTACTCGTATTATTGCTCATTTTTTGTCCCGGCATTGGCATCTGGCATCTGGCAATCTGGCATCATCCTCTTTCCCCATCATCATTCATCATTCATCCCCATCACCATGATCCCTATGGCGAGTTCTGGAGAAGAGGGCAAGCACCCATTTTTCACTCACGAACTTCTTTCGGGGAATTGGAGCAGAAGACAAAAGTCTGCAGGGAAAAAATAATACTCGTACCCATGTACCCATTTGGTCGAAGCTCGCATCTATTGTAGCAAGAATAGAAAGAGCCCACAATTGGTCCTGCTATGATCGGTCTTGTCTGTCTTTCGTGTCTATACCAACAAACCTACCTCAAATGTAACCTGAAAACTCGTGTACCCTCTATCAAAAAGGAATCAAAGAGCTTGTAAAAAGCCTACCTAGTTCCCAAGAGACAAGCCTTGATTCCCTGATACTCCTCTAGGAATAGTTATCACAGATAGAAACAGAAGGATGCATGGCCAAGTTTTAAAAGCTCGACACTCCACTTTTTTCGTCTGTCGCCTTCTTTTTATACAAATGTCTAATGTCCCATGTCCCATACCGGATGCGTAACGCGTATTCCTCACGGCTACGCAGCAAAGGCACGGACGCCGGACGCATGTAGATGTAGGCCGTAGGCTATGGTGGCTAAAGTTATTGTAACCTACTACCTACTCCTCTAGAAGTGGAGAAGTGGACGTGGGATGCAAGATGCTTTATTCTCGAGAGCCAACCAAGCCACTATTCCCGTCGCGACGCGAATGTCGGTCCGTGTTCTGCGTCTTGTGTGCTTGGGCGCATCTAGGATTCAGGACAGAGTGCCGGAAGCCGGAAGTGTGAAGAAAAAGAGAAGACAGCGTAGCCGCAGGATCAAACTCCAATCTCCCAAGATATTATTATGCACCCACCCAATCCTTCTCGACTACCGAAAGTAATAGACTTATAATGACTTGTTATGGTTATAACTGCTACGACCAAAAAATGGTCACGATGTCCAGGGTTCCGAACTTCCATTGATAAAAAGCATAAACCCAGAACTTCTATAATATTGTTGTGGGCAGTGGGCGGTGGACAGGGCGATTGCGATTAAGGATAGAGGATAGAAGTATTTCATATTTCATACTCCTACTACATCAATTTACCTCCTACTGGCGACTGGAGACTAGAGGTAGAGAGGAGTAAGTATTTTGGAATGTACGATCTACGAACGAATAGGAACCATGGCGCTCTACCTTGGACCTTGGAAACTGGAAACAATAAAAAGTAGAGGATCAAAAGCCTCTCTAGCACAATTGCACAATAGGCCCTCTCGCTCTCAATACAAGAGCAGCTAGCTATCTTGGAGCTTCTTGAACCGGATTCCGGGGGACCAAGACCAAGATCAGTACAATAGTTGGGTTGAGCATTTCTCATATTTCATACTTCGAGTTCGGGGTTCGGGGTTCGGGGTTCGGGGGGTGGATTCTGGGGGCACGGGCCACGTCTCAGATGAGCACTCACGACTCACGAGTTCAGACTCACCGCTCACCGAGTACAAAACCTTAGGCAACCAACCATCAAAGAAACACCGAAATGGTTGATACCACATCAAAGAATAATATCCAACAACAGCATGACGACGCCGTTGAATTGGTTCGACAAGGATTGCCGTTTTCAACTGCAAAATCCAGCAGTGAAATCCCACTGGTGAATAAAGTGTGCCCGATCAAAAGTGTGGATGACAAGAGCCTCTTCGAACCGTACTGGACTTCTCGAGGATACGCGTCTGTAGATAAACTCCAAGATTTGGTTCGGGAGGGATACAATTTGTGCTATGCAATACCAGTGAATCGAAGTGTGAACAACCCTGAACAACCAGAACAATCATCCAGCGCGACCACTGTCACCAAATCTTCGTCGGAACCGATAGCTACACCATCGATGAAAAGCAAGGAACGATATGGACCAGCCGATATTAAATCTGAAACCAACTTATGGGACCCTGTAAATGCGGCTGTCGACAATGTCACCATTCTTCGTCCATCTCATGATGATTGGGGAATTCACAAACTTATGCTTTTATTTTGTGACGATTTCGTTCAGCACGTCTACGCATTGCCCTGGTGGCATAGCAGGCCTGATATACGGGAAGCGGTTCAACCTATTTTCGATGTACTCAACATCACAGAAGACTGTGTTGTTCGATTGCTGCTGGCGTCCCTGCCACCGGGTGCAACCATACCTGTTCACGAGGACTCTGGTGCATGGGTCACCATGACGCACAGAGTGCATGTTCCGATTATTGTGCAGCATGTGGATGAAATCTTGTTTCGCTGTGGTCCTTCGGAAGATGCATTGGAACGCATAGATACCACACCGGGTCATGTTTTCGAAATGAACAATCAGGCAAAACACGCGGTTAGCAATTGTTCAAGCGATTACAGAGTCCATTTAATTCTGGATTACGTGGGGACGGAAGACCCTGCCCTGTCCAGGTTGCCACCAAGGATCAGCTTGAGTAAGGGTGAAAAGTTGGTACAAACGCGTCGTTCGGTAGATCGTTGGAAAGATCGCGGTTCGCGACCTACACCTTCATTCCTCATCCTCGGGGCCCAAAAAGCAGGGACCACCAGTTTGTATGAGTACATTACACAACACCCCCTCATCCCCAAAGCCAAACGACGAGAAACACACTGTTTAGATTGGAGGTGGAACACCAAGCTGAAAACCGTCCAAGCGCAAAGGAGGTGGTGTCATCATTTCTATGAAACAGACATTCTCCACCGAAATCCGTCGTGTCTCACGGGTGACTCTACTCCGTCGTATTTGATTGACAGCCGACGAGTCATTCCACGGCTTCAAAACGTATTTAACTGGCCACTCAAATTCTTTGTCATATTAAGAAATCCGATCAAGCGTGCAGAGTCTCATTTTGCCATGGTCACCAGCACGGAAGGTCGACCCGAACAACTCAAGGCGAGAGGTACCGAATGGAGAGAAAAGTCCTTTCGAGAAGTGGTAATGGAGGATCTAGGCAGAATGAAGCAATGTGGCTTGATTCCCTATTGGGATATTGAAAATGGAACGTTTCATGCAGAACTATTTGATTCGTTTAGTGGCACGGCCACAGAGGAACAGGCGTGGGACGCATACCTCAAGGAGATACCACTCGGAACGGGTTCCTACGGCCTCTTGAGCCGAGGTATGTACGAACTCAATTTGAGACCCTGGTTACGGGCGTTTCAGCGGCAAGACTTCTTAATTCTCCTTCTGGAACGATTGAAATCTGATGGTGCGTCGTCTATAATGGAAACGGTCTGGGACCATCTCGGTGTACCGTCCTACCAGATAGAAGACGACAGTCCCAAAAACACACGAGAGTATGTGTCGCTTGTTGACAACGATTTGCAATCCTATTTGGAGCGTTTCTATAAACCACACAATCAGCGACTAGCCGACGTCCTTGGAGACGATTGGAGGGGGGTTTGGGCATGATAGCACCCTAACATAGCTGTTTTCCTCAACGAGCTTCCATATAACTCAATCTCCTAGGTAGTTAAACAATTATTCTCCCTATTCTCCTTTACTGTCTGTGACTTTCAGCAACCGGAACATACACAGAGTTGCCAGACCAAGAGCTGCAGAAGATACTCCCAAGGCACCACCAATTCCAAGTTTGTTGATGGACAAGAACACGCTGACGACAAGAACGTTGAGAGGAATGCCAAACAGATTCATAATGACCGAGCGATGCGAGTCGGGGATGTATTTGCTGCGAAGGGTTCCAATCGAGGGGAAGTACATGCCAACGCAGGCTTCAAAGGCAAAGAATGCGGCGGCAATCGTTGCGAGATTCACACCACCGGTGGTGGTCACAGTCCAGGTCGCGACCGACATGGCAACAGTCGCAATGGACAACATGGCCGCTGCAAATGTCTCTGTCATCATGCTTGTCTTGGCAAGTTGACCAAAGATGGTAGATCCAAGCAAACACGAGGCCATGAAACACGAAAACACAGTTCCATACGGAGTGGACGCGGAAGCACCAAAGGAGTTGCCCACTGCGGAGGATATCGCGGGTGGCCACTGCAAGACAAAAATGTACATGGCGGCTTCAAACAGGGACTGGACGGCGCCAACCAAGGTAATTTTAGGATCCTTTCGAATCACTTGAAAGGCTTCTGAAATCGTGGGTTTGTCGTCAGTATCGGCACTGGCGGAGCGATTCTCCTTCCATAGGAACAACGCGAGCAATCCGCCAAGGCCAAGAAATCCACTTGACAATTCAAAAGGACCTGTTGGTCCAGATCTTGCTGCTGCCCATCCAGCAAGTTGACCAGCCAAAATGGCTACAATCGAGTCTCCTGCATAGGCCATACCAAAGGTTTCTCCCAGATACTTTCCATCTGGATCGTCTCCACCCTTTTGCGCCGCTCCAACAAGCCAGGATTCGGGTGCCGAGAACAAAAGGGCCGTTCCAACTCCCGACAGCACACGTCCCAATAACAAAAGAAGAAGAAGAGGTGACTTTGTGGACAAAGCTCCCAGCGCATAAATAAAACAAAAGGCGAGTGTGGCCTTCTTGCGTCCATATTGATCCGCGGCCCTACCAACTGATGGTCCAAAGAGGGCTCTACTGGCAAAACCAGTCAAGAAGAGTTTGCTTACCAAGGCCATGGATGCTGGTAAACCATTGAATACTTTGCTGGTATAGACTTCGTAAAAGTAAGGGCCTTGCAACCAATCACTACAACGAAGAAGCCAGAAAACCGACAAGAATCGAGCCTGTAACGATTTTATTGAGTCCGGTTTCTTTTCGACCCCCTCCGAGGAGTTTGTGGAAGTTGAACGTTGTATAATTTTGATCAACAACGTGACAAGAGCCAGTCCAAGCAGCGAAGAGTTGAAGACGGATTGAGGACTCTCTGCGCCAAAATGAGAAACGATGGACGACATGGAGCTCGCAGCTTCTCCTCCTCCTCCACGCAGATTGAGCATCATGTGAACGCTTTGAGACGTTTTTGTCATGGGAAATACTCTGGGTGGTTGTATTCTTTGCGACTGGAGCTGAAAGGACGGAGATGAGGCCGCAAACGCAGCAGCTGGGCTAATGCTGTTGAACCCATTGGCCGAAAGGGCCAACATTCCGAGAACGAATGCGTTCATCATGGTCATTCAGATGCTGTTCGACTGATCTACTTGTGTTTTGATTTCGGATGGAGGGTGATGGCGTGCCTATGGATGGAAGATCTTCGGAGATCCAGGATACATTTTGTTTCAAGACTTAAAGAGAAATAAGTCAAATATAGTGAAGCTCTATCAATAATCGATAGTGTAACATTTTTCTACATAAGCAAGATTTCAATTTGCTTTTAGAAGACTTATTGGTTTGTATTCCAAACATGGACATAGTAGGTCGACAAACGCGTACGTAAATGCAATCAAGCGGCTAGCGGCCAGACGCGAAAAAATCGTCAGAAATTCATCTCCACATCTCTCTTTCGTAGCGAATACAAAGCTCGCCATTCGTCACAAGAAATGTTCGCGACAAAGAGCCCACCATCACGTCTGGAGGAAAAGGGAAGGGGAAGAAGAAATCCCCGCTTTATAATCTCTCACAAGATGCTTTCTTTTAGTCGAAGATCCATTCTCTTTCTCGTGGGTTTGGCACAAGGTGTTCTCTCGTTCCACGTCAATGTTGCCAGTCCAAGAAGTGTTCTCACCAGATTGCATGTTGCATCAGGGGATGCAACACAACAAAAGAAGCCAGGTACGGCCAAGCTAGATGTGGCTTGGGAAGATCTGGGATTTGAGTTTCGTCCCACGAATTCCCATGTTCGGGTGACCTACAAAGAAGGAGAAGGATGGGGAGAACCCGAACTTGTCTCCGATCCCCACATAAATTTACACATTGGAGCTACGTCATTGCATTATGGACAAGCTTGCTTTGAGGGTCTCAAGGCTTTTTGCCATGCTGACGGAAAGGTTTACATCTTCAGACCGGACGAGAATGCCAAGAGATTGCAAAGCAGCTGTCGTCGAATCATGATGCCGGAGGTGCCGTCTGAGTTGTTTGTCGATGCCGTCAAACATGCTGTAAGGGACAACATTGAATATGTGCCTCCATATGGCTCTGGAGGAGCTCTGTACATTAGGCCTCTTTTGTTCGGTTCTGGCCCCCGTATTGGCTTGCAACCTGCCGACGAGTACACATTTTTGATCATGGTGATTCCTGTGGGTGATTACTACAAGGGAGGCCTTGCATCCCCCGTCGATTGTTTGGTGATAGAAGATTTCGATCGAGCCGCACCTCGAGGCGTTGGAAGTGTCAAGGTTGCAGGAAACTATGCCGCTGATCTACTTCCCAACATGCTGTCAAAGAAGAAGGGATACCAAATTGGCCTATACCTTGATGCTGCAACCCAAACATGTGTGGAAGAATTCAGTACCAGCAATTTTGTCGGCATTGACAATCTCAATAAGCGAGTAATCACACCCAACTCTCCCTCTGTATTGCCAAGTATCACCAACAAATCATTGATGCAAATTGCCAAGGACAGTGGGTTCAATGTCGAAGCGAGAGCCGTTCCATTTGAGGAGTTGGCCAGTATTGACGAAGTATTGGCTGTGGGTACAGCGGTCGTCGTGACGCCTGTTGGAAGCGTGACTCGCTTACTCAAGGAACCTGTTCAAAACGGTTCTCAAGAATTGAACGAAATACGGTATGACTATGGTAAGGAAATCGGACCAACAACATTGAAGCTCTACGACAAGGTTCGCGCGATTCAAAATGGTGAAGCGGAAGATCTTCATGGATGGAATGTTCCACTTGATTGAATTCGGAGAAACGAATGAAAGGCCCTACATCGCTTCACGGGAAAATGACCAGCTAGAAAAACGTCTCAGCTATTAGCACTCATGAATGAGTCAAATGATTCATACTTTGGCTTCCAATTCTGCAGAGTATGAGTAGTCGAACAATCGTAGGTCTTTCCTGTCGGTGTGCCAGTTGAAGGAGTAGAAAACTTGGGCATTGCCTCGTCGCGATAGACAGCAGCTTTGAGCGAGCTTTCGCAAATTTCTTTTCGCGTTATTGGATGGCTGTCGCTGACCAGGAATACCTTACCACTGCACTTCTCTGGTCCTGCTTTGACAGCAGATAGGCAGGCCCCGGCAGCGTCATCGTAGTGTACCTGGTTGATGAGACCGTCAGGGCTACTCGCAATCTCTTTGCCACTGGTAATCCAGTAGTTGTGCGCTCCTCTTTGCAAATTGTAGAGTCCAGACAACCGTAGACACGTACCACCTGCCTGCAAACATGCTTGTTCAGCGTTGACCAAACGCTCAACGCGAGGATTTCCAGTCCCAGAAGCTACGGGGCTCACTTCCGAAACCACACCCGAATCCTGGGTATACCTACGAAAAGCCAACAAAGTTGAGAACATGAACTGGCCAAAACAACAAACAAAAGGAACGGAAATACTCACACTGCTCCACTGCTTGTAAAAACAAACACTCCTCCAGCCTCTGGCCCGGCCCATACAGAATCGGCAGTGTCCTGAACAGCTTTCGGATAATCGTCAAAACCGGAGGGAGGCGCACAAAACACCACATTGTCAAATTTCGTTTTGCTCGAGTCAACTTCATCTGATACCTTTAGTTCAAAACGAGTATCAACAACGTCCTTGTCCACATCCGACAGTATCTCTTCAAGGATTGCCTTGTGCCGATTGTTGGTTTTCGTGACGCCTGTAACCTTGACATGAGCGAGCGAAGGGTCTTTGAGAATCTGACGACAAAGACTTGTCCCCAACACACCTGTCCCCACGACTGCGCATGACTGAGACGGAACCGACAACCCCTCCGCCATGGATGATAGAAGCAAGCCGAGACGAAGAACGAAGTTTGCTCGATCCACAATCATCGCGGTACGATATCTCTATTCTGTGAATGGGACGAGGCAATGAAGATTTGACCGGTCGCATTTACTTTGAGAAACCAAACAAATCTGACGTCATCGGGCATTTGTTCGCGACTGAAGAAAGCTACCTTCCCCAATCGAAACTACCCTACTCGCCTATCTCGAGAATCGGTAGCAGAGGTGTTGTCCTCTCGTACTCCTAGCCTAGGACTATGATTATTTGTAATGACGTGATCCTAATGACCTATTGTACAATGAATGGTAGAAAGGAGCCTTTGTTCTAATCTGTAATAAGCTGCGAAATTGTCAAGGGCACAGACCTGTGTCAGTTACTCTGACCATATATCTTCAGCGGCCAGAGGGACCATTATCAAGAAGGGACAGGTTCTTCCTTTCCACCACCCACAGATTGCATCAGAGCGTAGTCTATTAAAAATTGTTAGGTGGAAGTAAACTGCAAGTATGCTCCATTTCATCGAATCCGTCATTTGTCGAAGTTTTACTTGCTCTTTTTGGTGTCTTGCAGTGCTGCTTGATATAATTTCGCAACTTCTTCGTTCTTCTCTTTCCGTGCAGTTTCAATCGGTGTATTTCCTTCCTTGTCTTTGACACTCAACTGCTCAATGTCAGTGCATAGTTCTTTGGCCGCTTCGAGGTTCCCATGGAACCCTGCCCAATGACATGCGGTCCACCCCTCCTTGTCGACAAGCGCTGGGTCAGCCCCGAGTTGTCTGAGTTTCTGAATGCTACTCACACAATCAGGAACACAGAGTCCAGCTAGAATCATGAGAGGCGTCCAACTATCTTCTTTTGTTTGGTAGTTGCAATTTTTCTTTGTCAAGGCCGCCTTGAGTTCTGTCAGATCGGCTTTGACCCCTGCGTCCCACGTATCTAGCAAAATGGTCTCAAAGGACTTGCTTCCCGATCTGGCTTCACTACTGTTGGTAACACTTCTTACAACAGGGTTTCCCTTGTCGTCGACAATCTCGTCGTCAGCGGTCAGCTCGGAAGCCGACTTTTCTTCAAAGATTTTGTCTTCCTCCCTTATTCCATTTCCCAACAGTAATGCTTTTACGAGCGGGTTCTCCGCCAAGTTCAGCGGGGCCATAATAGTTTGGATCGCAACTCCAGTAATCATTCCATTGTAGAAATGCAAACCCAATGTCATGGCAATGCCAAATAGCGTGGATCCAACCAATGACCTCGCCTGTGACAAAACATGAGCGCCAAATTCAATTTCAATGTATTTCTTTTTGGCATCGGGGTCGGCAAAAGGCTATGCGATCAGCAACACAACATGAAGCCAAATTTTGTGGCAGAAAAAATACACAAAATACCGAAAGACAAACTTCCAGTGAGCGATAGGATCACAAAAAATATTCCAATGATGCATCTCCTGTTTCCTGTTTGTCATGCCTGCTACCCTATCGGAAAGGCACTTGTATCACGTACCATCGCGGGTGGAGGAACGTAAACAATGTTGGATTTTTTCGAAGCACTCGAGGATTGCACGTAAACGTAGGCAACAATCAACACACAGGCCGTCTGAATAACGGCGTAGGCCACCCGAAGCCAGTAGATGATATTGGGGTCTTCGGCATCAATCTTCCGCGCCGCGAACATCACGGGAAGCAATACGAACATTTTATTGAACTGCATGATGGAAATTTGATTTGTTGTTGCTGTCGTTTTCTCGTTTGTTTTGTTTCTCTTGGATGGCAAAGAGTCTTTATGTTCCACGAAGCAAGATGAATATGAATGAAATACATAGTCTATGGGGCCGGTGGAATCTCTCCGCCGCCAACCGCCAACGCCAAACACCAACGCCAACGATGGACTCTCCGTCCGCCGTCCGTCGTCCGGAATCTATGGGCTCTCTATACGCTAGCTGGGAGTAGACTAGCTACGGATGTATCCTCGCAAAGCCCAACTGCGGTGCAACACTTCATCCGAAATTCGCCATGTCGACGAAAGCACTCTTTGGAGACGACGACGATGATGATGATGACGATGACGACGAGGAGATGCCTCGGAAGGAGGGATCACAGGTGAAAGAAACCGCACCGGCAAATGAGAAACCGAGTGAAGCCGAAAAAGAACAAGAAGAAGAGAAGAACGATGACACAAAACCAGCCAGCGATGATAAAACCAAGAAAAAGACTGGAATCTTTGCCGACAGTGACGAAGATGACGAGGATGACGCTGAATTTGATGACAAAGGCGCGGTGGTAGGCCTTCCGTCAAAGACAATTGCTGGAACAAAACTTCAAGACACTACACCTACTACTTCAAGGTTAGAGTCAGTGCGATCAGACGATGAAGAGGACGGAGATGGTGAAACCACAAAAATGGAGGTTGATCGCTCTCCACCGGCCAAGAGGCGACCCACAGTTGATAAGCGCTCTTTGGTGTTTCCGCAGGTGAAAAAACCTGGTAAAAACACTTCACTTTATATCACCAAGCTTCCAAACTTGATCGGGATAAAAACCGGTGCTTTTGATCCGAAAAAATATTACCCGGAGATTGAAGAGGAGGATTATGGGCCTTCCGCTGTGCATAATCTTATTAGATGGAGGTATAAGAGAGATTCGACGGGAAACCTGCTACGGGATGAGAATGAGGCGCTCCAAAGGGAGTCAAACACGCGTCTTGTGGAATGGGCAGATGGATCCTGGACTTTGCATGTGGGGACGGAAACTTTTGAGGTAGAACCAAACGACAACTCAACCGCAGATGGATTTGCAGGTTTAAATGGATACACTTATTTGTCTCAGCCTGCAACTATATCTGTTGACGGTGATACAAATGGAGAAGGACAGCCAGCTGGCACAGTCTTGGAATGTTTTGGAAAAATCTCTTCTCGTATGACGGCCCGTCCATCGTCTTTGCAATCCGAGGCCCACAAGTCCTTGACCGTTGCTGTACGACAACGAACAATTAAAAAGGCACGTATTGCAGAAATTGCAACGGCAGAGGATCCCGAAAAACTCAAGCAAGAACGGATCCGTCTCAAGTCGGATCTCGAAAAGGCTTCGGCGGCGAAACGAAAATCCGGCGGAGGTGGTGGCGGCGGCGGAGGACGTCGTGCCCGCATGTCGCGACGATATTTGGAAGAAGACGAGGACGATGATGTCTACGACACCATCAACATCGGGGCTGAAAAACGACGGATGCGAGAAGATGATTTTGATGATTACGGGGATGATGATGACGACGACGAAGATCTGGAAGCTGACGAGACATTTAACGCTAGACGTCCGACCAAGCGAGGACGTAAAGAAGTGGAGGAAGAGGAAGTCAAAGCAGACGAGGAAGGCGAAGATGAGGACGAAGACGATGAAGAAGAAGACGCACCGATGGTCAAGAGCAAGAAACCAGCCCGCCGTGCCGTGTTGGATGACGACGATGAATCGGAGTAATACAGAAGGTGCTTTATGATATTGCAAGAAGCCTTATACCCCTGTCGAAGACTCCCCTAAGTTAGCTGATGTCTTTGTCTCAGATTTAGTCGGCTTTTGTACAGCTCGGGGTGGAACATAAGGTAATTGATATAACCGATCCTGAGAAGCAGAATTTCTAGTGTCTCCAGTCCATAGAGATTTGTGGCCTGATACTGTCTCAACACTCTCCCCGAGCGAGAATCAAATCACCACGAACGAGATCTAGTAAACCTTTATTTTAACCAACGTAAAAAATCACATAGAGTTCTCGAAACTCGGTATTTCGGTTGCCCAGCCAGGCCTATCCGGGAGAGTTTTGTAAACTTCTTGTAATTTTGCCGTTATAGGTCCTCTTTTCCCTTCCCCAATCACACGACCATCGATTTTCGTCACCGGTGTCAACTCACCCATAGTTCCGGTTGTGAACACTTCGTCTGCAGAATGAAACTCTGCCAAGCTCACTCGACGGACGTCGCAGGTTATTCCTATCTCGGCAGCGAGGACTATTACGGACGCCCTCGTAATTCCGGGCAGGCAATGATCCGCATGAGGGGTGATAAGTACTCCATCATCCACCATGAAAATATTGGTGGCGTTTGTTTCTGAGACATAGCCTTCTAAGTCAAGCATGATAGCGTCTTCACACCCTGCCAAGTTTGCCTGAATCTTGGGAAGAATATTGTTGATCATGTTGTTGTGATGTATTTTGGAATCCACAACCTGTGGAGAGTTTCTTCGTTGAGACGCAGAGATGAGTGATATTCCTTGTGTGTTATCGTACGTCGTTGCTCCTTCCGTTGGTTTCCACTCTGGGAGAATAATGAGTGTGGTTCCGTACACGTTGAACTTAGGATTCATACTACTCGTGCATTTCTCGCCTCGCTGGGGAATGAAAGACGAGACAGATCAGATGACCTTGGGCCCCAAAGTCATTTCACTCAACACGACATCTGCTTACCGTCAGAGTCAATCTCATATGGGCACCATCGCGCATACCATTTGCAGCGAGTGTGCGAAAAATGGCCTCCACAATCTCCTCTTTGCTGTGTACATTTTCAAAACCTAGAGCTTTAGCGGACTTGAAGAGTCGGCGCAGATGTTTCTCCAAAAGGAGAATCTTCCCAGAATAAATTCTGATTCCTTCCCAAGTAGCATCGCCTCCTTGTACGGAAGAATCCCAGGGGTTCACTCCGGCCATGTCCCTGGGGTACAACCTACCGCGCCCTGGCGCACCAATCCATACAAGTAAATCAGCATTTCGTGGATCTTCGTAGATATCCTTCTTAGGTGGTCCTCGTCGGTCATATCCGTCTGTCAATCTGCGAAGAAACTCATAAGCAGGGAAAGACGCTTGTAGCGCCGGAGCGAGACGTGGGTCCAGGGTTCTGTAACGAAGTTTCCGTACATCTGTTTCATGAAGCTTGATTGTCCAGCCTGTCGATTTATGGACATCAGCATACCACCTAAAAACGTTTCAGGATATTGACTCATATAGACACACCATGACAAAGTAGAACTCTTTATACATACCATGAAGCCCACGGTCCATCACAACGGTGTTTCCCAGATTCCCATGTGAGCATAGTATCCCTGTATTCAATATCCAAGTCAGAGCATATGGTTGCCAATACGCCTGGTGGATCGTCTGCTAAGTCATCAGAGTCCAGAACAATAACAGACTTTCCATCAGCCGCCTTGTCATGGCCTGGCGATTGTGGTCTGCTTTGAATTGCTGAGTAGATAGAAAGCAAGGGAACAATGCCAACTTCATCAGGAGTAGCTACATTTCCATGGTTGGAAGCAGCTGCACCCCACGACGACAAGACCGCAACTGGATCTCGAATGAGCAGAACATGCTTGTGCTCGAAGGTAACTTTCAGCTCTTCGTTGGCACTCAACTCTTTCTCGAAGTTGTACAGAAACGAGTGCTTTGCCATGTGCTTGCAGAAGACCACACCACCAGTATCAGGGAGAGTCCTTGCAGCTTCGACAAGACGTTCCTCAAGGCTGAGGAGCTCCCGGCGCCAGGTGGCTGATTCTTCCTCTGAAGCTCCGTCAGGAGGTGTTCCATCAATGAAATTGTCACGATAGGGTCGAGCGACGGCATCTCCTCGCTGGATCAACCATTCTCTGTACAATGGCTCATCCACGGCTAAAGTATCTTTGGCACCCCGAGCTTCAAAACTGTAGAGTAGTGCGGTCGATCGACTTCGAGGTGCAGACCAACAATGTACAACAACTACCGACTTTGTCATGGTTGTAATTTTACCAACAAGCTTTCTATTCTCGAAGCAAAAATAACCGAAGATCTTTGCGAATTTGGGGCTAGCTCAACTATGACTAATGACTATACGCTCCAAAGCTACGCCGATATTCCTAATCATACTCCTAGAGTGGTAGGAGAAACAGGAATACATCGATCGGATAATCCAAACAAGCCCCGAGAAATGATATTATTATCGCCTTTTCCTCATGTACTCGATAGTGATGCAAGTAGAATCGATTGGTCAAGAAATAAGCGTATGGGTGTGGACATTGATTTTCAATTGTTTCCAGAAAGTTCGATGACAAATAGAATTATGTAGACACAACTTCAATCTTTCAACATATCACATCACAGAAAAGCCAAGAACTCACTCATCTTCCGAGTCTGGGGAGGCGGTTGTCTCGGTTTCGTGAGATTTCAAAGAAAACCCATCGCTGTCGCGGATAGGATTTTCTGAACGCCTGCGATGGATAACTCGCTTCGGTGCTCGAGATTGTTCCTCATTACTCTTCCATGACTGCATACTCATCTCACTACATCCACTCTTAGAGCGCGTTAAGCCCTTGCGACGGTCGCTTGGAGCAGCCACAGTCACTGTCTGCTCGAAGCCAAATGTTTTGACCGGACCAAAACCGTCCTCTTCCGCATCATCTTCTTGTGGAGCAGTAGTCGACAAGGCACTGTCCAAAGACTGCCGACGCGTTTTGGCACTTCGAACCTTTTTCTTTTTTTTCTTATCATCAGCACTATCATCTTTCGACGCTTGTTGAAAGGAGTCATCCACCGAGTCGTTCTCGGTATCTGACTTGTTTCCCTTTAGCCTCGAGTCCATTGAATGCCTTCGCGACCGTCCTTTCGAGGACCTTTTAGGCGCAGCATCTCCTCCATTGTCCCAGTCGATTGCTTCGAATTCCATATCATCGTCCTTATTCTCTTTCTCAGAGGCAAAATCAGCCATTGAGAGGGACAAGGTGCCCACGGAAGCAGACCTCGAAGGCATTGCCCGTCGTACTTTGGCGGAAACGTTCTTTTTCTCAACTGACTTCTCACCCTTTGCGTCTACTGCAAACGGATCAAAGGACTTCTTATGGTCTCCTGAATCTTTCTTCTTGTCCATTACGGACATCACAGATTCGGTGTTCGAGCCATCAAATGGATCAAAAGCATCCGACGATTCCGATTTAAGGATATTGCGTTCTGATGCGCGGCGACCAGGACCAGCGCTGCTTCTTCTCCGAGGTTTGTCCAGAGCCTGAACCATGTTGACAATTCAAATGCAGTTGTGATCTCGACAAGGTATCAAACAACTCAGCTTTAGACAACGTCGAAGTCAAACAGAGATGAAAGCCTGGCCTTGGGCTTAAGGAGATGAAGCAAACCGGTTGGGACTATGAATGGTTTTACTATCCTCAATATAGTAGAGAAACTACAACTCGTAAAGTGGTGGCAGGGTTCAGCTTTAAGATTTACTGTAGTCCCCAAATTAATGACCACATGCACACAATAGTATTGTGGGAATAGTTCTGTAGGTGACATTCAAGTGACCGGTTGTGATTATCCCAACCAGACTTGTTGGCATTCTAATCGCAGAAATCTCTTTTGCGGTCGATCTTGGAGGCTAGCACGGCTACCCAAGATACTATCCATTGGCAGGATTGAGTATGGAGTACTCCTATGTTTAGCTTTTTGATATACATGGCCGGGAAGAATTCGATCAATCCGGACCATGACACAGCGTCCTTTATATCCGCAACTGCAGTTTCTGGAGCAGAAACCAGAAGCCAGAAAGCCAGAAAAACGATATTATAATCCATAGACTCATTTTGATTTCTTCCTGTTGACGATGGGAATTGGGAATCCCTGTCCCGTGCGGACTACGGACGGACGACACGACAGCAAATCGAGTCAGTCATCAGTGTCCGTCCCACCAAAAAATCGCTGAAGCCGAAGGAAGGAGATTCGAACCTCCAACGTTCACCATCTCTTCAACGATGCTACAAAGAGGTGATTTTGATGAAGTCAAACATGGACCTTGAGCACCAAAACACGAAAGAAACCTTGCTGGATCCAGAGAAAGCTACTCATCCCGCTCCTCCATTCGGCCGCCGTCGTAGGCGGAGACACAGAATCCCCTTCTGTCAAGAGTGTTCCTCTCCTCCATCAATGCAAGTTGTCGATGCATTCAAATTCAATGATGGAAAGGAGGCTTCTTTTGGTTTGTTGCTCTCCGCTTCATTCTCCTGGCGTGAGAATCTGTTGAAGGTATCAAACTTCGCCTCGCTACTTTGTGTTTTGGACTGTACAGTACTTCCATTGGTTACTGTGATACTTCCACTTTTTGGAGCAGTGACGAGCTCAACGGAGTTCTTGCAAGATTTGGGACATGAAATGGCCTTTTTCTTTGTTATACCAGTCGGTGGTCTGGCCACAACCTTGAACTACACTAACCACAGAAAGATGTGGATAGCAACATTGGGTTATCTGGGTTTACTTGGTATACTTGCAGCAAGTGCAGGATGCGAGTCTCCGAAGGGTATCCCTGGACCAATAGGAAAGTTTGTCCATGGATGGCTTCATCGTGTCGCTAACGTTACTGGATGTACACTGCTGCTATTCTCCAATTTCATGTCTAGACGTCAAAAAGGTTGTTGCACGGATCCGTCTTGTGCCCACACTAGATAACAGGTAACCCTGGACCTGACATGTAACCAGTTGTAGACGCATTTTAAAGAAGTTTTTTTTACGTCCCAATAACGGTGCCTTTACACCAATCCGCAAACAGCAGACTTGAGAGAAGTTTGTGGTTAGTATGCTTTCTTAGTCTTCTTCTTCGCCACCGTGAAAAAAGCTGACATCTTCTTCATTCCCTTTGTATTAACCGTCGCCAATTTCTTGACACCAGCAGACACTGGAGTTTCTTTCTTCGCCTTTTTCTCTACAGGCTGCTCCATATTGTGATGAGCATGAGACAAGATGTTCGAAGATAAATCGCTTTGAGGTCGTTTTGCTGCAATCTTTTGTTTCTGGGTGAGAAGTATCTCGGGGGACTCATGCACGTGATTGAGAAATCTAGTTCTCCATTCATCCGACAAATAGCTGCAGATAATCTGTATGCTTTCCTCTCTCGAGATTCGAGCAATTTTGTCCATGTCTTCTTTGATCGTTGATTCTGGCTGTTCCTCGGTCGACGCTGTCCGTGCATCTTCAGGAATAACGAAATCCTCTGAGAAAGCCCCTCTCGACGTGGAAACGGAGGCTCCCTGACAGTTCGAATACTGCGCCTTATTCTTTGAGTGATGACGCATAAGAAATTCTTTAAGAGTGTCCAATTTTCTTCTAAGCCAAACCATAGCCAGGTCCTGGGAAAACTTGTAGAATACCTCATCCTCTCCAAGCTCCATACTTGCGTACAAGTGAGGTAGCTGTGAAGGATCCAAACATGACCGTACGACCGGATCGAATGAACTCATAATTTGATCCAAGGGTTGCCACTGATTCGTGGAAGCGTTCTCCGTATTTTTCTTGAGGTCCCCTGCTTCCTTCGAATCGAGTAAGGGGAAAGCAAAAAACAGAGGATCAACAGTTGTTAAAAGGTAAATATTTCCATTTCCAATCAGTGTCGCAGTAGAAGCAGATTTAATCAAGAACGACGAGTACATCATGTCGTCATCGTCATTTCCCCGTGACGGAAGCATTTGTAATTCGCACAGATTATTATGTAGTTCTTGATGCTGGTGAAGTTTTTCATCAACCACAGAGGGCTTCCTCATGACGGCATAGAGCCGTCTTTCCCCTGTACACGGATCTGCCACATGATGCAAAGTGACTGATGAGAGACCAACTATGCCATTGGTTCTGTTCCATGAAAGCGGTGGACGATTGCCTGAGGTTGATCCTGTTTCCAGCTTCTTGGGAGTTGTACCAAGTAATGTTACGACAAATTTCCTTTCCTCCCTTTCCATCGTCTAAGTTGATGGAACTGGTGTTACCTCCCATTTGCGAGCCCAATGCCAGAAATGCGACCGCGCATGAAAGAGTCGCATGAAAGAGCGGGAACAGTAGACTGTCTGTATTGTATTGTAGGTCGTAGGTCAGTGGCTCATTTCACGCGGGGCCCAGCCAGTCCCGAATCATACGAAAGTCACAAGTCACCAAAGTCAGCCCAAGAAAGTTAGTTGGGCGTTGCCCGAGGACGACACTCGTACTCGTACTCGTACTCGTTGAGGAGAACAAAAATAATGTGTGCGGGAGTAAAGACTATAATCTATATTTTTTCTCGGCCCTTTTTTTGTGTTTGGGGGAGTTACCCTCTCCGATTTCCGATTCTATCTCTATCCCAGAAAAACCAGGTTATCGAGCCCAACTGTGTTAGAGGTTAGAGGGAAGAGTACGAGTAGTCCACCTAGAGACAATAGGAGAAGTTAGAAGTAACAAGTTTCACTCTTCGACTCTAGAAGACATACGAGAGTACAATGCCTTTTGCCCAAGAGGGCGGGCGAAAAGTTCTTCCATGTCGTGTGGGTCGTCAAAGTTCGAAGTGCTCGTTTCGTTTTTGGTATTGATTTTTTAAATTTTTTTTGATGTGCGATGTTCTACTTTCTACTTCTAACTTCTAACTACGAGTAGTAGATTCTCGACTCTCGATCTCGACCGCTGGCCTGCTTTCTGTTTTCTGTTATGGTTTATGGTATAAGCTGTAGATGCAGCAGCCAGCAGCGTGTTTCTGTTTCGGGTTTCTTGATCGGATATCGGATATCGGATTCCAAATTATTGTTCCAAGTTCCATGGTCGATGGTCGGAGTCCCAGGTCCCAGATCCCAGAGATCCGAGTTCCGAGGTCCGAGCACCGAGCCTACGAGCTTATTATGATTTGCGAACTGCAATCTGTAACGAGAAATTGCGCATAAATAATGAGAAACGAGGTATAAGAGGACGAATATGAGACTATAATAATGTAATAACGTAGAGAATCACAAACTGTCCATCATGGTCATGAGTCATGAGTCGGGAGTCGGGACTCATGAATACTCGTAGTAGATGACAATCACAATTCACAATTCACAATCCCAAGTCCCTCTAGTAGAGGGACTTTTAGTACGATAGTCCAATTTTCGACGAAGTCCCTTACTTTGTACTGTACTTCACCGACTTTACGCATTCCCTTAGTATAGTCCCCCTCTCTCTCTCAAGGGACTGCCAGTCCCTCAGTCCATTCCCTTGGTGAAAATAGGGGGGAGAAGGCAGAGGAGAGGGGGAGAGGAGGGGGAGAGGAGGGGGAGAGAGAAGGAGAGAAGAAGGAGATTCCGTAAGTCAGATTCCTTCATGAAATCGATCCGCGTATTGCTCGCAGTCTCACGTTTGTTTCCTCTGACGTATGAAATGTTCTAGGAAGCTCCAAACTTCCCTCAGAGGGGAGAAGGCACTTCCCCTCCAAAACGATTAAGCCCTTCATATCGTTTCAGCACCTTTTTGTTATTGAAACGACATTCTACACTGGTACAATCCTCCCGACCATCCGATGACCTTTCACGTGGTTCTACGTAGCATGTGATGAGGCGTATCCAGTCTGTGCTTCGCATCACAATCGGAACTGCTTGCACCTCGCACAAGATCTTGTCATAATTTTTTTTGCTACGATGTTACTCACTACGAATTTTTCTTTTTGTTGTTTGTCATGCACGTATTCAGGTCAATCAAGAGAATGAAGATGGTGCCTTGTTCAAGGCTCGTTTGGGGCAGCGTCGGTCATGGGGTGGACGTCCTTTCCCTCGTTCTACGCAGTACTTCATGTACTTGACGCAACAGAACTGGGTTTGGACACGAGGTGGTGGTCCGAAGGGAGGAAAGGTGGGCATGCATGTTGGGACGGATTGAAGACCACCCCAGCCATGGGGATTGCTGTGGAATGCAAAAGGGTATTGCTGTTGACCGGGGAGTGTTGTTGGCCGTTGCTGATTTTGCTTGTACGGGTTGACAGGTTGGTTTTTCTGCCTTGTTGTCGTTGTTGTTGTTGCCGATTGCAGTACCACCAACCCATTTGCTGTTGTTGCCATTGCAGGTGTGCTGTTTGCTGCATTTTGAGGCTCTTTGTGTTGTTGTTGTTGATCCTGCACTGTCGCTGCTGATTGATTTGTTGCTGCCATCGTTGTTGTTGGTAAGGCTTCGCTGTTGTTTGTAACCTTTTGCTTTTTGTTGCTGGTGTTGTTCTCATCCAAATCGTCGCTCTCTTTTTCTTCTCCCTCTCTTTCCTTTCTCTTATTGCTACTGATTGCCTGTGCTTGTGCTGTTTCTTGTTGTTGTGTCTGTTGTTGCCTTTCTTGCCGTGTCTGTTGTTGTGTTTCTGGCTGTGTCTGTGGTTGTTGTATTTTGGCTGGATTCTCCTCGCTGTCCAGTTGTTGGATTTCATCTTCGACCTCTGACTCCTCCTCTGCCAAACCCAACAATGGAATGGACGTGTCATGCGGCAACCTCTTCTTGTTGCTCGCACATTTTCGGCACTGGCATCGATCGTTGAGTGGATGCTTTGGAACTTGTTGCGTGATTTCTTTTCTCGTTTCCAGGTACTCGGAGAAAAACCGTTCTCCCGTATCTTCTGGAAGCTTCTCAACCTCTGGAAAGGGAGGACAAGAAGCTCCAGACATCGAAGCAAGTATATTGATCATGTTTGTTTTGCATGCGTTACCAAAACTCACCACCATTTCCCATCCTGCAGGCACCACTGAACGTTCTTCTTGAGACTTCGTCATGATTCTCATCTTGTGACGAATTGCCCTGTTATACTGGGCCGTGCCTGCCAAATTCAAAGCATCTGCGAGAGTTTCTCGCATGCCACAGTTGGCAAAATGCGTCAAATTATCATGAAAGCTCTCGAGCTTACTCTCTCCTCTCAAAGGTACGTACTCCACTAGCTGGTTGCTTGATCTTGGTGATGGAGGTATCTCACGATACATTTTCTCCACGGGCAAGGGATCAGCAAGGAACTTTGCCTTCTCTTTACAGTTTTCCAGTGCTTGATGTGTTTCGGCCGTAAAAAGAGGTTGATTGGAGTGTGGATCCAATCGGCCTCGTGCTGGTGGCTTGCCAGGAGTGGAAGTGCACTTGTATTTGCACTTCCACTCCTCCAACTTGAGGACAATCGTATCGCCACCCCGAATAATCTTCCGTAAGTTCTTTGAGTACCTCTGTCAAAAGGTCTTGGTTCCCATCATTTCACTGATCTCTTTGTCTGTGTATTGTTTCTTGGAGCTTGACATGGTTCCATTTTTCAAACAACCAACAAGTTTCTCCAAGTCTTCAGGATGGTACTCGTAGATCGCATCCAACAAATCCTTCATGGCTATCCCAAAGTCAATGTGCCGTTGTCTGAGCGTCTTGGTTATCCTCTGTATGAAATGGAAAAGGCCAAGACGGCCCTCCAAGTCATCAACCAACAACAACCAAAAATCCTTGCCACAAGGCCATGTGTCAGAGTACATGGCCTTGGGGCAAAACCCGGTACGTCTCAGCACTTGTTCCGCAGCATGTGCAAACTTGAGTGCTGATGTGTTGTGCACTAACACTGCACAAGCAATTTCTCCTGCCTCTGTTGCCATGGTCCACATTGCAGCTGCATTGAGGCGTCTTGGATAATTTTTCACTACCTGGTGGGTGTGGTCGTGAGCAAACATGTGCTGGCATCTAACCCCTTGAATCTCTCTTGTGTTTCTCTCATTGTCAGACACCATCCAGGGTTGCCATTTGGAGCTTGCTCCATCGTCATATAGCTGGCGGATTGTCTCGCCAAAAGGTGGGTAGCGAACCAGAAACTCACCATCCTTTTGCATGTAGTCTTCTGATTCTTTTCCTGTAGCAGCACAATAAGAATAGTACCTCATTGTCTTGTCTTCATAGCAGGTGTTGATTCCTTCATATAGCATCCGACTGATGTGATCCCCATTGCCATAGGTTACCATTGATGCTTCCATTATCCTCGTAGCATCTTTAGCTAGATGCGATGTTCCTCTAGCATACTTGGGTTCCACTGGGTAACACATAGCCATGTAGGGAGGCAGTCGTGCGAGCAATTCTCCATCATTTGCATAGAAGGCAGCCGAGCACCCGGCACACTTGTATCCCATAAGTATTGCATACTTTGGGGGACCAGACATGGCGAAAATGGGGAAAAGGGACTTGTTTTTTGAAAAGTTCGATCGCGTACGCTGGAGATTACCCCGGCAACGAGGACAACGCAAGTGGTTACTGGGGAAAAACAGCTCCCAATCAACAACCAGGAGTTCCTGTCCCACAATCGAGTCGTACAAAGCACTCGTGTTGTCGGCAATGGGGGGTACAGTAACGGTCATATTAGTGAAGAAAGGTTTCAAATTCTCAACACAACGCTTAGAACCAAGGCACGTGTCGGTCACATAACTCGCCAACGCATGCACAGCACGTGGGACATGCACCTCCGTAGGTACTGCTGTCACACACGTAATTACCTCAAACTTGAAATCTTCGGCTGTTGGAACATACGCGCCTTCCTCGCCACCAACGGTAGAACTTTCCGTTGCCGTAGTCTCCGTAGTTGATTGTGTTTTTTCATTTTCAGCGTCTCTTGTCGTTGCTTTTTTCGACGAGCAATTGGGACGATGTTCCATGAAAGTGTTGAGTGCCTCCTGTGTGACATTGGAGGCGGACAATCTCTCTGCACTGGTAAGTTGCTTGCGGATTGCTTTGGCATGGGCAGCCTGGGCCTTTTCTGAGGCCACTACCTCTGCTCCTCTTCCATCGTTCATTCCCTTGCCCCTTGTTGTTGTGTTTTTGCTGCATCTGGGGTGGTGAGGGCGACGAGGGATGGCCATTCCTCTTGCCTTGGCCCTGCAGATGGGGCAGTCGATGTCGGACTCAAAGATGACCAAAAGGTCCATCTTTCTCCAACCTGAACGCTTCTTCCAACTCTTCTTTGGCCAACGAGAGTACTGATTTCCGTATCGTTGCGACTGTGGCCCCATGGCCTTGGCCGCTGTGAATTGTGCTGCAGAACTCATGATCTTTATTTGTTATTCTAACTTATTGAAGTGTATCCTCTTTTCCAGGCTTCTGACCATGCTCAAAAGGGTCATGAGATGGTCAGAAGAGGACTTGTCGCAATGGTCGACTTGGCCATGCCATGGGCGACCGTGAAGGACCGACCGGATCGGCTGATGGAATCTTCCCTCCATGTTTTTTGTCCGTGATTCGATGGGTTCCCGGGACACGGTAAGACACTTGTAACGACATTTGTTTCCTAAGTGATTTTTTGTGAAACGACATTTCTAACCCAATCATATTGCTGCCTTTTGAAACTAACACCCCCTTGGTGTCACTCACAACCGACTATAGTCTCTACCGTCATTCCCCCCCCCCCCCCCCAGCCTTCAATCGTACTATATTCCCTCTCTCGAGTCCCACCAGTCTCTCATATCGTACTTTAAGTCCTAAAGTCAAGTACCTCCAGCCAAATATATAGACTGTATAGTACAAAATCACTCCTCATCTCCATATGAAACGACTACAACCATGATATCATGTGTTTATCATTCCAAATCAACACAAGAAAACAGATGAGGATAATCACAACACAGAGGTACGTTACCCATATCTTGGTTGCTTTGCCTCTCTTCAACAATCAAACCATTGTCCTCTCTTATCTTGTCTCATACAACGAGACGAGGTCGAATCAAATGGAAGGAGTCCAAGATACCGTTTCGACATTGGAAGATCCTTCCAGGAGGGATCCCCCTTCCTCCAACAAGAACAAATCTTCTTCCAACAAGAACAAGCCACGGCCCTCATCCAGTAAGAAGAAGACTTCCAGTTCAAAGAAGAAAAAGAAGAAGAAGCCTCCTCCTGCAGGTTCCAACGAATTGAAACGAAAACCCTCTGCACTCGAAGCCGAGAAGAAAATTGTTGAGGAAGAGCTTGCACCAGTTGTGGAAGCCAAAGATGATTTCTTGGCGAATGAGAAATCTCTTGTTCCTCTTCTTGATTCTCCAAATCCATTATTCTTCGGCCATCCTAGTTGTTCACCGTACTGGCGTTGGATCCTTCATGTTGACTGGCCGGTGTTTGAACAATATCTGATCGATAACTCGGATGATATTCCCCAAACCCCCGGCATTCTCAAGCTGATAAACAACATGAAGACCAAAACCAAAATAGGAGACATGAAGAATCTCAAGTCGGCATTGACTCCCCAAGCCAAGAATAAAGCCATGAAAGAGAAATACTCGAATCTTGTCCGTTATGTTGTCATCTGCCCACGCTGTTTTGCGAACAAAGACAAACCACTGGACGAATGTATCCTACTTTGTGGGCTTAACAAAACATCCAACATAGCAACTCATATCGGCAAGTACCACAAAGATGTTCAAATTCAAGACGACGCCGATGATCCCTCTCCGATGAAAAGCCAAGGCACGCTAAGCTCCATGATCATAAAGGATGCATCCAAATCTACTGCTTCTACGGAACTAAGGCAGCTCATGTATCGGTTCATCAATGACTGCGCACTACCGGCAATTACGGCCGAGAAAAAAGAATTCCGAGATCTCATCTGGTACGCAATCAACAACAGTGCTGCTCTCCGCGACACACCGGCAGAGATCATGAGCCGGCGGGAAATAAGAGACCATTTATCCATTGGAACCCATGCTTCCAAATGTTTTGATGTCGCTAAGCTGCTGAGTTTTGGAGGCACCCAACCCATCTTGTGTGCCCAGCGAATAACATGTATGTCTGAAGGTATACCGTCGACACGTCCGAATGCCGCCTCCAGTATTATGCATGCAGTCTTATACCCAATGCCATCGAGGGTCATCAACTCGTGGATTGTAATGTTGTTGGGAATTATCCCATTGTGGCGCTGTAGAAAGTAGTCGGCCGCATTGACAATGCGCTCGGCGTTGACGTTATATCGTCCAAGTCCCGATATTAGGGAGCACATAGCATCCATGCCGTACTTGTTGGCGATCTCCGACACAGCATCGGCAGACGTCATTCCACAAGCAAAAAGACGGGGCATTACGGAACTGAGTTGTAAATCTGAAGTGCTTGAACTCATACAGATCGTCATCAAGACCATGAATGGCCGATCTGAAAGAGGATCGTCCGCGTAATTGTTAATCCATGACTCCCAATCATCCCGAGGAGCCACGATTCCAAAGTGTTTCAACTCTTGGTGAAACATGACCAGTTGTCCGAGTTCTGTCAGTCGATGGTCTAGAACAGTTGCAGGAATGGGAGGGACTTTCACATGGAGATCGGATGGACGGAGTTTCTTGAGTTTGGGTGGCATGCCAGGCATGTGGCGATCATCGTTGTCTTTTTGTTTATATTTGATGGTTTTTTTAGAACGTGAAATCGATTGAAGAAATAATGATATAATGGTGTTGCGAGAACGAGTGGAATACGAATGTGTTGGATGCTGGGTATGCTGGGTAGCTTTCTTCTGTGGAGATTTAAGAAGATTCTTCTTTTTGGGAGATTTGTTCACAGCAGGTGGATTGTCTTTTTTTTGTCGGCATGTAGGGGAGGACAGTGTATCTTGTCGTATAGATGCGTCAATTGGGCAATATAAGGGGTGATGCAACTTGGAACACAGTCCTCTTGATCGGATTCTTCGCTGTTACATTCGCATAGAATATATTCGTTGACTAGTTGTTGAGGTTGTTGTGTGCAATGGAATCCAGTTGATGTGTGCATCATCCAGGACAGAATGATAGATTGGGATGAAACATTTGGACATTTTTGTTTTACACGATGGGTGTTTCTCATACATTCGTGAAAATGAGGGCATTGATCAATCTGTAGCGTGGGTGTACATTGAACAGTAAGTGTAAGACTCTTGCAATGATCAGGCATGAAGGGTTGAATTTCATGATCTGATGAATTCGGAACTTGCGGAGATGGACCGTGTAGATGAGTAATGACAATGCCAGCAATGATTGTAAGCTTGTCGTCGTACTCCAAGGTGAACAATCTGCAAGCGTGAGTGTTGGACTTGCTCGTGTTTTCTTCTTTGCAAGAAATGGACCCAGAATTCTGAATTAACCATGCAACAGTAAATCGTTTCACCCATAGATGAAGTTGGCGTCGAAGAAGGTCTTTGGGAGATTGCTCTTGGATATATTTTTTCGTGTCTTCAAAGTAAGCAAAATTCGACTCCAGAATGAACTTCAGATTACATCGTGAAGAGAAATGAAGGTATTTGCGAGAAGTTGATGGTTCCATATACCTTGTTCCTTGAGTTGTGGAGGAATGGTTTGGGGGAGGAAAGTTGAGTGTGGGAGACACTTTTGTTCGATGGTTGATGGAGTGAGAGTGAGGTGCGAGGGTGTGAGGTGTGTTGCTGCTGATAGCGTTGTTGTGATGGGCGTGGGTCTCATGTGGGTCTCATGTACGTATAGTAGCGTGGTGGAGTATACATGGATTTCGTACTGTGAAGTCATGACTTAGGGACTATAGTACCATAGTACATGAAGATTATGAAAGGGACCATAGTCCCCATAGTATAGTCCAATGTTGCATTTCGATGTACTATAGTCATCGGTGATAGTCTATGGGTGAGTGGAATTGGGACTATCAGTCAATGGACTATTCCATGTGTGGTGGCTAGGGTGAACTATAGTCATTTAGTACAGTCTACCGCGTTTGTAAATGGGATTGGTAGTCTCTTAGTACCGCGTTTGTAAATGGGATTAGTAGTCTCTTAGTATAGTCCCATTAGAGTGTGAGATGGAGTGTAGTACCTATGGTCTAGTCAGGTACATATCGTAGATGGACTGAAAGTCATGTAGTCTAGTCTCGACATGTTTGGGTGATACTTCACAGCTCTGCCCTCTACCCTCTAGCCTCTAGCCTCTAATGATTGAACAACGAGAAACAAGAGGAAGGAGTATTGTAAGTAAGGACGAGCGAATAACACAAAACACAATGTCAGAACAAGGAGTCAAGGAGCCGCCAACCAGTAACCAATAAACAACAAGAAACAAGACAACAAACTGAACTCGTATGCGTCTTTCTGTAATTTGTCCGGTGGGTCACTCGTCACTCCAATTTCCAAATGTCTCGTGTACCCCACAACAGCTTTTCTCTGCTGCTCTACTACTTCCAACGCTGGTATGCACATCCGCTGGAGAATAGGCTACCTGTGCTACCCTGATGAAAATGCTTTGCTACTAGGAGTACCTACTAGGAGTGTACTTACGCCTCTAGGAGTAGTAACTTCTCCGAGACACCTTCACCGCGTTTCTCATCACTCAACAAAACATGGTCCTTGTCCCCTTCACTGTCGACCACCTTGGCGGCTTGGGATTCTTCGCCTATTCCCTTCTCTTCCCCAACCCCAACACAGCCCTCAACTACACCCTCGGTCCCAACACACCGCCATCTTGGCCTGATGACAAACTCGGCCTCATCTCTCCTCGTGTCACATCCAAACCTGCTGCCTTCAACCTCTGCTGCAACTTTGCATACAGCCCCTAAAACCTTTCTTCCCTTCCCTCCTCCTTCGAACCACTCTCGTCCAACACACCAACCACCCCAGCCCACTCCTCTGCCCACCTCTTACTCTCTGCCTTGTTGCAGCAAAATCGCCCTCAGTCATGCCATACGCCATCGCCATTGGCAATCGAAGAAGCCATATCTCTTCAGCGCTGGAGAGATCCAGCAGAGAAGAGCTGTTGCGGGTCCCACATCTAAGTAGGACACCCGAGGAGGAAAGTAAAAAAGTAAGAAGAAAGGAAAAAACCCGAGTCATTGCAGGTTGGAAGGGGAGAGACGCTACCAGCAACCAAATAATAAAAATATTTGTTGAAAATCCATCGTCAGCAGTTTTCAAGACCAGAGTTACAATCGTGATTCCCAGACTCATTTTTAGAGAACAACGCCCAAAGGATCTTCTTCGACAAGCATCAACTATAAACATTTATGCCATGACATTTTTGCTCTTGATTGCCCACATAATTCAAATATGGGACAATGTAGAATCCGGTGGGGAGTGGGGACTACTCCTACTCGTAGTCCTACAATACGAGTAGTACGAGTAATAATATTAATTCGGACAACGTGTGCTTGTATGGAGAAGAGTGTAGTATAATACCGATACAATAATAAGAATATTGGGAGGAGAAAAAGGGACCAAATTTCAATCGGACCACTGTACTATCCGTCTTTTTGTTGTGTAATCTTTGCTATGGAGTATGGGTAATGTGTATGGTGTGGAGGGATGTGCTAACGAAGAACAACCAAGGAGTAAGTGCTAATAAGCAAGAACCAATCCGAAGAGCCAAATGATTGGTTGTACCCCCTTTCAGCCACCGTTCTCTTCTCATTTCTCACCTGCCTGCATCGTGGCTCCACAGCGGACATTTCATAGAAGCAACCATGGATTCGCAGGACACAGTAGTGTTATCTCCATGTACTTTCCTTTCTCCGGACGATGTGTTGATGGGCCGTGGAGCAAGAGCGACAGAGAACGAAGGTAATGTAAGATTCAGGCATATAGTCCGGGATCGACTGAACGAGTATGTTGCAGCTCTTCGGAGACAAGAGAAGGATCAGATTGCACGTGAAATCTTGGGGGCCGTGAAGAGCCGAAAAGGGAGGTTCATGCGAAAGTTAGATGGTGCTGACGGCTGCCCCAAGAAAAAATCACTTTACGTGGTTGTTGATGACGAAGTTGCACTCCTAAAAGTCAAGCAAGCACTGCGAGACCAGAAGCTCGAGAGTTTAGAAGATCAACCTAAGGGTTCGAGGAAGGCTAAATCTCTCAGTGAGATTGCACTGATTCCCCCTGCGGAACATGTGGTCAGGAAAGAGGTGGTCGCAGAGACCACTCAACGGCAGAAAGCATATGCAGGAGCGCTGCATGTCGAGTTGCCGTCCCAGCCAGTTCTTTCAGTTGGTCCAAGTTCAGCAGTTTCTGATTCTCTTCTCCTGCATAAGATACTGCGCTCAAATCAAATTCACTCCGCGATCACAGGGCATGCCACTGCGGATCCATCTCCAGGAATCCTAAGCCCTCCGAACCGAGCACTTCTTACAGCATCCCAGCTTGATCTTTTGCCGGCAGCAAGTGGTCTTACATTGCCTTCTCTTGGTATCCAACCGTCTTTGGCCAGTCAAGTCTCTGCCTATGAAAACTCGTTGTTGCTTGGGAATCAAGTTTCTGAGCTTGAAGCACTTGTGAAGCTGGGCCATTTGCAGCAGTCACGAAGTTCTCCTTTAGTATTGCAGTCAAGTCCGTATCTTGATCCTGCAGTAAGGGCAACCTTAGGATCAGGTTTGCAAGTTCTTGTACCACGAGAACGTTTGATTGACCCAGAACCAAGATCTCTACTTCTTCGCCAAGAACCGCAAGTAATCAGAAGCATGTTACATCAGGAACAGATTGCCCCATTATCTGTTCTGAAGCGGAGGATGATTGATACAAGCCCTCTCGTTGCAGATGAATATCTCAATCTCGAACGCCTGGTCAAGCGCCAGAGAGGGGTGTAATGAACTGTGGGGGTCGGTTGGGAATAAAATCGTCACTTTCCATCACAAGGGGTAATCCAAGCTATACTACTGATATTTCATGAACCACAAGAGCTGCGTCCAGAAATTGTTGTCACAAACTGAAGCAATGAAGAGGAAAAGGAATGAAACGATACCGGACAAGCACCTTCCTCGTAGTTGCTCCATTGCCACAATTTATACATAGTGTCTTCACGTTTTCGTTTCTCATCTGTGGATTCTGTAGCTTGGTGCAAAACTCGCGAGAATCAGCGTCTTCGTTCAATGTCAACACGCATAGGAGCCTAGAGAGGAAGTGCACGGAAGTTTCAAAGAGTTCTAGAAATTTAATCCTCTTCAACAGGGGTCGGTCCCTTTTCGGAAACATAAATTCCGTCAAGGAATTTTCGTAAATCCTTATGCCGAATATTGGTGGCTTGTTGGATCTTCGCAGCTGTCAGCGATACCATGGCAATATCTATGCCGGAGAGTTCGATTTGGTCCTTCACATTGGATGTTCGCTCGTATTTGACACCCGGCATGAGCGTCACCTTTCGCACGCGCTTTTCACCCAAGAAATTTCGAATCTCAACCACATCACCCGTCAGCGTTACATTGATTGGGAAATGGCTGTACACAAAGCGCATCTTATAGAGAAATCCTCGCAGGACACCCGTGAACAAGTTGTCAATGTGACTGCAGACCGTACGACAACAGGCCAGTTGTTTACGGGTCGCGAACCACATATCTACTTTGACATACTTTTTGCCTTCTTCTCCTTTATCAACTTCCTCACTTTCGACAATGCGAAGGTCCATTGCAATGTGCTTGAAGTCACGCTCCAACTCACCCAGAGGTCCCTTTACCTTAATTTTGCGGGCGCCAATTTCGACTTCCACTGAAATGAACCACCACAGACAACATCAGTTGAGTCGATCGGCTAAAGCAGACTGCATCATTTCTCTATTCAACGTACCATCATCGGGAATTACAATGGAGCGTGTAGCAAGGACCGTCTTCATGGTTGCCTCTCTTTTCTTCTTTTTCCGATGGGAGAAACAGTTTGGGCCGTATCTGCATTTCTAGTATCGCGGTAAGGGACAAAAGCGAAATGTTTAACTCCAGTGTGGAAGCTATGTATCTTGGAGATCTCTAGCTTAAGTCAGAGAAGGTAGCTCTCTCTGACACCATAGAAGCGACCAACATTTCGAAATGATATTTTTCGCTGCCCACGTCAGCAAACGCCACCATGTCTATCTCTCTCCTTTGGCTTTGGCGCCTTCTGCCTTCCATACGTCCGACAATGGTGAAAAGAATCTCGGAGAAGTTTGGTCGACGGAGACGATCACGGTGCAGAAGAGATATCTTGATCGCATGTGCGCTGGGCACGGTCTGTACGGATGTGGATGCTTTCTCAGCTCTTGATTTTAGAACGAAAACGTCGTATCTTTCGACGACGTCCTCCGTCGTGATAGACAACATCTTAGACGAAGGCGACATTACTTGCGATGTGAATGGTCGTGACAACAGCGACCTGAGAATACCAGGCTCCAGGTTTTCGGTGAATGAATCCTCGCAGGACTTGTCAGTATCACCAAAATGGCTCGAAAGATATTCAGAGTTTGCTCCAGAGCAAGTTGGCAATGAAATGAGACGTCTTGAATATCGGTTGTTGGAACAGGGATTTTGCATCAAAGATATAAGCCTTATCATCGAAGACATATACATGGCGGCGAATGGCAATAGCGCTCTGGCGATTGGGATCGTAGAGTTCTTGAAGACGATGCTATCGCTTCAAGATAACAACTTTGAGAATGCGGCCTTCTTATCGACTCCGGTTCTTCTGGCAAGCATTGCCCACTTTGCCAACTCTGTTGCTCTCCAACCTCATATACCACCTTATTATACGGAAGACTGTTCAATGGTGTCCCCAGTGACGTCGCTTGCGCTTCCCCCAGCTATCAAGAGATCCACGGACGTGATCTCGAAATCAACAATGATCGTACTTTCTCCGCATACCGACTTTCCACTCCTGGCCGATTACAAAGAGGAAGTCGAATCCATTATACACGGGGCAGCAAGAATAAAGAGAGCCGAACTTCTTGTACACGCCATTTTGAAAGATAGAGCAGCCGCATCATCCAACAACGTTCGGAACCTATTACTCTCCGTCATGACAGACTGGAGGTCTTTGGGCATACGAGTGGTGGCGTCGCTCTACCGCCTGGAATGCTTTCTGGAATACAATCATGGTACAGGCGAGTACCTTTCGCACAGTCCCGAAGTTGTTCATACCGCAAAAGAAGCACTCAAAATTTACGCACCTCTGGCCCAAAGATTGGGTCTTCAAAAATTAAAGGCAAGAATCGAAGCCAAGGCGTTCAGGATTCTTTATAGGCGACAGTACAAGGCTGCATCCTCTATTTTCCGAGATGGCGGAGACGCAATGAATGCACTCTCTTCTTATCTGCGCTCTCATATTGCGCTAGTTCTGGAAGCGAACGAGCCTTTGATGTCACAGGTAGACTACATAGAAGTTGTTTCTCGAGTGAAGGAACCATACTCTTTCTGGAAAAAATATCTCAAGAATGGATCCAAAAGGCCCTTATTGGGATCGTCCACTAGTATACGATCAACCGAGAGTTCAGCTCTTGCGATATCTCGGGTCAATGATGGTGTTGCTGTTCGAGTTATCATCAAAGCAAAAAAGGTTTGTCCGACGGAGGACGATGAAACCATTCGTTCACGGGAAAATCTACTTTGCTACTACGTACAAAACTTGATATGCGACATGTGGCCAGATATTGAAACGGGTAGGTTCAAAGACTATATCTTGAATCCTAAGCCGAACGGATACCAGAGTTTGCATCACACTTCAAAAATTGTCAGTAGAGGCGTGGAATTCCCCTTTGAAGTGCAGGTCCGATCTGAGGAAATGCACCGACTGGCGGAATTCGGTGTCGCGGCACACTGGGACTACAAACTGGGGTCTGCCACTGCTCATTCCGCACTCAAGGATGCTCAATCGCCCACTGGAGCATTGTCAATGGTGGGTTCCCAAAGTCAGCATCATCAAAATGATGCAAACGGAAAGGAGCCCAAGTCGTACGTTGAAGCTCTGGTTGTATCACAAGAAGAGATTTCAAGGAAACATGTCCATGTGTTTGTGGTAGGTGGAGAAAAAGGCAGAGAATACGGTGAGCTGATCTGTTTGCCCTTTGATTCTCCCATTAGTTCTGTGGCGGCTGAAATTGAAAAGCGCCTGTCGGCAAAGATTCAAGTGTGGAGGAATGGGAGAATTGCCGAGATGTGTGATACTTTGGAAAATGGTGACGTAGTATTGTTAGCCCTATAAATTATGTAACAATTGATCACTTTGATCATGGTTGCATTGCTTGCAGATTGCAGAGCATTTCTTTCTTGTGAGCGAAAAGGTCACAAAAAAGGATAGTTCTTCTCTATTATCATTTATGACTACGTAGGGGTTCCAGCCATTGCTCGGCTAAGGAATAGAGGGATTAGTTCTTAGAATCGGCGAATCAACTGGTGAAAACCCATTTCCTCAAATCAAGCAGTTCAAGCCATGGAATGCTACTATACCCCTTCGTCGTATACCATTCCGCAAAGTCGTCAAAACTCATGGACATGCATTTATCTGAGCCCTGTCTTGTTATGTGGCCTTGGAATGCCATTGAGGTCGCCCAATGGGCGGCAGAATCGACCACGCTCATAAGGGTTCTTGGCGATTGATCACACGGTTGCCCTTGAAGAGTTGTGAGCGCGTGGTGGATACCAGGGTCATCTTTCAAATGCGAAGTGAACGCAATGCTTAAAAGAACCGTAAGGAACGACTTCAGATAATTAGTCATATCATCACGACTAAGCTGGCCACGTTTTCTCTTATCGAGTACATCAAAAGCAAACTCAAGTTTATCGCTCTTCTTTCCACTGCACAGGACAGTGAATCCACAAGCCACCTCAATCGCACTAACTCTTCCAGAACCATCGCGGTCGAACGAAGAGAATATGCCTGTTAGTACATGAAACAGGATTCTTTCCTCTTCTCTACCACCGGGATGTGTCGAGTACACAATGTTTCCAATAGCAGAGTCGAAAGCTTCTTGCGACAGCCTTGGGTTCTTGGACTTGGTGGCCTTGGCTAAAATACGGTTGCAGACGACTTCAGCCTCCATTCTGTGTAAGCTGGTACTCTCAAGGATCCGTCGGAGTTGGCTGATTCGCCTGTTGCTCATCGACAAGCTGTAACCATTATGGTCGTCGCTTGTGCTTAGGTGGAACTTCAGAGGGGGAGGACTAGGTGTGGGAGAATGATGGCGGGCGGGTTCAGGGGAGTGTGAGAATGATCGACTTATTCTTGGCGACCCGAGATCAAGCTCTTTGTCAGTGGAAGGCTGCATAAGAATCATATCCATTTCGTCGATCTACACAGGAAAGAAAATGTCTTAGTGAATGGAATGCTGCAAAATCAAGTAAAGATGTCAGAAACACTTACACTGTCCATGGGCATTATGGTTGACTCAAAAAAGTCAGGATCAAGCTCATCCTCTGGTGGCGGAGGTGGAACGTCGGGGTCCGGCATCGAGACAGGAGGTGTGGGGGGCTTCGTTGTAGAAGAAGCTGCTTCCGGTCGTTTCTTCACTGAGTCAAGATGTTCCACCAAAACCCATTTTTTCAGATCAAGGAGTTCCAACCACGGCGCACGTTCGCAGCCGCCATCATTGTACCATTGCCCAAACTCGTCAAAGTTGAGCCTATCCTTGTGTCGAAGATCCCACTGATGTCGCATTACGTCGTTACAAATCATATTTGCGGTGTCGGCGATACATCTCCCTACCATACCATCCGTCATGTCAAGACTTTGTCGACAACACGAGAAGGTAACGATCAAAATTGATCGCAAGAAGAGGAACAAGTCTTCCCCACTCAATGAATGGGCAATGAACTCTTTCTTCTTCTTTTGTTGTATTCCAGGACGTGTATCAAACACCCCGAACGCAAAAGCGAGTTTATGACTTTTCTTGCCACCACACAAGAGAGTTAGACCCCCCATCAACTCGTCGGCTGCTACACTATCGCGCTGTTCCAGATCAAAGCATTGAAAAAAGTTCGAAAGAAGTTCAGAGGTCCGCATCCTGTCAGGATGGCCAGGTTTATTTCGTCGGAGAACTGGACAAATTTCGCCCATGCATGACAAGAAAGTTTCCATCGATATGTACACTGTTCCTTGGCTTGAATCCGAAGCTCTCTTCTTCTTTTCGACCAATTTGGACAGTTGAGCCCAAAGCTCGTTTGGGTTCATTGATAGAAGCCCCAGGAGTTCGACTACCCCGCGAACATATGCAGCGTCATCTTTCAATACAACCAGAGACCTGTGGTTAGCCAGGGGGAAAGTGAAAAGAATCTCGGGAGGAGGACCTTTTCGACCAGAATGGTGACGTCTAAGCGAGGACATTTTATCTCTTGTATTCGGAGCACCTGAACTGGTCACTCCTGCTTCCAAGCTTGACGGACCAATGAGAGACAGTACTTTGTTCAGGTCAAGGAGTTCAAGCCAAGGAGCAACTTCATAGCCACCGTTGCTATACCATGTTGCAAAACTTTCGAAGGAATAGCGCCCTGAATGAAATCCCTTGCGACCGTCGCTACTGTACTTTAAGAAGTGCCCAAGCGTCCATTTTGCACCGCTCTCAACTGCCGATCGCATCTCGTTGGTGTGGCGATGAGCTATGACACCTGACGAGTTGTGATTAGAAATGGGAACGAGCACAGACATGGCCACAAGCATCGTCAGATAAGAAGTTAGGTAGCGGCGCAAATGATCTTCGTCAAGATAGTTCTTCCGTTGATCGTCAAGAACCTCGAACCCCGTGGCCAGTTTGGAACTCTTATTCCCTGAGCAGAAAAAGCAGAATCCTACAGCGAACTCTTGGAGATCAACCTCGTTGCTCTTGAGACCAGGCTTGTTTCCTTCAAAGCAGGAGAAGATTTCGGTAAAACAACCTGTAAACGCTTCTCGTTCCACCAACGAAAGCTGGTCAAATACTTCCCCGCTCAATATCTGACCAATGGAATTCATCCATACATCTCGAGACAAGGTAAGAATGGTATCTGCTCCAGCTGGTCGGCGCTGTGACAGGCGAAGAAGCTTCTTGCACATTGATGAGGCTGGGCAGTGCATTAATCCGGTGCGATGAACAAAATGACGAAGCGCGTAAAGATTGTTTTCCGAGATTTCAATGCAAAGTGGCTTCGGGTGCCCCGATCCGCTGAAATCAAACGACACTAAAGGTTTGCTGTTGTCTTCACCCCTCGGTCTTGGAAATGATTGTGTCTTTGGAGGGTCATCAGGGTTATCAAAGATGGTGTCTTTGTCGAAGCTGATTTGTTCCATGGCTTCTTCTCGCGGTCCAAGGTTCTCTTTCTCTTCGGAGGGAGATACGGCCTCATGCCGTTCTGCAACCAGTTTCCATTTCGAGATCGAAAGAAGTTCAAGCCATGGGGCAACGAACTTACCCTTCTCTGAATACCATTCCTTAAATATCCTTACGGATGCATGCTCAAGTGATTTATCCTTGGCAAAGTTTAACACCTGCTCCGTTCCGTACACTGCAACATCTTCAATCTCTTTGGGGATTTCGCGTTGGTCTTCGTCGTGCAGTGTCACAAGAGATCCATCAAAGGAAGACACTTGAAGCGGATCAGGGGAGCTTCTAGGAATGCTCTCGTCGGATGTATCTTCACGCTTTACCCTTTTCCGTGGTGGTTCTATTGAAGGCGATCGCTCACCCCCACCAGCTGGAGAGTTTTCGGTGCCACAGCAATATGTGATTGTTGTTAGCAAGGTTCGAAACAGAGATAGAAGTCCGGATCGAGGTAAGTCTGTCTGCCCTGGAGACGCGAAGGCTTCAAACAATGCTGTGAGCTTCTCATCGAACTCGGAAATATGGAACAACACAAATGACGCTTTGCGTTCGACTTGTGTCAGCGGAGAAGCATTTAACTTGTTTCTATAAATAGAGATGGCCTCGTCATTGCTCTCGTTGGATGCCTTGAACATCATTTCGTGTAGCGGAGAAGCCGATGGATTCTTCTTCTCATTGTGTGGAACCGTGGACGAGACGTCCACGGAGCCTTTCAATAGTATGGTAGTGATGGCATTGCTGACTTTCATAAAGTGTTCGGCATCCTTCTTACTAACTTGGATCGTTATGGAGGGAACTGGCGACGAGCTGATGGGTCGCTTGTCCCCAGCGCATGCAATTGTCCCCGAACCATCATCCATGGCCAAAGTCGAGTTCCCCAATGTCTTTGGTTACAAAAAACACGATTCTAGGACACCAGACGTTCAATGGACCAGTTATGTCGATTCAGAGCGTCAATATTGTCAAGCTGTTACCCAACTTTCGGAAAGTCCAAACCTACTTTCACTTGAATGACGACGTCCTTGGATTGATTGTCATCAATCGATCCAACTAAGCAAAAAGGAAAAAACATTAATGAGTGAGGTTGGCCGCCCCCACCAACACTTGCCCGCGACACGGAATTGTTTTGTTGATATGGTGAGAGCGCGCGAGCGCGAGTTCTTCTATCAATTCAAATAGCCAGCATTTCTGGTACAAATTCCACGAGGATTCAACGTACATTCTGGGGGTCCGGTGTCAATGACTCGGGAACCTGCGCGTACGCAGAAAGACACTTTTGCGCGGGGAACACTCCCCCACATTCCCAATAGATACACGCCCCATCCCCAGACGAAAATAGGGGGGGAGAAGGCAGAGGAGAGGGGGAGAGGAGGGGGAGAGAGAAGGAGAGAAGAAGGAGATTCCGTAAGTCAGATTCCTTCATGAAATCGATCCGCGTATTGCTCGCAGTCTCACGTTTGTTTCCTCTGACGTATGAAATGTTCTAGGAAGCTCCAAGCTTCCCTCAGAGGGGAGAAGGCACTTCCCCTCCAAAACGATTAAGCCCTTCATGTCGTTTCAGCACCTTTTTGTTATTGAAACGACATTCTACACTGGTACAATCCTCCCGACCATCCGATGACCTTTCACGTGGTTCTACGTAGCATGTGATGAGGCGTATCCAGTCTGTGCTTCGCATCACGATCGGAACTGCTTGCACCTCGCACAAGATCTTGACATAATTTTTTTTGCTACGATGTTACTCACTACGAATTTTTCTTTTTGTTGTTTGTCATGCAGGTATTCAGGTCAATCAAGAGAATGAAGATGGTGCCTTGTTCAAGGCTCGTTTGGGGCAGCGTCGGTCATGGGGTGGACGTCCTTTCCCTCGTTCTACGCAGTACTTCATGTACTTGACGCAACAGAACTGGGTTTGGACACGAGGTGGTGGTCCGAAGGGAGGAACGGTGGGCATACATTGCGGGACGGATTGAAGACCACCCCAGCCATGGGGATTGCTGTGGAATGCAAAGGGGTATTGCTGTTGATCGGGGAGTGTTGTTGGCCGTTGCTGATTTTGCTTGTACGGGTTGACAGGTTGGTTTTTCTGTCTTGTTGTCGTTGTTGTTGTTGTCGATTGCAGTACCACCAACCCATTTGCTGTTGTTGCCATTGCAGGTGTGCTGTTTGCTGCATTTTGAGGCTCTTTGTGTTGTTGTTGTTGATCCTGCACTGTCGCTGCTGATTGATTTGTTGCTGCCATCGTTGTTGTTGGTAAGGCTTCGCTGTTGTTTGTAACCTTTTGCTTTTTGTTGCTGGTGTTGTTCTCATCCAAATCGTCGCTCTCTTTTTCTTCTCCCTCTCTTTCCTTTCTCTTATTGCTACTGATTGCCTGTGCTTGTGCTGTTTCTTGTTGTTGTGTCTGTTGTTGTGTTTCTTGCCGTGTCTGTTGTTGTGTTTCTGGCTGTGTCTGTGGTTGTTGTATTTGTTGGATTTCATCTTCGACCTCTGACTCCTCCTCTGCCAAACCCAACAATGGAATGGACGTGTCATGCGGCAACCTCTTCTTGTTGCTCGCACATTTTCGGCACTGGCATCGATCGTTGAGTGGATGCTTTGGAACTTGTTGTGTGATTTCTTTTCTCGTTTCCAGGTACTCGGAGAAAAACCGTTCTCCCGTATCTTCTGGAAGCTTCTCAACCTCTGGAAAGGGAGGACGAGAAGCTCCAGACATCGAGGCAAGTATATTGATCATGTTTGTTTTGCATGCGTTACCAAAACTCACCACCATTTCCCATCCTGCAGGCACCACTGAACGTTCTTCTTGAGACTTCGTCATGATTCTCATCTTGTGACGAATTGCCCTGTTAAACTGGGCGGTGCCTGCCAAATTCAAAGCATCTGCGAGAGTTTCTCGCATGCCACAGTTGGCAAAATGCGTCAAATTGTCATGAAAGCTCTCGAGCTTACTCTCTCCTCTCAAAGGTACGTACTCCACTAGCTGGTTGCTTGATCTTGGTGATGGAGGTATCTCACGATACATTTTCTCCACGGGCAAGGGATCAGCAAGGAACTTTGCCTTCTCTTTACAGTTTTCCAGTGCTTGATGTGTTTCGGCCGTAAAAAGAGGTTGATTGGAGTGTGGATCCAATCGGCCTCGTGCTGGTGGCTTGCCAGGAGTGGAAGTGCACTTGTATTTGCACTTCCACTCCTCCAAGTTGAGGACAATCGTATCGCCACCCCGAATAATCTTCCGTAAGTGCTTTGAGTACCTCTGTCGAAAGGTCTTTGTTCCCATCATTTCACTGATCTCTTCGTCTGTGTATTGTTTCTTGGAGCTTGACATGGTTCCATTTTTCAAAGAACCAACAAGTTTCTCCAAGTCTTCAGGATGGTACTCGTAGATTGCATCCAACAATTCCTTCATGGCTATCCCAAAGTCAATGTGCCGTTGTCTGAGCGTCTTGGTGATCCTCTGTATGAAATGGAAAAGGCCAAGACGGCCCTCCAAGTCATCAACCAACAACAACCAAAAATCCTTGCCACAAGGCCATGTGTCAGAGTACATGGCCTTGGGGCAAAACCCGGTACGTCTCAGCACTTGTTCCGCAGCATGTGCAAACTCGAGTGCTGATGTGTCGTGCACTAACACTGCACAAGCAATTTCTCCTGTCTCTGTTGCCATGGTCCACATTGCAGCTGCATTGAGGCGTCTTGGATAATTTTTCACTACCTGGTGGGTGTGGTCGTGAGCAAACATGTGCTGGCATCTAACCCCTTGAATCTCTCTTGTGTTTCTCTCATTATCAGACACCATCCAGGGTTGCCACTCGGAGCTTGCTCCATCATCATATAGCTGGCGGATTGTCTCGCCTAAAGGTGGGTAGCGAACCAGAAACTCACCATCCTTTTGCACGTAGTCTTCTGATTCTTTTCCTGTAGCAGCACAATAAGAATAGTATCTCATTGTCTTGTCTTCATAGTAGGTGTTGATTCCTTCATAAAGCATCCGACTAATGTAATCCCCATTGCCATAGGTTACCATTGATGCTTCCATAATCCTCGTAGCATCTTTAGCTAGATGCGATGTTCCTCTAGCATACTTGGATTCCACTGGGTAACACATAGCCATGTAGGGAGGCAGTCGTGCGAGCAATTCTCCATCATTCGCATAGAAGGCAGCCGAGCACCCGGCACACTTGTATCCCATAAGTATTGCATACTTTGGGGGACCAGACATGGCGAAAATGGGGAAAAGGGACTTGTTTTTTGAAAAGTTCGATCGCGTACGCTGGAGATTACCCCGGCAACGAGGACAACGCAAGTGGTGACTGGGGAAAAACAGCTCCCAATCAACAACCAGGAGTTCCTGTCCCACAATCGAGTCGTACAAAGCACTCGTGTTGTCGGCAATGGGGGGTACAGTAACGGTAATATTAGTGAAGAAAGGTTTCAAATTCTCAACACAACGCTTAGAACCAAGGCACGTGTCGGTCACATAACTCGCCAACGCATGCACAGCACGTGGGACATGCACCTCCGTAGGTACTGCTGTCACACGCATAATTACCTCAAACTTGAAATCTTCGGCTGTTGGAACATACACGCCTTCCTCGCCACCAACGGTAGAACTTTCCGTTGCCGTAGTCTCCGTAGTTGATTGTGTTTTTTCATTTTCAGCGTCTCTTGTCGTTGCTTTTTTCGACGAGCAATTTGGACGATGCTCCATGAAAGTGTTGAGTGCCTCCTGTGTGACATTGGAGGCGGACAATCTCTCTGCACTGGTAAGTTGCTTGCGGATTGCTTTGGCATGGGCAGCCTGGGCCTTTTCTGAGGCCACTACCTCTGCTCCTCTTCCATCGTTCATTCCCTTGCCCCTTGTTGTTGTGTTTTTGCTGCATCTGGGGTGGTGAGGGCGATGAGGGATGGCCATTCCTCTTGCCTTGGCCCTGCAGATGGGGCAGTCAATGTCGGACTCAAAGATGACCGAAAGGTCCATCTTTCTCCAACCTGAACGCTTCTTCCAACTCTTCTTTGGCCAACGAGAGTACTGATTTCCGTATCGTTGCGACTGTGGCCCCATGGCCTTGGCCGCTGTGAATTGTGCTGCAGAACTCATGATCTCTATTTGTTATTCTAACTTATTGAAGTGTATCCTCTTTTCCAGGCTTCTGACCATGCTCAAAAGGGTCATAAGATGGTCAGAAGAGGACTTGTCGCAATGGTCGACTTGGCCATGCCATGGGCGACCGTGAAGGACCGACCGGATCGGCTGATGGAATCTTCCCTCCATGTTTTTTGTCCGTGATTCGATGGGTTCCCGGGACACGGTAAGACACCTGTAACGACATTTGTTTCCTAAGTGATTTTTTGTGAAACGACATTTCTAACCCAATCATATTGCTGCCTTTTGAAACTAACACCCCCCAATCCCCAAGGGCTTTTTGCTTTTTGCGTTGAGCTATTCTATATTCTATACCTTATTCTTGTATCTCTAATCTCTATTCCATGTTCCATGTTTCATACTCGGGTAAGATAGAAAAGAGAAAAGAAGTGGGGGATAAACAAGAGGCGAGCAATCGATTATCAATGCAAGCGTGTACACATGGTAAACGGAGGGAATATTGTCGCATCCTATCGTTGAGACAAACTATCCTTGCTGTATACGTTGGAAGTAACAAATGATGAGCTTGTACCTCTGTCGAACTGTGGAATTTACAACAACCACCTTAGGTTCATGGATAAGCGTCATTCAACTGTTCACTGACCCCTACCCAGATCCCGGTACAATGGCTGGCTTAATCTTCGAGGATTTGTTGGAAAACACCTCCCCTACTGGGTTTATGAGAAAGTTCATGTCCACTCTATGTTCCCAATCCAGTTTCATCCAACTATTGCACTCAGCATGAACTAAAGAGACAGCAGTTGAGTATCGATCAATTGACTTAGTGAACGCTGAACCCGACTTTTCCATTAATGGTGCAATCTGCTGCGTTCAAAGGAAAAGAAACACATAACATCTTGATAGCAAATTTCATTGACTTGTCGAGAATCTAGTGATAGTACCTGAAATAAATGAGGGTCATCAGTCAGTAATGTACAAAAAGGTGGTCCTGATGTATATCCCCGGCCACTTACAATTCGAGGCTCATGCCATCATGAATTTCGTAATCACTCAATGTGATATGGTCCTGGAGCGCGACGGAAACAAAAAGTTCAATAATGGAATATCATCCAGCAAAGACTCAACACAGATACCCTGAATTACCTTGTATACAGTATACCATTTCTGAATCCGAAGCTTTTCGGGACGAGTTCCCAGCTGAGCGGCTGCAAGTTTCTTCAAGTCACCTATAGTGTCATCTTCATTGCACTTGACTCGTACCTTCTTGCCCAATCGATCATCTAGTATTACTTCGATCATGGTGAAGGTAAACAAGGAAATGGAAATTATTGGCCCTCAACCGCGATTAAAAGCGACTACCTCGTAGTTTTTTAGCTATGTATGCGTGAGAGTTGAGCCATAACTAGGTATACTCAGGAGTAGATCTCGTGGTGTTGAGCCTCTTCCTCCAATAAAGCTCGTTAAAGATCAGGAACCAGCAGCAGAGTCGATCGTTAAAGATACTTTTCCTGGAGTGTTGTAGGGCAGGATGCCGTGTAGGATCATCTTGCGTCCGAAAATGGAAAGATAGTCACGAAAATGTGGAGCTCTTCTATATCCCAACCTCCAGTTAAAGTCGAGTTCAGTGAGCCTTTATCATTTTGTTCTTCGATGACAATGTCGATCGCGGGACGATGCCCTTTCTTCTATTCTACGCTTCCGACGTTCTTTCTCACGAATTTGTTTTTCCACCTTCCGCTTTGCAGCAATCTTAGGATCTCGAGCTGCATCGATTCTATATTCCTCAGACCTTTTCATCTTTTTCTCCTGGGCCCTATGTTTTACCGCTCCATATGCATCCACAAACTTCTCGTGGGAAGGACAAAGTTCTTCAAGCAAATGAAGTACCTCTTGTGCCAGTTGTGACTCCTCAGAAGTGACGCCACCCATCGATCCACTCTTTGAATTGTTCATTTCCGTTTCATTCCGGGATTCTCTTTCCACTCGATATAGAGGTTCAATCATCAAATCAAGAAAGTCGAAAGCAATTCCATTTCCATACTTGGCGAAAGCAGCAAAACATTTGAAAACAGCTTTGCGGCGTTTCGGTCCCTTAGGCTTTGCTATTTGAGACAACCGCATAATAAGCCACCGCATGGGGTTGACAGTCTTATTTTTGCTGTCTTCAGTGTCCGATCCAGGGAAGCATAGAAGAGGATATTTGTTCGACGCTTTCAGAGTGAACGTTAATGCCTTGATCACTATTGCGACAGCATCGTCGCTGTCTCCGTCTTCCTCGCCCTCCAGAAACGAACAAAGAGCAGAAGACAACAGAAATAAATTGCCTCGTTCTTGCAGAAAAGACGTCGCCTGATTTGCGACAAATTCACACGGGTCCAGTGACTGGAGATGTTGAAATAGCAGACGCAAAGACACTAGTCCCACCCATGGATGACATCCAGAGACATAAGAAACGACTTTGGGCCACAGGCCAAGGGTTCCTCCAACTGTATCAGGGAATTTTCCGTTCAGCTTCTCAAGCAGAAGCAGGGCAAAATATGTAACTTCCCAATCATTGTTTGGGTCAAGCGTATCAACCGCGAGATCGACCATTCTATTGACCGTCGTGTCGACATTCACTTTGATAACGCTGCAGTCAACAAAGACACCAAGAACACTGAGCGAGGCCCTCCGCAAGCGTTGGTCCGGACTAGCGCCCCATGTAAACAAGTAATCCAGTATATCGGATTGCAATATGTCCGGTGGTAGTCGGGAAAAAAGCGTCGAGAGGCATTCTGAAATAGCGCGCCTTCCTTTCTCAGACTCATCGTTTCCAAGTTGCATTGTGAGTGGTAAGAAGAACAGTCGGCAGTGTTGGATAATTAAAGGGTCTGGGAATTTGGTAAGAACGGACCCAATCATCGATATAGCTGTTTGTCGACCATCAACTCCATCGAACTGTATGTTGACGACAAGTTGTTTCAGCTCCTTTGCAAGTCGCTCCGTGGAAAGCGGATAGCTCATAAGGAACCGCACGTAAAGGACTGCGGCTTGCTGGCGTAAAGTCTCCTTATGACTCTGAATCGAGAGTTTCGATATCATTCCCATCAAGTCGTACATCCCAGGAGAGATAACCTGTCTTGCAACCAAAATTCGGGTAAGATCCAACGCTGGATTATGCTGGTTCGCTTTCTCCAGTGATGTCTGGAGAATTGAAAGAAGTAGTTCCATTTGTTCTTCATTGAGCACCATTCTCCCATGAATTTTCTGTACCTGTAGAAGATGTGCCATCATCTTGAAACCAGCCTGAAGAAGTTCTTCATTACCACCATACCCGGCAAGCAATTCAAGTGTCTTTGATGCCAGAACATTGGAAGTAGTCTCAAATGACGGAAGTGGTGCATCCCTGTTCCCTAGGTCACTCAGACATCGCATTGCCAAAAGTATTGCTTCCGAATCACGGCAACGACATACGCATTCAGTTAAAAGCGGCACAAATGGATCAAGTTCTTCGCTGACAACCCCGTCAGTGCCACCACGAATGGCGTATCGAAGCAATTGGAGTCCGAAAATGACAGCAATGGTCGAACCAGGATCGTCAACAGCAGTTATAGAGACGTTCAACGTGCTTCTTCTCCAACTCCCGGTTAGCTTAGGGGCATCAATACCATCACGGACCTTGTTCTGCATTCTCTCTGAATGCATTTTGTCATCACGTGCTGCGAGTGCTGTTGATGATACATCAGAACAAGATGGGCGCCACTCCGTTACAAGCCCTGAGCCACGCTCGTCGTTCGCCTCGTCCTTGGCATCGACGCGGTCCAATGACTCTCCGCGTTTCATGTACGGATCAATTGTGGCGTAAACGATCGGTAGAATGATAGAAGTCGTGAAGGTGGCATTGTTTGAGAGACCTTGAACCACGCGACCCAGGCACTCTTTAACGAGCCGCAGCTGCTTCATACTATGAGCATCATGTAGAATTCTGTTCAGGAGAGGTGAAACTAGACAGTACATAACACCACCTTGGTGTCCACCTACGTTCCCATGCTTTTCCTGAGTTTTGTTGATGCAGATCATTTGGGCTATCAGCTCAAGAGAGTGGAGGCTTTTTGATCCACCCGCTTCCTTGACATATCGAACTTGGTTGAATTCTGCATTTCGTCTATCTTGTGCGTTTCCAAACAGATCCCGTTGAAGAAGATCCATTAACGCGGGAACGCTGGTATCAATATCTGACCTTGTTCCTTTCAGCTGACCATCCCCCGAGTTAAAACAAGTCTCCCATGTTTGGAGCAGAATGGAGTGCACGGCGGCCGCACGCACGTGAAGCTGGTAGCCTTCCCTTAATGTCACTGCTAGTTCTCTCAGGATATCTGGAAGAAACCTGAGACCCACATCAGTTGAAAGTCGTGCCAAAGTTGTCCTGGCCAAGTCCCGAGCATTTGAATCACGACTTTTCAGAGCATCGCTCAAGACGGTTATCAAACGAGGAAGCTTCCGCTCCAGAACACCATCAGGGAGTTTCTTGTACAATTCTGCAAGTCCAAGAATTACCTGTGGACGAACGAGGCCTATTTTCTCGCCTGTCTTCCCAGTTTTTTGTTTCATGAAAAGCTCTTCAATTCTCGGAATAATCCGACTTTCGAGTGCTTTCCACACCACACTTTCTTCTCCTACGGTTGAATCGTAAGGATCGCCAACGTCAAAATGGAAGCCGCTCAAAATGGCGCATATGGCTTCCACGATGTACTGAGTAAGAGGAACAAGAAAGTCGTGACCGTGAGGCGTGAGGATCAGGACAAGCCACCCATTGTTAGAATATCGCGAAACGACCTACCCGTTCCTGTTGTGTTTGTCTGTCCACTTGAGCAAGCAAAGTTCGCAACTCCTCGTGGAACTTTCTCCAAGGGAGACGTCGGGATATAGCACCAATCGTTGCAACAGCCTCCATGGCGAGAGGCTCTTCAAGTTTCGTTTTACTCTCATATACTGGGTGCAGTACGATTGGGAAGATGATTCCTGAAAGCGACTGCTGGGAAAATAAACCTTCGTCAGAGCTATCGCCTAGAATTTGCTTACGAAGGCGGGAAAGAGCTCGTGAACGGCGATGAATTTGAACATGGGTAATATTCTGAAAAAAGTCAAGGTCTGGTTCTTCCTTTGAAACAAGAATCCTGAGGTCTCCAAGGAGATGAGGCGACCGAGAAGTCTCACAAATTTGTGCAACCTCTGCGACGAGGAGAATGAAAAATCGTCGGGGGCCAGCCTCCTTGCAACATACACCAGCTCGGATCATCGGCACAATCGACTGCTCCATAAACTTTTCCCATTGCTCGATAGATAACGCCTGCGCAGACGAAGTTTCTTCACACAATTGTTTTGAACAGAAAATGAGTTCCTTGAGGGAATGCAAAGATGCTCGAACCACAACGCCATCTTCACTGTACAAACAATGAAAACAGATACGAATCACTGGCAACAACAAGTGCAACATTAAGTTGACATTTTTCATAAGTGAAGTCCAAGAGAATTTGCTTTCTCGATTGCTCAGATCTTTCAATGCAGACAAAACTGTATCAGTGTCTAATTCGTCTACTGTCTTTGTGTTCATTGATGACAGCTTGACCACAACGACACCGATGTCGCTTGACGACTTCTCGAATTGCGGGCCGAGTTCTTTTATGCAGAGCGCGAGCTTGCTTCGAAAAAGCAACGCCGTGTAACCGGCAGTTGTTCTGAAAGGTCCGAGAAGACGAGAGAGCTTCGCGTACAGGTTGGCGGATGTTGAAGCAGAAATCATTCCGATGATAGATTCCAAGATATCTACAATATGTATCCGATCCCTGTCTGACATCTTGCTGTTGAATTCAAGAAAAGGAACGAGTAACATTGCAAGTGTGTCCAACTCTTCGTCAAGAGTTTCACATCGATCCTTACGTTTCAAAGAACAAATGTTGCTCAAGACAGAAAGTTGACGTTTCCAGCTGCGAGACATACCGAATAGCTCAAATCGCGTTTCGAATTGATGCAACAGATCAGGAAGAAGTCCAAGAATCATAACGGTGCCAGAGACAAGATTCTGATCACCCGAAGTTGTAACTTCAATTAAATTCTCGATCAAGCACAGAACAGCCTCCACAACTGGAACCGAAGTGGAACGAGAAAGGCACTTTATGCCTGCCTGGACGGCACCTTTGTTTGAAAGAAGAAGCTGCGTCTGGGACCCCGAATTTTGGGAAAGGACCACGAGCAACTGCAGAAGAGATGGTACTTTGTCGCTGCATTGTACTAGCTCTGGAAGAAGCTTAAGGGACTTGTCGAGGCATCTCCACATGCGGACTCCATATGGCGTGAAATCGAATTTTGTTGAATACTTCTCAAATATATCTGCAAGACGAGAATGACAGAGGCTTCTTACTCGATTTGGGCGATCTATCGTTCGTTTGGTCTCGTTTGCCTCGGTTGACTGGCCTCCCTGCTGATCTCCAAGAGGGTACAATTCTAAAACGGAGAGAATGAGCGACATGAAACATGGAACAAAATCAATCACTCTATGTCCAAGCTGGGACATGATTGATTCCAATACGTTAAGGAAACCTTCATGGACCACGCGAGAAAGCATCCCGCATTCTTTTGTTGATACTGAAGTCAAGTCCATCCGGAACCGCAATCGATCATCTTCATTGAAGTCCTCGATCGGTTTTCTCTTTGCACTACTTGGTAGATACCGCCTTAGTGCCAAAAACAAGAAAGGGAATATTTCCGCATCCTCAGTGCAGAACCCTGACACAAATGAAAGTACTGCCGTCCGCCTTGCTGCTGGAGAGTCTTTCGAAGATTTTGTCCCCGACTTTGATGATATTCGACCAAAAAGAATTCTGGCCAACACGGCCGCTAATTTATGGCGAGACGAAGGAGAACAGTCTTCGATTTTCAGGTGGTGTTGTTTCAGTGAAATCATTGCATCGCGCAACTTATCAGCGGTTAAAAGTTTCAACTTATCAGAATAAGTCGACATAAACTCGGATTTGAAACGAAGGATGCATTGAAGAGCTGTTTTCGCAATGTCTCTTTCGTGGTGACCAAGCAAAGCGGTGAAAACCTGTGCTAGCTTTCGGTGTGATACAAGCTGTTCCGGACCCTTGAGACCCATAAAGGCCTTTAGTACGGCGAGAGTCTTCCGATCTGTCGGTCGACTGACATCGATTTCACAGTCGGCTCTAATGGAAAGAAAGAGGAAGTTGTGAGCCAGCGAAATTGTTTGAAGACCAAAACCCAATAGGAACTCACTTTTCCAATAAAGAACTCTCTTTATGTCCAAAAATTTCTATACCATCAGGATCTCCAGAAATGAAGTATTGGTGCTGAAAGAAATTCAGAACTAGAGGCACGATGTCTCTTGAATGTTCCACGATCAATCCAGGTTCATTTTCGAGGAGATCCCATAAAGTGAGAGACGCATCGCAAGGTTCTCTGTATTCAAAGACGGACACTTTTCCAGCTTCGTTAGCAGCAGTAACATGTCTCACGAACAGAGGCCATTTTCGTCCTCCCGAATATTCCCATACCCGAACCGCATGGAAATGCACCGTTACATCGAAGCCGTCTGGATCCGATCCTGCAATACTTGGAGTCCTTTCTTCAAACTGATGAATTTCTTTCTCACCGTCAACCACAGTCAATTCAGACAACCGATCAAAGATAAACGGCCAACCTGTCCCGCCATGAGAACGAAGAAGAGCACCAAGGGTCTTGATAATGGGTGTCCATACTGGAGAAAACTTCACGTGTAACATACCCATGAGGTGGCAAGCAGCAACCTCAACATAAATAACTGGAAGCTTGCCACTGCGTGCAAGAACTTCTACCCGAGACAACAATGAGAGAATACTCCTCTCCGAACTCAAATCGATCGGTAATGATTCGACATCCAGTAGAATGTCCAATAGAGCGCAATTTCCGCTTGGTCCTGTTTGGTTGTTAACGGGAGAGGAACTTGGTTCTCCGTCATCGTCAGAGAGATCCATGTTCACGTGGTCCAGGACAAACGGCTTGTTGGGAAACGAAGCCAAAATCCGGAGCGTGTACAGCCTTTTGAAATGAGCAAAACTGTGAAGATTCGGTGTTATTGCCTCGAACACACTGTTTGAGTCGTCTGAGATATATTTCGACAACCTGCTCATGACTCCGCATAGAAGTGAACAGGACTTGAGTGCACAGATGGAAGACGAATTCAGCACCAGGAACTTAAGACAGATATTCCTCACCCTCAGTAAACAGGGTTCAACTTCTTCGGCATTGGGAAACCTATCCAGAGCAATCGAAGAAAGAAAAGCCAAAGATTCAACCAGAGAGGAAAAGAGTAACACAGAATCGTCTTTCTGCATATTCTCGTTCAGTGGAACACGACATATAAGGTCGCTGAGCCATTCGGATGATTTCTTGTACGACTTTAGAAATACGGCGCGGTCAACGGGGCAAGCTCCGACAAATGCCGTACATTTTGCGGCAGCAGTGAGCTGTGGTATTCTGTCCAAGGGATTTTGATATGGAACCAAAATTCTTCCAAGCAAAGACGAAACCAAAGATGGTTTCGTATTGCATAATTGGGCATTTGCAGGGAAAAACGTATCGTCGTCGTACACCAACGAAGTGTCCGTCACACGACGGCACGCCACCCCGTGAACAAGGGAAATGAAATCGTCGTCACTTTCAGCCTGAAGAGCCGTTTCAAGCATCATTGAACCCATTGTTTTCAGTGCTTGTTCAGGAGGTAAACCTGAAAAGATACTCTTAGCCAAACTTCCATAGTGTCTTTCAGAGAGTCCTACTGTCCGCTCTGATGAATAACATTCAAACAATTTTGAGAAAACACCTCGCATAAACGACAGAGCATCTGGACTCTGTTTGAAGGCATCCCAAGACACACACATCAAATGCGCTATTGATTCCTCGCAGGTCTTGTCCAAGTTTTGATCGAGCAACTTGGCGGTTATTTCTTGAATGATAGACATGACACTTTCCTTGGCGTTGTTTTCCGACATAACTTTTGCTTGCGCAATGATTTCGGACGTCAGCCGAATCAAAAAAATTATGGAACTTGGATGGGAACCCACCCCATTACCCTTCTCTTCCAATGCAGAAAGCTGAGTCTTTATATCGACAAACAATTTCGCTCCATTCTCGGGCTTCAACACGGTAACCAACCGAGAAAAGAAAGACGACACCACCTCACGGGACAACAGGCGGTCGGCTTCCATGGCTGAACCCAAGACACAATCCACGACAAATACCCCCTTTGAATGAAGGTCGCCTGATGCGCCTTTTGCCAATTCCAAACACAGTTGAGCAACGCCGTCGACGGCATCATTATTGATTCGTTGCAATGCGGAAGAGCATGCCTGCTGACTATGCGTCATGGAAGCATCGAGTGCCCGAAGCACGCGTCGAATATGTCGACTTTTGGCCGACCCAGACTTGAGTTTGCGAATGAGGGGAGCGAATGTTTCCGCCGACAACCGTCGAACAAGCTCACGTTTGTTTCCCAGGGTCGAACCATAGTATTTCCGCATCGGTTCCAGGCATGGATGTTTCTTCTCCTTTTCGTTGTCCACTGTTTCCTCTAGAAGCTTCTCTGAGTCGTACCGAATAACGTAGGCCATGGCTCGAAAGACAGCTTCCACCACAGGAACGTCCAAGGGTACAGGTTGTTTCCCCGTAGCTGGGAGGGGTGGATTGAGAAGGTCACCAACGATTCGAGGAAAAATTTTGGTATGAATCCAGGGGTGAATTTCATGTCTAAGATCTCTGGCAAGAACTGCAAGCAAATGAAGTATGTCGGTCGTGGCGTGGTTCACCTGGTATCGAAGAACCTCGTTGTCAGGCTTTGTCAAGTCGGTCGACGCTGACGTTGGTTGTGGTGGTGTCTCTTCAAGAGACAACATGTAATCAAGCATCAGCTGCACAATCTGTTCAGCATGATGCACCAATTCAGGAAGAGATCTCACCAAAGGCCAAACTTTGCGATAGAATTCCTTGAACAATTCCGATCCGTTTCGATCAATGGCAATCTCCAGCTCTTCGGCGAACGTTGTTTCGTCTGACACAACGTCCACGGTATCACGTTCAAGTTCTTCTTTGCTCAACTCTGATGTTGCCTTCCCTTCACTGATGCTTTCTTCTAAACGTCTTCGCTTCAATGGTTGGTTTGACCGAGCATGGTGGACCTTGTCTTCCCTCCACGATGCCGTCGTGGTACCGTGTCGACGCTTGTATCGTCGATAAACATCGGCCGATGCTAGTTTTGATTTTTGCTTCGACGTTGCGAATTTGAGCCTTTTCCTGGATCGGCTGTCAGTATTGATAGATTTCACGAGGTGGGTGTCCATCTTGATCAGAGCGGCAGCATCAATGCTCAGTTCTCTTCGTCGGCGGAGATTTGTGAGAGAAATGGGAGAAACGGCCATTGGCCGTGCGTGATTCCCGTCTGACCTGCGTCGTGTTACGTCGCACGAGCGACCGAAGCGGGGCAAGAAGGAGCGGTAGAGGGAGTATAGCAAGGTACAATAAAAAATGAAGGACCACGATAAATGACGGATGACAACCCCAAACCCCCCATGGGATTGTCTGATGAGGCCTAAAAGGAATGGCTTCTCAAGGCCATGGCGATCGACGAAAACAATCGCGTCTGTTTGCAATCAAAACGAAAAGGCCTCGGCAGTACTTTCGAAACTACAAAGAACATCTACAACGCAATGGAACCAGAAAAGACAGGGTATTTGGTTTCAGTGGTTTATCATACCATCATGGAGGATGACAAGAGTGCCTCTGATCAAAGAGTGAACATGTCATGAATCATGAGTCTTTGTAGTTCCAACACGTCGTGCATTCCGACACAATTGTACATTCCGGTTTACTTGTCTTCCGTATTCGGGAGCCAATTGCCAAATTGGTTTTCAAAATCCGACTGGGCCTTGTTCGCGGCTTCATCAAAGAATCCCTTATCTGTGTTCCAGTCATATCCTGGAACGAAACGGTTCGTCGTTCGAGGCGTCCTGGACATGTCTGGACGAGATTTGCCATCACCCCACGGTTCCGGAGAAGCCTCACTGAACAAATCCAACTTTGAATTCTGAAACTGGTACCGTTCCAGCAGTTCCTCCACTTCCACGTGGTTTGATCCTTTTACGCGTGCCACTCGGTTTCCTGAAACGGAGACGAGAAATCCATTGATGCAGATACTGGATGCATGAGAGCCAAATTTTGTTCTGTATCAAACTCTCTGGGTACGGTGTTTTACTGCGTCAAGTCGTTCTTGTTGACGTATCTTGACAACTTACCACCATAAAATACATCAAAAGTTGGCATGATCGTCACATCCGCTTGACCAAACAAGATGTTTGAATTTTCGTATTCGGCAAAACAACGAAGGTGCAACGTCGCAGGATTCTTTCGTGCCATTCGATCGTATTCTGCCTCGGTAGCCTTGGCCCCGGGGTCCGAGGCACTTGTGAATTTGGCCACGGTTACAATTCCATCAGGTCTCTCAGGGAGAGGTTGACTGGCCAATTTGACAACTTCCTCTAGTTGTTCCATAGTGCTGTGATAATATATAGTAGACGCAAGGCCCAAAGGTAGGTATCGTCATGAGGTGATGGACTGATCAACGTTTTTATTCGAGGAACCACTGTATTCCTTACTTGAATTCCTTGACCATGTAAGACCCAACATTCTCAGCACTCCTATCGGACAGATTCAAACTCGTCGAACGTGTCCCCCCATAGTTCAACGACCTGCTAAGCATGAGGTTGTGTGTAAGGAAAGCGAAGCCGTCCATAGATCATAGTCAACGCCGGCTTTCGACGTACCACGATAGGCCGAAAGCACAGACAGAGACAGGCTTTACAAACTGAAAGGCGAAGACAAGTACCGAGAGCAAACGCATCTTTATTGGATGACAAACAGACAACACTTCGAAAAGTTCGCTCGGCGGAATTTGTGTGTTTTGACGCTGGGTCAAAAAGCAAGGTTCAAAAGCATTGACATGCAAATAATGTGCGACTGAATTTCCACATGCATCCGTGACTCACATTTTGATCCAATCCACACCCACCACAAACCACAACCACATCTCCCACCAAGACGGCATCATTATAGCACCAATTGAAGTGTACCGCTGGACCTTGAGACACTTGAGAGTTGATCCGACACAATGACAGAAGCCGAAAACCAAGCTAAGCAGCTGGATTCCGTGACCGATCGTGTTGAAGAACAGGAAGTGGATCTGACCAAAGCACAAGAAGCCATGACAGCCTTGTCGACTCCATCCAGTGAAAAGGAGGCAGCAGACTCCGAACAAGCATTCGTGGTGAGCAAAGAGGATATCAAAGTTATTTGCGATGAGCTGGAAGTATCTGGAGAGGTTGCATCCAGAACCTTACGAGAAGTTTCCCGTGAAACAAAAGACGGAGAATCCCTCGTTGCGGCTGCATTGAGAAAATTAATAACATCTTGATATGCTTTGCCGAAGACGAGCTATGCACATACGACAACTGTTGTTACAAACACTAATGAGGATCGACTAGGGACAAAGTCTAAAGACCAACTTTTGTTAGACCAAAAAGTTTATGGCGACGGATCGTTGGATTCGTTCTGTGAGATTGCAAACGGATAGCGAGCGTACACGTCTCGGTTGGAAGGCTCATCAGTGCTTCCCTTCATTATTCGTTCTATCGCGGCCCATGCAATCATGGTGCCTTGGTCTGTACAGAGTTTCGGAAGTGGAACAAACAATGTCCATGGCGTTTCGCGAGAGGCGCAAAAATCTTCGAGTCGCGAGCGTAGCTCCGTGTTGGCAGCTACGCCCCCCACCAAGGCCAATTGGTTAATGCCTTCTTTCTCCACCAACTCCATGGCGTATTTGAGCCGCATCTGAACATGTTGAATCGCTCGATGTTGAAAACTTGCCGCAAGATCAGCCTTGAATTCATCCGGTAAATCTTCGGTCCGTTCCAAATTGTATTCAGCCGCTTTCCTCTGTGCCCTAATTCTTACCGCAGTTTTCAAGCCCGCATACGAGAAATCAAAACTTGGTTTGTAGCACAATGGAATGGGTAGTTCCACTGCCGTTTTATTGCCGTTTCGAGCGATACGTTCGACGGCAGGGCCACCTCCACCACCCACGGGAAAGCCCAACAGTCGTGCTATCTTATCAAAGGCTTCCCCCATGGAATCGTCCATAGTGCCCCCTAATATATCGCAAGATCCAATGTCTCTGCATCGAATGATTTGACAGTGTCCCCCCGAGACCAACATGGCAAGAAACGGAAATTGCAGGGCTCGTGTCGATGCGTGTGTTTCTTTTGTCGCCGGCACGGGGAAAAGACTGCTTTCATCTTTTGCCGCCAAGGGAATTCGTGCCATTAGAATGTGGGCTTCCAAGTGATGTACAGCCACAAAGGGTTTCTGAAACTCCATTGCCAGATCTCGTCCCTTATTGCAGCCGATGCGAAGGCAAAGATCCAGGCCTGGACCAACGGTGGCACTAATGGCATCCACATCTGCGGCCGACGACATGCCGGCCTTTTCCAGCGCCTCGGCAACGACTGCATCAATATGTTCCTCATGGGCATCGCGTGCAACATCTGGTTTTATGCCGCCCCAAACTTCATGGATTTCGGTCTGACTTGCCAAGGCTTCTCCCAAAATTACGCCGTCACTTCGCACCACAGCTGCCCCTGTATCGTCACAGCTACTTTCAATGCCAAGAACGGTAAATAATTTGGTGCGATCAGGTAAACCAGAGAGAGCACTAAAAGTCTTGCCATCGTCCCCGCCAGGCTTGTAGGTGACCTTGTACAGGCCGCGATCCACACCTTTGGCTTTCCCAACCGTTAGTCTTCGTCTTGCTCTCGCTGCTTTCTTCTTTTCTTTGCTTACTTGTCTTCGACGTTTTCGAATCTCAGCAAGACTTAGCTCCGTTGATTCGACGCCCAGGTCTTGAGATTGGATTGTTTGATTGGTGCAGAACCGAACCACCAACGATCGTTGTTGTGGTGCGCAAGTCCGATGCCGTTCTGATGGTTGCCACAGCATTTGTCCACCAATTCGTGGGGGACCGGGAGACGGTAGAATCCAACCAGCAGCACGTTGTGTTACTCGTCCAAGCAGAAAGCACCTCATTGCGATTGCAGCCAGGCTCATCAGATTCATGGGCTGCATCGTGACGACAAGATTTTTTTTGCTGTGTGGTTTTATTTTACCGGTCTATGTATTGTGGAACTCCTAAGCGGCAAGCGAGCATAGGAGTGGGGCGTCCGGTCCTGGCGAGAGAAAATCTGCCACAGGCCGTGGGGAGTAAAGTGGTGTTACCGGGGCGAAGTCCGTTCGGGCTAAGTTTGCCAGCTGGGTTGTGCGCGACCTTTGTGCTGTTGTGTGTGCTCTGTGTGCCGCAATTTGGTTGTTAGCGTGTATAGCTAGGGACGATACAATGGTATGAGCCAGGGATGCTTTGGCGTAGTGGGCCAAAGTGAAGATGTTTGCTTCTGGATAGTGGAGTTGGACATGTTTGTTTGCCTTGGCAAGAATGTTCTCCGGGGAGTGTTGGACGTTTTGGTACAGAGCAAATGCTGCTGGGTGTGGGTTGCTTCTAGTTGTTGATTTTCCGAAGTGTGGATCTTTCCAGTCCGGCGGTTCAGCGGTGGAGAAGGGCAGTGGGTGATCTTGATGGAAGAGCAGGCGGGTGGCAAAGTGTCCCAGAGACCCCAAGTGGTCAACCGTAAAAGGGATCAAGTAAATTCCGTTGTGAAGGAGATGGGTGGCGGTGGTGGGGTCTCTACAGTATTTGGCTCTGGCCGCTTCGTTGTGCGTCCTTGATGCAAGTGTTGCGATGGCAGTGTGGTCGGACGGTTCTTGAAGGGGTGTTCGGGACTGTGGAGGTGGTATGGTTACGTCGATCGCGGCGTATTGGAATGGCTCATTGTTGTGGGGCTGGGTAAGGTGCAGCCCGACGTCTGCCGGACGGATATTGCGGTTGTGCAGAGGCACAAGGCCTGGCGGTTCGATGTGGACGTCGTGGGGGGAATCGACTGTTTTTGCTGCCGGTGCGGCTTGCCGAAGAATGTCGAAGAGGGTGTCGCGGACCGCGTTTGATAGCGCTGTTTTTGAGGCTTGGTTGCAGTGGAAGAGGTGGTCCCCTTCTTTGTCCAATTCTTTGTTGCAGCGACAACGGCCGCCGACGTCGGAGTGGAAGAGCGGCAACCGCAGTTTCCGCCGTATTGCTGTTCTAAATATTTGGTTGTCGAGTCGAAAGCGTTCGGCTGTGCGTGGTAAGTGAAATGCCATGCTTGTCAGTGGTGACAAGAGTGATGGAAGAAGAACTCGTTCTGTCGGAGTGGTGGTTTCAATGAGTTTTGGAATGACGTGTTCTTGCAGGATGTGGTTGATTTGTCTGTTGTGTGTTGTGTGGTCATACCGTTCGTGCTTGTAGAGAGTTTGGTCGGCGTACTCGTGGGTGAAGAGGGAGAGGCCTCTTCGGAAGGCTATGATGGCTGGATCCTCGCTGTGTTCCCAGTTTTGGTACTGTTGTTGGTGGTGGGTTGGTATGGGGGAATCTTTGGATTGGGCTAGTTGCAGGGCTCGTGCTGTTTGGGTCAAGAGACGGGGGTATGCAGCCGCTGCGGCGTTGTGGTACCCCAATCCTCCGAGTCTGTTGGGGAGGCTCGCTATGAGGGTCGATTGTTCTGTCACGTTGGTTTCGACGGTTGATGTGAGGTTAGCGATGAACTTGGCAATCAACCGGTTTGTTTTTGTCGTGACTGGACTGTTCCATAGTGTGGATCGCTGGTTGGGGCATGGGTGGGCCTGGACAATGTCTGCTGGGAGCAGGTGCAGAATGGCGGGGATGAAGGAATAGCGGAAGAGGGAGCTTCGGGTTTGGAGGTCGTCCAGTTGGTTTAGTTTGGAAAGGTTGCTCTCCATGTTGTGGAGCCGTTGTTCGATGAATGTTTGCGCAAACGTTGGTGATCCAATGGGTTGTCCCAAGAAACGGGTACCGGTTGTCAGTTCTGCTGCTTTTGGGTCGGTCGGAGAGAGTAGATGCAGTGCATGCTGGAGGCTCGAACGATGTTGTGGTTGCAGTCGCTCCAGGGGGGACTCGTGGGAGGTAGAGGTCAGTATTTTCTGTCGAAAAGACGCGAAAAATCCTGGATGATGCCATTCATGATTGGCACGTCAAACGGGATTAAACATGACATTACCCATATAGTCTAAGGTACCAAAGTAGCTCAATCACTCCTCTAGGTACTCCTACTCCTCTCTAGGAGTAGTCATCTTTGAAGACATCAGATCGAAGTTAAAACAACAGCGCTATATTGGTGCGATGGTCTCGCTCTAAATCTTTCATTGTCTCTCCAAGTTCCTTTGCGTATCTCTGGTTGTCTTCAACCACATACAAAATCTACACTTGGTTCGTACGTATCTTGGGTTGTCCACAACCGGTTTCCCCCATCCGAAGGACTCACTCGTCCTTGGTTTCCTCTGCTTCCTGACCATCCTCTGGAAACCAACGATCCACAATGTTTTCCTTCACCCAACCAGTTGTGGAAAGAGCCAACCCAACTCTGAGAGGGACGGCAAAACGGGCAAAGTTCACAAAGGCAAAGGCTTCTGCTCCGACACCAGCCATGTCATCCTTGTTGTTGAAATCGGGCCAATGTCCGGCAATTTTGTAGTATCCGAAGCATGCGACAGGAAGGGAAACGAGCCAGAATGCCCATTCCCAAAGGGCATAGGAGATGAAGCCAGCTTTTCCAGACTCTTTAATTTGTTGCAACATTTTCTTGACGCCATTTTCGTCCTCTTCTTCTACATCGTTCTTTTCCTCAATCATTTCAAGTTTCATTTCAGGCAATGGTTCTGGTTTAACGGGTTCCATTGGGGCACTTTCCACTGGTTCATCTTCCTTGACTCCATCCCAACGCAACAAATTTCGAAAAGCTCCAAATACCTTTTTCCTGATCGTTCCTGGGCCTTGACCTTCTTCTGAAACGGAGTTTGCAACCGTTTCGTCCTTTTCAAGCAAAGAGGATTGCTTCTCATCGACCATAGGTCTGACACTGGTCGAAGACTGCACGAGTCGGATCGGACGGGCAGGAGTGAAGGCATTGCCCGATTCCATCAATGTCAGGGCAATTAAAATATACTTGATCATCATGTTGTATCTGGGTATAGAAGTCGATGTTCGAGTAGATTGGTTTTGTCGTTGTCTTGAATGTTTTGTCGGGGATCGGGGATGCAATCGTTTGTCCCGATTGGTTGCGAAGCGAACGAAATTGACAATTGACGATCTTGATTTGCTTTTCTTGCTTGTCTTTTTTCCACTCGTCGACATGTTGGATGCAACGACACATCCGTCCAGAGATGACGCATGACCCCGTACGACTACGTAAGACGTTTCTATAGGTTAAACAGTAGAGAGTTTGTTACGTGGGTCCACGTCATATACTGATTCAGTCATACTGGATTTCTCTGCATTCCGTAGGGTCACTGCGACAGAAGCACCTTCTTGGCCGGCGGCAGGACCCCGCTTCGCCGGCATAGTTTTCGCGCCAGCCTTCCCCTTCTTTGGGCGTGAAGACACGATCTCAAATCCTGACAACTTTTGGAAGAAAAGACGAGACACAAAAAAATGATGGGACAAGGACAAGGACATCAACGGGTGGCCGCGATAATTTCTGCAGTAGTGTAGCTTTACATAAGTCCATGGTCGATGGAAGTGCCATCCTCTGCTGACAAATCTGAACGTTGAATCTCCCATCCGAGATATTCTTCTTCTTTGGTTGGTTCAAAGACATTTGAGACTTGTTGAAGAAGTGATACATTGGACGGGTGAACATTCCAAGGTGATCCGTCGCTTGGTGCAACCCAAAGACTTGTTTTATATGAGAATGTCTCAATCACACCAGCCATCACGTGGACAGGAACCATGTCATCTTGATTCCTTGGCTAGTTTGAAGGAATTTATTGTGGGACATGACGCTTTTGAACCATATCCGAAAGATGAAACCATGGGAGGTGGAAAACATGCGGCAGCAACGTGCCAAAAGTCACGACCAAGGTCACGTTTGTGTACCTCACATCCGACAGATGCCCTCGACAGAAACACAGATATCAAACAACAAAGGGCGAATCAAGCTATAGCCGCGCTCGCTGATATGTTCTCTGTAGAACTTGGACCAAGCATTCCTCTCGAACGAATATCCTCTGATGGTGGCGCACGAGCATCCTCACCACCAGACTCTGGAGACGCGACAGAGGCTTGGTCTCGTCCTCCGTTGCATCCCGATCCATTGCCACGCCATCACCACCATGAACCGTTAAAGTCCTCTCTCAAGACCCAATCTTCCTTGATTGTTCCAGTGGACCATGATACTACGTCGCGCCGCCGCCAAAGGCGCGTTGTCACCTTTGGAGCACTCAATACACGCGTCTATAGTGTTGCCTTGTCCGATCACCCATCTTGCTCGTATGGACCTCCCATTGCACTGGGATGGGAGTATCAGGACGAGGGTACCGTGGACGTGGAGGACTATGAACAACAAAGACTGCCGCGGCGCAAGCTGGACCAATTGGTGCTTTCCTGTCAAACGCGCATGCATATGTTGGTCAAACGAGGGGGCTATTCCACTGCGGAGCTTCGCGAGGCCATGCTGGAAAGCGACCGAGTCAAGCGTGAACGACTGTTTACCGATATTTTTTCACCCGCGACCAGTTTCGTGGATGAAGCCTTGGAAAACTTGATTCATCGGCTCCAGTGCTTTTGGCAAAAACCTCCTAGGTTGCTATCATAGCAGTTCTGGTGCACCAGTCACTCCTATAGTAGTTGACAAGCATTTATAGAGAAGAGATTATTCATACGTTGCGAAACACTAACGTTTACCAAAGAAGCTCATGTCGTGTAGTCTCTCAACAGAATGGTTAACGACGATAGGCCAACAATTCTCGGGGCTCCAGAGTCGAAGGATCCTTGTACTGGATAGCCGTCATGCCGCTTCCATCCAAATGACAGTTTGACCCGTCTTCGTTGCAAGGAAAGTTTTGGACGGTGAAGGAATCCAACGTAGCCCAGGCCACTTCAGACTCAATTCCCAACGCGTTCTTCCCCATGACAATGCGGAAATATCCCATTTCTCCCCAATACTGACCTGTTGGTGCAAGACATGTCCATGTAATACAAACAAGTGTGAGACACGATGGTGAGTTGGTCATTTGCCATTTTTCGAATGGACATGTGTGTGTGTCACTCACCCCACGAGTTGCGGACAATCCAATATTCTTCATTGGTATCCGGATCGAGGCCCCATCCTACAATGGCAACGACATGGTTGACCATCATGTGCCAAAATTTGGTATCGTACACAACACCACCCGGATACTCCACAATGGGTTCGGCATTGACACCCGTCGCCACCGGTCCACGGGCATAAATTTCCGCCTTGATCTTGTCCGCCACGGCCCCAAACCCATCGGTAAAGTACGAGTACGTTCCATATTCGGCAATGGAGGCATTGGGAAAAATTTCCACCGCGTAGCAATTGCCGGAATGGTCACATGTGCGACACGTATTGAGTGGTGTACAGGTCGTGTCCAAATGCTTGCAAAATCCGTCGGTGGATTCGGAACTACAAGCGACGTAGGGCATGCATGTTTCGTACGGAACGAATTCGTTTTGATGAATAAATTCATAGACTCCGGTATGGCTTCCTCCGTGACAGGAACCGGCGACGGATCCGGCACAATTGAGTATGTATTGAATGGACAAGTTGATCTCATCGTTTTCCATGGTAGTGGTGGCGGCGGCACCATTCTTCTTGTCGCTGGTGTGTCCATGATGGCTGTGCACCGCGTTTTCGTAACGAGCAATTTTGATGCGATCGGATAAGGAACTAATGGCACCGTGCGCCCAACACGACCCGCAGTACTGGGGAATGTGCTGGTTGAGGCTGTGTGTCAACAAGGACGTTCCATTAAAGTCACCCCAGGAGAAGCTTTCGGGTAAATCTTCCGGTTTCAAGTACGTGTAGGGAAGAGGAGATTTGTAATTGTTTCGAACTTTGTGGCCCTCCAATACCTACGAGAAATGGAGCAAGAACATTGAGTCAAAACTGAACATGTGAACTGATATGCAATTGTGAATTTGATTTACCAACGCAGTCCGCAGAAACGTACCACATACTCGCTCCTCTTCTCAGCCCCTACACGAATCAAAGTGGATAAGGCAAAAATGTAGAATAGTGTAACCGGCAACATTGTCATTTTGCTTTGATACAACATATATGGGAAAAATATCCAAATCAGAACATTGCGACTCGGTCGCGGAACGTATGCATGACGATCTTACCCAAACGTGCGCGTGGGTAGATCGTCCCATTAAATTATATCGTCTCTTTGTGTATCATCTCTAGGATCTTTGCAATATAGACGAGGTCCTTTTGTTGTGCGTCCTTCTTTTGACTTGCTCAGCAACATGGCTCCACCACAGCAAGCTGGAAAATTCAAGCCTCGCAAACCCGTCAAGAAAATACGGGTGGGTGCTGCTTCGGCCAACACAAATACATCCGGCGGTGATGCACCGGCTCCGACCACGGTGCGATCGTCTTCCGCATCGCGTGGCGCAGGGGGACGAGGTGGTCGATCAGGACGAGGAGGAGGACGAGGTCGCGAGGGTGGTGGTCGTGGTGGTGGTCGAGGTGGTCGAGGGATTCCAGTGCAACAGGGACAAGCGTTTTTTGTGGCAGCTCCCGCACCTAGCAAACAAGGTAGTGGCGGCACTAAATCATCAACGACCAAGGATGCCGCCAATCGAACCGCGGCCGCTGTGGCTCGACGACTGCAAGCTTCGGCGGCAGGACGAGGTGCTGGCGGTGGTGGCCTACCACCGGGAGGAGACTCGGGACCACAAGAAGAAATTGTTGGTATGATGGACGAGGCGATTGGAACTGCCGTTCCGGATGGGGCCAAAAGTAGCCGAGCGGGAAGTGGCCGGTTCTCCTCCTCCAACGAGGCCCCCAACGAACAACTAGGCAGTAACGCCAAAACTCTTAAGTTTGTAGATGATGAAACAGGCTACACCTATGATTCCGATTCCAGTCAAGAAGAGCGAAATCGAAAAAAGAAAAACCGAGGATTCCCTTCACCATCTGTGACCATGCCGGAACAAGAACCTCTCCAATTACCTTTTCCACCTTCACAAAAGCCGATTGGTATTGGCAGTCACCGTGCTGTTTCATCAAACACAATCCCTGCCTTGGATAGCATGCAAACTGACGACGACTTGGCATCGCCGTCTTCTCATCCATCAATGCCCCTCTCGTCCATCACCCACGATCCGTCTGTGCCGTCTCCGTTTGCGGATGTGAACCAGCACAGTGCCTATGAATTTGAAAAGGATTCCTGGTTCCTTGTACAACTTCCAACCCGTTTGCCTCCTCTTCGATCGTCCATGGTGGAACAAGATGGCCCTCCGGAACCGGGAGACGACGATGGTACGACGCTGCCCACCCACGCCGATCAAACCACGACTTTGCAAGAAACAGCCAAAATAGACACTGCCGAAGTTGCGACTCCACCGGTTCGGGTCGAGTGCTTTGACAATGCCATGACATCGGCCATTCCGGGACGAATGGGGAAAATCAGAGTGCATCAAAGCGGGAAGACAGTTTTGGTTCTCACCGCAACCGATGGAAGCGAAACGCTTTTCAACGTCACCGAAGGGTTGACTTGCGCTTTTCAACAGCAAGCAGCGATCATTGATACCGAAAAGTCAAGCTTAATACAGTTGGGAACAGTTGGAAAAACACTCGTGGTCACGCCAGACCTATAACAAGACGATTTCACTTGTCATGGCAACGAAAGTGATGGATGGTGGCAAAAGGCATGTTTCCTTATCCTCTATTTAGTTAGCAAAGAATTTGGAGCTTTCTGCGACAGACCGTGTTGAGTCCGGAATTTCAATCACTTCGAAGTCGATCCCATCGTCATATTCGTCAGTTGGGTCCTTTGTATTCTTACTATCAAGGCTGCCATTTGGCTTGGGTTGTTGGGCAGTTTTGCTATCATTCGTTTTTGCACGCTTTACTGGACGGTTCAAATATTCTTCTAGGCCTCTGGTCTCAATAAAATTTTTCACAATTCGAACAAGACGTTCTCCATATTCCAGAAGGATATTTTCTCCCAGATCTCCAGTTGCTTTAAGTTCCTCGAGCGTTGTTGGAGGTTGTGCTGCAATTCTTTTCATCGCATCGTTCGACAAAATATGCCAATAATACGAAGACTTGCCCATCATCCTTTCCTCCTCGGACCAGTTCGTAACAATCTTCTTTATCCTATCCACAAGATCCTTGGTAGCTTCCTCTGGAAGAACCGAAGGCGATGCAGTTTTGGTAGATATCGACGGCTTGGTCGATCTTATGAATTCGTCGTCGGATGGATCCGATTCGTCCACGCCTAAGATTGGCGGAGAGACGACCCCAGCCTTACGTCGAACACCTTTCTTTTTCGTAGTTGCTGTATTTTCTTTGTTTCCAGAGCTCTTCTTTGTCTTGTTTTCTTTCCCGGAATGAACTTGTTGTTGAGCTGTTTCTTTTGGAAAGTCCACATAAAATTTTCGTTGCCCGGATAAGACCGCCCCAGCACTCTCGCCGAGATTGACATAATCAGAAGCAAATCCCTGATTGTTTTGTACACTAGATTCGACCAGTATTCGTTCAAAAATAAGTGTGTGGACAATGCGGTCTATTTCGTGCCTCTTCAAGTTCTTTCCTCCTCCGTATCCCTTTACCTTTGACAGATCGATGAATTTAGTAGCCGATTTGCTCTTGGATCCCCGGAATAACTCACTTAGTTGCGTTAGTGTGACACCATTCCGCCTCTGCTTCTGCAAATCAGAGAGCAGGCCCAATATCGAAGTCGCAACAACACTCATATCCCTTCTCTCGGGGGTTCTACCTGCTCGGCAGTTATCACAAGTTTGCCCACAGTTTGATCGGTCGAAGCGTTCTCCGAAGAATTCCAGTTGCATCGTTCTTCGACAGCGAAAAGAATCTTCACAGTAGCGAACGCAAGAGTACAGTTGATCCACTTGACGGCGAACGGCCGGTCCATTGGGATTGTTAGCATTCTTCACTATCAGGTTCTCCAATATGTTCTTGTCCTTGTATTGATAATACATGATACAGTCGGCCTGATCTCCATCGCGACCTGCCCGACCACTTTCTTGATAGTAATGTGTGATCGACTTTGGCATGGAATAGTGAATGACATAGCGTACATCAGGTTTGTCAATTCCCATACCGAACGCCACAGTTGCACAAAGAACGCTGACTTTGCCGATACTCCATTCTCTATGACGTCTCTCCCTTTCATTTGTGTCTACTTCTGCATGGTAGAACGAAACTCTCACATGGCTACAGCCAGGTTTCTCCCGGACTTTCTGTTCAAGCTGTCCGGCTAATTTTTCACAATCTTTTCTGCTCAAGCAATAGACAACACCCGAATCTTTGGGACGTTTTGATATGTACTCAGCTATGGCATCAATCGTCTTGGAATCTTTCTTTCGGACTTCGTAGTGCAAGTTGGCTCGATTGAATGACGACTTGTATCTATACTCATTTCTCATGCCCAATGCACGAATGGCATCGTTGACAACCTTCTCATTTGCCGTCGCTGTCAATGCCATTAATGGGACATTCGGGTACTCCCTTCGAAGCATATCAAGTCGCATGTAGTCCACACGGAAATCGTGACCCCAGTCACTGAGGCAGTGAGCTTCGTCCACAACGAATCTACTGATGAGTCGTTTGTCTGCTAACCTGCGTATGAGTGACTGCATCTGAGTCGAGTTGGTAAGCTTCTCTGGTGTAATATAGAGCATTTTTATTCCACCGTGAGGAGAGGCTTCATTCAATCGACGGACTATTTCAACTTGCTCTGTTTGATAGTCCTGAGAAGAGGCAAGAAAAACAGAGTCGATCCCCAGTTTTAACAGTGATTGAACTTGATCTTGGATGAGAGACAAAAGCGGTGAAATAACAATTGTGAGACCCGGGCAGCACCAGGCTGGGAGTTGGTAGCACAGGGATTTCCCTCCCCCAGTAGGCATCAACACAAAAACGTCCTGTCCTTGAATTGCTCGTTGGATTATTTCTCTTTGCCCTGGTCGAAACTCGCGATGACCAAACTTTCGTCTATTTTCCGAGACCATATCTTTGACGTCATTGAGATCATATGCAGAATCTCCATAACTTCCGCCTGAGGTATGGCGATTACCCTCCATTCCATCCACCCACTGGAAAAAGTCACATTGCTGATCATTTGGAAGGGAGCATTTGTAAAATTGTCGACCAGCGTTCGCGGAAGTGTTTGCAGTGAGCATAGCGCATGGAACATTGTGTCCTGGACACAAGGGAACCCAAGTAGAGTCTGCGCCGTTCTGAAACATGGTGTTTGCCTGCATGAAATCGTTCGAGCATGTTTCGGATGGATTGAATACGGTTGATCCACCATTCATTTCGCTTGAACGATGTATTGTGTCTCCAGTAGATTGCCAGCTGTCAACCGATGGTCGAGGCATAGAAGCGGAGTCCATCGTACTGTCCATATCATATTGGTAGTTGTCAGTTCCCGAACCACTAGGACGAGACTGGTCATTGTTGCTTGTCCAGTTCTCACCGTAGTCAAAACCAGAAAACCCTCCACGTGAGTGCGCTTGCGGCAAATTCCTCGACGTCACTTGAGATGCTCCAGAATTTATGTCACGTTGACGATTGGAAACCATCTCATCGACATCGACGCTCGCAAAAAGGGCGTCGAGGTCGTCGTCGTCGTTGGCAGGATTGTCATAATCCAAAAATGGAGTTGGCGCTTCAGAAGCAGCTGGTCGCATCGCTGCTTGTTGCGGTTGCACCGATTGAGAACGACCGTCACCAAACTGGTTCTTTTCCATGGGAGGAGCTTGTTCCCTGCCATACACCTTTGTGACGCAACTAGGAGATTTCTGGGAAGACGAAGTATATTGGTCATATTGAACGTTTTGTCGGTTCCGAGTCTGATGTGATGGTGGTAAAGCCTGGGAGATTTGAATCGCAGAACTACCTTGTGGAGTGGGGGTTTGATTCAATGATTCTTGTGCCGAGAAAGAGCTGGAACGAATTGGTTCAGGAGATTTTTCGCGTGGCAACGCGAGACGCTGTTGGAACTGGCCAGCGGTGGACTGAACCTCATCTCTGACTCTTTCAAGTGAAAATTTTCTTGATCTCTTTATTGATTCTTCTTTGTAGAAATGAAAGCATGCGTTTGGTCGACGGCGGAGTCGTCTCCAGCGTTGTTCGGCGAGGACAGCGCCACGTTCTTGGACGGCGTACTCAAATCCTGCAGCCAAGCCAACCTTGGGATTCTTGTCACGCTCTGCTTTGTCGATTTGTTCTCGTGAATATTTTAAATTGTTCTTCATCTTACGTTGTATATCTTTGTAGATGGAAAGGTCTTCATTACCGTCAAACCGTGTGTACCACCAAGAAGGATGCCATCACCATTGTCGATCGTCGCTCACAAATTTTGAGACGGTAGAGAGTGCGCCATTTTGGAAAGCATGGCCGGATTGTCATGTGCGATAAAATTAGCTGGTATTGGTGTCTGTCCGTTGCCCGAGCATCAAAATAGGAGTAGGTAGACTATGGAGGTCGCCTTTTGCTCCATTATCCAGTTTAGGCAATGTAGTTAACTTTTGTCCTCCCGCTGTTATTGTTATCGCCAGACCTCTTGCAACAACTGAAGAGTGACTGATACTTCGCCCGAACGTGTCGTCTCATTTACGCCATCCTCAGATTGGACTGGCCGATGAATCCTAACTCAAGAGAGATTATGACTACGACAGTTCATCTTACCGTACGACCTGTTTCAAGCAAGCCCCACAGTTAGTCCTACTCCCAACATGGCCCGGTACTGTTCAAGCGATATACCAGCCTCACGCAGACGCTTTTGAATTTCATAGTTTTCTTCTGCGGCGGTACGAGGACGAGTCGTCCGCCTTCCACGAACTCTGATCGTATCATCGGAAGTGGGTTTGTGCATATCGGAATCTTCCGGTCTCCATGAAACTGGTCGATAGTCAGACCCACGACCAGGCGATTTCGAAAGGTCTCGACCCTTTGGGTTTCCACCGATGCTGGCTCGTCTTAACCTGGACGGTGTTGAGGTCGTCCTTCCGGGAGATTTGGCTGTTCTTTTGGGAGTCGGTTGTCGTTGGCTCGTTTGTCCACCAGGCTTTCGAACGATTGCAGGTGAAGTCGACCTAGCACGCCGTGTTGTACTCCTTGCACGCGGAGTAGTCGAGCGGGGAGCGGATTTCTTCATGGGTTGTGTACCGTTTGTTCCCAATGAAGAAGCTTGGTTCTTCTCGGTTGATATGAGATTTTGTGCCACACGTTCTCCACTAACGCTTTGAGTGGGCTTCTGCTCCATTCTCCATCGCCTTACCGCTTCATCCACTTCCTCTGCACGTGTGTCCTTGTTGATCTTGATACCGAGATCACTTGCTTTTATCTTCGTTGTACGTTGCGGGGAATTGGCAGAGGACAAAGTCGACTGCTTTAGTAAAGGTTGCATAGTCTCATTGCCGAAGGAGGAGTGCATCCTCCTCACCATCGAGGACTTTCTTGGACCATTCGCAACAGCTCGTATCTCTGTGGAACCCGTCCGTGGATTCCAAACGGATTCACTAAGAGCTGAAAACACACTGCTGTTATCAGCATCTCCTAGAATATCACCACTGCTCCCATTGTAGTTCATGTTAGGTACAGATTTGGATAGAGCTTCACTGGCTTCAGGCTGTGATCTACCAGAATTGACAACTTTCATCATGGTTCGTTGTGCTCGTTGACCATTCTTGGCCGTCGTAGATACGATCTCGGTCACACGTGAGGCATTAGTGGCACCAGAAACTGACTTTTGCTTCGTGAGCTGCTCCAGTTGCAAGCTTCCATCGTCTGAACTCAAGGACCTACTGTCAGCATTGTAGGAGGATCCCTCTGTAAATTGTGATGGCCTTGTTGTAGAACGCGGAGTCGTCATCATCGTTGTTGATTCATTTTGAATTCGTCATCTCAAATCTCGAAGAAAAAATGAAAAGACTTTACCTCTTACAAATGACTGACCACAATAATGTGGGGGTGGGGGGTGGAGGTGGAGTCCCCAGTTTCAGTTGCGGGACAAAAACAGCCGCGCTCCACTGTGCTTGCGTGCGTGAGTCGTCGCCGGCCGTCCCATTTATTATCCGTACACGTGTAACTGGCCTATAAATTTCAATTGCCTCTTGTTCACAACACAATTGCGAATGAAACTACTTAGGGATCATTGTATTCATGTCGGTATACAATTTATAGGGTGATATTCGAACAGAGAAAGTAGGAACGGAAGGCGAGTCATCCGACTCCCCTTTCTCCGTATCTCCACACATGTTTCTATTGCATGGAGTTGAAGAGTTGAATCGGCGACATTCGTGGTTCGGGGAAGCGAGACAACAAAGCTTCTTCCAACCTTCTAATTGTCTACCATACTACCTAGGTAGGCCAGCGTCGTCTCTGTCATTGCTTTCAGCCTTCACCATGAGTCATCTTTCAAACAGAAGAGACCCTCCAAGCGCAGCTTCAATAGTCTTGTCTAATGAATCAACTCCAACTTTTTCTCTCAACGCCCGACAACTCGCAATACGTTCGAATCGGGAACGAAACAGAACTGAGAATGAAAGCGAATCTCGCAGACCCTTTAGTACCCGATCGAACCGAAGTAAGGCGGGATTTGAGAATTCTGAAAACAGAAACGAAACAAGGTCGCTGTTTTCGGAAAATTATGCGAAATCACGTCATTCTGCCGAATCCGGTGCAAGGAGGTCATCGACTGTCGACGATGGAGGGTTGCTTCGGAGAACACTAGAACAGGCGTATCACAACTCTCAGCAATCCGATCAGAGTCGTGCTTCATCGCACCATACAGTATCATCTTTTGTTAACACCGAACGACGCAATCAGCACACTACCAACAAAAGTCGAAAGACGAAGAAAGAGCCCGAGGAAACCTCTATCAGGATCATACGGGAAGACCCCGAAGAGAGTAAACCAGCCAACAACACGATTGAACAAACGCAGAATTTTGATAGAGTCGCAGCGATCAGAGAAGCTTACTTTCCAGACACGGAGGATGATCCTCGTTCTGACCTAGGTCACTCAGAAACGCGCGCTCATCATCCCACCATAGGAGGCAGCACCAACACTCTCTTATCAGCAGGAGATGTGCCTAACCGAAGCCCAGGAGAAATGGAGCAGCCGGCGATTGTCGAGACCAAATCAGACAAATCAGTTGGATCCTCCGTTCGAAGGAAACTAGAGGACAAGAAGCGACAAGGGCAGATAAAAACGAAACAAAAAGGGAATTCGTCCACAGCAACGAAAATTTCAGACAAACACAGTCAGAAAGAGATGACCCAGGGCAAACAGAGTAACGAAAAAACACGACAACTTATCCAGGAAAAGATGCGTCAAAGGAAGGGGATTGCAGGAAGATCTCGCGATCAAGCAGTGACCGACGAGGGCTTTGAGACTTTTTGTCGAACTCTACAACATGAAGCAACAATGTCCAATTCACAGGTAAGTCAATTTTCTTCTGCTGATGAACAGAATCGGCCAAACTGGCGTTCTAACCAAGCTCTTTCCTATTTAGCTCTGGCAAAGTTTCTCCGCTTTGATGGAGGGTAGAAAACCTCCAGTTGTAACTTCCAAAAAGATCGGAAAAGGGTACAAATTCGACGCGACTACACGAGACTTACTTTCAACAATGAATTCTCATCTACGGGGGCTCAATCAGGTTGAGTACCGTAATGAGACACAGCTTGTAAACGACAAGACATTGGAGAAACAAATATCCCGTAGCGGACATTCCTTTTTGAGGGCTACTCCATTTCAGAGCCGCTTTGTCTCGAGAAGGAATGCCGCACGGAAGAAGGAGAAGTCTAGCGTATCTGCCTCCAATCGCCATAGAAAACAAGACAAAACAATCGATCCCCAACCTAGCGATGAAGCAAATGACCAATCTGCAGACCCACCAAAAGTAGACAAGAAAATACAAAAGGTGAAAACACCCAACAGGAGATTGGAGGCCATTGCAGCAGCAAAGAGGAGTCTCAGTGCCATTCGAGCAGAAAAGTCCGCGACAGAGAGTCTAGGATCGTCAGCTGTCATGGAAGACACATCTAGCCAAGGCGTCGAAGCACTAGAAGTCACTCTTACAGACTTTGAAAGCCGGGCTCAGCCGGAAACACAACAAGAGAACCTTAAAGGAGAATCTGGCTTTCCTTGGACAACAGTGAAACTTCGTTCAGTAGCAGAGGACTCCTCCGAGGAATCGAGCAGCGATAAGCGACCAACATGGGCTTCTCTCACCCTGAGGAAAGTAAAGCCAAGCGGAGAGCCGATCCGGGAAACTGCCACGGCCGATACTTCAACGATTGATGAGAATGATGGAGATCATGTCGAAACCAGCGTAGGAGAAGCCACGTTAAGTGAGAAACCAGCTCACACAGCATTACAAGCCAATCAAAATCAGTTGATCGAAATCATAGATGTGGAAGCGTCTCATCATGCACTAAACGACGCTGCCATATCTTTCAATCAACAAAAGGGTCCCTATAAAATTACGACGTCCCCTGCACGAGTTCAAGCCACATCGACAACACGAACCAAGGAGCAAGTAGTCTTCAAACTTCGGAAAAACAAAACGAGTGGCCAAGAACAAAATCTTGTAATTCGACACAAGATAATAATGCTTGTTACGCCCCCACACGCTGACCACCCGGCAGATGTTATTTGGCAAACACCTTTGGAGAATACAGAGCCTTTGGCGTTCGATGCACCCAACCAACTCGTCAAGCTAGTGTCAAAGGACATTGGAGAAGAAAAAGAGCTTCAGTTTTTGAACACCTCTGACTGCATGCACTTTATGAACTTCTACTATCAAAACCATGGAAGCAGTGGAGAAGAAGACGTGATGGAGTCGATTGCTGAAAACGCCGAGGACGACTTTGCAACTCTTCGAATGGAGTGTATAAACGACGAAGAAAGAAGTCTTCTAGAAAAGTTCAGATCATTGCCAAAGAATGAAAAAGAGGCACTGCACGAAAAGATTACACACGAAGAGTCGGGGTCAAAGCCGATTTCTCTTGTCGAGAGCAAATTCCACTCCAGATTAGATTTAGGAGGAGTCCTGAGCGCACAGCTTTCAGGAAAACACTTTCCTGAATACATCTCAACTGCAGAAATGCCAACAAGCCCGGTTTCCTCGTTTTCTGCATCGATCGTCCTGTCTGACGCTGATTTGGGGAAAGCTAAGGTGTACCAGAAGCTTCTCAAAGTTGGGGTACCTTCCGAGGGGGTTCTAGACAAAATGCAGAAAGATAATGTTGATCAACGTGTGATCAATTTTGTCTTGAATGAGCAGAATGAAAGTGAACTTTCGGCTGAAGAACAAAAGACCGCGACAAAATACAAGAAAATGCTTTCGGTAGGTCTCCCTATGGAGGCCGTACGCCATAAAATGATACAAGACCAAGTACCGTCGAAAATCATCGACTATGTTGAAAACGGAATCGCTGCAGTACGCAAGGATGAACCCAACACTACGTTGACACGGGAAGAGGAAGAACTTGCCACCAAATACCGCAAGATGTTGAAGATTGGTCTCGAAACTGATGCTGTACGCCACCGAATGATGAAAGATCAAGTTGCTGAAAAGATTGTTGCGGTAGTGATAGGACAGGAACATGTGCAAAAATCGAACGACAAGCCGATGGAAGATAAGCCAGCGACACAGAGCTTACAAAAGAACAATGGTCTCTCCAAGGAGGAAGAAGCACTGGCGCAACAATATAAGCGTCTGTTGAAACTTCAGATTCCACGAGGTCAGCTTGAAAGTCGAATGCGACACGAAGGAGTCAATGAAAACGTGATTAATCATGTTCTGGGCGTACAAGCCGGAAATTCAAGGAAGACAAATAATGCTTCAACGAACGCTCAAGGAAGTAATTTGGTGTCGCTACATTGGACGCCGTTGTCGGGTGATCAGCTTGACAACAGTGTATGGAAAGCAGCAAAGGCGCTCAATACCGAAGCTGCCGATCCATCGAAACTCGTAGAATTGTTTCAGAAGAAGCCAAAGAAAAGTGCCAAGGTTAAAGCTACAGGCCACGATGACGTCAGTTTGGGTACGAAGGCTCGATTGATAGACCTGAATCGGTCAAACAATGTCGCTATCAGTTTGAAGTCTTTCAAAGACTTCACCTTCAAAGAACTCTCTGATATAATTATGTTCCTGGACCCCTGCAGGAAGCTGCAGGGGGAAAGAATACCTTTCTTGCGAGACCTCTTGCCAACACAAACTGAAATCAAAGCTGTTTCAGATTACACCGGTACGGACGACAGACTCGTCCCTGCAGAACTTTGGTTTAGGCAAATCGCTAAAATCAAACGTATTGACGTAAAAGTCAAAGTCATGAGGACAATGGAAATGCTTCAAGTGGAAGCAAGAGAAGTTGGTGAAAACCTCAGATTGTTCACGCGTGTATGTAATCAAGTCATGGACAGCGAAAAGCTCCAAGATATATTGGCAATGGTTCTCTTGATTGGGAACATGCTGAACGAAGGAACACGGAGTGGACGAGCTGCTGGTTTCAAATTCGACTCATTGCTCAAGCTGACTCAGACAAAAAGCACCGACGGTACAACCACGGTTCTAGACTACCTTGTTACTCTCTATGCCAGCAAAGGGGAGCGGAATACTTTGAACATAATCGCTGACTTCCCGGAGTGCCAAACTGCAAGTCGTATGCTTCTTTCTGACCTTACCATGGAGGTGAAGTCAATCCAGGAATCTCTCGACCAGTGCAAAACGGAGTTGGACAGTCTGAAGAAAGACGCTACTCGAAGAAAGGCGCAAGTTGTTCAACCTGGAGGGCAAGGGCAAGATCCAAAGTTAGCTTTGTTGACGGAAATAACTAAACGACAAACAGGAAATGATCAAGCCGTTGACGTGAACGGGAGCGAACAATCGTCCAAATTCCAGGATATGCGGCAAGGAATACGAGAGACTTCTGTCGCCCCAAGTGTTTTCAGCGAGATTTCGCGCTTTGAGCGCTCCGACAAAAACTCAATTTACGGGGCAATAGATCGTCTTGAAGAGTTCACGAAGGTCGCCAATGTTGCCGTATCCGATCTGGAAAATTTGAAGAAAAAGGCAATTACTGCTTCCCAAGAACTTTCTAAGTTCGGTGGAGAGGGGAGAAATACTAGTGCGACATCGATGCTTCTGGATATTCTCTTTCAGTTTGCGTCCAATTTGGAGTCCGCCCTGAAGAAATATGACAGCAAATGTGCTGCAGAAGCGAAGCAGAAGAAAGAGAAGCCCACACCCATCGAAAGTGAACATACAAAGGCTTCGGCAAGACAACAGAGTCCTTCCGAACCTGTCCCACCAGAAAAGTCCTTGGTTCTCATGGTGAACAATATGCTGAAAAATGCCAACGAAGCGACGAAGGAAAATTTCCGAAAGGGTCGTTTTGTTCATAATCCAACTTCTGAGATGGAGGCAATCTATCAGCGAGAAAGTGAGGTCGCCGGACCTAAAAGTGAGAGGAGTGGAAGAGATCTCGCCAATGTTATCAAGGAGAAAAGCGAAGGAGTTGGCCATGAAGATGTTCAAGACGCTCGTTCTAAGTTCGGAAGCCCCACTTTACCTGCTTGTGAATCATCCACAACTGGTCCATCTCTACCTTTGCCGCCATGTCCCGAAAAGAGTATATACGGAAGCAAATTGCACGATCGCTTGAATATTTCTACTCCTGAAGACAACAACAAAGAGGAAGGTAAATCACCAGACAGCAGTTCTTCGTCTGTTCTACAAGCTGTTATGAAGTTTGAGGGTCGACCTTGTCCTGAAATGAGGCCTAAGGCTTCAAATTCAATTGGTTCTGCTCGCAAAAATGGAAGCCAGAAATCTCAGGTGGATACGAAAGTTCTGGAGGAGCAGAGAGATAAGATACACGAGATTGTAACGGATCCGAATAAAGGAAAGCACGAAGCGTCCGCTGAAGCGACACTCTGTAAGCATGACGAAGCCCTCGAGAACGAGGATAGCGATATGATCGGTAAAGAAGAGGATGCGGACTTGTGCCCTCCGTCTTCACACGCATTGGAAAACAGTTCAGACATGGTACGGTCTAATCTTTGTTTGGCTGCCCCCGAGAAGAAATCTGAAAACACGGGAAACGATCGCAAACCAGCGGAGGAAGAAAAGAAACACGTTTCCAGCTGCGACGAAGAACAACGAGAATCTGAAGAAGTTGACTCACTCCATCCAGGCTGTGACAAAGACAATGAAGAAAGTCGCACTGACGAGGAAAAGAAGGAAGTCGATTTAGTCGATACCACAGACATTCCTGATTCATCGCCAAGCACAGTTTTGGATACTGACGAGGAAAAGAAGCAAGCCGATTTAGTCGATACCACAGACAATCCTGATTCATGGCCAAGCATTATTTTGGATACCCCTGCAAATCCGGAGTTAGGGACAGAAAGTGCGACAGATGAACTCTCACCGAAATCCCATGGATCCCATTCGACAAAGAACGAGCACCCTTATGTAGAACAAAGAAAAACTCCAGATGAATCCAAGGACATCGCTGGTATGGCTAAGTCAATGGCTGGAGAAGTGCAGAAACCTGATTCACCAAAGGGTCAGTTTGAAAGCACCATATCCCCTGACAAGTCTATTCACGAACAAACTTGTCTCGGTGACGACGCCCTGTGTAAATCTCAATCAGATGAAAACTTGCAGGAAAGCGATATATCATCTTCTCACCCGAAACAAACCGCTAAAAGAAACGATGTTGTTGATGAAAACTTTCTTGGCACAGCGGAGTCAGGTTTAAGTGAACAGCAACATGATCCATCGAGAAGTGAAGGTACCACATCTGAAATACTGAGCGGAAGTCAGATGGCTCAGCATGTAGAAACCATACACACACAGTTGCTGGTGAATGAAGCATCTAGCAAATGTGCCCCCTCGAAGGGTAACAAAGAACAAACTTCACCTGAGAAGGTTTTCGATCTGAGCGGCTCCACGCAACGTTTGTCGTTGGCTCGGGAGAACTCACCTCTGAGGGAAAGACTGCTATCTGGAAACAGTATCCAGCAGGTAGGAGTGAATAGGCGTGGATCGACTGGAGAAGTAAAAGTTATCATGGAAAAAGCGCAAACAATGCGCTCAAAAAAGCAAACCGGTAGGCGGGACACAGGTGAGACAACTTTATCAGCGCCTTCTGTTTTACTCCATACACAGCCTTTCATGGCGAGAAGAGCCAGTAGATCTGCTTCAACCAACGTGGACACTGGTACGGAGAAGAAACCATCGGAAGCAGAGACGTCGGCATCGACTTTTGAACTTCTGGCGCGAAAGCGACGTTCTGAAAAACATGATATGAAAGATGCCAGTGGTAAAAACGGAATAGGCAGGACGGAACATATGAATGATTCTACCGAGCCACAATCGCAAGTGGACAAGAGAAGAGTTTCTGAAAGTCTCATCCCTCGTCCGTCGAGAACAACGCACTTTGAAAAGAGAGCACGAGAGCTGAGAGACGCAAAAAAGAGTCTTGGGACTTGATTTTGATATAATTATGTAGGATTAAAAATACAATATCTCAGCTGTAAATGTTACCCAACACTTACAAACTGTGGTCCTTAGGAGTAGGTTCATAATATATGAATTCCCAGGAAAATAAGTACTTCTACTCTTATCTACCCATTGGAAGAAGTAGCTAACAGTTGAGTTCCAGGAATACTCCTAGCGAAGGACAGGGATAAAGGAGTAATGTGATGCTATGACGCGATAGTGTTGAAGGGACGATGTTGATCATAACCACAGCCAACTGATTTGAATCTGACGTTGATCAACTAGACCACGCGGTAGGAGTCAATGACTCGATCAAACAGTCCGCTAAGTTCTGACTTGTAACGAGATTCGGGCGATTGTGCAGTGATTGTTACCAACACAGCTCCTGCACCTCCTGTGGCACCTTGACGCAGAGTGAAAATGGTCCTAAAGTGCGTGGTCGGTTGAACGTTTGGAACAGTCTGCACATAGTCGAAGAAATAGGCTTGCTTCGCCGAGACAGCCGAAAGCATTTCTGCCTCGACATCAAATCCTGCGATCTTCCCCTTTGGAAGTATTGTCTGCGATGCAACTTGATCAACATTTCCGAAACTTCCTAGTGAAGTAAAGTCGTCTCGAACTGGCGTAAATGCGATGAAAATGAGGCTGTCGGGGCTCTTTGGATCTTTCCACATGTTCAATTTTCGACGGTCCGGTAGTTGCTGCACTGATGCTTCCCACTCTGTAGGGACATCAACTGCAATTCCTGTAGCTTCGTCTTGAAATGTTTGAAGGGAAGCAGAACCAGGGGCCGCCAGCGCAGGTCTACGTTGCGCCAAGGCCACTGCCGAAAAAGATCCACCGGCAGTAGCAATGGCAGTTCGCCGGTCCACGGCAGGGCCCGACCAGGCGCTGCATGGGTATGGCAGACTAGAAGTAAGACCAAGGACGATAAGGATGCTTTTCATCATACTGACAAGACGTTATGGAGAAGCTGAGCAAGTCAATGCAATTGTGGACTGAGCACAATCATCACAGAAAAAGGCTTTCAGGAAAGCGGAAGGAAAATCTTTGACGAAGAGAACAGCAGGTTCGGAAATATCGCGCCGGCGGTGTCAGCGACATGTTCATGCTTTGCACCCCATCACGCCAGCCAACCATCATCGATTGGCTCGTTTGGGAAAATGCCCACGACCCGCGACCGAAAACATGAGCGGGTCTGGAAAGATTATTTAAATGGTTATCTAAACTAAGTAGGGATCAATTTATATTCGCATCTGAATATTTCCAATGGAGTGCACGCGCGCTTTCCACTCGCATGGTCTTTTCTCCTCACATTATGCCCACATTTTTTCTCACAAAATTCATTCCATACTGGTCACATTCAGTCGTCCCGCAGAAAACAGCAACCTAAAGACATCACACGAATATCAGACAGAGACTCCTTTCCATCAAAAGCCATGGGAAACGCTCCATCAGCTCCAGAAGAACCGGAGCCAATTGCTCCTTCTGAACGTCCAAGCAACAGGATTCCCAAGGATTGGAACAATGGACAAAATTTTGTGATGATCTCTCCGCAGTCGGATCTATCCAATCCCTCTCAGTTTCGTCATCGCCTGAGGGAGGGCCATGGTGCTTACCCCGTTCATCCAGCTCTTCAGACAACGATGACATCGAGACCGCACGCGCCTCGACAAACGCAGAGACGGTCGGGTAGCGCGCCTCCACCTCCAGCCAAGTTCTACTTTGAGCAAGAGAACCAGCCACAGGCTATCATCAATAAGCGAGAAAATAGAAACAAGAAACCAGAGCCCATCAAAAAGTCAGAAAAGTCTAAAACGAGATGGATCACTCAAAAGAAAATCGCTGTGAAGAATAAAGCCCGGCGAGCAAAGCGCGTTTTCAAAGGATGCTGGGAAGACCAGAAAGAAGTCCTGAATTCGATGCAATGTTGCGCACGCGAGAAAGATCCTGAACACGAGCGACTCCCCTCTTATTCTCCCAGGCGTCGAAGCTTTGTGCAAGACTACCAGTCTGTTCTCAAAGAAGGAACCGTCAAGCATGACGTTGCGCAGCTGATTCTTCCTCTGAACGATGAAGATAGAGTTCAGACAAGGCTTCCGATGGGACTAAAGAATGATATGAAACAGAGCGAGCGAGGATCGCAAAGATTCCAACAAGAAGACAGCAGCCCTCCGTTAGATCGTGAGCCCTTGACCAGACCATCTGATAAACGAAATGATGTAGCTGCGTCTCACCCATACAGAGAACCGACGTTGAAGGAAGTCATGGCGCCGCAAATGGCGCTTGATCCACAAAATTCTCCACCCAGAAAATCTTCTGGCTCTCGTCCAGCTGTAGCCAAGGTTCGAGATGAAATAGTACATGTCGAGTCTGAAGTGAAGTCTATGAAAGCGACGGGGAAACCCGACATAGAGATCACTAAACTCAGTGGGAATGTTCTTGCCAAATGCAAGTCATACGAAGAAATCGCCAACAAGGAAAATACAAGGCGAGAAAAGGGATTTGGATATGAAACCAAGAGAGGACACGGTAAGTCTTTGGCTACTGGGTATACAAAAACAGTAGAAAGACGATCGTCTTTCCCACAAGCACCAAAAACTGATGAATATCAAATACAAGATGAAACAGCGGCCCCGTTAATGCCTTCGACAATTAAAAATGCCAAAGTGTCTTATGAGAAAAAAGATACCATGGGAAAAGAGACGGCATATCTACATACAAAGGAACCTTCTAAAACGGATGATACTGATACCTCCGTTGATCGCAATGAAGGAGATAAACGTCACATCCAAGCTTATCTTGATGCCGAGGGAACCGAAAAAGACGAAAATAGAGACGTTCAATGCGTTTTACAGGGCTCAACGATTCGGCAGATGCTGCTGCAGACCTATCGTCTCCCTGGATCGGAAGAATCGTCGAGTGTCGATCGACCAAGACAGGACGAGACCCTCGAAACGGGCAAAATCATTCCCTTACTCATGGCACAGAGCCCAGCTTCCATCACCGGACCTCAAACGCCCGAAAGCAACTCTCGAAAACAGCTTGTATCAAGGCAAGCTATCCAAAACGCAACATTCCTCTTCTCTCCTAGCTACGCAGATGGCGATCAAGAGTTATTAAGAATTCCTGCTCCGCATAAAGGCTCGACTCCTTTTGCCATATCCACCGCTTCTTCTCAAAACCGTCTGGTATCACGACCACGGGCTGATCCACAAGAATGCTTTCCAACTGAAGCAGATTCTACATCGTCTTCAGCAAGAAGGGTTCGATTCTCTGCTTCGAGCGTGTCGTTGAAGTCTCAGAGTGGAGAATACAAAGAAAGAGCAAGTGAAACATCACAGCCTTTGGATATTCAGGTACATTCCATCCCTCGAAGTCTTTCGGATCTAAGCGACAATACGGCTTTGGCAAGAGAGAGTGCGTCCTCAATTCCGGCAGCAGGTTTTCGGGGGATCAAGCCCATTATTGAAGAGGAGGAGGGAGATGGTGCGATTGGTGCGAATGAATCACACGAGTCGTACGACCCTCCCTGTAGCGTCGATTCCCCACCCGAAGAGGATGAAGAAACACAAACTGACGACGACGTAGACCAAGCGAACGAAGAAGAGCAACGTGACCCCAGCTTCCCTAGCACCATGGAATATCCAACAAACTGGTCTTATGCCGTCGACATGGACAATGGGGTAACACCGTTACGGGATGGTAAGTTCGCAAGCAACGCGACACATTCTCCCTTTTTACGCTTTAAGGAAGCCAAGAAGAAGTTTTCTGGTGAAAGTGATGCAAATTTGAGAGAGGAAAAACGCGTCAGCGATGATGGTAACCACGAAGTTGGTCTAGTCCGCAGCCGTATCATAGCGATGGAGGAAATGTCATTTCAATCAAAGCACTCAAGAGAGACCAGCAATGGTCATAGCCGAACCTCAAGCCGTGAGACCCTGAAAAACGCCTCCATTTCGAGTAATCCAGCACGTGACTCGTTCCCAAAGCAGACTGCTACAAGAAAACCGAGCTTAGTTTCAATCAGCGATGGAAGTGTAGCGATTTCTCATACAACGAAAACAAAGGATACCCGTGGTGGTAGAATGAGTGGTGAGAGTGGTTTCAAGGCTGCAAGGAGAAGTAGTGCGACAAACGGGACTAACAGAAGTCACAGTGATGGGAATGGAAGCAGATCACAGATGCCAAGAGGCGCGAACAGTATCCGCATAAGTGATCATAGCGCCACAAGCAAAAGAAGCACTAACTCAAAGTCTAGCTTTGTTGGCGGTCATTACCAAAATCAAAACGTGATCCTATTATCAACCGGTTCCCAACCTACATTGTCGAAACGGAGAAGCTCACACAGCCACAAGTCTATCAATTACGAAAGGGAATCAATGGGATCACATTCCTGCGGCTCGTTCTCAGCTTCCTCCCAATCGACCGTGAAGGTGCCACGCGGAGATACCCGACAAACCGACATAACAACGGGCAACCAAAGAGAATCAATGGGATCACAGTCCTCTGCCTCGCTCTCAACTTCTTCTCAGTCGACCTTGAAGGTACCACGAGGAGAGAACAACCAGGAAAACAAGAGTTCCTCCACATCTATTGCACGAAGTTATACCCAAAATCAAGCAAGAGGATCAACTGGGTCCGGTTCTCTGGCCTCTCACTCAACGACATCGCAGTCTACCCTGAAAGTTCCCAGAGCCCTGCTGAAGAATCAGCCCTTACGGCGAAGTTCATCGGGTAGCTACGACGCAGACGCATCAAGGTTGTCGAATACTGATGAATCACAGAAGGAATCTATTAGGGATGATATGGTGGCACCAGTTCCAAACCTTTCGAAGAAAAGAGTGTCGTTTGGGAAACATGTTCTTACCAAATTTGATCGCCTTCCTGACTCTGTACAATCTTCGGCGGAGGAGCGGTTGACACCAGTGTCCGACATTATGAGTACTGCTGGAAGCGAATTGGATACAACTGTCGATGACTTTGCGGCTCTTCTTCAGAACGACGGTCCAGAGGACGGGGATGACGACAGCAGCGAGGAAGAAAGTTATGAAGACGCGACTGTTTCAACGGTTCACAGAGTACAGGAGGTAGAAAGAATGATCTCAGGTATACCAGGCTTTTCGGAAGCAGACGATACGACATTTTGCTCGGAGTCATTGGGAACTGTAAGCACAGTTCGACAGCGACGTCAGACGTCCATGTCCGGTAGGGCCAGCTCTACGCTATCATCCGTCATGAAAGAAGAGGCCCCCATGGCGTTCCGACAAGTAGGTGCAGTTAGACCCAACGAACAGCTTCACCGTACCGTACCCGGGTCGCTTCAGTTGTCTCCATTGCAAAAAACGCCAATGGAAGCGAGGAAATGGCGAGCCCTGGCTGCGGCAGCACAGGAAAAAACCTCTTCTTCTAAATCCAAGCTTGGCAGCAAGCCCCGGAAGAGACTCTCGGAAAGAGAAACGAATATTCTTCTCTCATGAGAACGTCTAAGACATGCTCTACAACTCCCACTCCTGTACAGTAATTTATTTTAAAGAAGTCCGATCAGATGAGTTATTCCTCTTCAATATAGCTGCCTGGGAGGACAGCACGGGGACAACTACGTAGATGATGACCCGAGGAACAAGCAACACCCATGGCAGATTCCACTGCTCTGCGTTTTCAAAACAGTGGGCGTCGGTCATCTTGCTGTTTCATGTTCTTTGTTGGTGAGTTCCGCTGGATGCAATAGATTCGTCTCTCGTTGACCCATGGAACAAGAACTAGTTTGTTGGTTGTCGTTCGCTTCGATCGGGCCTTTTCTTGCTGGTGAAATTGGGAAAACTGACGTTTCTAACGAAGAGTCATCTTTCTTCTCTTCGTCAGTTTTCCAGTGTTGTCGATTGTTTGGCATCCTTTGACCAAGCCTTCGTACCATGGCATGGGCCGCGTTTTGAAACGTGGGTCTGTGCAATGGAGCCACATGTGGCTGTTGTTGAGTCTTAAAACAATCTTGGGTATCCTTCTCGTCGAGCGAAGCGGCCAGATCATTCTTTGCTCCAAGTATTCTGGATCGACATTTAGAGCAACAGGACAAGAGTTGCTTCTTCAGTTTGAGGTTTTCGTCCAGCGCCTTGTTTCTAGAGGACAGGAGCTTATTCAGATGATTTTCCCTTCTCAGATCGGCAGGATCAGATTCATAATTTGGGGTATCATCAGATCGAATTGGCAGTGTTACTCCCAAAAGCTGACGTTCTAGACTATGAATCTTTTGTTCATAGCCGTCCAACGATAGCTTGGAGTCTTCGTTCACTCTTTGCAGCATATACACCTCATATTGCAGCTTGCGCATCTTCAAATCCGAATTTACAAGAATTTCATGCATGGCTTGTTTGCAGCGCTGGTAAGATTCATACATACTTTGCACGGATCCAACTTCTGGTCGAGACGAAACAGCTTCGTGCCAGTCCAACAAATTTAATCCAAAGTCATCGTACGAAAATCCTTCACGTGCATCGGCTCCCGTAGACCCATCACTCGAAAGGTCGTCTGCGAGAGGCTGAGCCTCACAGCTAAGCGAATCCACATCTGAAGAGTTGCAACTATGGTGGGGATAGTGCTCTGGATGGCTTTGATTGGCTTCGGAAATGTGACGAGGTGGATGGCCCATGTTGTTGAATCCGATTCTTCTCGTTGGGGACGACGAAGAAAGCGATTGCTTGCTCGCCACCTCGATGGACGTTACTTGATGGATCATGAACTCTGCCTTTTTCTGAACCTCAAAGGCCACCATGGTCACGTCACAAGAAGAGAAAAGACGACAATACGAAAATATATGAGGATGAGAGTGCGCGGACTGCCCCCAAGACCCGCGTGTTCGTGTACGCCGTGAACGAAGTCTTGAACCGGCACGCTCGGTCTCCATGTAGCCACATTATTTGATCATACTCGTACTATTTATCAATATAGTCGACTGTCCTGCGTGTGAGTCGTGAACCGAAAAATATATGGGACCACGCATCGAATACTTCGGACTTCGCGGAGAGTACCTACAAGCTGAGTTCAGGGAGTGTGTTCCTGTCGTAGACTCCTGTAGAATTTGTACCAGAGGAGTAATCCTGGAAAGCGTTCTGCGTTATTAGCGTCCGACTAGCGACTTCCTAGTGGCTGAAATAAATATTTTATTAACTTTAGTGTTATGTGGGATTTCTTCCGAACGCTAGAATTTCATCAAAAATTACGAAAAAACAGTCGACTGTGTTGACCATGGTGGAGGGCCACCCCATCCGTTCGAGATGTTGCCGAGCTGCATCCAGGTGCCTTAGGGTGTTATTCGACCACCACCAATGGGGCAACAGCTCAAACGGTTGGCATCATCCACAACAACATGATCATCGGATGCACCCCACGCACGATAGTCTCGTACAAAACGAAGTTTTTCTGGGGGAACGCGAGATTGTCGAGTTTCGGAAGCACTTTGCACAACAGAGGCATAATTATAAGGGCTATATTAACAAAGATGGCTGGCGTGTATTACGTAGATTTCCTACTGGAGCGCTACGACAGGAACATTCTGTCTGAACTCAGCTTGTAGCTCATAGCTAGCAGGAGTACTCCTATATAGACCCTACTCCTCTTTCGAAAAAGAAACGATCTACCTAAATACTCCTACTCAAATGAGCACCTCTCCATTGTTTGGGATGGGTGTAAAAGAGTTGGCGGAGGAAGATGGCAGACCCGATGGCTTTCGATTCAATAGGGTACTGTTTTCGCCCACAGATGTCGAGGTATCTGAAATCATGGTCTTGGCGCTCCTGAGCAGTCCTTCCAGCCGTTCATTGTCTCGCAAAAGAACGTTTTTGTCATCATTCAAGTCAGAGCATTGTTCCCGCAACACCTGAATTTCAATCCGCTCCCGTTCGCGCTTCCTCCGTGAGTGAACCACATTCATTCTCCTTTTTCGCTCTTTTTTCTCATCCGCAATTAATTGAGACAAAGGTTTCACACTTGAGAAATCGTACACAGTTTCATGGTCATTAGCGCCCGCTGGGAGACCCCACTCAAAACGGGTTCTTGTTTCTTGCCATTGAACAAATCGGTCGTAGCCAAAACTACCACCCAACCCTTTCGGAAGGATTTCTCGGCGAATCCCATAAGGACGCAAGTTTTCGTACAAGTCATCTTTGGAATGGCCGACGTGAAGCAGGGCTTTTTGATCACCGACAGTCCCAAATTTTTGTCTCACCACAGAGAGCGCATTATCCAGTGCAATGTCCATCTTATCATCATCCATACTGTAAATATGAACGCAATGAAGACTCGAAACCTTCAAGGGCATTGCATGTAAGATTTGCTGAAACTCAACTCGTGTCTGTTCCTTGACCACATGGAGAAGACCAGTCACAATCACAACAACACCTTTGGATCGCGAGATAGGATTCTCCGAGGCCACTTGGAACGCATAGAATGCGATGCGTTGAATCGACGGAGTGTCCAATTTTGCTTGTTTTGAGATGTCGTATACAATAATCACTTGTTCTTGTTTCTTTGATGGCAAAATGGAAAAGCATCCAGAGGACAACGCGGTCAAGTCAGATCTACCGAGAGCCCCCTCTCCGGTTTGTGTCATGGGAAGGTATGTTTTCCCACCAAAAAGAGCACAACGATAGGTCCAATAGAAAGAAAACTGATGCGCGGCAGTTACCACATCGCCTTCATAGCTACCCAGAAAGTGCTCTGGACAAGATTCCGATTCAACTAAGGAGGCATGGTTTGTCAAAGCTTCCACACCGCAAGCCTTTTCTTGTACCGGTAAACGATGAAGAGATTCCATGATGCTAACCCTTTGTACTCTTACGAAGGCGTTCGACGTCACCGGGTCAGCAACCATGCCATTGACACGACCACCTGGGCCTTCTTCTCGCCTAGCACCGTACCGATTTCGTTCAAGAGTGCAGCGCTCAAACTGCCAACGATAGATGTTATCGTATGTCCAGGAGCCTCCAGCCGGGAATGGCACGCCTTTCGGATCCAAACCAAATTTCATCAACCCTCGCAAGATTGCTTCCGAAGTATCAGCAACATGGTTAACTGCTCGGTTTTCCATTACTCTGCCCATTACATAGTTTAACAGGGGCAAAATCATCTGAAGAAGGCTACGTCGACCTCCTGTGACCACACATTGTACAAGGTGGATGTTTTTGGCTCTCGTTGGAAAACTTTCGATTGCCATATCTGCACATTCTTTGACAGCTCCATCAATGGATGACTGACCAAATCCCGATGTACCCAAAAGAACAACACCCACATAGCCATCGCGTCGAGATATCTCATTCTCGCATATAACCGACCAGTAGTAGAACCCCACTTTCATTCTTGTTTCCTGAACAAAGACGAAGATGAGGTGAATACATTTACCAATGAATCGTGCTGAGAAAACTCAAAGTACAGAGGATTCGTACCTTGGAATGACCAGCCCTTCTTGATGGGTTATAGCAAATGACAGTGCGACCATCTCGATCATTGGGCAATATGGTAAAGTATCCTCTTCTTACGTGAACAACATCGTCATAGCTGAGAGCACCTTCACCCGTCATTGTCATGGGCAAAAATGCGCGCTCTCGAAAGATTCGTTTCCTCCACGTCCAGTAGGTGGTGAGTCGACGAGCTGCAGCCCAAGGATCGAATCCTTCGAAACTAGAGCATGGGGTATGAGAGAACGATTCGACGACCTAGTCATCGACCGCATACTAAAAGCACTATGACTTACCGCAAGAAATTAATAGGAGTACTCTCCATCTGCACTAACGCAGGACATTTCTCAAGCGCTTCTACGTAAGCTTGCTTTTTCTCATCAGGAAGACATTGAATCGCTGGTGGAGAACGTGAAAATGTGAATCAAGGAACATACGAAACATATAAGAAAGCCATTCTGCAAGCTCACCTTCGTCTAGTCGAGAGAGTCCAAGTTGATGTACGCCAGGATTGTTGACTCCTAATCCATTTCCACCACTACCATCTGTTCCAGACTGCAAAAGTTGTGGAGCTGCACCGCCGGTGCTCGTGGCTGTCGCTGCCACAAGACGACAGTTAGAGGGTGCAAGCACACAACTACCAGCTGCGAGAAGCCGTTCTTTGGACAACTGTATGAGAAGATATTGTTCGAAATCTATCTCATATGTCCATGATCCACCCATTGATATTGGTAAACTTGCTCGAGAGAACGCTTCTCGCTCCAGTATTTGACCAGCCATGGTTTCGCTTGTAGCCACATGAAGTTGTGCATTGCCGAAAACTCTCAATGCCTTCTCCCAAGATTGCTTTATAGACGACAGCTTCGACTGCAAAACTTGAAGTAAGGACGCATCAAGTTGTGATACAATCGGTATAACAGCGACAAGATGAAGCGCGTGTATTGTTATTGGGAACGCATCCACAAGACGAGAGAACAAGTCAGCTCCAAGATTGGTGTCTACTGTCTCAATGAGCTCTCTTTGCAATTGAATCAACACGTAGATGCCGTCAGTATGCGACAAGTGGTTCTCGCATACCTGCTGCAGCTGATAGAAAAGTGCCCTTGACTCCAGATGCTGTGATGACAACCCCTCACAACACTTTGACTTGTTGAGAACAAACACACTTCGACCAGATGAATGACACGGCAGAACTGCTGCATAACCATTTCTCAGAGATCTAATGTCTTTTGCTGACAGAGCACCAATGCCTGTAATATTTAAGGGCAGGAAGGCTCGTTGTCCAAAATTCAGTTTGCGTACATGCCAGTAACAACATATCCGACGGGCTGCCGCAATGAAATCGCCTCGTGCAAACGTCAAAAATAGTATTGGGTCGCTTTCCCTCTCCACAACAGAAGGAGCCGTGGCCATTGCTTCACGGTAGGCCAACGATTCCGCATCTGGAATGTGTCTTAGGGCATCGATCAATCGTCGACGCAAAGCTGCCTGTTGTCGTTGTTGTTGTTGGATTTCCGCCATTTTCGGCTCAATCTGTAATGTGGTGTTTTGTCTTCGAACTTTTTTTCTTGGGATTTTGGGACGTGGTACGTGGTGCAAGTGTTCCGCTCCGCTGGCTTCAACCGCCCGGGGGCAAAGGTACATATAACTCTGTTATAGAAGGGCTTAATTGCTACAATGATTGGGACTCTACTGCAATACACAAACTTATCGAGAGCGGACTCTTAAACATAATTGAACCGAAATTTGAAAATATGTTTAAGACGGTGAACACTACTGAATTCCCAACACCTAACCAGTGAGACCAAAATTACAGCGCACGCCGCACTCAACGCACGATGTACAAGCTGAGTTCAGAGTTTACATCAACGACGTAGGCCCCTGTAGAATTTGTACCAGAGGAGTAATCCTCGATAGCGTTTCGCGTTTCTAATGTCCGACACGCGACGTCCTAGTGGTTGCAAGAAATATTTTATTACCTTTAGTGTAATGTGTGATTTCTTCCGAACGCTAGATTTTCATCAAAAATTACGAAAAAACAGTCGACTGTATTGACCATGGTGGAGGGCCACCCCATCCGTTCGAGATGTTGCCGAGCTGCATCCAGGTGCCTTAGGGTGTTATTCGACCACCACCAATGGGGCAACAGCTCAAACGGTTGGCATCATCCACAACCACATGATCATCGGATGCACCCAACGCACGATAGTCTCGTGCAAAACGAAGTTTTCCTGGGGGAACGCGAGATTGTCGAGTTTAGGAAGCACTTTTCACATGAGAGGCATAATTATAAGGGCTATAGTAATTAGATGACTGGCGTGATATACGTAGATTTCCTACTAAGCGCTACGTCGTTGACGTTCGGCTTGAACTCAGCTTGTAGAGTATTCAACTCGTGATATCTCTATATGCAATTTCGCGCCTTTTGGACCCCCGTTCCCCCAGGAAGCCAAGTTGTTTCCACCTCCACCGCGGACGTTGCACGTAGCTCTCTCCATGCGTAAGACAGGGCGTCGTCGTTTCGTTCATCTCCTTTCGTAGCTTCGTTAGAGCGTAGTTTGTAATAACCATGAACGACGAAGAGGAAGACTTGTTGTTTTTATTGCTCCATCGTAGAAGGCAGCAAGAGGATGACCGTCAATCAGAATTAGAGCGTCTTCGTCGTCGTTTGCGTTCTGGTGGAATCGGTAGAGGGTCTCTCCACCATCCTAAGCACTCCGCTTTTATGAAACTTTACAACAGTGGAGAAGATGCGTCCCTCATAGCCTTGTGTGGATTCGACCACGCTTCTTTCCAAAAGCTGCTTCATCTGTTTGCGCCTTATTTTGATAATTGGACGCCATACCCTCAATCGGCCAAGAATCGCACCTCCATGCGTCGATTGAGTCCGAAAGGGAAGAGGAGAGGTCGAAGGTTGATTGATGCAAAAATATGCCTTGCACTAGTATTGGCTTGGACACGTACGCGTGGATCCACAATGTTGCTCCAACTGGTCTTTGGCCTAACTGCTAACCCCTTGTTACAATTCTCTTGGAATTGCAGTGGCGTTGATGCTCGGTAGAGCAGACAAGCAGGTAGTCACCAACCAATACAAACCTCTCCACGGGTAAGAGAGGAAAGCAAGTCGTAGTCTATCAAAAGGATAGTCGGGACACAAAAGAGGATGTGATAAATGGTGATATTGTTAGATTGTGTGTTGATTACTACGATAGGTCTACGTGAAATGTTCGGTCCTGCCAAGGGTCATGTGTCATAGGTTCTTGGCGGCAACAGGTTTGGAATAGTTGGAGTCGATTCATGTGATGTATATGACATGTATATGTGGACGGATAACATATACAGGGTCAACAGCTCTTGCTTTGGGTTGGCATAGTTGTTTTCATGGCGCGCAGCTTGTTGACAATTTGGAGATTGTGGGAATGGAAATATGGTCTCGCGTGATCGTGTGTCGTGCTTGGGATACTTAGACCGTTGGGTTGGATAGATGCCGACAGCGCTCGGATGTCGCTTGGGCGCGCTCGATGATTTCGGGCGCGTACGCTTAGGGCGTTAGTATAATGTCCGAGCAACGGCCAAATTTACGTCCGTTGTAATACCGCACGACCCAGTTTAGTCTTGAGAGTGAGTTCGTCAATCTATTCTCACTTTTTGTGATTTGCGAAGAAATATAGGTCGATATAGCGCGAAGCGAGGGAACATAGCTCGAAGCTAGATGGCATGATGCAATAGCACGAGGCTATGTGACATGGGGAATCGATGAGATGTAGAATCTAACCACCATAGACGGTGAGAATTCTAACACTCCCCACAACTCGTCGTTTCAGCCTTGTCATCATTGGATTTGTTGAGGTCTTGAACTTCTCCTTTCCAAAACAACAATGGCTTGAGCATGGGCCAAATAGATACGAAATCCCAATGTTTGCTAAGGATATTGGCAGGGTTGGTCTTTCCATCTTTCCAGTAGAATGCAACATACTTTGCTGCGATGGCTTCACAAACTCGGTGGTATGACAGAAGATGGTGTCTCTTGGATAGTATGGAATGAGGAACGGTTGCATTGAGCACAACAGATCTGTTATCTCCGTACATGTAACTTCGCTCTCGGATAGGTACTCCAAGGTAGCGGAGAGAATGTCGTAATTCTGTAATCTGATCTATTGCTGTCCTTGCAGCCACAAATTCGGATCCATAGGCAGCAGTTTCCACCGTGCTCTGTCTCTTGCTATACCAGTCAATAGGTGTTCCGTTCAACAAATGTAGAACAGCAGTGACGGATTTACCAGTGACTATGTCATGCATGAGATTGGCATCAACATAATGAGTTGTGGTAACATAGCGGCCAAGAGGTGTTGGGCAGTCTTCAGGAATACGTTCACTTGCATTCGAATAGACAGTGCGAGTCCAATCAAATTCTTGGGTAGGAAGACTTGAATAATCAGGCTCTCCAATCCTAAATCTGATTGCGCCTTCTGGGAGATGTGCAAGGTATCCATAGATACGCTTGGCTCTATCAAGATGTCCTTTCCTCGGAGCAGCACGAAAGCGTGATAGCGTCATTGTAGCGGTGAAGACGTCAAAACGACCAATAGTGATCACCCATTGGAGTTGTCCAATCAGAGTTTGGAAATGGCTAGTACCTTCTTCATCAAGGAGCTCAGAATCATCCAATTCAGGATGGTCTCCACCAATAAGAGGTGTTTTGGCTTTCTTGGGTTTCTCCTTGAAGATTCGTTCGAAAGTGTCCATCATCTTACCAATGTAGCATCTTGGATCTGCTACTAATGTTCCATCAGAATCCTTGGTGTAACAACATCCCAAGTGGAAATCAATAGGTCCATCTCCTTTGAGTTTGAAGTTGTATTTCTCCTTCAGGATCTTGCAGATATTCCCAGGATCAGTAGAAATAATGGCTAAGTCATCAACGTATACGGCAATGTATTCGTAACAGTCTTCTCCAGGCGCTTTCCTCATCCAGATATCCGGATCTGCTTTGCTTGGTGAAAATCCCATGTCTGTCAAAACATCGAATAAGACATCATGCCAGCGTGCGCCTGATGACTTCAATCCATAAAGTGCCTTGTATATGATCAGGATGTGACCTTCTAATTCCTTGAATTCAGGTCCTGCGACAATGAAGATTTTCTCCCCTGTCAAGGCTTCCAGATATGCGTTTCCAATATCTGCTCGCGACAATGAAGATTTTCTCCCCTGTCAAGGCTTCCAGATATGCGTTTCCAATATCTGCTCCCCATATTTCCAAGTCATTCAAAGTACCCAGGAATAAGGCAATGCGGAGGTTGCGAATGGAAACAACACCTGAATAGATTGTCTCAACAGGTTCTTTTGTGAGATGTCCATCTGCGACAAGTCTTGCTTTATGTCGTCCATCATGTTTTACGTCAAAGACAAGATGTACACGTATCTTATGGTATCCTTCAGGTGCATTGGATACTTTCCCTTTAATGAAGATGGCTTTCCCAAAATCCTTGAATGTCTTGTAGGACTGGATCTGTGACAATTCTAATTCTGTTGCATCCTGCCACTTTGTGTTGCCATGTTGTTTATCAAGAGCGACAGCTTCCTCATAATTGCGTGGTACTTGGAATCCAAACTTATACTTGACGGAATGGTGAACTTGTTTAATCCTTGACTGTTTGGCTGCTCGAATGAGACGTTTGCTTGTTTTGACATAACGTTTCAAATGCTTCCATCCAGGTTCGTTGAGTAAACCATGTTTCTTTCCATAAATTGCTACAGTGATTGGATCATCATTGGCGATGAGTGATAAAGCTTCATAGGTAGTCTCCCCAGTTTCCCAATCAACAAGCAAATTATATTTGCTCCCCTTGTAATCTGGATCAGTTGTGTTCAGTGGGCCTTGATGGGCAATGACGTCCCTGAACCTGAAAAGATTATCTCCAGAGGTTTGAGCTTGGTTATCTCGTTCGATATACTCCATGAGTTGATTATAGGATATCATCTCATCAACATCAGAATTTGTCTTTCGGTAGATGTACTTGACGCGTTCTTCCTGTTTCGTTGCTTCTTCATTAAGATCAATGACTCGTTTGATGACACGTGCACGGTGTCGCTCCCTATTTTCTTCTGTGTCCCATAGGAATGTGCGTCCTATCATGTCGTCAAAATCGATCGTGGGCATTGGTTTGGATGGATCTTCACTATCACTGCGAATGAAGACAGTGTCAGCTTGCTTATCATTGTCATCCTTCTCAGACGAATCCTCCCCTGAAGGTCGATCCACACGTAGGTTAGGTGTAGTGGATTCAACACGGCGAACGGCAGAACGGTAGATTATCTGGTTATCCTGGGTGAGAATCTTCCAAGTAAAAGAATCACCAACGTTGTGAGCAAAACCAACCCAGTGGCCAAGTTTCTCATCAGAAGAAGATGGATATGAACCAGAATTGGGTTCAGCGGGGTCGACACGGTAGTAAATCTCATCCCAGAAAGGAAAGAACAAGAGATGAGTAATGTCGGGTGGGCGTCCGGAGAGAGCCTCAAGAGGAGTGCGACCGGAAAGGGTGGGTGATGATGTATGGTTCAATAAGTCACAGACATACTCAAGGCAAAGAAGCCAGGTGTTGGCAGGGCAACCAGTGGCATTCATGAGAGCGTTGGTCATACGTTTGACAGTCTGGTAACGGTTTTCAGCCTTATTCTGGTGTTGATGATAAGGTTCGGATCGATACTCCCCAATGAGCAAAGTGCGAAGAATGTCTTTGACCTTTTGAGAGATGAGAGATGAACCACCATCACTGATAAGAGTCTCCATGGCACCACGAAACCGGATGTTGTCCTGAAGAGTATTGACAAACTGTTTGGTTGACTTGATCCCATAGATATCAGTAACCAGAGTATCTCGACCAACAAAGATTTGTGCGACTTTACCGCCATGGTCAACAGCAGGGGTGTCGGAGAAAACCGAGTCAGTAGCAACGGGTTCATGACGTCGAGGTATATTAAGGACCGGATTGCGAGCCTTGAAATGTTTCTTGAGGGTGTCGTGGTCAAAAGTAATGCTACCATTACGTGTAGTGTGCTTGAACGTATCGGCAATAACATCTTCAGATTGCCAACCAAAGAATGGACGGAACTTCTTCCAGTCATACGCTTCCTGGTAACACTGGTGGACAGAGGCATGAAGTGTAGGATCATTACCTTCTGCGTCAGCATAGATAGAAAAGAAGGGTGCGTTGTCAGGTCCATGATCGTATGGGAGATCCAAAAGGAGATTGAGGTTACAAACAACACGATCAGTGTACTCCCCATAGTTGTCATATGGATGGTTCGACATACTACCATCAGTCTTGACGTGTTTCCAATCAGGATCATTGTCAGAGGGTGTGGGAGAATACGAATGGTCCAGAACACCAGGATCCCATGTGTCGGGTGACGTGAAGATGATCTGAGGTAAGGTATTCATGTCATTGTCGCTGGGGATACCCAAGGAGTGGATGTAGGCTAACCCATCCTTGATGTGAAGGGGTATAGCACGACCATCAAGTGAAGTGATGCGTTGTTTACCATCAACTTTAACAGATCGTTCATCAACAGCAAGTCCGAAATGCTCGAATTGACCAGGAGCATGGATAGATAAGCCCTTTCCATAATAAGCATATTCATTGAAGATGCCGACAATAGGTCCATCATTGGTCTCAAACTTTGCGGCACATGTGACGACAGGAAGTCCAGTAAGTTCATGGTTATCAATACCCACAATAGTGATATGGCGGCCAGTCTTAGAAAGGATGCGCATGTCAGAACCAGCAAGTCCTCCATTAGCACCACGGTCAATCAATTGATTTCCTGGTAAAGTAGATTTCCTGGAAAACAAATAGCGTGGAACATGTCCTGCTTGTTTATGCATGTTGGCTTTGAAAGTAACCTTCTTGCTCGTCTTGGACTTGGCGTCAGAAAGAACACTAGTCAGGTCAGTTGCCGGGTGCTTGATATCAGTCGTCATGGCTTGGTTGATAAATTGTGTAACCGGATCTGAATCATCTGGATGCTCAGGGACTACGCCAGGTGAGTCGTCATCAGATGCAACTTGGTTGGGGTCAGGATCAGGTTCCGGATCAATGTCGAGGGCATGTGTTTGCACTTTCCTCGGTGTTGTTGATGAAGGTGCTTGAATCATCTTGTTATACTCAATGATCAACTTGCGATCTTCTTCAGAAAGTTTGAACCATAGGTCACGCGGTAGACTAACCTTGGACGAAGAGGATGGAGATTCAGATGTCACTTTGGTGTTGTGGACATGATACTCCCTATCATCTTGTGAGGTTATGTCAGCATCTGTATCTTGGCCATATAGTGATTCATGTTGTTTAACATGTCGACGGCGACTATGAACAGATGACTGGGTTGCTTGATCATGGTCATAAGCTGCGTCTAGAAGGAGACGGAAGTATGATTATAGCAAAGGGATTTTGCACCGGATTTGGTGTTCACCACATTATCCAAGATCTTGACTCGGCGGAGATCAGGTACCTTTTCTACAGCTTGCATGAGGAAGGTCATCCTGGTATGATCAGGGATGCGATCAGACAATGTCACTAGATTGTCTAGCAAACGTAGCTGCTCTTGAAAGTGTAGAAGAAATTGACGTGTTGTTCCGGGCCATGTGTCGTCAAGACGTAGATTGGAAATGTAGTTGGTTAAACGGAGGACTTCTCGTTTTGCTAGGTCGGATTCGGTATGCAAAGAGTGTAACTTCTGCAATACGGCACGCGCATCTTCATCATGTTCATGTTCACGTACATAGGCTCGACCTTGGTCAGTCTGAATGATACGGACAAGAACGGAGTAAAGAAATACTTGTTGCTCTTGAAAAAGTTCTTCGGCATACTCATCATCATGGGGTGGTGTGTATTTGAAATTCAGAATGTTGGATAGGCCTTGAGCCTTAGCTGTAGTCTTGAATACACGCCAGAATGAATCGTAGTATCGTTCATCCTTGAATACCTCATATGCAGTTGCGTCGCGCTTAGTTCCCTTTCTGAATGCTGTAAGGTCTTGTTGAGATTGGGATGCGGCAGTAACTGTGCTGACAGATTTCACAGATGACGGTGACTTCATTGGTGAGACTGGAACTTGGCTAGGTGGTCCCTTAGAGAAATCTGTGTTGATCCTCCAAGTGTTGAACTCTTTCCTTGTTAGGTTCATCCAGTCGCTATTGGATAGCTCGTCTTGAATTTCATTGGTCTTGTATATGGCCCAATAAGCCAAGAGCTTGATCTGCTGTCTTGTGGGGCCTTGTAGATCATGTGTCTGTTTGTTGACCTTGTATTGTGTCAGTTCGTTCATGGATTCCTCGGTATTAGTTTGCATATACGAGATAACATGGGTAATGTTCTCAAAACCATGGTATTTCATCCACTTCATTAAGTAGTCAGCCCTTTCCTTGGTAAAGAATTGGCAGACAGTAAATATGATGTGGTCGAATAGGTCTGTGTTCGAGACATTGTCTTGGTTATCTTCTCCCTTAAGAGTCGTAGGTGTCTTGGGTGATTGAGGATCCATGGTGTTATTTGGTTGGTTCGATGTTTATTTAATGTGCGGTGTGATGTGGTTTATTTAATGTGTGATGTGATGTGAACCCGGATGTACCACGTGTGCCACGTATGTACCACGTATGTGATACCCGGATGTGTGTTGTGATGTGCGACTCCTGGAAATTTCCGTTGATTCCGACAAATTTTCGCCGAGTTTCAACGAATTTTCGCCGAATTTTCGCGATTTGACGGGAATGTGTGGCGTGTTGTGCGACCAAGGGTACCCGGATGTGCGTTGAGTTTAAGTCTTGGAAAGGTTTTTGAGAGGACGGGAGTTAACTATGAGTAATTAAGCTTCGGTCTCCGAATCCCCACTCTCTTCCGAATAATCAGAGTTGTTTCCAGGCTCAGATGGGGCAGCACAAGCAACAGAAGAAGGGGTATCTCCTTAAGCCAAGTGGTTCTCGACCTCGGTACGCAAAGGGAAGATAGTTGCACGATGGTCCTCGATGGTATGGACCTCGTGGATGTAGGCAACGTAGTTATCTAGGCGTACAACGTTAGGAGGCAGAGGGCAAGTCGTCGCGTTCACGACGTAGATGGTATTGTAGTATCCAGTTGGGCGCTCGAAGGTTAGGAAGCGGAGGTGGACAGTACGAATGGGGTTGCCCGAGAGGGCGGCCAAGATGAGGCGACGCCTTGGAGAACGATGAAGTTGGTCGTTCAGACGGTCAATGTCTTCTTGGTCGACGATGTGGGTCACCGATTGGAACTGGCGTTCGATCTGGGTCTCCCCACGGATGATCTCGGGATCGAAGGTCGAAGAAGTTGGTTGACGGAAGTATTTGATATGATCAGCAATCAACCGGGTGGTACGACGGGATCGAGAAGGGACGAGCCGACGAGGCGGACTCGGGGGCCGAAGCAACGGCGCAGGGATCGGAGCGTGAGGCTGGGTTGGAGTCTCGAATGGGTTGCTGTTGGAACTGTCGACGGAGATGTTGACCGATGTGTTGGCTGCCTTCGGCGTCGGCACCAGTTCCTGCTGCACCAGGGTATCGGGCTGCCCGGGATGCAGGTTGGCTCGATAGATCTGTCGTACAGGAGTGATAAGCTCGTTAGTATCCATGAAACCACAAGGAAATAAGCTTTGAGACTGTTAATCTGTTAGAATTCTCTTGGAATTGCAGTGGCGTTGATGCTCGGTAGAGCAGACAAGCAGGTAGTCACCAACCGATACAAACCTCTCCACGGGTAAGAGAGGAAAGCAAGTCGTAGTCTATCAAAAGGATAGTCGGGACACAAAAGAGGATGTGATAAATGGTGATATTGTTAGATTGTGTGTTGATTACTACGATAGGTCTACGTGAAATGTTCGGTCCTGCCAAGGGTCATGTGTCATAGGTTCTTGGCGGCAACAGGTTTGGAATAGTTGGAGTCGATTCATGTGATGTATATGACATGTATATGTGGACGGATAACATATACAGGGTCAACAGCTCTTGCTTTGGGTTGGCATAGTTGTTTTCATGGCGCGCAGCTTGTTGACAATTTGGAGATTGTGGGAATGGAAATATGGTCTCGCGTGATCGTGTGTCGTGCTTGGTATACTTAGACCGTTGGGTTGGATAGATGCCGACAGCGCTCGGATGTCGCTTGGGCGCGCTCGATGATTTCGGGCGCGTACGCTTAGGGCGTTAGTATAATGTCCGAGCAACGGCCAAATTTACGTCCGTTGTAATACCGCACGACCCAGTTTAGTCTTGAGAGTGAGTTCGTCAATCTATTCTCACTTTTCATGATTTGCGAAGAAATATAGGTCGATATAGCGCGAAGCTAGGGAACATAGCTTGAAGCTAGATGGCATGATGCGATAGCACGAGGCTATGTGACATGGGGAATCGATGAGATGTAGAATCTAACCACCATAGACGGTGAGAATTCTAACACCCCTTGTCTGTTTGGCTGCGGTTTGGTCGAAGAATTCTGGTCAAGGTCCTACATTGGCATCCAGATGTCGAAGTAAAGCTCCCTACGAAGAAGGAAGTCAGACGATTCAAGAAAGCCATACGACGCAAGTATCCAGTGCTACGAAATGTTTGGGGGGCCATGGATGGTTTAAAGGTTCCTATAGAGGCCAGTGCAAAGCACCAAAACCTGTTCGACAACGGGTGGAAGTGTGACCACTTTATTTCAAACCTCTTCTTGTTCTCTCCTGATGGGCGGATCCGGGCGTCGTATATTAACGCGCCTGGATCCTGGCATGACTCGACGCTCGCTATCTATTCGGATACCTACAACAAGATAGATTCCATTCATGCCCGTGAACGTAATCGAGGAGGTGCGCGAGTTGTCGTTGATTCTGCATTCGGCTCGGAACGGCGACAGTCCCTTTTGAAGTCGTATCAAAGCAACACGGATCAAGAGGGTCGCATTCGACAGAAGAGTGAGTTGTTCCGAGCTGCCACTTCAGTGAGGCTGGCAGAATTCTCACCAACAACTAGGTTGTGGTGGAATCTACAACTCATCGACTGATGCTAGTATTTTATGGCATCCGATGACATTTTCGTAAAAGTGAGAAAAGAATGACGGCATGCTCGCAGACCTTTTAATTTCGGCCAAGGCATGCTCGCAATGCACGCGTTATGAGCGACCGATCGGATATTAATTATGGCCCAACACGTGCGCGCCCATTATTCTCAAGCGCGCGCAATCAATATCCGAGTACGCACCTACACGACTTAGCCCAACGGCCTAAGTAACCGAAGCACGAATCACGATCACGCGAGACCATATCTCTATTCCCACAAATCAAAGAATGCAAACAGCAACGCGCCAAGGAAACTACCTATATCATGACAAAGCAAGAGCTGTTGGCATTGGTATATGATATACAAGTGCATATACTTCCAATACACAATATCCATGTCTATTCCAACCATACCAGTCCTGTCAGCGCCATGAATATATCAGTCATGCACCCTGACCAGACCTGCACACCCACACACACACCGTAGTCCTAAAGCTCACAATCATTAACATTACCATATCATCACGTCTTCAGTGTCCTGACTATCCCTACGATAGAACCCTTGGGTTTCCTTTGTTCTCTGACCCGTGGAGAACCTTGGTATCAGTTGGTAATCGATTGTGGCTCTTCTAGAGCGTGTATTGATGAATCTCTACTAGATTAACAGTCTCACTGCTTATTTCCCTGCAGTTGCAATTGAAACCTTACTTACCCATCAACACCCGTTACAGATTGAGCTACCACAACAAACAAGAGTTAGAGGACAAAGCTACTCAACCCATCAACAGGGCCAGCCTGGCTAAGGCTAGGGTCACCAACCCTCTCCTATTCCAGGACCTCAAGCTGCACCAGGACTCCGTACAACTACCTTCCCAATACTCATCCAACCAGTGAACCACTTTTGTTGAGGACTACTACGAGTACGACGAAGAAGCCGCCTTCTGTTACTGAATCTCCGGTTCAACTCGATCACCGCAACGAGTCTGGAAGTGACCAAGAATAAGTAACTTTAAGTAGTTTTCACACCAAACCGGAGACAAAACCAAGTTCCGCACATCCGGGTTACCTTTTGGACATCACAACACACATCCGGGTACTTCATACGTGGCACAGACGTGGCACATCCGGGTTTAGAAGGCACACCACACATCCGGGTTGAGACTTTTACATCCGGGTTCTCATCACGAAGCACAAGACATTACTAAAGTTCTCGACTAAGACATCGCAGGACACATATCAACATATCTCATCACCAAGTCGAGCAATCATGGAACCGACTACATCGACCACACCAGAGTTCCACCCCAATCAAAGTATATCTGATCAAGAAGTCTTTGATCATATTACTCAGGTGTTGTTCAACTTTTCCAAGAAAAGGGTCGATGTACTCACGAAATGGATGCATCATCATGCTTTTGATGATATACTCAGTATCATCAAACATATGGCGGATGACCCGGAGAAGAACATGGATAGTATGACAAAATGCAAGTCAGGAAAACAAATGCACGACCTACATGTCAATACAAGCCAGCAGATCAAGTTGCTTGCCCGTTGGTTCCGACAAACGAGTATCGACATTCAGGGTATACCTTCCAAGGCAACCTGGATGAATCTGACCAAGGCAGAATTTGATCTATGGAGGATAAACACTGACTTTCACTCTGGAAGCCCTATCATTGACCTAGTATCACCCATGAAGCCTCCATCCCATTCGACGTCGCCCAAATCGTTTAGTACTACTTCTGCTGCATCGCAGTCCCAACTGGACCTAACCGCATTCAAGAAGGGAACCAAGCGTGACGCTATGGCATATGAAACATTCAAGGATGAACGATACTACGACACGTTCTAGAGGACTTTCAAGACCACAGCAAAAGCCCAAGGTTTATCTCATGTTCTTGACTTCCGATACAAGCGGCCGAAAAATGATACGTATGCAACAGAACTTTTCCAAGAGCAACAGATCTTCCTATACTCCATCCTTGTGCGCATCATCCAGACTGACCAAGGAAGAGCTTATGTTCGCGAACATGAGCATGATGAAGATGCACGAGCAGTATTAGAGAAGCTTCACACATTGCATACGAAGTCAGACTTAGCAAAACGAGAGGTCCTACGATTAACCAATTACATCTCCAACCTTCGCCTTGATGATACATGGCGTGGATCATCACGTCAATTCTTGCTTCATTTCCAAGACAAACTACGTTTACTCGATAACCTTGTTGATCTCTCTGATCGCATACCTGATCACACCAGGATGACGTTTCTTATGCAAGCTGTCGAGAAGGTACCTGACCTTCGCAGAGTTAAAATCTTGGACAACGTTGTCAACACAAAGTCTGGAGCAAAGTCTTTACGTTATCAATCGTACTTCTCCATTTTGATGGACACAGCATATGACTATGATCAAGTCACGCAATCTTCTGCAACTGGTCGTCGTCGTAGTGTCAAGCAACACGAGCAACACGAAACGCAACATGATATTGAGGGATCCCTTCAGGAAGACAATGCATATCAGATAAACAATACCAACGTCCAAGATGATAACACGGCATCTCCAAAAGCCAGTCTTCCTCGTGACCTATGGTTTAAACTTCCTGAGGATGCTCGCAAGGTGATTATTGAGTATAACAAGAACGTGCAAGCTCCTACTCCGAGTCCAAGAAACGTACAGCAACACTCCCTTGACATTGATCCTGAACCTGATCCTGACCCTGGTCAAGATGTTTTCGACGACCTGGACAACCTCACATATCCGCAGGATGATTCCGATCCAGCCACCCATCTCATCCATCAAGCAATGACGTCAACCGACCTCAATCATCCAGCTTCTGATTTGTCTAATGTTCTATCCAATGCCGCATCCAAGACGAGTAAGAAAGTTAGTTTCAAACAGAAAGAGCACAAGCAGAAGACCCACATGGCTCAGTACATGTTCTCTCGAAAGTCAACCTATACTGGGAATCAACTCATCGATCGCGGTGCCAATGGTCGTTTAGCCGGAGCTGAAATGCGTATCCTTTCCAAGACAGGTCGTAACATCACGACTGTGGGAATCGACAACCATGAGCTTACTGGTCTCCCTATTGTCACTTGTGCTGCCAAATTTGAAACTAATGACGGGCCAATCGTCGGCATCTTCAACGAATATGCATACTATGGAAAAGGACAGTCTATACATGCGCCTTGCCAATTAGAACATTATGGACTATCTGTGGATGAACGTTCTGTCACGGTGGATGGGAAGCAACGCATCACTACTCTTGATGGACGTGCTTTACCTCTCTGTATCAAGGATGGTCTTGCCTATATTCAGTATTTGGGTGTTCCTTCTGATGACGACATGGACAGATCTGCTAAAGTTGATGGCAAACAATGCATCACTATACTTGGTGGACGTGCTATCCCTCTTCACAGCAAAAATGGATTATCATACATCCACTCCCTTGGTATCCCCAGTGATGATGACATGGACACATTACCCCAAATCATCTTCACGTCACCTGACATCTGGGATCCTGGTGTTTTAGATCATTTGCATCCTGCCTCATCACCTGACAGTGCTTCTTACTGGCAACAAGTCAACACTGATGGTAGTATGACGCATCACCCATATGACAATGACAATTATGGGGAGTACACTGATCGTGATGTCTGTAACCTCACTCACCTTTTGGATTTACCTTACGATCATGGACCTGATACACCTTCCTTCTCCTCACCCCTTATTGGAGACTCTTGTTCCAAACTGTACCATCAAGATCACAACATAAGGACTGAGAAGCGTTATCCTACCGTTAAGAAGATGCCTTACGTCATCATAAACGTTTCTGGTCATCTTCCTCTTCAGATCCTCAATGGTCGCCCACCTGATTTTTCCCCACCCCTTTTCTTCCTTCTCTGCGACAAGGTCTTCTCCTGTACCGAATCTTATGCACCCTATCTTTGTCCGGATGCCTCTTCAGGGGAGGAGTCACTTCCAAATAAACCCAATGACAAGCAAGCTGACACCGTTTTCATTTGTAGCAAAGGTGAAGATCCATCCGCACAAATGCCTACGATCAAGAACTGCGACAAAATTTTTGGACAAGCGTTTCCTTACAAACCAGCAGAGGGAAATGGGGAGCAACAACAAGCATGTATAATCCAACACGTCAATTTAGAACAAGACGCTTTCAAGCAAGAAGCATGTATCAAGAAGTACATTTTCTGCAAACACAATTCCAATATTGACAAGAAGGTGATCTCATGCAGTCAACTTGTGGAATACAATGGACAGGACAACCAGGAACAGGCAACTGAAGATGTTGTTTTCCAATTCAGAGATGTTGTCATACATCAAGGACCTTTGAGCAGTAACAACAACCCTGACTCCAAAGGAAGTTACTGGAATGTACTTGTTGATTGGGAGACTGGTGTTGATTGGGAGACTGGGGAGATGATCTTTGAGCCTCCAACACCCACCATAACCATTGTCTATGGCAAGAAACATGACCTACTGAATGAACTTGGATGGAAGCATTTCAAGCATTTTGTCAAGATCAGTGAATGCCTCATTCAAGCTGCTAAACAGCAGTCAAGAATCAAGCAACTGAGTCTTTTTGTCAAGTACAAGTTTGGTTACCCACACGTTCCACAGACACACAAAGAAGCAATTGTTTTAGACAAGCAACATGGCAAAAACAAGTGGCGAGACACTACCAATTTTGGACCCTCACAGATTCAATCACTCAAGACATTGAAGGATCATGATCAAGTTCAAGTCCATCTTGGGAAAATGTTAGATGCACAAGAAGAGTATCACAACAAGATTCAAGTCTATCGTGTGAAACATGATGATAGATGCAAGGCACTTCTTGTCACGTGTGAACATTTTACCAAAGAACCAGTTGAGGCAATCTGTCCATGTGCTATTTCCTTTTGCAACTTCCATACTACCATCTACCTTGGGCCTCTCAATGATAAGGATATATGGAGAGCATACATTGGAAATGCATGCAACCTGAAAGCTTTAGCTGGGGAGAAGACATTGATAGTTGCAAGACAAGAACTCAAGGAATTATGTCGCACCTTGGTTACCTACTACAAGACCTCAAATGGATTCGATTCTTCAGGAGAACGTCAACATGACTGTTTATTTGATGTCTTTCTTGATATGGATTTGTCACCAAGTAAAGCAATTCCCAATGTTTGGATGAAGAAAGCACCCGGGGAGAAGAGCTCTGAAGGTATCTGCAACAACTTTACACTCAAGAATGATGGATTTATTATCAACTGCCTCAGACGTTTTTATACACCAATCCAGAAGATGTTCTCGGCAAACATTGGAAATTCTCCACATGCTAGACGATGTTCAAGACCTTCTTCTTCTTCTGGAATGGAAACAATCACAAGAACGACAAAGGAAAATAACAATCCTCACTCAACGAATTGTGGGGAGTGGCAGAATTCTCACCAACAACTAGGTTGTGGTGGAATCTACAACTCATCGACTGATGCTAGTATTTTATGGCATCCGATGACATTTTCGTAAAAGTGAGAAAAGAATGACGGCATGCTCGCAGACCTTTTAATTTCGGCCAAGGCATGCTCGCAATGCACGCGTTATGAGCGACCGATCGGATATTAATTATGGCCCAACACGTGCGCGCCCATTATTCTCAAGCGCGCGCAATCAATATCCGAGTACGCACCTACACGACTTAGCCCAACGGCCTAAGTAACCGAAGCACGAATCACGATCACGCGAGACCATATCTCTATTCCCACAAATCAAAGAATGCAAACAGCAACGCGCCAAGGAAACTACCTATATCATGACAAAGCAAGAGCTGTTGGCATTGGTATATGATATACAAGTGCATATACTTCCAATACACAATATCCATGTCTACTCCAACCATACCAGTCCTGTCAGCGCCATGAATATATCAGTCATGCACCCTGACCAGACCTGCACACCCACACACACACCGTAGTCCTAAAGCTCACAATCATTAACATTACCATATCATCACGTCTTCAGTGTCCTGACTATCCCTACGATAGAACCCTTGGGTTTCCTTTGTTCTCTGACCCGTGGAGAACCTTGGTATCAGTTGGTAATCGATTGTGGCTCTTCTAGAGCGTGTATTGATGAATCTCTACAAGAGGCAGCTCTCTGAATGGGGGATGAATGGACTGCAAGCGTCATTCCCCCGTCTTATCCGATTGCGGTAAGAAGAACAAGGAGAGCGGAAGATGGTCATGTCTCTGATCGTCCTCCTTTACAATTTCCGTGCCACCAACGTTGGGTTCAACCAGATCTCCACAACCTTCTACCCTTCCCTCAATGCAACTCGAAAGAATGGATTTACATTGCAAGATTTGTAGTTACTAATAATTATTTGTTCGTACGATCTGATCTTAATTTTTTTAGGACTCCTTGCTTTCTTCATCCTTGGAGTCTTTAGTCTTGGGGAAACGGTCGGGCATCAGCAGCATCATGAAGTTCTGTTGTTGCATCATCATTTGATGTTGCATCTGGATCATCTGCTGCTGCATCTGGTCAGCTCGCAACCTGTTCGATGCCTTGTCGGCCTGCAACTCCTTGTACTGTCGCTGTTCGCGGTCTCGACGTTCCTGTTTGCGCTCACGACGCTCAGCTCTTTCGATCTCCTCGTTCTCCTGTCTCTTAGCTTGAGACACAAGCATATATTCAAGGATGTCGCTGTCATGTTTGCGGTCTTTTTTCTTGCGTTTCTTCGTTGACGAACGAAGAGCGGTTGTAGCCATACCGATTTCTTCCTTTGCCTTGGGGGTCTTTGCTTCCGCAGCAGGTTTCTTGTCGTCATCATCCTCTTCGTCTTCATCTTCATCTTCATCTGATGATGATGAAGATGACAAAGAAAAACCAATATCCTTGCTTCCTGACAGTTCACCTGCATCGCATTTCTGTTGAATGGCGATCATCAGGTGCTTGGCTTCCTTTACCTCATCCGGACAGTCCGGGTCACCTGTAGGGGTTCTTCGGTTGTGTAAAGCGGCGAATCGACGCTTCGGTGATTCCTTGTCACGGGACCTCCCCTTGTCACTGAAAACGTCGTTGTATTGTTGCGTCACCCAGTCCCAATCCTCCCCTCCACTGGGAAGCTTGTCACGGACGAGCTTCAAAAGATACATAGTTTCGTCGGTGATGAAATTTTTTCCGCGTGCTCGCCCAATACCGCCATTTCCTTTCCCGGCTTTCGTGGTTGGAGGTTTCGGTGGCTTGGATGAGGTATTGTTGTTCGGTTGGTCTTGTTTCTTTTTCACCAATGTTGTTTTTTTGTTTGTTTTCTCCTTGACCGCTTGTTCCTTTCTCTGCTTCTTCAGGCGAGGCGATTCACGCCGTTCGAAGGGAGTGACTGTATTGATACCAGTCGTTTTTTTCGAAACCTTCTTCTGTTGTTGGCGACTCTGTTCACCAGCCGTAGGTTTGTCGTCGTCGCCCAACTCTTCGATTGTGTTTTCTTCGTCCTCCATTTCATTGACTAGTTCCCAATCGTCTTCGTCCGAATGCTGTTCCTCTTCTTCGGGTTGGATGTGGTCGAGCCCTGGGAACGGCTGACTTGGACGCTGTGTTGGGACTTGCTACTCCATGACGGTCGGTTTGTGTTTCTCGAATGCCTTCGAAAGATCCTTCGTTGCGGAGGAGTTCGTCATGGTGGGATGTTGTTCGTGTTGGGGGGGGGGGTTCCATTGAAATTTCAAACGAGCATGGCAGTCGAACACACGGTTTCATAGGGGGGAGGACGCGTATATCGTATACGTGTATATATACATATATATTCTACGACTACGTTTGTGTTTACGAGAATTGTTCGTGAGACGGGGGGTTGGCTCGGACAAATTTTAGCGCTTTTCGATCTCAAACCTAAAATTTAATGGGTTATGAGGGCACCATTAAGTGCGTTTTTAGTTTAAGATTTTAGGTATAAGTATTGCAGTAGAGTCCCATTCTCAACGTTCGTGTGCGTCTGCGCGCTCACAAAACTCAAAACTGACTCACATCCCAACAAGAGCAAAAACCAAAAACAGAAACGGCAGCGAAAGATCGAGACGAAGGTTGAGATTGGACCTGTGAGGATTCAAAACTGCAAAAATCTCTTCCTACACGATGAAGTTAAGAGGTCTTGTTTACCTTGCTTTGCCTTTGGGTATCAATGGTTTCGTCGCCAGGACATGCATTTCTACGCGCTCGGTCTCTTCGACGATTGACGACCTGATCGATGCACCCTCCATTGCTCCTCTTAGAGAAGAACCGATTGCACCTTTTCAATCTGTCTTCCTCTCAAAACAAGCAAATAGCAAGGGATTACACCTGTCCTCCAAGAATCTCGCTGATGACTCCAACAGCACGGCCAAATATTGGGACGCAACCCGCATCAGTGCCGTCATTACGTATGTTGCCTTGTTGGCCTTCATATTTGTCTCACCAGGCGCGATTGGAGATCCTGCGGACAATGAACTGATAGCCAAAATTGTGGCCGACCCGTCAAATCCGGGAATCAACCCCTACTTCTACACGATTTTCAACTTGTTCACGACCATGCCAATTATCTTGGCTGCCGTCACCTGTCCACAAGCTTCCAGGGAAGGTCTTCCTCCCGCACCGTTTCTTTTGGCAAGTGCTGCAATTGGCTACTTTATCTACGGGCCGTATCTCATCTTTCGAAAGCAGCCTTTGGATACGGTTTCGCGTTCAGACTTGGGTTGGGTAACCCGCAATATTTTGGACAGCAGGGCTATGGGTGTATTCACGTTGGTGTTGACAATTTTGGCATTGCTAGCACCAGATGCTATCGGGGCCTACCAGGGTAAGCGTCGTGGTGAATGTCGTTCTTGGAATTGACGTGTCATGGCTAACATGCTTCTGTTTTCTTCATTGGGGGTGCCTGTGTGTCGTCATGGAAAAAATACTATGGATGCAGCGGATCCGGCGGGCACATGGCAAGAATTTGTGGCTCTCATGACATCGAGCAAGTTATGCGCTGTCAGTGCATTTGATCTTACAATCCTTTTCGGATTCATCATCAATTTGACAGCGAAAGATTATCAGCTTCGCAAGCCGGATGCAACCGCCGAAGAGGCTTTGAAGATTGCAGCTCTTACGGGACTCTGGCCTTATGTTGGCAGTGCAATCTACATGGTACTTAGACCCTCGCTTCCAGATGAAGCCTAGACATCAACAGATGATAACAGCATTCGTCTTGCTCTCCGAAAATTGAATGCCCAATCACATACCTATATTAGGCCGTTCCTTGATATTCTGCAAAAACAAAAGTTACGTCACAAAAAACCCGGAAATATGGCGTCAAATCCGGGTTCTACGCTGTTTCAGCTTTTGAGGCTGCAAAAGTTGGGTCCAACTTTTGCAGGCCGGCAAAAGCTGAACAGACATTAGGGATAGTGCTTTCTTCTTGCTAGTGTACATTGGGCCCTACAGAAACAAAAATGACGGTTTAGGATTTGAACGGCGCGCGTTCGACTCCAACGGTCCCCCTAACCTCAATGAAGAGGAAGACGGAACGTCCTCCTAATGTCTTACTTTGATAATTGTAGTATTCAAATCATCAAAGTGAATATGGGGACTATTGGGGGCCTTGGGGGAAAAAGTGCGGTCATAGGTTTTGGTTTTGTAAATGCCAAAGGACGGCGTGTCGCGCAATTGTCTACAAAAAGGTGATGTCATGTGTCGATTTTTGTTTTTGCAGAATATCAAGGAACGGCCTTAGGAGGAGGAGTAATACAATGACCGTCAAATTTGTCTGCTTCCGAGTTCGGTTATGACGTCACTCCTGTGGGCAGTAAAATCTTTTCGTGACTCGGAGCGATCTTTTCTCATCCTTTCGTTCGTCGCCATGGGAATGGGAATGCGTGTCAAAGCAAACGGCCAGGTATGGCGGAGCGCTTTCTTGTCGTTCCTTTTGACGGTGAACTTCCTTGCGATTTCGAACACTTATGGCTGGAGTCCTCCAGAACTCTTCGCACACCGTAGAAGGAGGTTCCTCGGAACAAAGTACAAGAATGGGTACAACTCAGTGGCTGTCATGGCGCCCTTGCGCACGACCAGCCAAGGTTCTCAGGAATGGGGAAATGAGACTGGGCCTGAGAAAAGTCAAATGACAAACTACGTTTTGGAATTTTTAAGGAAGAATGCTGGAGAAGATGACGGAGATGGAGAAGCAAGCAATGAATCACGGCATAACACTCATTTGGTGGCCATCCCAATGGAGAACTGCCATCAACTAATGTTGGAATTAGAGAGTATTCAGCGTGCAATTTTGTACCATTGTCCTCTCCTGGTACATTCATGTATTCCACAGGCGACAACCAGACTACCACTGTTGTACGTCGCTGCCTCAGACAAAAGTTCCGCGACTACAAGTAAACTGTTTGCGATTGTGAATGAGGAAGTGACGAGAGCCCTCAACCCTAATTCCGGCGCAGATATCGATACTGGGCCCGAGGAGCCTCTGGTTCTTCGCTTCGAATCTCTTGATATAGAGGGAAACAGGAACAATGCGTTACATGCCGTTGCCAAAACAGAGAGTAGTACGAGACTTTTGGATTTAATCAAAGGAATTCAACAACGCATTCACGAGGAAACTGGATGGAAAACCGAGCTACCCCCTGATCCCAACTCTGATGCATTTCGTCCGAGAGTCCCGTTCATGCGTCTACCGCGAAACTGGGACGAGATACTTGCCGAGGAACATGGTGAGAAGTTCGAGGAAGGGGTTCTAATAGCGGACGAAGGAGGTAATGGAATATCTCCAATTCTTTGGTTTAAATGGGAACAAGACGACTTTGGAGATGCAAGAATGAGAGAGATTGCTGTTTATCAAGTACGCGATAACTATGAAGGTATGTACAATGAGCAAGCATTCTACCTTCCATCGCAGTCAGCAGAACTACCAATGGGCGGTGAAAACATGACCAAGCAAGAGATGGAATTTCAAAATTACCAAAATCAGCGAATGGCGGAGGCCGAACAGTTTTTACAAAGCGATGGTAATGAAATAAAACCAAACGACCAGGATCAAGATGATATTGTTTCCCAAATGACAAGAAATCGTTTGGAGGCTCTCTCCCCCACCCCTGATCGGAACAACGTTGAAGACAAAGCGAATCTCCAAGAAAATGATTCCATTCCAGTGGAAAGTTCAGAGCCAAAAGAGATTATTGATGATTGGACTAGGGCACGAATGGATGATGTCATTGCTTCCCGGGCTGTAGTCAAGAGCCAGAACGAGTTAGCCCGGAAAATCAAGAAACCACCAATCGAAGAGAACGAGATATTTGCAAGGTATAAGAATGGGACACTTTTACCAAAGGCAGAGGAAGAAACAGTCGAAGAAATATTGCCTTCTTTTCCCAGTCGAGAATACTGCTTTGGTTTCTGGAGAGTTCTTGCCTCTCCAACTGGGTTTGATGTAGAAGAAGGCGATTCGTCTCATTCAGATAATTTGATTCTGCGTGTGGAAGGTACAACTGCGGGAGGTCCTATCTTGGACCAAGAAACACGACAAAAGGCGTCCGGTGGAACATGGAGACTCATGGAAGCTGGTGGAGAAGAGGATCCACGTCTCCTAATACGCCTCGTGATACCACCCAAAAAGGAAAGAGTCTTGGTTATGGAAGGCGGACTACAAAGGACATCCCTATCTTCACAGGACTTCTCGTTCGCTGGATCATCCTTTCGTATTCCCCAAGTTGAAAAACGAAAAGAGTTGGCTAGTAGTAGTGCTCTTTTGGAGGACCTTGTCCATTGCACTGGTAATGTGTGGATTGAGGATGCCATCACCAAAGCCAACAAGCAGGATATTGGTACTTTCTCACTTGTCAAAATAAACACACCGCGAAACCCGGATTCCTACACCATAACTGTCCCACGTCCAGTTCGCAATCAGGATTGATTCGACGGTAATATACATCATGAGACGAGAGCAATCCACGTTATCGATGTTTTGAAACGTATGGTTCACCAACACAGTCACCCGTTTGTGCTGGCTGGGAGCAAGTCTCTGCTCCGTCAACATTAGATCTTTGTCTCATGGCAATGATATCTAATGAGAAATGATGCTGATGCTTTATAGAATTCGTTCCTATTCGCAATAGTTCAAACGGCACATGTACAAAGATTCTCTCTTCAATTACGTGAGCATGTCGTCAACACCGGGGAAGTAGTCGGCAATGAACGGTGGAAGTTCAGCTTCCAATCCATTCAAGCTTTTTCCCAGCATATAAAGGTGAACAACCGCCCTTTCCACTTCCTTCGGTCCCGCGCACCATAACTCAACTCGCTGGGAACTCAAAAGAGCACTCTCACCTTTCCTCCATTCATCGTCAGGGCCAGACTTGAAGGTGTCCATTTGCTGCTGAATCTGTTCCTTCAAGGCAAAATATTCTTCCAGGTCCTTTTGCTTTTGAACATCATTCTTCCACTCTGGTTGATCTTCATCTAAATGGGGATATTCTGGATCAAAACCAGGAGACCGAAAGCGTGCAACCGTGTACTTGTCCCAGTCGGTTGCAAGATAGGCCTTGGCTGCCTCCACACGGGCCTCCGATATGGTCCCATTCAAATCACGAAACCTCCCTGTGTGAATCATGAAGCGCAGGACATCTTGGATGGTCCAGTCCAAACTGGCCACAACTGCGGGTGCCGCGTTCTCCGTAGTACGCATCTGAAACGGCATTTTGGGGTTCAACATTGTAATTAGTTCGTAGTTTTGGCTGTACCATTTCCTGTGAAGACGGTTTAATGCCAAATATATTTAGAAAAGGAATTGGAGAGAGAAACAAAGTCTTCCGATCCTAACATCTCCTCCGATCCAAACATCTCCTCCGATCCAAACATCTCCTCCGATCCAAACATCACAGCATGCGATATCACTTACATCACCCCACGGGAAGAGGGGGATTCAGGGCATCCGAAGAATCGCAAATATGCAAGATGTCGTGATAGATTAGCTTTCCAGGACATGTTGAATACAAAAGACTGGATTCAATGAGGCAAACAAACGATATTCTCTTCTTGAAGAGCAACGATCCGACAACGGTCTTCGCACCACACAACGAGAGCGTTTGACTGAGGCTGATCGAGATAGATGTAGACTTGACGTTTTTGGTTTTTGGCTTTTTCCCATTTCTCTTTTCGTAAAAAAGGATGAAACTTCTGAAATTCACCGCCCCCAATTTACATGACAGCCTACCCCCCTTTGTGTTGCTGTCAGCAGCTTTTATTTTTCCCATTTTCTTTTCCTTGAGGCGACGACGTTGTTGTTGTCTTCAAAGAAATCGGTAACTTCGAGAGCCATTCATCCTCTTCGTCTCGTGGCAGATAAGTTTTTGATCGTCACCTGTGGGTCCGCTTCTTCTTGAAGCCATTGAATGATAAAGTCTGCAGCAGCAACAATTCACTGAGTTGAAGAACACCGTCTGTGAATGTGGAGTCGTCGTACTTAACAAGAAACGAAATGGTGGCTCTCCAGAGACGCCTCACAGAGAAGTTCCCTACAATCCATGTCCTTTTATTTATTGAGCTGCTTGCGCTGCACATGCCGCTATGTAAAGGATACGTTCATCCAATCCTGCCATGGAGTCCGCAACACCGACCTCCGACTCTTCGCACAGGGGCCCCTCTGTCTGTAGTCACTGATGAGAAAAACATTCATGTGAACGGCGACCTCAATGGTTTCTATGTGAATGGTGCATCCCATTCTCTTGACGAAAAGGCGCCTGTAGTCTCAGACGAAACGGAACAAGAAAGTGAATTCGACAAGACAGTCATATCAAATGATTCTCCACCGGAAGTTGCACACTGGACGGAGATTATGAGTGACGGTTTTGCCATGGACGCTTCTAACTCAACAGCTTTTCTGGACGCTGTGCTGAATGATTATGACTTGAAACAAATCGAGAACTACTGGGATAAACTCATGCCTGTTGTCAGCTATTTGGGAACGGACTCAGCGGGCAAGGTATACCAAGCGTTGTGTGTTGCATACCGGGCACACCAAGGTCAAATGCGAAAATCAGGGGAACCATTCATCATTCACCCCGTCGAAGTGGCCCTCCTCCTCTCTGGCTTAAAAATGGATGGAGACACTGTTATCGCCGGTCTTCTTCACGATACTGTGGAAGATACAGAGTTGACTTTTTCTCAAGTGGAAGCTCTCTTTGGAAAGACCGTTCGGACCATTGTCGAAGGGGAGACAAAAGTCTCCAAGTTACCAAAATTGGCGTTTACGGATTCCCATGACGAACAAGCTGAGAATCTAAGGCAAATGTTCATTGCAATGACAGAGGACTACCGCATCATCATTGTTAAGTTGGCGGATCGGCTTCACAATATGAGAACTTTGCAATATATGAAACCACAAAAGCAAATCAAAATATCAAGAGAAACCCTAGATATCTTTGCGCCCTTGGCTCATCGTATGGGAATATGGCAATTTAAGTCAGAGCTTGAGGATACCGCATTCATGTACCTCTATCCCCAGGAATACAAGCGACTGAGCCGTCGGTTGCACCAACACCAAAACAAATACAAGGAAACTCTGGAGGTGTCGCAACGAATCCTTAAAGATCAATTGTTGCGCGATCAGACTCTTGCTCAACAAGCCTCAAAAGTGGAGGTGTTTGGAAGAACCAAGGAGATTTATTCTCTTTGGCATAAAATGGAAACAAAAGGGGAGCACAATCTCGATCACATTGTCGATGTCGTAGCTTTGCGAGTCGTTATTACACCCTTTGTTCCGTCTTCGGCATCTAATAGAACTGATGACCAGATCAACATGGACCGTGGTGTATGGGTGAGTTGGACAATCACTAATTACCGAAAACTCCGCCCTCCAGATTCCGGACTAACATATTGTTCCTGTCAGCTTTGTTACCATGTTCTTGGTCTAGTTCAGCATCTTCCAGGTTTCCAGCCCGTCCCAACGCGTGTGAAGGACTATATAAGCTTTCCCAAACCTAATGGATATCAGAGTCTCCATACGGCATTGATTCTTAATGGCCAGACAATCGAAGTGCAGATCAGAACAAATTCAATGCATCAAGTTGCAGAGTATGGTATGGCTAGCCACTGGGCTTATAAGGACCAGAAACGGTGGCGAGAGGGCAAAGAGGAACTTTATAATACACCTTGGCTCTTGTCGATTAAAGAGTGGCAAAACGACATGATAAGCTCTCGTGATTTTGTCGATAGTGTCAGAAGAGAGCTGCTTGGAAAACGCGTCTTTGTATTTTTGAGGAATGGGAAGATTCTCAATCTTGCCCGAGGGGCAACAGTCATCGATGCAGCATTTCAAATTCACACGGAAATCGGTCTCAACATGCACGGTGTTGAAATAAATGGAAAACCAGTTCCATTCTCGTACGAGCTCCAAAATGGAGACGTTGTGTACATTTTGACGGGGGAAGGAAAGCCTGCAACTGACTGGACGAGATTCGCAAAGAGCAGATCCACTAGATCAAAACTTCGATCGTACTTTCGAGCCCGACAAAAAGAAAGTCTCCGGGAGGCTGGGAAGATTATCCTTATGGATTACCTTTGGATCCATGCACCTCTTATCGAGAAAGCCTCGTACCTTCCTTTCGATTTTCAAGTTCCCTCTAGGGTCGAAGACCTGGCAAGTTTCTTGCCCGGAAAAACTCAGTACTCGGAAGTTGACGACGTCCTCATTGCCCTTGGCAAGAATCACGACCGAGCATTTCTCCATACTGTCGTGTCTCAAATGTTTCAAGTTCCAAAGAAGCTCTTCATCTCTGCAGAGCACAAGCGTCAAGCTCACGTCCCAAGCAGTATAGTTGCAGCTGTGTACGAGAAACGCAAACGAGCAAATGATGCCGCTCAAGCAGCTGCCTCAGCCCAGAACAGTGGATCGGATGATACGACATCCGATCGGTCGCTCAAGCAATCTCTCACTCCATCGTGGGGCAGCCCCATACCATTGGGATCTATGTATTCGGTTGAATCGAGACTTGCAGGTCTAGATATTGGCTTTGAGTATGCAGACCCGGAGCACATATGCGAAGATTGCTTGCCCATATTCGGGGATGAAATTGTAGGTACAAGACCACCGAACAGTGACTCCTTGACTACAGTTCACAGAGTTGGTTGCCCTCACGCCCAGAGAGCCATTAACCATGCGACGGCGACGCAAAGTATCAAATCCCTGGAGTCATCAATTAAAGAAAATTTAATTGGACCGCCACCGCGGAAACCTACCGACACCAACTATCGAATCGACAGCGTTTCGCTTCGTAATACTCAAGTTCATATCTGGAGCAAACGAGCTGCCACTGCTGCGAAGTATGTATTGAACACTCTTGATGTACCCGTGCGCTTGCACTGGTCAAACTTGGACGAAAGCAACGCAATGTTCATGTCCGAGATTGTGTTACACGCTGAAGACCGAAAGCTACTTTTAGCAGATTGTTCGGAGGTCGTTTCAGAGATGGTGGAGATCATCAAGACGGGTAGTCAAACAAATGAAGAACATGCAACCCTTGTTTTTTTGGTGCGAGTTCCGTCGCTTGAAGACCTGCAAAGATTGATGGATCGACTGGGGCAGATTCGAAGCGTTCTGAGCGTTGAACGGAGGTTTGGCTCCGAGCTCGCATGAAAGATCTCGGCATAGTCCTGATGAAGCCACAATCTCCGTTTTGAGCAGAGGACTGATGAGCCGGACCATGGAGCCAGCCTATCTCTACCAATTTTGCGAAATGGTCCAATTTGACTTTCGTTATGATGGGCAACCTAGAATCGGCACGCGTCACGCACTACGCAATGACTTCTCTTGACATGAACGGTTTTTCTCAAACGCTCGAAATCGGCTTTGAACTTATAATCACCCTTTAGACAGCATCTATGCTACCATTTGGTGGTTGACTCATTATTGACAAAAGATATTGGCGAACTACTGCCTGTATCGTCACCCCCGAACTGTGAATAGCTTCAGTGCTTGCACCTACAAAGAACGTGTAATTCTCGATTGCGCCACGTTGAAGCACTTGTGGGCACGGGTTCAATATGACAGCATCGATAGGGATCTCATCACGAGGCTTCCGCTTAGTCTCCGATGAAAAAGCTTGTTCACCATTCATCCGATGAGAGGGAGGACAAGTCAAAGAGATTTCATTCTTCTCTTTTGCGTTTCTTGGTAGGATCATCTTTTGGTGGCTTGTCCAAGTCGACAAGTTCTTTCAAAACCTTTTCCCTCTGGATCGCCAATCCTTCTTCTACTCTGACCTGATACAGCATGTTGATACGAGTCGGATCTTTGTACGCTTGAATGAAATCTGCAGCTGGGGCTAGCTTGCTATGAATCTGTCGAATGCAATTTTGAACGTCCGACGACAATTTCTGGATTTCCGAGGGATCAATAGCATCTGCAGTCGTTTGACGCGCAAAACATTCAACAGTCTGTTGCGCATATCCTAACATATCCATTACAAGAACTTCAGCATCTTCAAGGTCTCTCCAGAGCCCGTCACGTTGCTGACATTTGGATGTCCACTCCTTGATCTTTTCGATCGATTCCGATTGCCGAGACAATGTGGCAGACTCTGAAGGCACTACTGCCGAAGAAGCTCGAGAGGCCATGGCCGAAAATTTATCACCGCGCTTCGCAGTACTGGCCTTTTTCTGAAGAGCGGCGAACTTCCCTCCACCTCCTCCCACATTGGGTTTTGGACTAGGTTCGGAATCAGATGGTGCCACCACGGCGTTGGGCGTTCCTTCAGATGTTGACGACGGCCGAGCAGCTACAGCTGGCTCGGAAGACGATGATGGGCGTGCACCTTGTGCTGCTGCTAATGCGGCAAATTTGTCTCTTTTCGGAGCTGACATCGTCCCAAAGGCAACCACTTCAATCGACGTTGGAGACAATATTATCAACACAGAATAGACTGGACTTGTAGCTAGACGCTAGACTACCTAAGAGATCTCGCGAAAGGTAGCTTTATGGAATTCGGGACTGGGAGGCGGCTCCCGTTTACTTCAGTCAGCGACATGTCCGTTGTCCGTTGTGCAGATCGCGCGTTTCGGTTGGAAGTCGCGAGTCGTGAACGGAAGGTAGACCCATCAATGGCGGTGCGTGCGCCGGCATATTTGCCATTAAAAATAAAAAGAACAAGTATAAAATGAAAAACGCGGGGCGACATCCTCTTTTCGCCTTCATCACCTACTATTCGTAGTCTTCAAGATTGTTTGGATCTTCTGCAAAGGCTGGCAGGCTGATGCAAGCCGACCAAGAACAGGACACAGTGCATACACACGAACGGAAAGGTACACAAATAGCTCATTACTCATTACACCATTTGGACTTCGAAAATAATTATGTTGCATAGGGTGTAAATTGCTTTCGATAAGATCGTTTCTAGCGTGTATCCCTCCCTGAACCACCGATCATTAACATTAACACTCTCTCCATCTTTTATCCTCCTACCATGGCGAGGCTCGCGTCGTTCGAAGAAGCAACAACGAGAAACCACCCCGATATGCTGGCCACTCATGCTCCTACTGTTTATGAATCTCATGAAAAGAAGACGGGTAGATTGAATGATGCAGAATCCAATAGACTGGAATTGATGACGATGGCGGATTTTGCTCAGAAAAACTCTTCGAGTGTCAGTGATACCAATCCAAGACGATTTTCTCGCAAAAGGTCTCGGAACACCAAGAAAGAAGCTTTCTCAATTGCACCGGATCCACACCTTACGCTGAGTGAATGCACAGACCATCGTTCTGAGTACGACCCATCAAGCCCAGATAGAAGTTTTTGGGTCTGGAAATTCGGTCCCGACCACGCTGATGGCCCTGATACGTCTCACCTGCCATGGCTCATTGCGGCCTTGATGCTCACAAACGCTTTGGGGGTAATGGCTGGACTCGACGCAAAACATGCGTGCTTGACGCATGAAACAAATGCATTGCTTGCACTTCGACAAAGTGACGACGATGGAGGAGGAAATGATGCAGAAGAATATATCGACTACGAAGACTTGGGTGCTTACGAAGATGCTTACGACGAAGCATTCTTGCAGGAGGCAAAAAATGGATGTATACGGCTCTTTCGAAGGGTGCTCTTGCCGGCCATGCTTGCAACTCAAATAACAGGTTTCGTAGGCTTGATTTTGTTAAGGTATCTTTCGCGAACCTCAGGCGAAACACCGGGCCCACCCGAAGCCCTCAAATTATGCATTGGTTTGCTTGTCACTGCAACTGTCATCTTGTGCTCCCAAGTCTACAATGTTACGTTTGTGATGCTCTCACCACGTCATACACTCAACAGCAGCGAAAATCCTTTTCATACACTTGGTGCTGTTGATATGCTGGGGCATGTTTCGGATAATGCCAATCTCTACTATCTTACTTGGCTATCCGTGGGTATCGCTATGGCGTTGTTCTACCAGACAATAACTGCAACAATGAGAGCCCATCAAGCAGCTGAAGTTTTCAAACGGAACTCTTCCCTTTTGCCTACAACCTCGTGGTATATACTGAGCTCTGATGAGGATCATGAATCCAGACATGCATGGTACCAATCAGTCTACAAGCTGAGGATAAGAACCGGAGTTTGGATGGCAGCATTTCTGACGAGCCTTGTAATCACAGCGTCGGCGCAGTACATATGGAAAGAAGTGCTCTGGCCCCACTTTTCGGCCGAAACAGACGATGCTGCTGCTGTCGACGAGAATGACTCTGGCGTCGAAAAGGATTCCATGGAAAGCCTTCGAGGGTTGCGCTTCTCAGTGTGCCAGACAATATTTGTCAACTCAGAAGAAGCTATATCGGTTGCAATGTGTCGCCGAACCGCAATTGCCTGGCTTGCAGGTGTTTTAGCCATGATACTGTGCACTGTGGCTATTGGAACTCACTGGATTGCTCGTCTAGTCCACACATCAGCGACACGAGCAGATTCGTCCACCGGCATTTTCCGAAATCTTCTCAAACGTCACCGCCTTCCACTTGGAACGGAGTTGGTGCTTAGCATCATTGTGTCTCTCCTTCTTGGGTACAACGCAGTGTTTGCGACGGGTTTGCATGGCCCAGCTACGAACGTTGGGAATTTATACTATGCAAGTTGGCTTGCCTTCTTGTTGCTGATTCGAATTTGCCTTGGGTGTGTTGAAGAGTGGTGTCAAGTAGAGAGTGGGAAAGACAAGCTTCCTGTTCCTGGTGGGCCAGGCAAAGGACAAGTTCAACAGCCAGAGAACACTTATGAAGCGCCCGCACTAGGTCGCGACGATATCGCAATTGAAGACAAAAACGACCCCGGCGATGTAACAATTTCGGTTACATCCAAACAGGGAAGCAGCGAGTCTACAGAAGCATCGTCCCAAAGTCGATTGATGGACGAGACTGAAAAAGATCGCGTGAACCGACTTCGCTCTCATTTCTGTTTGGCAATTTTCAGTACTGTATGTGCTGCATCGGCCCAAGATGCAGCTGAGAATGAAGAAGAACCCCTCAACAAAGTCCAAAAATACATACTTCTTGCGCCAAAAATTGTCGCCGTCATCTCTCTTGTCATGTTCATTCTTTGCCTTTCCCGTCGATGTTATCTGGTGGCAAGCCATTTCTGTGTGGGAGGAATCCTTGCAGTGGTGTCATTTGGACTGTGGTTGGCCGATCTGGTTTTGACAATGCATTCAGAAGAATCATGGGCTGTCAATCGGATTGGAGAGATCAAGATGGCCAATTTATACTACTTTTCCTGGGCAAGTATCCTTACTGCAGGGCTTCATCTCATGACATTCGTGAAAGCTTTGATTCCAATGTCGAAGAACGATACGATGGCGATTGTATGGCTAGGTATATGCAAAGTATGCTTTGTCATATTTGGTGCCGCAATGCATATTTGGTTGAACATTTCAGACAAATGCGATATTGCGGAGCTTATGGGAGCTGTAACGTTCTGCTCTCGGACAGTATTGGCAATCATCGTGTCTCTGACAGGGATGCTTGTGGGTAGTTTTGTCATCATCATCCGGTTTTTTCAAACAGTGAACAAATCGTATCGATGCGATCGAATTCAAGCTCATATTGAGATAATTCTTTCAAGCTTTTTACTGTTGCTTTTCGCAGCCGCTGTTGCACTCATTACTGGTATTGGTGGGCCGGGTCAATCGGTTGGGGATCTCTATTACTCTACCTGGCTGTCGTTCGCTGTTGCTCTGGGGATATTTGTGCACTGCTATGATCAAATCACACAAGCGGATGACGATGAGTCAAGGCATTCGAACATTGTAGAGAGAGCGCTTTCGGGTGAAGATCCTCAAAGCGTGTTGGTCTAACCTATAGAAAATCATGATAGGAGTATACAATTGCCGTACCTTCGAAGCTTTTGGTTTCGGCTAGCAAATCTACATCTTACGTTTTTGTGAGAAAGAGGTGCGAGTTGGGGCCGTGCACTGTGCACGTGCACTGTTGCCGATCCTGCGATCACACAATTATGGATACACCGCTGACTTCAGTCAGTGTGCCGGGGCGCTCGGTCGACCATCCCACAATTTTTCAGGCTCCAATCAGCCATCGAGATTGAGATTGAGCGTTGGCGAAGAAGACGACGGACGTTGAAAGTTGAAATCCATATCCAGAAACTCGACGATGTCTTCCATGTACTATAAAGCCAGGGAAGATGGCCCAGTTGTAGTCCATGGGCAAGATGTTCGCACCGATGGAGCCTTCAGCCAAGCATTATCCCCGGCGCAGACGCACAACATGCAGTCACCTCCATTGTCTGCGTCTCAATATCAGGCAGAAGAGCCTCCCCCGAGAGGCTGTCGAGATGCGATATTTGGGATTGCATTCTACGCTCATTTGGGTGTGATTGCATGGGCGGCCGCAACGTACACTCCAACCATGGCTCGAGACGTAGGGGAGGGCGTTGTGAACCACATGGATCAATGGGGTGGTCGACGTCGATTGAATGAAGAAGCCGACAACGACGGATTTAACATCAATTTTGACGCGGTTCATCTGACGATGATCACTGTGATCTCAGCCTTCCTGGCTTTTGTTTTGTCATCGTTTGCTCTCGGTTTGATGATTTCTTGCGCCCAACCACTCATTAAGATGGCTCTTATATTCAATATCGTGCTTTCTGGAGTACTCATGGCCGTCTTCTTCGCCTCGGGTGCGATGCCGTTGGGAGTTTTCTTCTTGATCCTTTTTCTCATTGCATCATATTATGCATACAAAGTCTGGGCACGGGTGCCATATGCTGCTGCAAACCTGGTAACGGCAGTCACAGCAGTCCGTGCGAATATGGGGCTTGCCGTATATGCTTATTGGTCTGTGATCGTTCTTTTTCTTTGGAGTATTGTGTGGGCCTTATCCAGTTCTTCCACCATTTTCGTTACTGCTGGCTGCAACGCGGAGGGGGAATGTGAGAACTCAGTCAGTGGCATTCTAATATTCTTGTTCTTTCTATCGTATTATTGGACCACACAAGTAATTGCGAACGTCGTTCACGTTACAACGGCAGGAACTGTGGGAACATGGTGGTTCCATCCCACAGAGGCAAGGGGCTGTTGCTCGAAAGGTTAGTAGGTCCTTCTGCTAACTGCTTTTTACAGCAATGAGGTCTCAACTTGGCTCTGTATTGTTCGCGTTTCGTAGCGGTACGGGAATCCTACGGTCGAAGTTTGACCACGTCTTTTGGCTCAATCTGTCTCGGAAGTTTGCTTGTCGCAATCGTACAATCAATTAAGGAAATGGTCTATCAACTGAGAGACGCCGATGATTCAATTCTTTCATGTATCGCGGTTTGTATTCTAAGTTGCATCGGTAAGCACACTTCGCATCACCCGATAATGTATACTGTTTATATTTTGGTTCCTTATCATTGTTTTCTTTTACAGAGAGTCTGGTAAGCGTTTGCCAGAAACTGGAAGTTGACTCGTGTTGTCGGAATGCTTTGTCCTTACTTACCTTCAATTTTCGTGTCTACCTAGATCGAATACTTCAACAAATGGGCGGTAAGCAATCTCATCCCAAACTACCCATATCACGATGGTACTTGCATCTCACCGCACTTTCTCCTACGTTTCTTTTCAGTTTGTTTATGTCGGTTTGTACGGATATAGTTTCATGGAAGCGGGCTCAAATGTCATGGGACTTTTCCGGACACGTGGCTGGACGACCATTATTGCCGATGTCATGATTGATACTGTTCTTTTTATGCTTAGCCTTGGAGTTGCTTGCTTGATTGGTATACTCTCGTTGGTGATTGGTGCATCAATGCAAGTGAATGACGAAGCGACACTGTTATCGGCGTTTCTCCTTGGGCTACTCATAGGATATGGTATATGTGCCACCTTGTTCTCGTTGGTCAGTAGCGGGGTGAACACTGTGATAGTCTGTTTCGCGGAAGCGCCCAATGAATTCCAGATGAACCACCCAGAACTTTCAGAGAGAATGCGAGCGTCGTGGCGTCAAGCATGGCCGAACGACTTCAGGTACTAAGGGCACGTCTTGTTTTAATATTGATTTCATATGACGTCGTTGGTACTGTTTTAATCTATCTTAAAAGTGGTTCTCGAACTCCCCTCTACACGATGAAGGACATGACTGCGGGTAGACTCCCACTCCTAGGAGTAGGTAGTCCGACTCCTATTCCAGTGGATGCTCCTTGGAGTAGTTAGCAAGGGTAGCTTCGTGGATTCTTCTCGCAGTCCAATCAGTGATCCAAGATGGATGCACACCACGAAATTTTTTGTCTCCGGAGAACACAAAACTCTAGAAAAAAACATCACAACATGTCGTCCTCAGACGAAACTAAGCAAGAATCACTCGCAAGTAGGGGACTCGTTCTCGACGAGAAAGAAGACCAGCTGCGACATGATATCCTTCAGCAGAAACCACTGGATGCGGACAGCACAGTTTCAGCGAAGCCCCATATCCCCTCTGTTTCGGCATCGGCGGTTCTCGGAGAAGGCTCATCCATGCCAGCAGATGCAATGCAGTGCAAGGGATTCAAATTTGACGACGAAAACTCTTCTACCATTCTCGATTCCATGATGGAAAGCTTCATGACGACAGGTTTCCAAGCAACAAATCTCGCTCTGGCAGTGGCGCAAATTCGGGAAATGAGATCTTGGCGAATGTCAGACGTGCCATGGAAGGAAGGAGACGACGAGGCTCTGAAAACACCCAGTGTTCGACAGAGAATCCGTGCAAGAATATTCTTAGGATACACAAGTAATCAGATATCTTGCGGCCAGCGTGAAGTGTTGCGGTTCTTGGTTAAGAACAAAATGGTCGATGTTATCATAACAACAGCAGGCGGCATTGAGGAGGACATCATAAAATGCTTTCAACCCACATACATGGGAGACTTTAAGTACTCTGGGAAGGACCTTAGGAAGAAAGGGATTAATCGTATTGGGAATCTATTGGTTCCAAATAAGAACTATTGTGAATTTGAGGACTGGTTTTCCCCTCTGATTTCCAAGATGCACGATGAACAAGATGCCGCGGGTCTCAAATGGGCAAAGCAAATTGCTGCAATGGACTTGTCGTCCGATTTGGATGATTCGGTTCCGGCACGGTTTGTGTGGACACCATCGAAGGTCATCCATAGAATGGGAAAGGAGATAAACCATGAAGACAGTGTCCTGTATTGGGCTGCTGTCAACGATATTCCTGTGTTTTGTCCGGCTTTGACAGATGGAAGTGTTGGTGATATGCTTTTCTTTCACAGTTACAAACGGCCCGGTTTTGTGCTCGACATTAACGAAGACATTCGTCGGATCAACGACTTGGCTGTGCGCAGTCACTGCACAGGGCAAATCATTCTTGGTGGTGGCCTAGTCAAGCACCACACATGCAATGCGAACCTGATGCGGAACGGCGCCGATTATTCAGTCTTTGTCAACACAGGGCAAGAATTCGACGGCAGCGACAGTGGTGCATCACCAGACGAAGCAATCTCGTGGGGCAAGATTCGCATAACTGCTAAACCCGTGAAGGTGACATGTGATGCTACGATTGCGTTTCCTCTCATCGTCAGTCAGACCTTCGCCAAGAATGTAGAGGAATGGAAAGAGGCCACAAGCGATACTGTTTGCTGGGTTGAAGACATCAATGAATAGCTCTTAAAATAGATGTTAAAAGCCCACCTTCGATTCCATAGATATTCTTTTAAAAAAAGATGTGATGCCAGGAGTCTCTCTATGATGTTGAGGGTCCGCAATCCGTTATCAACTTCGTAAACTCAGCCCTCCTTCTGGGCTCAACCGGTAACAGATGAAGCCAAGTTTTAAACACCGTCCCCGTCAGCAATCACGGTAACCTCCAGGGACAGTTCTTTCTGCTGCAGGCATGCTGGAACTGGACCGACCGAATTCGAGGACACATCCAGTGTTATTAGCTTGTTGAGGCAACAGAGTTCTTTTGGTATTTGTCCCTTGAGTCCATTATCACCTGCAGAAGAGTAACAGTGAATGTTAGGAAACGTATCAACAAAACGTCTGATGCATACCAAGACGCACACACGTACGGAGATAGAGCCCAGTGACAGCCGCTCTGCCGTCCACCCGGGTGTCGCAGACAATGGTACCCGATCCCCATAAACACACATCTGTATCATGGAACCACAAATACCCGTCACCCCACAGCTCTCCATCGGCTGAGAGATAGAGGACCATAAGGGCCCATCGTTCCAGAAGTTCCTCTGTCCCCATAGTCGAGTTGTTTCCCCATTCGACTACCAACTGATTGAATACTTGGTGTTGGATCGATTCCGTCTGAAGAACTTCGCGCATGTCGTTGTCTGCACAGGTTGCTAACTCTTCGTATACACTTTGTTGATCCTTTTCACTAATTTGTATCGGAAAAGTAGGTGACGGTGTCGGATATCGGGAAGGGCTTGGAGAGGGTGCCAAGGATGGAGAAAGCGTAGGGCTTGACGTGAAAGATGATTGACCAACCAGGCCATCAGAAACAGAACTCCTTGTGGTTGATGTTCTTTTCCGAAGAAGCGGAATAGACGCAATCGTGGCAATGCTTGCCAGCAAAAGCGAAATGAGAGCTGCGTACAGAAAAGTGTTTCGAGAACATCCTTTCCGTTTGGTGGGCATCGTATTTTCCAGTGTACTGGGATAGGTAGCTTCGCTTGCACTATTCGACATTTCCTCGGCATCAAGACTAGGTGCAGTAGGAGGAATCCACCTACTTCCTTTGGCTGCGTTCACCAAGCTATTGTCAAACGATGATCCATTGCCACCACCCCAATCATCTTCATCAAATTCCCAATCGGACAGTGCAGATGCCCCTGCGGAGGATCGCAAGCTGAACGGTGGGTCAATCTTGACGGACACGGGCGTAGAAGTAGTAGATACGGTTCCAGCCCTGGATGTGATTTCGGATTGGAGATCTTCCCTCGAGTTTTCTGCAATGGAGTATAAGGACGCCTCTTCGACGTAAAATTGCGTCCTATACAGCGGAGTTTGCTGGGAGAGGGATGGCGGGAGATTCATCAGCGATGGTTCCTCCCTTCTCCCGCTTCCTGATAGACTGCTTGTGGAATGAGAGGGATTGTTTACCATGGTTCTATCTAGGAGTGGTAGGAGTTGGAAGTCGGGCTCATACAAGATGGAAATGGCTCAATGCTTACCAAGAAGCCACAGTTGATCCTGTTGTACCTCTCCTTGCCAGGTTTGCTGCCAACCGCCCGCACCAATAGCGGGAAAACGACTCGGCGCGCGTTCATATGGCCATACTCTGGCGACCACGACCCACACACACATCCGAATCCTTCGCGTATCGGAATCAGATTCTCCATATCAGGTTCCCGATATGCAGTAAATCTCTCGCCATCAAAAGCTTCCGTAGATCTCCGTATTAGATCCTACACGCCTATATTTTCTCACTGTTGAATACTAATATGTGCTTATTCGTCATGAATCCAGTCTTGAGAAGTCCAAAATTTTCGGGGCTGGCGTACTCCCAATATAAGTACATAAAATACTTAAATACGTATTTTCGGGGTTATTCGAACTGGCCCCCTAATTACGTGGAAACCCTCCGACGAGCATGTACAACCAAGAAGGTTCAAGGATTCTACAACAACGATAGATCCAAAACAAACGATATGGCGACCGCTGCAGCTTCAGGACACGGCGACAATGACCAAAATCTTCGTCTCTCGTCTCTCTGTTGTGGTGGGATTGTGCTGCTATAGGAGAACCTGAAACAAACAAAAGCGAGAAGCTGCTTGGGTTATCCGCAATTCTTGTCGCTCTCTTCGTCACCGTCAAGTTCATTGCGTTAAGAAGAAGAGGCCGGGAAAGGCAAGGGACGAAGAAAAGACTGATCATTCAAGAGTGACTAAACTCACTGTCGTGTTGGTCATCGGTTGTTGGCATTGGATTCTTGCACAACGGCCAAAAGTAACAAGGACCGTTTGATCAATTATTCCAATCTGCCATCATGTCGTCTAGTATCAATGGAGTGGGTGGTGGAAGAGGGCGTCAAGCCATGTCTTCCATTGACTTTTATCGTCGGGTGCCCAAAGATTTGACCGAGGTTCGTTGTTCAAGAATATGCCGTGGGACCAACAAAACTAAACTCAAGCTCCTATTCTCACGGTTCTACAAATTTTCTGTTCGTTGCTCATTGCTCTTCTTTTCTCCTGCACAATGAAACGTTTGCGAAACAAATGACTTATTCGCGTTTGATTGAATCTCAAACCATCCGTTTTCATATGCTTGTTTCGTTGCGTTGTGGTTACTTTTGACAGGCCACTGCATTGGGCGCGATGATGAGTTTGTGTGCCATGGCCGTGATGGCAATTTTGTTTTTGAGTGAAACAGCTGCGTTTGCTCGAACGAAAATTACCACCAGCATTGCATTGGACGATACAGCCGAAGCCCAAATTCGCCTGAATTTCAACATTACTCTACTCGATTTGCACTGCGATTACGTATCGGTCGATGTTTGGGATGCCTTGGGGACGAACCGTCAGAATGTGACCAAAAATGTAGACAAGTGGCAATTGGACGACACTGGCGCACGCCGTGTCTTTGCCGGACGCAATCGTGAATCCAGAGAGCTGCGTCACGAAGAACACGAGGAGATGGAACGATTGCAATTGGTGGAGGCAGCCCATGCAGTGGATCTGACCAAGGACAATTTCCAGCAGTTCTTGACCGATCACGAAATGGCCTTTGTCGATATGTTTGCTCCGTGGTGTGTCTGGTGTCAGCGGTTGGCTCCCACATGGGAGAAGTTTGCCGCTCAAGTCGCTGCTGAAAAGATGCCCATCGGAGTGGGGAAAATTGATTGCGTTGCGCAAGCAGATCTGTGCCGAGAACAAAAAATCATGGCCTTTCCGACCCTGCGATGGTATCACAATAAGGAAGCAGTCATGCCTGATTACAAAATGGACAGGACGGTACAATCCCTGACTGCCTACGCCAAGAGAAAATTGGAAATGGATTCGAAATACAAGGAATGGTTTCAAGAAAATGAGCACAAGGTGGAAGATGAAGAAAAGGAACGAAAACGACAATTGTACCAGCAACACCGACCCGAACATCCTGGATGTCAAGTTTCTGGCTTTCTCATGGTGAATCGTGTACCTGGCAATTTTCATTTGGAGGCCAAGTCGAAATCGCACAATCTTAATGCCGCCATGACCAACTTGAGTCATGTGGTGAATCATCTGAGTTTTGGTATACCTTTTAATGAACTGCAGCAAGATCGCAAAGCAAAACGAATCTTGAAGCAAGTACCAGCCGAACACAAGGAATTCTCCCCCATGGATGATTCCGAGTACGTCACGAGACAGCATCATCAAGCGTTTCATCACTACATCAAAGTCGTTTCCACCCAGTTCAACATGGGAGGCGGCGGAACTCCAACAACAACTGGTCACAATGATTTGCTAGCCTATCAATTCCTCGAACAATCGCAAATTGTCTATTACAGTGAAGTCAATGTCCCGGAAGCACGATTTTCCTATGATTTGAGTCCCATGAGTGTGGTGGTGGAAAAGCAATCTCGGAAATGGTACGATTACCTCACTAGTTTGTGTGCCATTATTGGAGGTACCTTCACTACCCTTGGTTTGATTGATGCCACATTGTACAAAGTCTTCAAGCCAAAGAAACTGTAGACTCAATACGTCACACCAAGAAGATTGTTCTTAGTAACTCTAAACCTGGCCAAGCAATCATCAAACCACGTTACAGCATTTCGTTCATCAAGCGACCATTTCATGAACGCTCACTGACACCAAAAAGTTTTTGGAACGGCACCATGAGACGAAACCACGTTGTATCAACAGCAACATACATGACACATACACTCTTCACCCACTTTCACATGAATGCACTCACATCAATCACAACAATCATATCCACGTTTAATCGGGTGACTCTTGCCAGGGGCTTGCGCGTGTGTCGAGACCATTGAAACAATCAAAGTCCTTTACACTGTCGTTTGGGAACGTTGCACCTCACATAGTCGAACGAAAGAGCTCCCTAATCATTTGCACACTTGAAAGTAGCAATAGTAGTATTTTTCCATGCAACTCTTAACGACAGTACGACTGGCCATGTTGTGTGGTGCTACATTTTGTGGACACAACTTTATGCTTCCTGAACCGGCATTTTGGGACCATTCTCTTTCTAGATCTCTAGAGCCCCTCTAAAGAACGTCCGACACGGGAGGGATTCGAGAATTATTTGATCATGGGAGTTTTGAGAATTTGATGTGCCGCCGTCAGTCGCCTTTGATGAGGGGTGCTACTCACCCCGCTCTCTCACTCGCCTATTTAGTGCATGTCCCGCATTTATTTGAAGAAAGTCCGCGACAGCGAGCGAGGTGGACCCGTCCAACGCTTGAACGGTATTCAACCACAAGCAAGACTGTACTCTTCGGAGTAGTCTTATTACGGGCAACTAGAGTATCCACGACTGGGAGGATGGACCTAAACCAGTCAAGTTGTGCGAGAATTTTAATTTACTGTAGCTCGAAAAGTACTATCACTATCATTGGTCGGCGCACAGCGGTGGTTGGTCTGATCCTGCCTTTTCATGTATGTGTGTCTTTTTGTTCCGTGGGTTGGTTGAATGAACCCTCACTTTTTTCGTGAGACCTTGTTGCACCTCTTTGGGGTTTGATAGACCATGCCGGACCACCATCATTCCAACCACAAGCAATGCACTGCCATTTCTTCCTCCTGGCTGTGGTCGTCCAAAAAGAAAGCAGCGGCACAGAATCACGCGCGCAGCAAACACAAGAGAGACGGTTCGTTTCCCATGGAGGACGAGCTCGAGCAGAAATCACGGGTCGTCCACCACCAAGCTCCACCAAGGACAGAACCAATCGACACGGAAACACCACCATTCAGTCATGAAACCAAGCGCAGGATTCGATGCCATACTTCTTTTGCGCGAGCATTGACATCATCCTCTCCAGCATCCTTGTCCTTGTCGTCGTCCTCCAACTCTTCGTGTTCCACCACCAGTACCACAAATTTGTCCTGGACCGATGGTGGTAATTCTCCCGTGCGACAGTCTCCGAGGTCTCGTCACTCGCTTCACACTACGTTGCATTCTCAATCACAAGGAGTGCATCACCACCACAACGAAGCACCCCATTCTCCACTGCAAGTTGTGTTTGAACGGTTGCCCCTGCACGAACAAGAAGATGAATTGCAGTATATTGTACAAAACTTGCAGCTCACATCCACCGCAAACAATACATCCTCCTCTACACCATGGGCTTGGGAAGGACCACGAGCCGACCAGGGGGACGAGGAGGAGCACTCCGTGTCGCGACCAACAAGAGGTTCACACCACTCGGGCCATGGAACGCGACGAAAATCACGTTCCAGGAGAGTGACACCACGAAGTGACCAAAGGACGGAATCACGGAGTACCCGAGGTCTAGAGCAAGAAGAAGATGAACCAGATGCGGTGGCTCTGGCCAATGCCGTGATTACCAACATGTCAGTGGTGGTACAACAATCTATGCGGAAAAACCGACCGTGGAGACCATCATTGTCATCGTCAGCCTCTTCGTCCTCCACCTTTATGAATACCATGCATTGGGAACAGGAGTTGGACAAGGTATTGTCAGGCAATACGGGGGAGCGAACTCCCCCCTCGTCAACCATGTAGGGACTGTAGGGACCAACCGATGCCATGTCTGTTTCACGAGATAGGGCCTATTCTTGGAATTAAAACTCCCTCTTCAACCAATCTTTCTTCTGAAAGGCTATTTCAGTAGAACCCATGAATTTTTGTCGTTGTCGTTTTGTTTCTAGGAGAACTTCCGAGGAGTTCATGGTCTCTAGCTAGGGGAGATAGAGCTATCCCATACCCACATAGCAATATTAGTAGGAGGGTAGTCTTTGTCTTTCGTGTTTGGGGAGTCTTGCCGCCCACCCACGACCAAGACCAAGGGCCATTCGATAACGTATACAGCCCCACGCGACCCATTGCAGTCGCGTACGTATCAAGGATCAAGGCACAACATCTTGCGCGACAGACACAAAAGCAGCAGCTGGTACCATCTTCCGCAATTGCGGTTGTGGCACCAGGCTTCTCTTTTCGAGTACGAACCCAATAAGGTGTGCCTTCTCCTCCAAGAAAACGAGCGGAAGAAGTGAAGTATCTGGACAATTGAGAGAGGAGAATAGAGAGCGGCTGTAGGCAACAACAACACGCGAGGAGGAGAGAAACGATACCACCCTCTGCTACCAAGTTTCATCTATTGTGTATCACTGCCAACGTGTGGCTCCGGATCATTTTGTTTTTCTCGCCTCTTGTTGTGAGGCGAAAACGACTGTTCTTTTTTCTGAAGGGGCATTTCCATTGGATTCTCATCGACTCCATACCTAACAAAAGCTCCAAAAGAATCTATCCAACATCGGAAGTCACCTCCGTTTCTTCAAGTCGTTTGTCTCCCTGATCATTTGTTGTCGGTCTTTCTGCTTTAATTCTTTTTGTCGTGCCTTCACAGTCTCCTGTTCGACTTTTCTTGAGAGAGTCATTTAATAATTAACATACTTGGACCATGTCTTCGTCCTCCCAGCCATCGTCCTTGTCGTCGTCGCTGTCACGTTACCTTTCCTTGTTGCCGGCTGCCTCGTCCTCGGCTTCCTTTTTGACAAGGCAACAGCAAAACAACCGAAAGCGAAGGAACACCAACCGAGGAACCACTCATACAGCCAGTTCCACCACTACCAGTCAGATTCAAACGGACGAGGAAGAGGAAGGGGAAACCGAAGAAGACGAAGAACACGTCCAACTCTTGACCCTGCCGCATCCAACCACTACTGCTACTGCTGCGGCTACCTCGGAAGCAGCAGCATTTGCCGTCACATCTTTCTCGGACAATACCAATCATGGATCTCATCACCCAGATACGAGTCAAGGGAGCCACTCGTCGTATAACCAACAACAACGACAATTACCTTTGCAACAGGGCGGCACCCTGCCTACTCACACATTGGTCAAAACCACTACTACAACAACAACAACGACCAAACGAGTTTATGCTTCCACCACTCCTAAAATCAAAAACAGAACCACAACTGCAATTTCAAACACGAACTCGCTGCAAGTGGCATCACACCAACAACAAGCGCAGGAGGATAGGAGAAAAGCACCACCCAATTCTGCTTCGGTTGTTTCCCTTCTTCCTATACTACAATCTCCACTTCGATCTTCTTCCGAAGATTCGGCTTCGGGTCGATTGTCATCCAGTCGTCGTCTTCGTCCTTCTCCCAGCAGCCACCCATTGGGCGATGGATCCAGTAGTAGTGCTACGGTCGCCTACGACAATACACATCCGTCTTCTCAACATTCGTCTTCGGCTTCGTCGTCGGGGAAAACAACCCTTGCTGCTCGAAACCATTCGACTACAGCACAATCGAGCCACTTGTCCGTGCCGCAACAACAACAACCACCGCCACCACCACCATCTTCCATACTACCATCCAAACCACCATCCAAACCAGCAGCCACAAGGTCTCCCTCTCCTCCACCCCGAAGACGGCAATCGGACCCTCCAGCTCCGACGCATTGGTTGTCCCACCCAGATGGCGGATGTCGGTGTTGTTGTCCTCCGACCAACCAAGCTGCTGCTTCTTCTTCTTCAGGTCCACACAATATGTGGATGTGGTGCTGGGGTGGTGGAGGCGGTGGATTTCAGTATTTAGGCAAGAAGAATTCCATGGCCCTGTGGACCGCCACCACCACAGTGCAGCAAGGGCAAGAGGATACCAAGAATGCACCGGACCACAATGAGTCCGATGCGACCGAATCGTCCTTGTGTGGATGCTGTCAATGGGGTGATGCCTTGTATTTGGTGGACGAGTCGGCGCGCGATTACAATCGTGTGGCGGCACATGTCGGACTGCCATCGGAAAATGCCATGACATCGGAACAAATTTATTTGTACCGCCTCTTGGCCTGTTGTGGAGGATCCTGTCTCTTGGCGTATCGGGCCATGGAACTCAAGGTCGCCTACGAACAACAGCACGACATTTTGACCCGTCGTCCCTCTTCGTGTGTTACCAATGGATTGAGTAGTTGTTGTCTCCTTTGGATTTGGCCTGGACCCGAAGCCTATTGGCCCATGTGCCTCCGTGATTACGAACTTCGCTATGGAAGACCCATGCCACATCCGACGACTGCGAGGACAAGCAGAACAAGGACGAAACGACACGGAGCATCGAATACCAAGGCACCGTCCACCGACCATTCCAGCAGCAACAACAACGCTACCAAAGGCGTCAAATCGCCCGCACCCAATGGAGAGACGACCTCTCTTCCACCCGCACATGGCTCAACGACACATGCTGCTGCCGCAGCAGCTCCTGCGGATTCTTCTGCTACTAGACATGCTGCAAGGCACCCTCACAACAATGCCACTCGTGTACCTACTTCCCAAACAACCATGGAACGCTATTAACCACACCTTGAACCATCTTCGAGACAAAGGAAACGCCAAACCAAAGACTCACACGTACAAATTTTACCACCAACCACCTATTACAGGAACATAATCACAACCAGTTCTCCGTGCGGGAACCCCCAAGCAACCACCAAACCATGCGCTGTATCAATGTGAAATGGGAGGAAGCCTGCCGGACAAACAACAGGACCTTGCCAACTACAAGCCATCACCTACTATTGTGTTCGCTTTGGCAGAACCTCTCACCGTTCTCCGGCTTCATCCTACAATTGTATCAACCAAACGCATTGGATTTAAATGGTACGGGTTGTTCTTGAAACAATTGCTTGAAGACCACACATACCCACGATCCCGACGTACAAATACTCCTCCTATAATTAACACCAATAAGATACCATGTCTCGATGTGTAGATGGTTCTCGTACCCACAAAAGAAACTTCACACTGCGATTGAGTGACAACACAGATTGTAAAGGTCCTGGGAAGTGGCATTGTGATTTCTCCCGTAGGTACGTACGCTTAGGCCGATGGACTTGTCTGTGAAAACAGTTCTAGAGCTAGAGGTATATTCTATGCCATGCGAAGCCGCGCGTCGAGGCTCGCGGCCGAACGCGAACCAGGCCTGGCTAGTCGCATTTGATTCCCTGCCGATGCCGCCTCCCCGCCGGCAGCGTTACGTAATCACGCGTGGCATGCCGCGGCAGCCGAGCTGCTTCTAAAGACCAGTTGCATATTCGTGCAGTTTTTTACAAAAACAAAAAAACAACACACATACAAAACATTTTCGTTGCGCGAATGAGAATGAGCACACATACAAAACATTTTCGTTGCGCGAATGAGAATGAGCACCAATACGACCAAGAGATCTTTGGCCACAATCCGCGCAAACCAACTTGAAAGACAATTGCGGTGTGGCCTGGTAACAAAAGAAAACCTGATCATGCGATTCATCTTGTTCTTATTCCTCCTTCCCATCGCCTTGTTAGAATTCTCACCGTCTATGGTGGTTAGATTCTACATCTCATCGATTCCCCATGTCACATAGCCTCGTGCTATCGCATCATGCCCTCTAGCTTCGAGCTATGTTTCCTAGCTTCGCGCTATATCGACCTATATTTCTTCGCAAATCATGAAAAGTGAGAATAGATTGACGAACTCACTCTCAAGACTAAACTGGGTCGTGCGGTATTACAACGGACATAAATTTGGCCGTTGCTCGGACATTATACTAACGCCCTAAACATACGCGCCCGAAATCATCGAGCGCACCCAAGCGACATCCGAGCGCTATCGGCATCTATCCGATCCAACGGTCTAAGTATCCCAAGCACGACACACGATCACGCGAGACCATATTTCCATTCCCACAATCTCCAAATTGTCAACAAGCTGCGCGCCATGAAAACAACTATGCCAACCCAAAGCAAGAGCTGTTGACCCTGTATATGTTATCCGCCCACATATACATGTCATATACATCACATGAATCAACTCCAACTATTCCAAACCTGTTGCCGCCAAGAACCTATGACACATGACCCTTGGCAGGACCGAACATTTCACGTAGACCTATCGTAGTAATCAACACACAATCTAACAATATCACCATTTATCACATCCTCTTTTGTGTCCCGACTATCCTTCTGATAGACTTCGACTTGCTTGCTTCTCTGACCCTGAGAAGCTTGTATCGGTTGGTGACCTACCTGATTGTCTGCTCTACCGAGCATCAATGTCCCTACGATTCAGAAAGAATTGTAACAGATTAACAGTCTCAAAGCTTATTTCCTTGTGGTTTCATGGATACTAACGAGATTATCACTCCTGTACGACAGATCTATCGAGCCAACCTGCATCCCGGGCAGCCCGATACCCTGGTGCAGCAGGAACTGGTGCCGACGCCGAAGGCAGCCAACACATCGGTCAACATCTCCGTCGACAGTTCCAACAGCAATCCATTCGAGACTCCAACCCAGCCTCACGCTCCGATCCCTGCGCCGTTGCTTCGGCCCCCGAGTCCGCCTCGTCGGCTCGTCCCTTCTCGATCCCGTCGTACCACCCGGTTGATTGCTGATCATATCAAGTACTTCCGCCAACCAACTTGTTCGACCTTCGATCCCGAGATCATTCGTGGGGAGACCCAGATCGAACGCCAGTTCCAATCGGTGACCCACATCGTCGACCAAGAAGACATTGACCGTCTGAACGACCAACTTCATCGTTCTCCGAGGCGTCGCCTCATCTTTGCCGCCCTCTCGGGCAACCCCATCCGTACTGTCCACCTCCGCTTCCTAACCTTCGAGCGCCCAACTGGATACTACAATACCATCCACGTCGTGAACACGACGACTTGCCCTCTGCCTCCCAACGTTGTACGCCTAGATAACTACGTTGCCTACATCCACGAGGTCCATACCATCGAGGACCATCGTGCAACTATCTACCCTTTGCGTGCCGAGGTCGAGAACCACCTGGCTGAAGGTGATTCCCCTTCTTCTGTTGCTTGTGCTGCCCCATCTGAGCCTGGAAGCGACTCTGATCATTCGGAAGAGGGTGAGGATTCGGAGACCGAAGCTTAATTACTCATAGTTAACTCCCGTCCTCTCAAAACCTTTCCAAGACTTAAACTCAACGCACATCCGGGTACCCTTGGTCGCACAACACGCCACACATTCCCGTCAAATCGCGAAAATTCGGCGAAAATTTGTTGAAACTCGGCGAAAATTTGTCGAAATCAACGGAAATTTCCAGGAGTCGCACATCACAACACACATCCGGGTATCACATACGTGGTACATACGTGGCACACGTGGTACATCCGGGTTCACATCACATCACACATTAAATAAACCACATCACACCGCACATTAAATAAACATCGAACCAACCAAATAACACCATGGATCCTCAATCACCCAAGACACCTACGACTCCTAAGGGAGAAGATAACCAAGACAATGTCTCGGACACAGACCTATTCGACCACATCATATTTACTGTCTGCCAATTCTTCACCAAAGAAAGGGCCGACTACTTAATGAAGTGGATGAAATACCATGGTTTTGAGAACATTACTCATGTTATCTCGTATATGCAAACTAATACCGAGGAATCCATGAAGGAACTGACACAATACAAGGTCAACAAACAGACACATGATCTGCAAGGCCCTACAAGACAGCAGATCAAGCTCTTGGCTTATTGGGCCACATACAAGACCAATGAAATTCAAGACGAGCTATCCAATAGCGACTGGATGAACCTAACGAGGAAAGAGTTCAACACTTGGAGGATCAACACAGATTTCTCTAAGGGACCACCTAGCCAAGTCCCAGTCTCGCCAATGAAGTCACCGTCATCTGTGAAATCTGTCAGCACAGTTACTGCCGCATCCCAATCTCAACAAGACCTTACAGCATTCAGAAAGGGAACTAAGCGCGACGCAACTGCATATGAGGTATTCAAGGATGAACGATACTACGATTCATTCTGGCGTGTATTCAAGACTACAGCTAAGGCTCAAGGCCTATCCAACGTTCTGAATTTCAAATACACACCACCCCATGATGATGAATATGCCGAAGAACTTTTTCAAGAGCAACAAATATTTCTTTACTCCGTTCTTGTCCGTATCATTCAGACTGATCAAGGTCGAGCCTATGTACGTGAACATGAACATGATGAAGATGCGCGTGCCGTATTGCAGAAGTTACACTCTTTGCATACCGAATCCGACCTAGCAAAGCGAGAAGTCCTCCGCTTAACCAACTACATTTCCAATCTACGTCTTGACGACACATGGCGCGGAACAACACGTCAATTTCTTCTACACTTTCAAGAGCAGCTACGTTTGCTAGACAATTTAGTGACATTGTCTGATCGCATCCCTGATCATACCAGGATGACCTTCCTCATGCAAGCTGTAGAAAAGGTACCTGATCTCCGCCGAGTCAAGATCTTGGATAATGTGGTGAACACCAAATCCGGTGCAAAATCCCTTTGCTATCAATCATACTTCCGTCTCCTTCTAGACGCAGCTTATGACCATGATCAAGCAACCCAGTCATCTGTTCATAGTCGCCGTCGACATGTCAAACAACATGAATCACTATATGGCCAAGATACAGATGCTGACATAACCTCACAAGATGATATGGAGTATCATGTCCACAACACCAAAGTGACATCTGAATCTCCATCCTCTTCGTCCAAGGTTAGTCTACCGCGTGACCTATGGTTCAAACTTTCTGAAGAAGATCGCAAGTTGATCATTGAGTATAACAAGATGATTCAAGCACCTTCATCAACAACACCGAGGACAGTGCAAACACATGCCCTCGACATTGATCCGGAACCTGATCCTGACCCCAACCAAGTTGCATCTGATGACGACTCACCTGGCGTAGTCCCTGAGCATTCAGATGATTCAGATCCGGTTACACAATTTATCAACCAAGCCATGACGACTGATATCAATCACCCGGCAACTGACCTGACTAGTGTTCTTTCTAACGCCAAGTCCAAGACAAGCAAGAAGGTTACTTTCAAAGCCAACATGCATAAACAAGCAGGACATGTCCCACGCTATCTGTTTTCCAGGAAATCTACTTTACCAGGGAATCAATTGATTGACCGTGGTGCTAATGGAGGACTTGCTGGTTCTGACATGCGCATCCTTTCTAAGACTGGCCGTCATATCACTATTGTGGGTATTGATAACCATGAACTTACTGGACTTCCTGTCGTCACATGTGCCGCAAAGTTTGAGACCAATGATGGACCTATTGTCGGCATCTTCAATGAATATGCTTATTATGGGAAGGGCTTATCTATCCATGCTCCTGGTCAATTCGAGCATTTCGGACTTGCTGTTGATGAACGATCTGTTAAAGTTGATGGTAAACAACGCATCACTACACTTGATGGTCGTGCCATACCCCTTCACATCAAGGATGGGTTAGCCTACATCCACTCCTTGGGTATCCCCAGCGACGATGACATGGATACCTTACCTCAGATCATCTTCACGTCACCCGACACATGGGATCCTGGTGTTCTGGACCATTCGTATTCTCCCACACCCTCTGACAATGATCCTGATTGGAAACACGTTAAGACTGATGGTAGTATGTCGAACCACCCATATGACAACTATGGGGAGTATACTGATCGTGTTGTTTGTAACCTCAATCTCCTTTTGGATCTCCCATATGATCATGGACCTGACGACGCACCCTTCTTTTCTATCTATGCTGACGCAGAAGGTAATGATCCTACACTTCATGCCTCTGTCCACCGTCGTTACCAGGAAGCGTATGACTGGAAGAAGTTCCGTCCATTCTTTGGTTGGCAATCTGAAGATGTTATTGCCGATACGTTCAAGCACACTACACGTAATGGTAGCATTACTTTTGACCACGACACCCTCAAGAAACATTTCAAGGCTCGCAATCCGGTCCTTAATATACCTCGACGTCATGAACCCGTTGCTACTGACTCGGTTTTCTCCGACACCCCTGCTGTTGACCATGGCGGTAAAGTCGCACAAATCTTTGTTGGTCGCGATACTCTGGTTACTGATATCTATGGGATCAAGTCAACCAAACAGTTTGTCAATACTCTCCAGGATAACATCCGGTTTCGTGGTGCCATGGAGACCCTTATCAGTGATGGTGGTTCATCTCTCATCTCTCAAAAGGTCAAAGACATTCTTCGCACTTTGCTTATTGGGGAGTATCGATCTGAACCTTATCATCAACACCAGAATAAGGCTGAAAACCGTTATCAGACCGTTAAACGTATGACCAACGCTCTCATGAATGCCACTGGTTGCCCTGCCAACACCTGGCTTCTTTGCCTTGAGTATGTCTGTGACTTATTGAACCATACGTCTTCACCCACCCACTCCGGTCGCACTCCTCTTGAGGCTCTCTCCGGACGCCCACCCGACATTACTCATCTCTTGTTCTTTCCTTTCTGGGATGAGGTTTACTACCGTGTCGACCCCGCTGAACCCACTTCCGGTTCATATCCATCTTCTTCTGATGAGAAACTTGGCCACTGGGTTGGTTTTGCTCACAACGTTGGTGATTCTTTTACTTGGAAGATTCTCACCCAGGATAACCAGATAATCTACCGTTCTGCCGTTTGCCGTGTTGAATCCACTACACCCAACCTCCGTGTGGATCGACCTTCAGGGGAGGATTCGTCTGAGAAGGATGACAATGATAAGCAAGCTGACACTGTCTTCATTCGCAGTGATAGTGAAGATCCATCCAAACCAATGCCCACGATCGATTTTGACGACATGATAGGACGCACATTCCTATGCGACACAGAAGAAAATGGGGAGCGACACCGTGCACGTGTCATCAAACGAGTCATTGATCTTAATGAAGAAGCAACGAAACAGGAAGAACGTGTCAAGTACATCTACCGAAAGACAAATTCTGATGTTGATGAGATGATATCCTATAATCAACTCATGGAGTATATCGAACGAGATAACCAAGCTCAAACCTCTGGAGATAATCTTTTCAGGTTCAGGGATGTCATTGCCCATCAAGGCCCACTGAACACAACTGATCCAGATTACAAGGGGAGCAAATATAATTTGCTTGTTGATTGGGAAACTGGGGAGACTACCTATGAACCTTTATCACTCATCGCCAATGATGATCCGATCACTGTAGCAATTTATGGAAAGAAACATGGTTTACTCAACGAACCTGGATGGAAGCATTTGAAACGTTATGTCAAAACAAGCAAACGCCTCATTCGAGCAGCCAAACAGTCAAGGATTAAACAAGTTCACCATTCCGTCAAGTATAAGTTTGGATTTCAAGTACCACGCAATTATGAGGAAGCTGTCGCTCTTGATAAACAACATGGCAACACAAAGTGGCAGGATGCAACAGAATTAGAATTGTCACAAATCCAGTCCTACAAGACATTCAAGGATTTTGGGAAAGCCATCTTCATTAAAGGGAAAGTATCCAATGCACCTGAAGGATATCATAAGATACGTGTGCATCTTGTCTTTGACGTAAAACATGATGGACGACATAAAGCAAGACTTGTCGCAGATGGACATCTCACAAAAGAACCTGTTGAGACAATCTATTCAGGTGTTATTTCCATTCGCAACCTCCGCATTGCCTTATTCCTGGGTACTTTGAATGACTTGGAAATATGGGGAGCAGATATTGGAAATGCATATCTGGAAGCCTTGACAGGGGAGAAAATTTTCATTGTCGCAGGACCTGAATTCAAGGAATTAGAAGGTCACATCCTGATTATATACAAGGCACTTTATGGATTGAAGTCATCAGGCGCACGCTGGCATGATGTCTTATTCGATGTTTTGACAGACATGGGATTTTCACCAAGCAAAGCAGATCCGGATATCTGGATGAGGAAAGCACCTGGAGAAGACTGTTACGAATACATTGCCGTATACGTTGATGACTTAGCCATTATTTCTACTGATCCTGGGAATATCTGCAAGATCCTGAAGGAGAAATACAACTTCAAACTCAAAGGAGATGGACCTATTGATTTCCATTTGGGATGTTGTTACACCAAGGATTCTGATGGAACATTCGTAGCAGATCCAAGACGCTACATTGGTAAGATGATGGACACTTTCGAACGAATCTTCAAGGAGAAACCCAAGAAAGCCAAAACACCTCTTATTGGTGGAGACCATCCTGAATTGGATGATTCTGAGCTCCTTGATGAAGAAGGTACTAGCCATTTCCAAACTCTGATTGGACAACTCCAATGGGTGATCACTATTGGTCGTTTCGACGTCTTCACCGCTACAATGACGCTATCACGCTTTCGTGCTGCTCCGAGGAAAGGACATCTTGATAGAGCCAAGCGTATCTATGGATACCTTGCACATCTCCCAGAAGGCGCAATCAGATTTAGGATTGGAGAGCCTGATTATTCAAGTCTTCCTACCCAAGAATTTGATTGGACTCGCACTGTCTACTCGAATGCAAGTGAACGTATTCCTGAAGACTGCCCAACACCTCTTGGCCGCTATGTTACCACAACTCATTATGTTGATGCCAATCTCATGCATGACATAGTCACTGGTAAATCCGTCACTGCTGTTCTACATTTGTTGAACGGAACACCTATTGACTGGTACAGCAAGAGACAGAGCACGGTGGAAACTGCTACCTATGGATCCGAGTTTGTGGCTGCAAGGACAGCAATAGATCAGATTACAGAATTACGACATTCTCTCCGCTACCTTGGAGTACCTATCCGAGAGCGAAGTTACTTGTACGGAGATAACAGATCTGTTGTGCTCAATGCAACCGTTCCTCACTCCATACTATCCAAGAGACACCATCTTCTGTCATACCACCGAGTTCGTGAAGCCATCGCAGCAAAGTATGTTGCATTCTACTGGAAAGATGGAAAGACCAACCCTGCCGATATCCTTAGCAAACATTGGGATTTCGTATCTATTTGGCCCATGCTCAAGCCATTGTTGTTTTGGAAAGGAGAAGTTCAAGATCTCAACAAATCCAATGATGACAAGGCTGAAACGACGAGTTGTGGGGAGTGTTAGAATTCTCACCGTCTATGGTGGTTAGATTCTACATCTCATCGATTCCCCATGTCACATAGCCTCGTGCTATCGCATCATGCCCTCTAGCTTCGAGCTATGTTTCCTAGCTTCGCGCTATATCGACCTATATTTCTTCGCAAATCATGAAAAGTGAGAATAGATTGACGAACTCACTCTCAAGACTAAACTGGGTCGTGCGGTATTACAACGGACATAAATTTGGCCGTTGCTCGGACATTATACTAACGCCCTAAACATACGCGCCCGAAATCATCGAGCGCACCCAAGCGACATCCGAGCGCTATCGGCATCTATCCGATCCAACGGTCTAAGTATCCCAAGCACGACACACGATCACGCGAGACCATATTTCCATTCCCACAATCTCCAAATTGTCAACAAGCTGCGCGCCATGAAAACAACTATGCCAACCCAAAGCAAGAGCTGTTGACCCTGTATATGTTATCCGCCCACATATACATGTCATATACATCACATGAATCAACTCCAACTATTCCAAACCTGTTGCCGCCAAGAACCTATGACACATGACCCTTGGCAGGACCGAACATTTCACGTAGACCTATCGTAGTAATCAACACACAATCTAACAATATCACCATTTATCACATCCTCTTTTGTGTCCCGACTATCCTTCTGATAGACTTCGACTTGCTTGCTTCTCTGACCCTGAGAAGCTTGTATCGGTTGGTGACCTACCTGATTGTCTGCTCTACCGAGCATCAATGTCCCTACGATTCAGAAAGAATTGTAACACGCCTCTCAAGCGTCGACATTGGTGCGCCGCGGCCGCTTGGACTTTGTGAGCGAGGACACTTCCAACTTGGAATTTGGTGGTACGTTGGATTCCAACTCCAACACGGCTTCCAATGGCTGCTCGTCCAACACATTCTACGACGACTGTCCGGGTGTCACTGGAACCCGCGTCTACACATCGTCCATTAGTGGTCCCTCCAATAAGGGACCCTGTTACGTTTTGAATGGCAACACTGTCACCTATTGCGGTCGATGGCGGCGTGAGTCCAACTGTGTGACGAGCAATAACGCCGGTTCCACGGTGACGACACCCACTGAATACGGTGCATCGACCCGCGTCCAACGGGTTGTGGCATCCACCACGGAACTAAGTGTCTTGCCAGTATCACGGACCTTGTCGGGTGCCTGTTCCGGAGTGTGCGTCGACCCCAACGATGCCAGTAACTTGATTTTTCCCTTGCAAGCCAGTTCCACGTGTGCCGTGTCGGGGGCATGGGTAGCCGTCAATGACCATTACGACGACGTGTGTGCCGTCCAACAAACCTGCAATCGACTCGTGGTGAACCAGGGTTGTGAAGGAACTGGTACAGGGTCCCTCGCCGGAACCTACCGGCCCCTTGCCAATCCAGCCGCCGAATGCAATGGCGATTACGTCGATTTGACGCGATCCGTCTACGTCAACGACGACAACGACAAGTACCTCTTTTATCGTGCGACACAGGATGAATGGGTGTTCAACTCCTTTTGTTCCAGTCTGGGCAATAGCAAAGGCTACTTTGATGGAGGCAATGAACCCTTTCTCAACACGGAAGCTGAAATCCAGTGCTACGACGAAGGGTTTGGCAGTAGCAAGTCCTACGACTGGACAACGCTGGAGCTGTCCTGTACCGAACAGTCGGGTGGAATTGAAAACAAGGGAGGTCTTGGAACCGGCGAGGATGGGGGCACTTTCAACCTTTCTTCGTCTGCTGCGAGCCGCATGAATGGCGCTGTATTCTCCAGTTGTCTCGTTCTTGTTGTGCTTGCAGTTGTCTCCATTTTGTAGAGAGCAACTCGATGAATCAGACTGAGTGGTTTGGCAGGGAGAACGATCAAACTACCGAAAGGTGGATTGAGGTTCTCCATAGTTAGGTAACCTTGCCTCTTGAGGATTGAGGAGTACTCCTAGTGCCTCGTCCCAGTGTGTACCCATTACACCCTTGGCGCGCTCTTTGGGTACACCATTTCAACTAGATAGAACATGACCAATATTAGGCCTACGACAACATGTGGATGTCCAAAGTTAATCTTTAAGACATCCTCTGTCAACATTTGATACCCCATCACACCCATATATGACATATCTAGGTCATATGAGCGCCTCCTTTCGGGGGTTGTGCTCGATTTTAGGCATGTGGGGACATGTGGGGACATGTGGGGACATGTGGGGACAGTGCTGCGGAAGGTCCTATGACAGTCCTACGACCATGGACGGATGTCCAGATATTTTAGACATACTTTCTGCGCCATTTTGTGCCATGGTCGACTTCCAGAACATGTCCTGGATGGGCATATAGATAGATAGATGCGCGCTGCGCACCGCTCCGGCGCGTCAATTCGGAACCCGCGGCACGAAATTTCATGTGTGTTCTTTCTGCACCACCTGAAGATCTCAACAAAATTGTACGACGATGACCGCCTTTCGAACAGTCCCCCTCGGGACTGTTTGATGCGATCCAAGCCTGCTGCACCCAAGCAATACAAGCTTTGTGCAATGATCATTGCACAAAGCTTCTATTTTTTGGTTGCAGCAGCGAAGAAGACGACGACGACAAATAACGACGGGGGTGGTAGAGATCACAAACAGGCAAGACAAACACCAACTTCTACGACAATCAAAGTGGCAGAAACAACAACAACAATGCCTGCATTAAGTCGCTTAGGTCCAGGGTCCAGGGCTTTTGTTAAGGGCAGCAAACCTGAGGAGCCTGTATTGATTGTACGAGCCCTTGGAAGCAGGTCCTGGGAAGTGGAACGGCAAAACAGGAGCAATGGAACGAGAACGGGCGAGCTGATGAAAAAGACTTCTTACCAGCTAAGGAAGCCACTGCAAGGCGAGGCATTTCCTGGAGACAATGGTGGACCAAGGTATGCTGCGCGTGGTACTACTAATGCAAGTTCAACAGCTGCCTCGTCTTCTGGTGGAGGTGCCGTGGCAAACAACGCCAGCACTCAAGAGCAGGTGCTTGTCGAAGAAGCAAGTGGTGATGGGAATGAGGAGGTGGAAGTTGTGGTCCGTGGTGGTGACGAGCAGGGACAGCAGCAGCAACAGCAGGCGGTAGCGCAACCGGACGTGGAGCAAGAGGATGTTGTGCTGGTCATGAATGAAGGTGGCAGCAATGAACAAGTTGAAGTGCTTGTCGACGAACGAGCAACAAACAATCAGCACGAGACAAGAACCGAACAAACAACGGCCACTGAACAAACAACAAACCGACAACAAACAACAAACCAACAAATCAGCACACCCACGTCTCCTCCTCTGCAACAAGCAGCTGCACAGATTGCACAGGCGCTGATGGAGGATTCCTCATCAATCAGCAGTGAAAACATTCACGTGCCAAGAATGGAAAATGAGAACCAGCAGCAGAACAGCACTAACACTGGTCCTCCGCAGCTTCTTCCCGGTGGTATCCATGTTGACAACGATGACGTCTCTGAAGTGTCCATGGACGATTACTTTACTGGGATGGAAGATTTCCCGTATTTCTTTGCGGACGACGAAGATGCCATTGACCCGAACAGTGCTGCACTCGCTCATGAGCTTGAACGCAGAGACGTGTACCGGGTCAAGCATCAGAAATATGTTGCAAGGAAGAAACAACTTGTCGACGAAAATTGGAAGGTTCACCTCGAAGCTCCAAAACGAAACGGAATTGAGATTGGTGATCTGGTATACAAAAAAGTCAATGGATCCACCATCAATCGGCATTATGGTGTTGTTGTGGGGAAACATCCGGATAGTGTGCATGGAAACCCTCTGTGGAATGTCCAGTTTGATGGCGAGAACCACGTCGAGCAAGCACTTTCAGGGGGGAACCAAATCCGTTTGATACATGACAACCGAGCATTTACGTGGCAAATCGTTGATGGCGACACCAAGCCTGACAATCCGGTTGAAGAATTCCAGGACGTGGGAGTCATTGGATTTGATTTTCAACAATCCTTTTCGGCTGCAAACTTGTCCATCGACAATGAGCAGTACGATTTCCCATTCATGCGCCTTCTCCTTCACTTGTGGCCCGGTAAGTGTTTGATTGCTAAGTGTCCTGGGGATTGCTTTGGATTCTTGTCGACTAACAGTCTGTATCATGTCTCAAAAGGGAGTTGGCGACAACAACTCAACAAACTGAACCAAGCGATTGATGAGCGAAACGAGGGAAGGTTGCGAAGCCGCCATCTCCGGTCCGTGTCCGAGTTCGAGTGGTGGGCCTTTTGGGGCATCATCATTGGAGCTTCCCCTTGTCACAAAGGTGGCATCCAACTGTTTGATGACGCGCCTGCGTATCGCAAGTTCTCACCGTCCGTCAATGTGTCCAAAGGTGGAATGGACGTGATGTCAAAGACTCGGTTCTTTGACATCAAAGAGATCGTCCACCGGGCATTTGAGGGCGAGAACTCAGGCAACCCTTGGAACAAGATCCAGCCCTTAATTGATGGCTTCAACGAAAATCGCCATCAAACAGTTGCAACCTCGTCAACGGTGACGTTAGACGAGATCATGAGCCCGTTCCAACCGCGAACAACTCAATCGTCCACCCTCCCCCATCTTTCATATATCCAGCGAAAACCAAAACCGCTAGGTACAGAAATGAAGGTAAGTTGGTGCTTTTGCAGTTCTTGCGTTGGTGCTTCGAACTCATCCAGTTGATTGTTACTTGTTTGTTGGGTGTTTCTTGGCTACGTGTCTAAACAGGCTTCGGCGGACACTAAGACAGGCTGCCTCGTCTTCCTTGAAATACAGGAAGGACAGATTCCCATGAAGCTCAAGAAGTTTGTTCCTGACCTGGGGGTCACAGCTGGTACGTCGCTTCGGTTGGTGGAGGGAATTCAGTTTTCGGGACAGTCAATCATCGAGCGTGTACAAGCCCAGAATGAGGGCAACATGCGGTCCCTGATTTGTGCAGACTCGTGGTTTGGTAGCGTGAAAATGGTTGAGGCAATGAAGTGCCTGCACCAGAAACCAAGGCAACCAACAGCTCGAGACCGTCGCTCCTACTTCGTGGCGGTTGACAAAGAGCTTGGACAAAACAACAATGCACCCGAAGTTATCTGTGCGATCAAAACCAACACAGGTTGGTTTCCACAGGAGGAACTTCAGAAAGAGATGGAAGGGTATCCATCTGGAGCCTACCTAGTATTGGAATGCAAGGCCCCAGGTACCAACGTTGACCTGGTGGCCATTGGATACAAATACAATTCGCGGAAAACGCTTACCTTTGCGATGTCCAAGAATGCGGAGACAACCGAACCTGGCTACCCCTACATCGCCAGGTTCGCCGACGAGCACGGAAACGTGCGGGAGCGACGAGTGCTCCGTCCGAAATGCCTGTCCGTGTACTTTGGGGTTTCAAACATCATCGACGTACACAACCATTTCAGGCAAGGCATTCTGCGGTTGGAGATGCTTTGGAAGACGCCGAACCCGTGGTTCCGGCTTGTCTCAACGATAATCGGTGTCACCGTGGTTGATTGTCACATGGCAGTCAAGTTTCACTTGGGACGACAATTTGCAGGCTCATGTGGGATCGAACAGTTCGCAGATTGCCTCGCCTGGGATCTCACGCACAACAAATTCAACAAACAGATTGATCCGCATGCCACCATCCGTCCCAACATTGTGCCGAATTTCATGGGTCGCGGAGGTGATGGAACAGGAACCAACGACAGCATCGCTGAGTATGTTCGCATGATGCACAATGCATTCATGGCTCAACTTGGTTCTGGAGGTGTACCAGCAGGAATCATGAACCCACCATTCCCTGTTACTTCCCCTGCAGAGTCCTCGTTAACCAGCTCCAGCTCGTCCATTGCTGCAGACGATACGAGCGTCTCAACTGCTGGCGGAGCATTCTCGTTATGGTGCCTTCCTACCAGCCAATCGAGTGGATCATCATCGTCTCAGCATCCAACCGCTGACCACCGGCCAATCTACAATCCTGATAGGACCACCGATTCAGATGGGAAGCAACGGCCTAAGGGGCGTCGGTGTGTCATCTGTGGGTTTCAGACGCGATCCATTTGCGGGCATCCATCCTGTATGTCTCAGACGAGTATGCGCAAGGTGCAAGGATCCGAAGAAATGAAGGAAAGCTGCGGTGTCCCAATTTGCCGTGCCCACATTATCCGTCCTAAATTTAAACATCCGTGCATTCAAGAGCACATTATTCGGTTGGAAAAAGAGAGGGCACGACAGCAAAACGCAGAATGACGCAACAACTTGTTCATGATATCTACGGAAATTACATATGATTAGGAAACAAACAGACCCATAGTTATAAGAATAATTCTACTATAGTTGATTTCATGTCACAGATCCTCTGCATTTGTAGCACTACGGCAGCTTTTTGAGTATAGCATTGATGGAGTGCTGCGTCTTGTTCTCAGTGTCACTTCCTTCATTGCGATTTTTCTTCACGAGAGACAACAGCGTCGAAGCTCCAACAACACTCATTTTAAGAGTGATGACCATCGGCTCCATGGTCACTACAGTATTGAGAGAATGGGTGGTCTCCACAACAATCTTGGTCTTGACAATGCTTCCGGTGCTGGAGCGTAAGATCGAACCACTAAGTTCGTTCTTGATGTACGTGATTGGAATCACGAGATCAGGTACGGAGTCGTCCATCTTTCCACGATAGAACAGGCGAATTGAGAGCTCGTTTGGGTGCATAGCAGACAAGTAGGATCGCTGCAAGAGTAGAACACCCCGATCAACAATCAACCGCCCGTCAGTTGTTGCGTTTTGATTACTTGTCGCCGAGTTCATGTATGCATTGACGCCGGCTTCCCCAAACATTGTAACTGTTTCGCCAACCGCGTTGAGCTCTTGACCACCATCACACACGACGATGAATCCGTTCGCTAACTTCATTGTCTCAAATCTCTTGCTTTTAGTACTTCCTTCCAGTGCAGGTTGTGCCATCTTTTCTGGATACAGTAGGGCGAGTGAAAATGTAAGAAACTGGCAACATCCAAGGTCAATCAACACCATTTCTGTACGTACCGGCGTATGTTCAGTGTGGAGTTTGCAAAGGGGAGCTGTGGCTATTTGCTATAGCTGCTCCTGCTGTCTGGTTGTTGTTTGGGTTGTCGTTTTCTGTTTTGTGAGACACTGGATTGTGGATCAGGTATTGGCGCCGTCCGTTGCGCAGCGCGCTCCAATTTTTTAAATAATAAAGTGAAGCGTCCGGCGCATACTCGGAACCTATTTGTTAACAAACACGACCCCATCATCTATAGTCGTCTCATTCATTTTCATGGAAGTGAAGAAGAACGAAGAACCATGTCGACAATTATCAACGGCCGCCGCATCAGTTTGCGGAATCGAGAACGAAACAAGGAAGGTAGCAGAGACGTCCTTCCATCGTCCAGTTCTGCTGTGCTTCGGTCCAACCCCCTACCAACCGGATCACTTTTGTCCTCGTCCTCCTCGAAGCAGTCGAAAACGAAGAAAGCACCTACAAAGGGAAGGGTGACTGGCAACAACGTGAAGGGGGCCAAGCGGCAGGTGAAGGCCAAGAAAGCAATGGTAGTAGAGAAAAGCAACGATGGAAAACAGATCGAGGAGCAGAAGAGCAAGACGAAACAGGTTGTTGCGGAAAAACCACCCCCCAAGATCATTGTTGCAGCACCTGACAAGTTCGACCTTATGATGACGATGCATTGCAACCACAACAAGGAAAACAGTGGTGTATCCAACAATCTACCAAAGAATCAGTCCATGGAGGCATTGAGCGACAAAGAGACGTCTTGCGGCGGAATTGTTGCTTCCAAAGGCGACAGTGCTGGTGGGGAACCTAAGAATCGCAAATCCAGCATCAGTGTGGACAGTAATCTGTCATTTGAGTTTGCCGAGACGCAGCAGGAGCCTTGTATCGCCTACAAGTTTGAGTACTAGAGTGAAAACGTAGCTTAAACATGTCTCCTTTATAAAATCTTCCATTGCCAAATATTTATCCAATAGTAGGAAATCCGCCACGTCGTTGCTTGGACAGACCTGTAGCATGTCGTGATAGAGCCCGGACCAGAGAGTGACATCCCCAATCCATCAACAGCATACCACTTGTTGATTGGACAGCGCCATGGCACCCTATCATTGCCACAGGTTGCTCTCCAGTGGGATGGGTACATTGGGTGAAAGTGTGCCCAAACGTGCCGCACGCTGCACATGCCTCTAATGGAGGCGCTCATATGACCTAGGTATGTCATATATAGGTCTAATGGGGTATCAAATGTTGTTAGAGGATGTCCTAAAGATTAACTTTGAGCATCCACATGTTGCCGTAGGCCTAATATTGGTCATGTTCTATCTAGTTGAAATGGTGTACCCAAAGAGCGCTCCCGGGGCGTAATGGGTACACCCCGGGACGAGGCACTAGCTAGTAGCTTATCGACTACTCCCACGAACCATCAGTCATGAATTGAATGGTACATGTGACTGACGTGCGTAAACGTGGACAAAGTCACACCAGAAACTGGCCTTTGATTTTTTGTATGTGCAAAAAGTCCCCGTGCATGTACACTATGGTCAATAGTAACCGTTGATGTGATCGCTTCACTTCCGAATCATTGTAGTGTAGCGATCGTAGCTTTCAGAATTCACTCCTAAGCGTGTGTATTGGGCCCATTCATACTTTATCCAATGATTCATTTCCCCTTGAAGCACTGGAAATTGTTGTCTGCGACCGGATCTATCGTCTCCGCCACCTCATTCCTCTCCCTCCAACAAACCCAGCATCTCTCTTCTGTTTGGGCCCCAAACAAAGAACAAGGATAGCAGCAGGCGGGGTGGAAAGACTCGTCCGTCTCGTCTCTCGTCTCTCGTCATCTCAAAGCGATCGTCTCTCTCTCGCAACTTTTGAACTCTCTGTTGCTGCCCCTTAGTCAAAGAGCCGCTGGATTAGAAGCCATTTTTGTGGACGAAACTTTGCATCAGAGAAAACGAAAAGTAATTCCTTTGCTGGTTGGGTCTCTTCATTTGTCAGCATTCCTTTCTTGACCTCTCCTCCTATCATCTCTCTTTTGACTCTCGATAGTGGTTGTTTTCCTCTCCATAGAATATTGTGAGTATGACTGTCGCACTTCGCATGCGTTGCACCTTCGCCAAATTTGTATCTAATTCAGGAGAGCGGTCGCACCTCCTTTTCACGTTGCAGTTTGCCTCCCTCCTTGCTTTTCTTTTATCGATCAAGGCCTTGTGTATTTCATTTCGGATTTGGTCCATTCAGTTCCATTTCATCCTCAAGTCCCCCTTCCTTTTCCAGTGACACGACACTTGATACTTTGACTAGCCGAACCATCAGTGCTCCATCCACATAATGTCGTCGTCATCATCTTCCACCATGATTACACCACCCCGAAATTCATCGTCGTCTCGATCCACACCGTCGGCTCCTCGGAAACGATCCCTAATACCATCGTTTCGCAAAAGCACCAAGAACCAGTCGACCCTGGCCTCTCCAACGACACCTACGGGTAGTCGACGTGGCTTGTCATCGTCGTTGCGACGATTGCCCGCATCGCTCAGTGAGAGCACGGCAGCCTTGTTTGTGCATCCACCGGATGTGGAAGAACCAGAGGGCGAATGGAAGAAACAAGAGATGCATTCAACAGAAGAACAACCAGGAGACCCGTCCGGCGTGGACTCTTTGCCCTTGTCGTCATCGCCAGTTCGACGATCCATGATACCATCCTTCACCACAAGGAGTAGCAACAACAACAATAACAAGAAAAGCGACAACGACAAGCCCCATTCGTCATCTCCCGTCAAAATGTCCACACCCACTCGACAAACGCGTCCGACTTCGGCTGGGAGGCGATTGCCAGAATCCTTAACCGCAAGTACTACCGCTTTGTTTGTCGAACCATTGGATCTGGAGGGCAACGAGCCACTGCAAAACCAAAAGGAGAAGAAGAGCTCCATGGACCCCAACAAGAGTGTCGATCCAAACCAACCACAACCGCAAACTACCAACAACAACAACCACGATCCTCCCATGTCTCCCTCCCCCTCCAGTCCTCCGGGACGGATGGTAAGGGACGAATCGTTTGGACCCATGGAGGAGGAAGGAGAAGGCAACCCTAATAATAATAGCCTCTCGGTCATGATGATGAGTCCTCGTCCGGACGATGACACGGACGATCAAGCCAGTCGGTCCAGTGACATGAGTCTCAGCGTTCGATTTCGCATGACCGAAGAACGGTTTGACCGCCGTTTGTCGTCCTTTTATCACAAGACCAGCAATAACAGCGGGCTGGTGCCAACCAAGGATGGTTCCGCCGAACTTATGGACTCGTACTATGATGATGACGATGACGATGATGTGGACAAGCATGATTTGGATGACCTACAGCGACAATTGGATAAAGCGGCTCAAGAATTCATGTTTTTACAAGACAAGGATGAGGAGGAACCAGAGAAGAACAACAAGAACGAACTACCAGACGAGCAACCTGGTGTTTCGCATAGCGACGAACCAGACTCTCGCCAACCATTGCCTGAGACGACAAACGACCCTTCATCCAAGACTGCGGTACCCTTCCCTCGCAAAGCAAGCAATGGGCGCATTCCGTCACTTACGTATTCTTCCGCATCTTCGTCATCCTTTTCCGTACCGCCTCTTTCGACCATTACTCATGTGAAACAAACCTCATCCAAGCAACTCTCTGGGCAAGTGGACAAAACCGCCGACAGTGGCAACAGCAAGGATTATTGGGTTATTCCAGTGAAAAGTGTGGGAACAGGAGGAGACACTGGTAGTACAGGAGGGGGAGATTTGAGTTGCCACAGTGACTTTACACCCGAAGAATTGGATGAAACCAACGTCCTGGAGCTTGAGCTCATGGAAGATGAAGACGATGAACCTGTCGAATTGAGAGACGATCAAAGCATTGACATGTTACGACCACCCAGCACGACGCCCAGCGATATTACCAATGATAACAGCGTTCCTCATTTGGTCGAGTTGGGATGGGTCTCCAAGGACAATCTTGATACCAATGACAACAGCGTTCCTCATTTGGCCGAATTGGGATGGGTCTCCATGGACAATCTTGATGGTTCCAGTTCACATGTTCCGGAGGAACCCACAACAACGACCACTACACCGGACATGGAGAAGAATGCACCGCGCCGAGATGACGATCCATCCGAAACGGAACCATTCTCAATGTCCAAGTTGGCAGCTCACAGCAAAAAGGAACGACATCCAACTTGGTTCACTCGTTTGCCAACGAGTGACACGACAGCACCAAGTACAGATATTCAATCCTCCGCTCAAAAACCATCCAATTCCATGCAGTCGCCGGACAACTTAGAGTCAGTAACGCAATCTCCACAAGATGCCGTCAATGAGCTGTCCACACAAGGTACGAACCGTTGATGACTGGTCTATTTACACCCATTGATTCGTTGCTAACAAATGCTTCTTTCTTTGCTTGAGTCAGCCAAACAAGAGACAGACAGCCTTACTCAAACACCAGTAAACGAAAAGCCAATTAATGCAGTTTCGGCCAAGAGCATTGGGTCGCTTTCCTTGGATGAAAATTCAAACGATACCGACGACAAAGGTGAACAAGAGTGCAACAAGGCAGTCTCTGCCAAAAGCATTGGGTCACTCTCCATGGACGATGTGCAAGAAAATGAGCAACATGAAGCGGAAGGAAGTCTGGAGGAGTGCACGACGACGGCTGTTGCGGCCAGGAGCATGGGTGCCTTGTCCATGGATGACATGGATACGTCCGAGGAGGAAGATGAAGAAGATGCTGAAGAGGAGGCTTCGGAGGAAGCAGCTTCTTCAGAATCTGAGCCACCCCCTCGAACAAAACCTGTGCGTCGGTACTCTGGTAATATCCCAACCATGGAAACTATTCTTGAAAGCGACGATGGGGAACCCAGCCATGAAAGTAGCAGCAGCGACTCCGATTCTGATTCCACCAGTGGGAAACAGGATAAACGGCCCTCTTCTGAAACCCCTTCTTCGAGTAGCGCTACATTGGAATCATCGTTGTTCTCATTGGAGCGATCGATGCGTTGGAACGGTATTGAAGATTGCGGTGATTTCATCGACCTCGAAGGACCGTCGAAGAAATCGAACCGCAGTATCTGGTTTATGGCAGGCCTTATTTTGGCCATGTCGGTACTAGCCGTCATTGTTCCTGTCGCGCATTATTACTTGCAGCCAGCACCGTATCGGAAACGGTTCAAACGCAATAGCCGTATGCTCGTCGTAGACCATGGTCCGACGGCATCGCGTCCGCAACAGCAACAAGCAGAGCAGTTGGAAACCAGCAAAGCAAAGCCCGCATCCGCAAGCGCATCTTCAACATCATCGACCGCTCCTGCGGATTGTACAGATGAGCAAGTGTCAAGCGACAGGGTGCAGAAGGAAACTCAATACCACACAGAGCAAGAAGAACCAGAAACAAAGACATCAAGTCCATTGATGTCAAAGGTGCCCGTCAATGATTTCGAGACAAAAGATAGCGAAACCGAAGTTTCGGAAGAAGAGAGGCCTCATCGGCGTTGGACGTGCCAAGTTTTGGGACGACATCGTTGCCCTTCGTGGGGAAAGTAGACAATTGCAACCCTGCGCATGGTACGATAATCATTGTACGGAAACGCACTACATACATGATTGAGTGCATATTCATTCATCCTGCCCATCGGTATGTCCGCTTACAAGAGCACCTTCATGGGACAAGCATAACAGAAACGTCATTTCACATAGAATTGGAAACAAGGAACTCAAAACGATTCAATTGTGCAATCACTCAAGCCACAATATGTACGACATGCAATATATACAAGGAGGACCGTTGGTTGCAATCTCCACAAGTGGAGAGGGATCGTGATCCAATGTTGGGAAATGGGCCTTTATACGGACAATGCCCACGCGTTTGTGGGTTGTGTGGAAAGAAACGCTTCGAAAGCCGAAAGATCCTAACCTTGTTGCGAGTGAAAACCAAGTAGTATCGATATGAATCTACATACTTAGAAGGATTTTCTTTCAAGTTGACCAAGGGGTACCGTCACTTCAAGTAGTACCTTTTGTTGAGCCAAAAATCTGGACAACCATTTCATCCTCGGGGTTCGCAGACAGAACGCGCCATCGTTGACCGATCGCTCAGCTCTGTCATTCTTGAGAAAATGAGTAGGCATGAACGTTTCGTCGTTCTATTGAGGGGAGGCGTCCTGGGCCTTCCTGAGTGTCTACCAAGGACTCAAAGAAGCGACTGTCGTGCATGGATGATGGAGGGGACTGCAACGACAGCTACAGCCGGACGTCGCTGACTCCTAACGTACCTTGTGCTCAGGCCACGAGCGAATGACAAACCGTGAATACACACAATCAAACGAACAACAAGTACACGGATCAAATTATTGATCTATTGATGGGTTCTGTGTGAGGCAGGAAAGGTCCTACCTAGCTAGGACAATGTCCGAAGTCCCGATCGAAATGCGAGCGGGCCGTATCTCCTTGGACTGACCACAAGTTACACACCTGTACCGTATTGAAGTATATAAGACTGCGGGCAGTGAAAGTGAAAATGAAATGGCCTTGGGCTTGGCCCCAGCCCAGTCGCGTGGTGTCATCCTATTCATGGGTCCCCTTATTCATGGGTCGAGTAAAACCATGAGCTCTCATCCGACACAACCGGGTTCAAGGCAAGTATATCTCAGTTCTATTCTCATAATAATGATCCAAAAGCTTTCCTGGTCTTCAAAATTCGGTTTCGTATCCGCCATTGATATACTATCACCATCACGACTATGATTTGCCAACCGAGTAATTCCAGGTTTGCTGCCAACCGATGTCGTTCGACCAGTATGTCGACAACTGCAACATCAAAAGGAGACTTTCCTACTTTGCAAGAGGAAGAAGAAGAAGAAGAACAAATCTCTTTTCCTCATAAGAAAACGTCAACACCTGCGAGCGTGCGCCCATGCTTTCGGATTGGAGCGCTGTTTCAACTGGATCCACGAAGACGGAACAAGTCTTTGCCGTCGTTTCATCGTTCAGCTCCCATTGTTGTCACCCTTCGATACTATCACAATGGCGATAAAGATGATCGTGGCAGTACCCTTACCGCTCCGCGACATTCAAGAACATCGATACATTCCGACACAACGGAGCTTCCTTCCAGTGAGAATGTTGGTAAAGGCTGGACTGTGAAAGAGCAAACCATGTTGGTTCGATTGGATGATCGCGCAGCCATGCTTTATCAACGCGTGGTGCAAGCGCTACATTTCGAGTCCGTCCAAGAGTTCGACTTGATACGATTCGTGCCACGTCCAGCCGAGTCCGAACCAATGCAAAGAAAGGAGCAACCACAAGACTTGGTACAAAACGAGAAACGTCAAGCAACAACGACAATATGTCATCAAGCAGAGCAAAACAACCATTTGAACGAGACCACCGACCTGGAATGTATAGCATCCACCTCAGCGTTGGTCGCGATACCTCGTACGCGACGTATCCGGCTCAACAAGGTTTTTCAGCCAGTGGCGGAACAGCAACAGCAACACCCGTCTCGATCGTCGCAAGGGTCCGCTTCTTCCGCATCATCACTGTGGTCATGGTATACTTACTCTCTTGTTGAAAATACCAACAGCAGTGACAGTCTCTCCTCTGTGAATCACAGGAATTCCTTTGTCGTGTTGGTCGTTCAGCGATCTCCTTCAAGGAAAACCAACCATGCGTCCACGGCCGGTCCTGGTCCTCTACCAACCCAAACACCGCCCAGCAAAAGCGTTTATATGACAACCTCCGAGCCGACAGAGAGTTGTGATTGTGCTTCTTCCATTAGCATTGCTGCCACGGCAGGAGATGCGCGCTCCAGAAAAGGATCAATAGAAACAAATTGTGTATGCAGCGGCAGTGAAGACGCACAAGAACAACGGGGGCAAGGGAATGAACGGCAACAACCACGGGCTTCCTGTTGCATGTTGCATAGTTCTGCTGAAAAAGCAAGGTACCTAGCTGCAACGAGCACGAATGGAAACGAAATCAACGGTTCATCGTTCATCACGAACATTCCGATACACATTGAATTCCGAAGGAAAGATGCATCTCCTTTCAACAAGAACTCACAGATTTCTTCGTGTAGTCAACCTCAGGGTCCGAGTGTGTCTTGTCATCTTCTCGGCGACAAGATCCCAGAAGATGAATGACGGACTTCACTGTCTAAGTAGAGTGTATGACCGGAAAAGTCTTTGGACAAAATCTTGGGGGTTGGCTGTATATATCATCAATCTGCAGTCACATTGAGCCAAAGACTCGTTATTCCCCACATGTTGGAGACAGCCAGTTGCCAGACGCTGCTATGTGAGCGACAAGGCAAGCAATTAGGTTCGACTATTTTGAGACACTCATATTAGGAGTATTTTGGCGCCTGCCGTCGAACGTAAACTAGATCCTTTCCATGTCGTTTTTCTTTCCATGTAAAATCAACATTGCATGTCTGATTCTTTCTTCCCCATGTTTCTTGAAATCGTCAATGTTGTGTTGGTGTTGGCAGTAATGGGCTTCAAACTTCAAAGCGATGATCGGACAAGACACAACTATGTGCTCGTTGAGGCGCGACTGATCCTTGTTTCGTCCGCAAGGACGCACGGCGGGCCATTTAAAAGAATCGTTCCACACATATTCATGGCAAACACAACAATTTGGCAATGTTACTTGGTCAGCATCCAGCATAAGGATCGTCCTGTACAAGGTTTGCAGTAAAAATACTCTGGAGTTTCCCATGTGTGGTTCGAGGGGACACATAGACATATTGATGAGCAAAAGGACAGCCACAGCGTATGACTTGCGACGAGAATCCAAAGTCAGATAGATGTGATCCACTGAAGCTTTCCCAAGTAGCAATGAATTGCAACAGGTGGTGTCAACACCTTTCCGAGAGACTGTGATATCAATATACAGTGACCACAAGTCTTTTGAATATGGCCATTGGAAGCGGGAACTCTATCGGTGGACGCTTCTGCGGCCTGAAATATGAGGCTGAGACGTCATGGAATATATTTTCTCAGGGATCTGGCACAGTGACACTAACAGGTTCATCTTTGTAGGATTTTCTGTTCGCTAGCATTATCACAAACGATTCAGTCGCAAAATCTACGTCAGTCGGTCATTGTTTCGGACGAAAACTACCACCTCAAACACTTCGTATTACCCGCCATCATGACGAAAAATGATTTGTGGCACAATAGCCTATCTTGTCGAAAGCACAAGCTTTTCCTTCCGCTTAGTCCAACAGGAGTTTAGAGTTGTTCAATGTCTTCGCATTCATGGACGAAGAATTACAAGAATTTTTACGCGACCCATTGGCGTTTCAAGATGTGACATCATTGGCGTGAGATGCGACGTCATGTAGCAAAGTCAGTCGCACGAAGGAAGAGGAAAAAACTTGGGAAACGTTTGCTGTCTGCTTGAACGTCGCATCGGAGACGATGATATCGCCTTCTTCAGATTCGTCGAAGCACTGAGTCAGTGAAGTACTGATTGGACTATTGGTAATTTGTAATGTGTTGAGGCGGAGGAGTCGCCTCTCGAAGTCGAAGAGCAAGAAGGTTGCGACAGGAAATCGGAAGCACATGAAGACATGGATGCATCTGACGGCCCTCATTTTCAATGCGTGGCGGCGGCAACAACTCCGCACGTAAATCGAATCTACTTTCTCTCCTCGTGTTGACAAACATGACAAATCCACTTTGCATTCATTTCAAACCGAGAATAATAATTATTGTTCTGGGACGCACCTTATTTTGAAAACGGAGTAGAACCCAAGTAACAATGGCAATGGCAGTTGCCTCGTGCGCCAAAGCAACGACGTCTAGTGCAGATTTCATTGCTACTCCATCCGAGTTGGCCGAGTTAGATTGGACGGATGAATTCACTCAAGCCCTTTCGCATGATTTGTTGTCATGGTGGTTGACCTCGTCTGTACTTTCCCAGCACAAGCCAAAATCGAAACTACCCAACCACGATAGCAACTGTAACAACAAGAATGGTGAAACTTTCACACGGCCCGCCTCTTCGACAGCTGCAACCACATTGGTCAGTCGTCGTGCTTCGTTGCGCTATGTGGGATTTGGACAGTGGACTCAAGTGCTGAGCGTTTCTCCCCGACCATCCCTCTTGTCCACCTACTTTGTGGCAATTCTTCCCCCTTCCTCCCCCAATTCACGGAAGCAGCGGATCGTACCAAGATTGCCAGTCACATCTTCGAGTTCCACAAGGCGTCCACCGACTCAAGTTGTGGTGGTACGCAAGCGTCAAACGATGGCCTCTGCAAGGCGTCCACCGACTCAAGTTGTGGTTGTTCACAAGCGCCAAACCACAGCACCAGTTCAACCACATCAACCAAAACCAAAAATGGCTGCTGATACTGATTTTCAAGAATTAGACTCTCTCGTTTGGTTGGATGCCGGTAACCACGAGGACAAGAAACAACAACAACAACAACAACAACAACAACAACCAGCAAACCAAGATGAAGACGAAGCTGTTGTACAACAAATGCTGCAACAATGGGAACACGAACTTGGAGTAATGGTAACAAAGGAAAGTAAACAGCAGTGCTCTAAGACCGTCAAGAAATCCTCGAGGCAAGACAGTCAGTTTTATCATCCTCCAACCCACCTTCATCATCAACACAACAGCCAGGGGTCAATTTTGTGGATATTTCTCTTTTGGATGTGGATTGTTTCCATGACTCTCACTGGCTGGTTTGAAATGGATGATCACTCTGTTTCTTCTTCATCGTCGTCTGCTTCACCAGGAAGGACAACAACCACTACTCGGTCCAGGTCCCATCACCACCACCACCACCACAATTCCAAAGATGTGCCGGAACGATTCAAGCGTAACAGTCGCATGCTGGTGGTGGATCCCAAAGCGAGCCGGTAGCCCCATGCAGACGGAACGGCGTGGCACAACTGGGGAATTCACATGGACGTTTCCAGGGTGCTACCATTCCCGCTTCTTCATGTTGATTGATTCCTTGCAATCCCGTACACCTGTTGCTGGCTCGACAGCAGGATTTCCGGTACTTGTCCCAATAAAAGGGAGCCTCGAGTGGTCTTTCCCGTTATGTTCAAAGCATGACTTGGTCCTCAAGTGTCATTTTCACACGGACTTGCATTGAATTTAGTTTGATGGCATTCCCCCTACGGAAACCTCTTGTTCAGAACAAGAAGCGATCACACGCAAAGCACTTGCCATTCCTAGGTTGGAATCAACGAGACACATCCGACCTCATCTCCCATCGCTCCGATAGAAGCTAGGTACTCCTAGAAAGAATCACAAAAGTTAGGTGAAAGATAGACATGAGTTTCTTGTTTCTTCTCTCTCTTCCCAAAAGACATTCTAGATTGCCTGTCATGGTGTACCCGTCGTTGGAAAACGTGTGATTGTGTGCAGCGATGTGACTGCTTTGAAAATGGCTGGTAGAGCAAAGTCAACAATGAGACGCAATCTCGTCGCAGAATATCAACCGGTAGTTACCTTTGCACTAATCAATAGGGTAATCCTAGTTCATTAGAGTTAACTTTTCTTTTCTAAAATACATTTCTAAAAATTGTGCACTTTTTGACATTTGCTTCTCTAAGATACCTGGGATCGTTCCTCCTCCGTCGGTTCAACACAACGAGTGTCAATGCCAAGGCCTCTTCTCTTTCAATTTCAGTGGGGCGTAACAATGCATCTAGTTCACCCTGTCTCGCCCTCCCCAAGAAGGACACCTGTGGCGACCGAGAACTTTGCACGTCCAACGTCTCTGAGGACCCGTTTCGATGCTGCTCTCGAGAATTCCAACTTGAACTACCTCCTCTTCATCAGTAGTCAAATCATGATCTTCGAGCTCTTCCTCTTGTTCTTCAACGTTTGGTCCTTGATTGCGTCTATCTACAACCAACATGCGACTGTTTCTCTTGAATCGTTTGTGTTCGACTGGCACTGGTTCTGGTGCTGTGGTGGTGGCTTGCGGCATGTCGACCTCGTCAACGTCTTCTTCCATGTTCATCTCTTGCACATCCACGGCAAGAACCGTCTCGGTTTGTACGACCTGTACAGTCTTGTGATCTTCTTCTTCATGGACCAAAACTCCACCAAGCCCAGACACAGCCAAAGCAGAAGTAAGAATTGCAACAAGGAAAGTTACGACCATCAAGTACCAGACCATTGATCTGGACTTTCTTTCAATCTTGTCGGTACTCCTTGCCATACCCACATCCTTCATTGTGATTTCTTCATCTTGTTCGAAAGCAACGGAATCCACATCACCTAGATGTGGAGTGACTTGAAAGACATCTTCGGACAGTTCGAACTTGATGAGGACTTCCGCAGGGACACAACTGCTCTCACTTTGTTCTGTTGTCTTGGAGGTGTTCATTGTCTCTTGTGATTGCAAGTACTCCTCCTTGTTCGGTTCTTCATCTTTTTCACCGTACGTAACAAGAGAGGTTGTACTACTGCACACTGTTGTTGTCTCATCCATCTCTTGCATCTCTTGTTGCTTCACTGTTTCCCCTTCTCCTGGGATGTCGATGTGATCTACAGGGGTACTAACAGTAAAATCTTGTGATGCTTGTTCCAACTCTCGTCTTAGGTCCAAGAGGTAGTTCTCCTGATGCTTGGCAGAGTCATCATCCTCAGATCGGAATGAAAAGTCATCTTCACTGCTAGAAGCGCTCAAGCTGGTCATGTTAGTGGGGCTTGGAGGTGACCCTAACCCTTGGTAAAACGACGTGAGGTGTTGATCGATTCTCCTCTCCGTCAAACGAAACCGGCCTCGCAGACTCAGTTGTTCTTCTTGATCACTTGTCGTGCTGGTTCGAGTCGTTTGGCTAAGTTCGTCTTCTTGTGGCTTCATGGGGGCAGACGATCGGAGGTCCGTCGTGGTGTCCGTTTCCATTTGATGGTTTAGTTCGAGTTTCATGGCTGCTTCGACTTCGAGTAACTTGTGGATGTCACAGATTTGCTTCTACAATTATTCGTCGCTGAATTTATGATCCTTTCGTGGCATTCATCGAATTGGAAAGATGATGGAATCTCTCTGCTGGTGGCAGGTTCTGCATCAGTTTCAAATTGCAGTGGTGTCACCTCCTGCAGCCGGTCCTTTCGTTGTTTGGATGGGATGCGTTGTTTTGCTTTGCGACCCAACTGGCCTTCGATGAGGTGGTGTCTATGCGACAGCAACAGAGAACATAATTCTGTCGCTTCTTCTCATACTCTAAATCCGTCCGACCCTACTATAGATTCGGACGACAGTTCGAGATGCGTCGATCGGAATTGGTTGTCGGAGGTTTCTCCTACTCTCAATCCGTCGGTTCCTACTCTCAATCCGTCGGACCCTCCTATAGATTCGGACGACAGTTCGATATGCGTCGATCGGAATTGGTTGTCGGAGGTTTCTCCTACTCTCAATCCGTCGGAAGCAAAACCTCCCTCCTATAGATTCGGACGACAGTTCGAGATGCGTCGATCGGTATTGGTTGTCAGAGGTGACGCACAGACATGAAGTACAATTGCCCTTATGGATCTCTTACGTGGTGGGTGTGGCCCGCGCTCACAAGATCGCGAAACGATCGGTGGCCTCATTTTTCTGCTTCCGAAACGATGAATCATCGCGCCTTCTTCATCGCTGGATGTTCTGGGACACCCGTCATTTTGGTTCCTCAAGGATGACTTTACCTACCCTGCTATTGGGTAGCTAGAGCTGATCGCTAATTTCGCGAGGGCTAGCTAAACTTTATGTACAGTAGGGTTCGAGATAAATAGCCGTGTTCAAGACCAAACGAGTTGTTAATTGTTCTTCTTTTCTATGTCGCATTTGAGTCTCGTATTATGATGATCGCTAAATAATCTTTCCTGTTTGAGTCGTGTTGGTGTCCACTGGTTTCGACTTGGTGTCCACGGTTTCGACTTGGTGTCCACTTGTGTCCACTGGTTTCGACTTGGTGTCCGCTGGAGAGTGGGGTAAACCTGATAATATCAGCCCCACTTCATCATAGAAAGGCAGACCGACTATGTTAGCTATTGCTAGGTTAGTAAGACGATCAACAGAATAATAGGTAACTTAAAATATAGTGTAATCGGTCCCCACCACCACCCGGTTTTTGCAACCGCGACACAAGAACACTTTACAGCTATCTAAAGGGCCACCATTTTGTGGCGCATTCCACCCTCGAATTTTGCATCCGGTTCGTCTAGGAATACCATCAGTGCACGAAATCCATTGATAGTGTCAAACAAAAACTCGTAGTCAAACTTTGACTGTACTGCAAAAGGCAAAGAGAGGACAAACTTGGATCTCACATAATCAGTCTGTTTTTCTTTCAATTGATTGAATGCATCTTCTAGAGCCAATTTCTTACGAATGTTTTCATCCTTCTCCATCCACTCCTGGGAGAACTGCTTCAACAGTTCTCCCACATCTGTGCTATTGGTAGGCCAAATGATTGTCACAATCAGTTCCTTCTGTGACTCACCAACCTCAATGTCGCAATTTGTTGTATCTCTGTGCGCAACCCCAGTGGGCAGGTTGATCACTACAACCACATGCTTTTGTTTGTTCTGATCCACCCACTGGGTCAGCACATGAGGGGGCGTCCATTCTTTCATCATATCCTTCTTTTCTGACTTCTTTCTCTTGTTTTCCAATGCTCCAAGGTCAGCACCACCAACTGGAACGGCGACTCCAGACCTTTTTTTCTCTTTTCCTTGTAACAAATTCATAGCTATACTCTTAATTTTATCTGTAGAGAAAGAGAGAAAGAGCAATAGATGAGAGAACATTAGGTAGGTACCAAGAAGTCGCCAATTTTGATCACGTACCATGACTTACCTGGTGCACCTGGTGCCTTCTTCTTCCCAAACAAACCAGAACCAGGGGGAAGGTCGTCGTCTGCATCATCCTCAACATCTTCCAATGGATTGAAACTCTCTTCCTTGCTGGTCACCTTACTGTCCTGTTCCTTTGGGCCATCTCTCAAATGGTATCCATATTTTTTTTTGAGTTTATTCAATGCAGTACGAAATGATTCAAGCTTGTACTTCATGAACTGTGGATGATCAGACCACACTTGCTTTGGTGCAGCGCTTGCTGCAAAGGCACGATTTTTTACCAAGTCTTCCAGGTACTCAGCGTCTGCTGTCCTGGAATCCCAAGAGAGTAAGGGACCTTCACCAAGGGAGTTCCTACCGGAGCGTGTCATAGCAATTTTGGAATGAACGTTGGGGAGTTTAGTACCTGGGTGGTTTTTTTGGCAAAACCAAACTATGACCAAGAAAGCATACTGGGTAATTGGTATTCTGGTCTGACCAGGATCAGACCGGGTCTGATCCTGATTCTTATAAATGAAGATTTCTCCATGACATTGGCACTTATGCCAATACTGAACCGACCTCCTTGTTCCTTATTTAATGAGTTAACTGTGGGTCGATTTAATATAAGGATTAATTACGTAGGTTGTCTTTGGGTCTGGTGGTAAAAAAACGACCCAGGTCGTTTTTTTCGACCCAGGCAGCTTTTTCATTGGCAGACCAGACGACCTTGTTGATGAGCAATGTTTAGGCTTAAGTTATATCTAGTTAACTCTTTTTTCAGTGAATAAGAGGGTCGCTTCTATACTGTTTCTAGAGAGACTTGCGAAAAGTTATTCATGTTTCAATATTGGTCCTCATCACTGAAACTGATACAGTGGTCTGATCCAAGATCTGACCGGATCAGACCCAAGTGACCCAGAAATAGTGACTGTGACCATTTCTGTACTTAGATTACTCCATGGCGTTCACGTAAAGACAGTCATACATTAAATTCGAACACTACTATAACGAAAATTCTTGATGAACGAAAAGGAATAGAGTTTTGGCATTGGAACTTAGCTTCACTGCACGGCATGGGCACCAACATGAATATCGCATAAACTCACAATTCCTGACGATGGAGGTGAATGCAGGAACATTCATTCAAAGTGCTCTTCCTATGATGGGGAAGAATGGGAATCCAACAACAAATGAGTTTCATAGAGCTTTTCGAGGCTATTTCAGTCTAACCCCTTCTCTTTGTGTGCATGTGTGGGACGAAATAGAGAACCTTCTGCCAAGAGGAGGGAAGCCATTCCACCTGTTGTGGGGACTTCTTTACCTTAAGGTTTACGCCTCAGAAGATGTCCTGGTGGCAATTGCAAATACAACAAGAAAGACTTTTAGAAAGTGGAGTAAGATAGTGACAAAGCTGATGGCTCATCTTAACTATGTAAGTACTGGTAAGTGTTCATGAGGACGGCGTGTACCAGTTTGTCAGCATTGTATTCTCACCATCTTTGTCCTGTTTTCTTTAGATAAAATGGGAAAATAGATATGATGCAAGAAAAGAAGGACAATGTTGCTTCATTACTGTTGATGGAACAGACTTTAGAATTTTTGAGCCTGCTCCATTTGACCCTAAGTGGTTTTCCCACAAATTCAAGGGACCTGGGCTGCGTTATGAAATTGGAGTATGCATCAACACTGGGTGGATTGTGTGGTGGAATGGCCCATACCCTTGTGGGACATGGGCAGACCTCAATATCAGCAGAGATTGGCTCATAGACGAAGTGGATGAAGGGGAAATGATGGTTGCAGATGGAGGCTACAATGATGGTGGAGAATACTTCATTACACCGTCTGGACACAACAACTTTATGGACAAAATGATGGCTGATGCAAGAGCACGACATGAAGTAGTCAACAGCTACTTCAAAAGGTACAACATTCTAAAAGACAAATACAGAGGTGACCTTGGATGGCACAATGTGGTTTTTGGGGCGGTGGTAAATTTGGTCCAGCTTTGTATCGAAAACAACGACCTCGATGTATTCCAAGTCGAAGTAGAAGATTAGTCTAGCTAGTAGTGCTAAGTGTAGTGGTCGAAAGACCGGGTGGAGGTGGGTTTAGCTACACTAATTACGTTAGACTGTACTCCTTTGTTATGACTACCTATCTTTTCAATACGTATGGAAACCATATAGATAGAACAACGTTCTGGTATCAGATAATATCAGGTTTACCCCACACTCCTGGTGTCCACTGTGGTTTCGAGTTGGTTTCGAGTTGGTTTTGAGTTGGTTTCGGGTTGGTTTCGACCCCTCTACAAACTGTGAACGCAATAATCAAACATTCTCGTTCTTTTCTGTCATTGTCAAATGATGCGTCCCATGATCCTAAAGCGGAGCTACCGCTGACAGGTGTTGGGCAACAAGATTTCACAGGGGATATGGCGAAGCAATCCTATCCTACAACTAGCTCAAACAGTACAAATCGCCTCCTCTACTCTACGAGTTGCATAGTCCATAGGAAATCTAGCTTAAATGAGCATCGTTCACGTTCATCCACCCGATGCTCAAAATCTTGTCGTCAATCCGTTTGCCTTAGTTGATTGTTGTTACATCCATTCAAGTCCAACAGGAATGTTGTTTGCAGTGTTGTCGCTGGCATGATGCTCGTCCGAATAGTTTGCGTCTAGTTGAGTATGGTCGTGGTGTTGTTGCCTTTGTTTCGTTCGGGCGTAACGAGGAGCTGATTGTTTAGTATGGTGCTGCTACCGAGGCCGTGAGAAAGGAGAAGGATTTGATTGTTGCGGATAGTGTCATTGTCACGGATTAATTCGCTCGACCGAAAGGAGGAGCGGATTGTTGGATGTGGTATTGTTTTCGTTGTCACCACTTGCTGTCGTTGTCGCTCGTTTTCGTTCGTTGTCATTGTCGCCGCTTGTGTTGTCGCTCGTTGTGGTTATGGTTGTCGTTTTCGCTCGTTGTCGTTCTCACCGAGTCCTGTCGTTGTCGTTTTCGCTCGCTGTCGTTGTTGCCACTTGTGGTTGTGGTTGTGGTTGTCGCTGCTAGTCGCTTGCCGTCGTTGTCGTTGCTGCGACAGTCGTTGTCGCTGCTTGTCGTTGTTGCCGCTAGTCGTTGTTGCCGCTAGTCGTTGTTGCCGTATGTTGTCGATGTCGCGTCTGGTTGTCGCCATCGCCACTACTATTGCCTTCTCAACGATTTCGATTGATTGTTGAGTATGGTGTTGTTGTTGTTGCCGTTGTTGTTGTCGCTGTTGTTTCGTTCGGGCGAAACGAGGAGTTGACCGCGGATTGTTTCGTTGTCGAAAGAAGGTTGATTGTTGCGTTTGGAGATGTCGCAACACCGGTTGTAGGAGGACAAGAAGATGAGAAGGCCAGATCCGAGACAATCAGATCACCTTGTTGCATTCATGTTGCTTCTTGTTGTTTGGGAGGTGGTTGTTTGTTGCTTCCTTGTTGTGGTTGGTTTCGTTGTTGGGTCAAAACAATCAGTCTGGTTGCCGTGTGTCCTTGTCGTTGCCCTCCCATGCCTTACCCATCCATGTCGAATCTTCCATTGTCGTCACTGCCTGCAATCTTCGTTTATTCCATCATCATTCGACTCCAGTCTTGATCCTCTTGTTGCTTCGTTCCAACCAAAAAGTGGAAGACTTCCCAAACTTGCCGTACGTCTGTGAAACTAGCCAACTCATCCCCGCCCGTCCATTCCCTCACGGTACACTTGGTTCGTTCCGCGGAGCTTTCGTGTTCTTGTCTATGAAGATTGGTGGTGGTCGTTGTTCTGTCGTTGTTTGATTGTTGTTGTGATCCTCGTGCTCTGATGTTGAGGGCGATCTGCACTAGCACGCCAATCAACCCATCCAGACCGTCGTGGTGTCATGATTTTGTTGGTTTTGACTTGGTGTCGACTTGGTATCGACTTGGTGTCCACTTGGTTTCGACTTGGTGTCCACTTGTGTCCACTGGTTTCGACTTGGTGTCCACTGGTGTCCACTGTGGTTTCGACTTGGTTTCGACGTGGTTTCGACATTAACTCGAATCCACACGTGCTTGGGCCTTGCGGACTCGAAAACATTTATAATTTAAACCCTAGTTTAACGGTCAAAATCAATTTTGATCTTATTTCAAGATCAAAAATCTTAAATATAATAAAGTCAACGGAAAGTCTCATTAAGTACTGCACTTATTCTGCTGTAGTAGATCGCTAAATTCACACTGTACCACTTTAGAAGACTACCACGAAAGCGGAAAAGTCCGTGCCGCCACCAAAGTAGCGGCTGTCCCTGTTGCTTGGTGCGTTGGCGTTTCAAGACCATTTGAGCGAGTGATTCCCTCGTGTTTGTAACTGTTGAAACTGTTCTGGAAAAGCAGAGTCGGTGGAACTTGCTCTGGAAAAGCAGAGACGGTAGATATTCGGGGTTAAGGTCCCAAAGGTTATCGTCTCCATGAGCGATGCGAAGTGGCGCTTAACACAAGCAGATATGTACAAAATATGTAAACTAGATTTTAAATTTAATATGTACTATTTCAATCTCTTCATCCCTCCTTCGACTATGCACAGTTTGTTTTGGCAGCGACCCTTTGAGCCCAAGCGTCGCCAATTGAGATGTTTTACGCTTTAGATGCATAGATGAATCGTGCTTCAATTCACTTTTGTGTCCGACATTTGCATACGACCAAAGAGCTTTCGAGTCCAACGAACAACCCGGTGCGTTTTGCGAGTCTTCTTTTCAACTACGCTTGGGACAGCCGGAACGACTTTGTCCTCCACTGCTTGAGGAACAGGGACAGCCGCAGGGACAACCCGTGCTGTGTCTTCGACAATGGCAGAGGGTTTTACTTGGTCCTTGAGTTCAATCATCCCACTAGAGAGTAAACCAAAGATGAAAATCCAAAATACCAACATCCAGACCAACGCTCCGCGTCGTCCAGCTTTCTTGGTTGTGCTAGGATGCGCCAATTCTTCTGGTACTTCAGTGGCAGTCACCTCGTTGTCGCTCACTGGAGCAATCTCTGTGTAAGGGAGAAACGAAGTAAATAAGTGTGAATCCCCGAATTTGAAGTCCACGGAGGTGCTTGCCAAACAGTGTATCACGTACCAACTTCTGCTTCCGTATCTTTCGAGTCATCACTTTGTTGAATCTCAACACTGGAGGGACTTTCCGTCATCTGTTCCGTGGAGGAGGGAGAAGCGACTGCTTCATCCTCGGCCGAAGTCGTTTCGGACACATCGCTGTCCAAGTCTTCAATGGGGGTGTCTTCAAGTTCCTCGACGCTTTCGGTGTTCACTCTGACAGTCACGTCATCAATGACAACCGTTTCATGTTGCTCGGGAAGAGACTTGTCCCGACTGGTCTCGTCTTCTTCCGATACAACGTCATCGGTGTGATGAGAGGCCCATTCTTGCTGTTGTTTACGAAGAGCTCGCTTCTTCCAAGCTGCAGTTCTTCGCTTCCATGCGCCCCATCGTGTAGCCCAAACAAGCTTCCAGGCTCGAAGAAAGACAAAGATCATGTTTTTTCTTGTTTTCATTTTCTTGGCAAGAACGCCGCTCTGACGATCCTGTTTCACTTCCTTTTGTGGAACTGGCTGCGGCGAGATATCACCTTGTATGTCCTTGCTTTCCAAAGTGATACTTTCTTGAGTTTCGGTTGTTGTTGATATTTCCACCAACTCCAAAATGGGACTCTCACTTTCCTCAGCTGTGTCCGTGACGTCAAAACGAACGCTTGTTTCCTTCTTGGAATCCGCTGGGACATTGTGTTCTTCAAGGGGTTGCATGAGCTGATCATCCATGTTGGGTGTCTCTGGCGCATTACAAGCCATGTTTGCGAGTCTCTCCTCAAACACAACGTCGTCCTCATCAAAAGAGGGGGCTTCTTCATGCACAGCTGTCGAATCATTCGCCTCGGAATGAGGCATCTCTTCTTTCTTCAATAAATCGATATGGTTCTGTTCATGAGTCGCATCCGTTTCCATGTACAGATGTTTCTCGTGCTCATTTGTATCCTGAACAGTGCCCATCGCCGAAGCGAGAGGGCACGAGAGACTTGTGTTTTCGACGACTGATGTTTGCATTCTGTCAAGCTACACGGATTAGTTTACAATTGTTACCTTGATGGTTGTTGAGCAAGTTCACGTGGCTTTCAAAGATATCTCTGCTCCAAGTTATAATGAGAGTGTGGTGGACCCCAAACCACTCGCTCTCTTTTGGCGAGTCGGAGGGAGTTCATCGATCCACTACCTAGTCTATTGTGCTGGCTGCTGCGCTGTCGGATTCGTCTGTACAGCGGTGGTACAGCAAGCACGAAAAATTCACTCGTTTTTCGGCGGGGCGTAGGAGAGTTCCGATTCATTTAGCAAGAACCAAGCCTTGGATGATGCGATGGAGAGGGTGTGTGTGTGTGCGTGTCGGGGTTCGTCGATCATGAGTTGTTCGTCCTGCTTCCGGCGTTGCCGTGCGAACGACAAAAGGGAACGATGATGCGTAGGACAAAAGGTGAGGAGGACAAAGGAGAAGAGAACTGACTCACCCAGCTCGGATATTTTCTCTCTCGAGTGACAGAACATGGGGGATAGCTTCCGGATACAAAGATATTCAATATAAACACCCTATCTCCGAGAAATAGACCTCTCTTAAAGTATTCCTCTTCATATTTCTGCTCCGAAATCTGGGGTGTTGACACCTGATGTCAGAGCGAAACTCCCCCAGTCCCCACCCCCAATCCCCCATAGTTCGCGGTAAAACTTTGATGAGTCACGGTGAGTGCCTATTTTAGCGATATACTATGAATGGATATGTTCTTTCCCGCTGGAGATTGCGTTCCCGAACGCATTTTCTCCAACTCCAGCGCGATCGTGTGTTCATCGTCCTGATTAATCTGGGTTGATGAGTAGACGGACCAACAACCCGACAAGTTGTGGTTTTGCTCTGATCTTGCCTACCTAGCTTCGAGCATGGCTATGATATATGATATCCTTTCGATTTCGAGTGATGACTCAGATCTTCCACTCTTGCCTCCGTCAAATGTGACGCAACAAATGCTTTCTAGGAAACGATTGGGGACATCATCATCGGCTGGAGTCACTACGGTACGTAGTCACTGGTTCTATGATAAGGAGCTCATGCGCTTTTGTGGAGAGATAACTTCGCTGAATTGAGTCGCTCTCTACGGCCCCCTCATATTTCGCTGATTGATGATGGGTGGGGTTTTGCGACCAACTTTTGCTGTGGATTTTAGCAAACTTTCTCGCTCGCGCTTGTTGCTTGCACCTCTTTGGCCGTACTCACCCTCATTATCAAATGTTGCGATTGTGCAATGCCATTAAAGACTTGGATCCAGCTCGTACTCCTGTGATGGTTGTGAGTTGAAGAAATGGCACAACTGACCCCTTGAAGCGTCGTTGGTGTAGGTCGTTGCGCTGCAATATTGACATCTAAAATGCTGTGTAGACTACCAGATGTTAAATTATGTACACTGGGGGCGGTCGATTGGAGCGACTGTCCAGATAGGGTTCCTGGTTGTCATTGTCGTTGACGGGGATAGATGCGGATTCGACTAGGTTGCCTCCAACTGTTTTTATGATGGGACCTCTGCACGATTGCGACGGAACAATTTCTGGGCCCAACGAGCGACGCGGTTCTTACGTTGGTGTTGCTTGGTCGGTGATTCAGGTGCCAATCTATTCTTGTTGTCTTGAACTCCATCGTTAGTGTTCTCCTCCATGGTTTGAATAGGAGCTTCAACCTTTAATTGCCCGTGTTCCACGACGGATTCTTGTTTGAGACCGTCGGATTCAATCTCAATGGTATCAACATCCTTTGATGCTTTTGAATTTTGCGTTAGCCGTTCAAGGCTGGTAGTGGATACTGGCATAGCACCTTTCATATCTGCAACACTGTTGTCGTCACTAACTTCTGAAAAAGAGTTGAGTTCGTCCATACTTCCATTGGAAATTTGTGCAATGGTTGCTGTTTGATTCTCTGCAGGATCAATATTCTTACTGACCACTGAATGAGGGTCGTGAAGTTCAATAATACCATTCGAAATCATGGCCAAAATCATGAGCCAGAACACAATCAAATAAGCCAAATCACCAAGACTTTTTCCTTTGCCTGCTCCGGTGCTGTCGTTTGTTTCTTTGGCGACGAAGACTGGCAAATCAGTTTCAGACAATTAGACAACAACAAAATAAACAATCAAGATTCGACAGGCTTGCTTCTAGTGGAAAACGAACGTACCTTTGTTGGTTCCATTCGCCTGCTGTTTTTCCATTTTGTTGTCCACCATCTCAGAGCAACAATCGCACTGATCGCAATTGTCTTCTTGGTTCTCTTCCGCACCTGCCGTTTCTACGCTTGGCGGCACGTTCTCCTTCGTTTCCTGTGTCACTGCTTTCGACGTTGGTTCAGTCTGGTTAGCAGGTACCATTACCACTTCGGAAGGGACAGAAGCAGTAGAATCATCAACGTCTTCATCCTCTGAAGATCCTTCTGTACGGCTCGTATATTTCATTTGGTCGTCGTCAACCTTTTTGGCAGAAACGGTATCGTCGAGATTCTTGGAGGAGGACTTGCCATCGTCGGATTGGGGCACGTCGTCGGATTCGACCTTCGCCCTTCCCTTGTCGTAACAAGGCGGATCCATCTGTGCCATTACCTTCCAGGTTGATCCAGTCAGTTGCTCTCCTTGTTTATGCATTATGGTGTTACGGAAGTTGCGAGCGGGAAAGGATGGTCAATTTCGAATCTACTCCTATGAGGTAAGCAGAGAGAAGAGATCTACAGAAATTCTCAAGCATTGTGTTGTCACTCTTCCCTCTCCGTCGGATCTCTCTGTCTCCCACATTCGACTTCGATTTTTGATGGGTTCACGTTCGGTTTTGGATGAGGTCAGCAACCACGAGAACCAATTGAAATCCGCGAGCGCTGGATTACGTAGCGTCTTATCGAAAATTCACTGACTCACAAGAACCATCAACTTGACTCCCCGCGAAAGCCTGCAAGTCCTTGCTAGTCGACGACAGGCCATCCTGCGAGCATTGCAGTCGCATCATATACGACTCCGGAGTCCGAAGTAGCCATAGCTACCCAAAGCCGTAGCCAGGACCAAAACGAAAACGAAGGTACTCCTACCTAGATGGTAGAAGGGCGAGAAGGAGAGGAAACAAACAAGCCATCAAAGTTGACAGACGTCGACCTAAGTGCCCATAATCCTGGTACACTCTTCTCGTTACTCTTTAGAAGAAGATTGGAGTAAAAAAAACTGGTTGTTAGGAGTAGTGCCAAAATTGGTACAGAAAATGTTGAAATCAAACACTTTCGGTTTAGGAGAGTCATTCTTCATCATCGTCATCATCGTCGTCGTCCATGTCTAGTTCGACTTGTTGAGCAACCGAGGATGCAAGCGCTATGGCCAACTCATGGGCAAACCTGCTGCTGACTATAGAGGAATCCCACATTATGATGTCGCCACAAGATGTCCTGCTGCTTGGTTCTTGTGGTTGTAAGACATTCCGTTGTTGTGCTTGGGTGTCTTGCAACACCAGACTTCCCACAAGAATGCGTTCCATTCCCACCACCAATCCCTCGCGGACGACATGAGACCGTACACTTGTTCCAGTTTACGTCGTAAGAGGGGAAACACTGCAGATTCTGCTTCCTCCTGTTTCTGCTGCTGTGAGGCAACATCACAACATTCTTGATAGACTCGCGTCACAATACGTTGACACCAACTGTGTTGAGCCAGGAATTCTTGCACATCGGGCCCCAATTGATCTCGAATCTTTTGCAACTCGGCATGAGTATACCAAGTAGAAGGTTCGTCTTCACTTTGATACAGCTCCAATCGAGTTTTGTGATCGTGTTGTGCTGACATCTCATGGACTTGATTAGCGTTGATATCGAAGCGCACCGATTTTCGTGGCTTCTTTTGCTCGTGTTGTGGCTTGTTTGTTTCATGTTCTGGAGGCCCAGTGCTCTTTGGTGTTTCGTTGTCCCTTGTGACAGTCGAAGACAAGGATGTGGTGGAATCGTCATTAACTTCTACCTGCTGCAGCAACAGCAAATCCATCGACATGTCATTCTTTCCCTTGGACGAACGAACCAACTGACGCTTTCTCGTGGAAGAGGAAGGACGGAATGCCATACGCATGATTCTTGTCAATCTGCTTCTTCTAGTTGCTGCTTTATGGTTTTATGAACATGCTTCTTCTTTCTCTTTCTTCTGGGTGATAGTAGTGGCGGAAACGGCCCTCGAATAGAATGAAGGCATGCCTACTCGTAATCAAGGCTTTTGGTGGCGCTTTCTTCTCTCTTAGGTACGAGGTACGAGTACGAGCTCCATCAATCGATATGGGTAACCGTAGTGGCCCGTGCTTTTCATACCCCCACTGTTTTTTCTACAGTGATTCTAACTTCGTAGGGACACCACTACTGTCATTTTGCACTGCGTAACACCACCATGACACACTCAAGCCCACCTCCAACGAAAGGTGCCAGCTCTCTTGCGACCATCAAGGATGCCTAAGAATCAAGTGTACCGTGAGGGAATGGGCGGGCAGGGATGAGTTGGCTTTTTTTATGGACCGACGGCAAGGTTTTGAAGTCTTCCTTATTTGGCATCCGAAACAGAGGAAGTGACCTTGAGAAGAAGACGACGACAACCGATAGAATGCATCCAGCAAGTCACCGATCATACGTCCGCATGCAGCAATCAACTCCTCGTCACTTAATAGACCGAGCACAACATTGGAAAGCCTCGACCGTTGGTGGCTCAAACGCAACAAAAGCTGATTTGTCCAGACAAAACAAACGTGAACCGTGGGTGGAAGGACTGCTTCTACTGCGACAGACGATGGTGGTGCCGGTGGTGCGGCTGATTTCCACAGCACAATTTGAGTGGAAGAAGGAGGGGATGCCGTGAAGCTGATGGGCGGTGGTCGAAGAGCCTTGCGAGTCGACAACACTCGGCAACAACAACAACAACCCAAAACCCAAACACAACAATCAACTACTCACTCCTCGCTGCCACCGAACGAACAACAACAACACTCGGCAACAACACTCGACAACGACACTCGGCGGCAAGACTCGGCGACAAGATGGTGTGGTCGTCCTCCTTCTTCTACCGTGCGACGAAACAATCAACTCCTCGTCTTTTCGTTGCCCTCACCCAACAAATCGAAGCCTCGTCCACTGGTGGTAACAAGCGACGACAACGACAACCACAAGCGGCTCAACTACAAATGGCGAAACAATCGGCGACGATGTCACAGCTGATCGATCGAATGAACGAACGAACGAAAGAACGAATGAACGACAACAACAACACTCGGCGACAACAAAAATCCAAACACAACAATCAACTACTCACCGCCACTGATCGAACGAACGAACGAATGAACAAACAACAACAAAAACAACACTCGGCAACAACAACAACAACAACAACCCCCACGCAACAATCAACTATTCGCTTTCACCGAACCCTCTGCCCGAGACTGTGCCCTTCAACAGCAGCAAGCGGTGACAACGACAAGCGACGACAACGGCATGCGACAAGACAGCAAGCGGCAACAACGACAAGCGGCGACAACGACAAGCGACGACAGCGACATCCGACGACAATGACATACTCAACAATCAACTGCTCGTTTCGGCCAAACGGCAAAACATTCGGCGACCACGGCACGGCAACAGCACCATACTCAACACCGAAACGATTGCCTATTGTACGACCTACGACACTGAGAAGCATGTACTAAGCTAGATAGATGTTCTGTACTAGTAGCTGTTTATATGCATACTCGTAGAGGAGGCGGGTTGATTATTGTGCTAGCGCCGCCTCACCATGGTGATGGTGTGGGTGCAGTTGGTGAGAAGAATCTCGCAACAAAATGTGCAAGAGCATGAGGGCAATTCATTTTACTTTAGGAAAATGTATAGTGTAGTGAATCTCGTAGGGCCGGAAGTTCAACCGAGTATCGGAAACGTGAAGCACGGGCCACTACGGTTACCCATATCGATTGATGGAGCTCGTACGAGTACGAGTACTCTTCAGGTTGTCTTTGTGTTGCATCCTTTCCTTATATGGGCATATATGGGCTCTCGTGATTGTCCGCCCTACCAAGTTGAGGTCCGTGACTGGGCTATTATCATATCACATACAAGTGTTATGGGGGTTAAACTTTGGCGAGATTCCCTACAGTTTGTTTCCCCCAAGCAAAATTAAACGATGAAGCCATTCAGCGTTCTTATTCTTAGAGGCTCTTTCATTTTCCATTCTCATATATTTTTTAATGGAACTTGGGTTTGAAATCTTGTCGGATGCCATTCGGAACCTGGATAGGAATCAGGTGACATACGAGCTCGTACTCGTATGCCTGATGTGAAGTAAATGACTCTTGGATAGTTGTTGATGATTGATGAATTTCGTGACTCGCACTCTCAAGAATCAGATCAGACTATGGATACTCGTAAGGTTACCCATTTCCCACACAGGGAATCCAGCAAAGATAGTCTAAAAGAATTCTATCGGAGTGTTAAACCTGTATATGAATGCTTAGTAGGCAAATGTCGACACATGATTTCATGGAGACACGCCTGTGGCTTGCTCTGTTCTTGTCATTCAGGAGTGTCATGGACCTTGCGAGTGGATTTTCTGACACTTTCAACCTTCTCGGTCACTTGGGTCTGACACTGCTTGGCCTGGTGACCAAATTTGTTGACTTTTTTGACAATATGGGCCCCTTCCTTGTGTATTGAGCTTCTTGGTGTGTAGCGATGTTGACGCCAAAAGTAAAGCCGCCTGGTCCAATGGACCCTTGGGGAAGAGGTGGAGGACCACCTCGCGCTGGAGCCTCGACTGTCGCTTCCAGAACGGGCTTTTTCGATTGTTCATCACCAAGCAATCGCTGCACTTCCCCAATCTCCCGGCTTGGGCGCAAGAACTTGTTGGCAAACTTGCTGTTCACAACATAGGTAGATACTTGCTGTTGACAACTTTCCTTCTTTCTTCTTCTGACGTCATCATGACGCTTCTAAAAGGCGATCAAAGATCGATGGATGGTCGCGTTTGTGTCCCTCATGGATGGACACGAGACGCAGAGCTTCATCTATCATTTACAATCATGACCAAATATCTGGAGCATCGTTCCTTTGTCCTTTCTTCGCGTAGACTTTGCGAGGTTTTGGATAACCAATGTTGGTTTCGTCTTCAAGTCCTTCAACTGTCTGGTTCTTCGTTCCCCTGGAACCAAATACTGGTCAAACTCCCTGCAGAGCACGTGTTGACCCAGAAGCTCGTTAGAAACTTGGCATGTACCTGGACAATTTGAATTAGACCCCTCTGTTGTTAAATCAAAAGGTCGGAGAGAAGAACCTGATCATTTTTTGGCTGCTGTCGGTTGTTCTTTCTTCCATGTTTTGGTCGTCGCAAGAGTCTTCTGGTGCTATCAGCGAAGCTATCTTCGTGGTAGCTCGCTCTTATCTGCCATTTTCAGAACATCGCTCACGTCTTGCCGTGACCTTTCACTTTCAGATCTTTCAGATTCTTCTCCCTCTTGGCTCTAAGAAGTTGATCTCTCTAGAGCCTTAGTCTTTTCGTTGCTCGTAGTCATGCTGTTGTTACTTGGAAGAACTTCTCACTTTTCTTGTTGTCAGTTGCCCATACTTCATGCAATTGGCCCAATCGGCAATCCACGACTATTATTATTTGTTGTTATGTTCCAGCAACAACGAACAACGAAGGGTGCGATTTGCAACTAGCAACTACGTACTTGTAATTCTATTCGTAATGACTATGGACATGAATCCTTCGGGTACACAATTCGTACCCTTTCGGAGTTTCGATTTTACCCCCACACGATCATCATCATAATCTTATGTACCAGTTACCAGACAACTTGCAACACTGGTAACTGTTACTGGTACTAGAGGTACTCCCCCAAAAAGCTACGAGTAAGCCCTCTCTAGCTAGCCCCTTCTACCTTATATATTCCGATTTCCGATGGGTACAATGTGCTCATAGTTTCTAGGTTCTAGGAGCAATTCGTAATTCGTAATTATTGGATTAATAGTAGTGTCCTTCCAGTCACCGGTGTTGGAAATGAGAAGATAGAGGAAGTCGTCCGGCGCGGACGCGCGACCAGTCACGAAGCTGAGTCACGATCACCAAAGACAATGACCAAGAAAGTGAGCTGGGCGGATATAGTGAAACGAAGGAAGGTAGCATAACCTGTCTATAATTTCAAATTCTGTAAGAAGTCTTGCCCTCCCGTTCTTAACAGGTTACTGAGCCCAACTGCAATTTCCTTTCTCAGTGCTCGGGCAAGACCCATTCAGGGATCTCCCTCCCTGATCATGTCGTCGTCCCATCAGTCGACAGGAGATCCACCCGGTGGATTCTTCTCCCAACCCCGTCTCCTTCGTACTCCGTTCGGCCGAATGCTACAACACTTGAACATTCGTCCCAACACCCCTTCCGTCGACAAACCTTCAGAGCCCTACGAAGTAGTACCCTCGGCGGACCCTATCCTTGTCAGTGCGAGCGATCTTATTGGACCTCCTTCCGACCCACCGTCATCCACTTATCACTCTCATCCGCGCGTTACCAAATCGGTCGTGGTACCAGTCCAACCGACGTCCACCCAAACGACAGACCGACATCGCCCGGATCTGGATGCATCCTTCTCGTCAGAAGATCCGTTGAGCGCTTATAGTCCCTATACACGGGAAGTAATCCTACGAGGGGGCGACCAGTCCGTGTATGAAGACTCGATCAGCTTTGCCGACACCATTGAAGCCGCAGAAGAGGCTATGGACTATTATGGTAATCTGTCATCCGAAACGTTGCTCCCAGGTGTCTCTCCGGTTCCATCAGGTGTCTCTCCGGTGCCATCAGAAATCGCAACTCCCCGTCGCCATCCGACCGTTGCCCGTCCCGTGCCACCGACTCCTCCGACACCATCTGGACCGAGCCCGCCTCCCACGATGACTCTGGCACCTTCCGAGGTCTATGTTCAATACCAGAGCACCTCGTCGTCGGTTCTGGCCGGTGCGATCGTAAAAGCCGATTACCATGGCGTGGCCCATCCGTATCTTCGCGGGTACATCGGGCCCGATAGGTCGACCCAACAATCGCGGAAGCATTTCTACGTACTAGTCCGACAGGGATGGAATCCAGGGATCTATACCTCGTGGAGCGACGCCTGGGTGCGGATCGCCGACTTTCGGTCTCTCACCAGTCAGGCCCCCGATTTTGCTGGTGCCTCTACTTACACCGCGGCCGTCCGATACCTCGGCTGGGACCCTCGGTCTGTTCCCCCGCAAGGACCGTTTCCTCCCGCGGCGACCGTCCCATATACTCAGGGGCCATGGCCTCGTCCGCCACCGTCCGTTTCTCCGGTCCCTACTACTCCTTCCAGTGTCGCCTCGTCCTTGGCTTCCCGCTTGGAATCTGCCTTGGCCGCCCAGTCGGTGCCTCCAGCGACCATCTCTCACGTGGTGACCGATCTCCACCAGGACCTGGGTCGTCCAGCCCCCATTCCTTCGGTGTCTGCTGCTTTGGGGGGTCCTACTACGCCTACGTCATCCTCGACCTCGTCGCAGTCGCTTGCCGAAACACCGAGAGGAAAACTCCGTCGGGAACAAAAGGGTTTACCCGAATTCCCAGCGACAGCCTTAACAGGAGAACTTTTTGACCAATACTACGAATCTTAACAGGAGAACTTTTTGACCAATACTACGAATCGGTCAGGAATATACTCCACATGTATCACTGGTATCTCCAAGATGGCACAACCATCCCGGGTCATACGGCTACGCCTGACAATCCATACGACAAGCAGATATCTCAACAGCTCCACTATCACCTAGTGATATCCATTCAGGCCAAGCGCAACCCCGTGGCCCTCGGAGTGCTGTCCGAACTACAATCAGATGGTTCATACGGAGATGGCATCTTGCTGTTGGAACGTCTACAAGCTATTGCGTACCCAACAACGACTAGTTCGTTCCTGCAGGATTTTGATACTTGGAATCGTCTGTCCCATAAGAATCGCGAGGACTTGACGACGTTCTACCGTCGGGCTAAGGAGGCCAGGATCCGTCTTCAGACTCACAAGTACAGTATAACTGACCTGCAGTTCCGGGTCCGTTTTTACTACTTGGTTGTAAAAGGGCCCTATGGCCACGCTATGAAGACGTTGGAGGAAGAGTTCAAGTGTGGACGCCTCGATCTCTTCAACATGTCGACCCAGGAATTGTTCATCGCCATGCATCAAGAATTCCGCGAACAGTGTTACAAGAGTAGAAGCACGATGGAGGTCATGGATGGAAAGCACAGTAGTGGGAGCGTCAAGGGTCGCCGGGTTAGTGCCAGTAACGACGATGGTGGTGGCGACGACGGCTTTACCACAGTTGGTGCCCATCTTAGTCACAAAGACGCCCGCCAGCAACATAAAGAGTACAAATGCATGATCTGTAAAATCCTGCGAAAGGGGAACAAGAAAGGCGGTCGAGGGGTCCATCCTACATGGAAATGCCCCGTGCTGAAAGAGTGTGGGTTCACGTTGTCGTACGACTATGAGAAGGACAGTGTCCTTAATCCTGAAGGTCGCGCGTCGTCTTTCCCATCGGATCGCAAGGTCAGCACCAGTGATGGATCTGTGGCCGGTCGCCGCGCGCAGAGCACGGTGGATTCTCCCGTGGTTGTTGAAACTGTTCCCTCGGGTGAAGACGAGACGGACACCAACGGACCATGTAAGTTGCTCGGGCCGTCAAGACTGCCATGCGACGTTTCCTCTCACATCTCCTGTCGTTCTGTTCAGAGCGGAGGTTCCTCTGCGTCCGGTGATGACTGGTCTGAGACCTCATCCGTCGACGATGGTTCCGACGACTGGCTGATCGACGGTCGAGATAGTGATTTAAACGTTTTAATGCATGAGTCTGTGTCAGTTCCTCCCTTGTCTTTGGGGTCCCTTGACGATACTATCACGTGTCGCCGTAGTTTGTCTCAGGGTGGGGGGTGTGGACGTCGTCTCCTGTGTCCGGACTCAGGCGCCACAGCCGATATGTTCTGGGATAGGACCTTGTTTGTGGAGGCAGAATACAAACCCGTGACTTCCCGTTTTGTCGAAATGGGAGATGGCAGCCGCGTCCCTATTGCTGGTCGGGGTACCGTGGAGTTCCTGGTGAACGGCCACCATGTCCGTCTGGCTGATTGTTACCATGTACCCACTCTGGACGGGCACTTACTCTCCATTCGTGTGCATCGGCGTCGCGGTCCTGGGTGCAGTTTCCTTGCAGATGATACCGGGATGTTCCTCACGTTCCCGTCCTTCGTTGTCCCGGTTGAGGATGCCGATGATCCGCCGTTGATACCCATCGCCTCGGTTCCTCCGGCCACCACCACTACTCCAACCTATTCCGACCGTCACGGCAGCGCTCATTTTGGACGAGCCCTCCGTGCCACTGGTCGACGTATGCATACGCGCTCCCAGTCCGCTACCACATCAACGTCGGAGACTCCCCTTCCCTCTTGTTATGTGGCCGACACTGGTAGTGCCAAAACTCACCGCCGTACTCCCTTCGAGCTTCATCGTCTCTTCGGCAATCGTACCATATCGGATTTTTCACTCCTTGGTCAGATAGGAACGGGTATACAGGCGGTTGACGCGCAGGAATCCACACCCACCATCGGTGACTTCACCACGATAGACCAACGGCGCCGTGGTGCATCGCGTCGCCGCGAGCGTTCCCGTCTCGATTTGGTTGGCATGGACATCGGGTACGGTTCTGGCACGTCTCCAGGGGGGTACAACTACTGCCTCACCCTGGTCGACAGCGCTACTCGCATGGTATTTAGCTATGGTTTGTCTCGCCTCACCGGGGCTGACCTTCAAGATGCCTTTTGGCGGTTTCTGGTTGATGCCGGGGGCATCCCCAAAGTGGTTTCGACAGTCGTTTTCTCGGGGGTCGCATGACGGCGTTCCTTCAAAGCCTCCGTATCAAAGTTCGTTCGGCCGCTCCACGTCGTCAATCATCCAACGGTCTGGTGGAACGAACCTGGCGCACAGGAGTGAGGATGGCGCAATCGTTCCTGGCCAAGGCCAAGCTCCCACGCGCGTTCTGGTACTGGGCGCTCAGAGAAGCCTTTCATCGGATGAATATGCTACCCGTGCAAATCGGCCCTTCTAAATGGAGTTCCCCATTGGAGTTATTCTACGAACGGGCACCAGACTATCGGGTGCCGTTCCCTTTTGGCTCTATCGGGTATTTTCATCGTCCCAACGACGGGAAACGGCGCCGCCAGACCTTCGAATCGCGGAGCTTTGTGGGCATCGCCGTCGGACGGAGTGATTTTTGCAACGGTCTGATTTTCTATAACCCAGACCTCCAGACATTTTCTGTGTCATCCGACTATTCCCTTGACACTGACCGCAGCGTCAGTGACGCCTTTCCTTCCCTCGTCTACGATGGGGGGATCCAGCTGTCGCTCTGGGCTTGTGACAACGGGTTCGTCAAGTCTATTTATCCGCCTGGCACTCCCGTTTTCTACCAACAGGCGGGCGACTCCACTCGGTATCAGGGCCAAGTCGTACAGGTTCCTACTGGTACTACGCCCACCTACAAGATTGATCCCACTGATCCTCCCTCCGACGGTCCCATTGAGATTGACGCCGAATTAGTGTGGGGGGTGAACGACCTCAAACGAGGTTCCCCAAGTCCTACTGACACCACCACCGATGCGGACTCCGCGGTTGATACCTCCACGTGGGCCGAAGATCCCCTGCGTCCGACGTGGTTGCGCCCGTCGGAACCTGTCACTCTCCAGGTGGAGGACCAGGGTTATATCCAAGGGGCTCTGCAATTAGACGCAAGCGGAGAATGGGAGTTTGTCGGGCGTGACGCGGGAGATAACAATCAACGAACCGTGGTGCCATTGCCCACGTTAGCTCAAACCTATCGAAGCATGATGCAAGAAGGAATCCTTGTCCCAGGTTGGACGCTCGATCCCAATGTGTCCATCGCCCGACGGTTTGTGTCTGCTGGCGGACTAGATCGCAAAACTGCTCCGGGGTTGCTACTACAACTGCCCGGACTCACCAACAACGACAGGACCATCTGGACAGACTCATACGGGGAAGAGCATGGGAGCTTAGTTACAATGGACGTGTTCGACGAAATCGATCAAAAGACTTACGAACGGTATCAAGAGGCAGGATTCACCGCCATTCCCACCATGAATGTGTTCACAATCAAACCCGACGAGATGGGCAATCCGTACCGTGCCAAGAGCCGTATCGTGGTTCTGGGAAACCTCGAGGAGAGGATCTGGACCAGCTCAGATCGATATGCCCCGGTGCTGCAGGCAACCAGTTGTCGTCTCTTGATATCAATGGCAGTGGAGCGTGGACGAGTGGCAAAACAGGGGGATTGTAAAAACGCATTCTGTCAGCCGGAATTGCCGGAGGAGGAAGTTGTCATATGCCTGCCTCCAAAGGGCTGTCCAATCAGCAAACCTAACCAGCACTTACTGGAAACTAAAGAAGACGTTGTATGGACTGCGCCGAAGTCCAAGACACTGGTACGACAAGTTTGTCAAAGTGCTGGTGGACCAGATGGGTTTCCAAAAGTGCGTCAACGACCCGTGCATACTGGTGGGATATAGTCCAGGTGGAACTGAACCCATATACGTGGGAGTGTACGTAGACGATTTTGTCTATTTCAGTGCCGATGCTGCTGCCGAGAAGTGGTTTGAGACCAAGTTGTGCGAACTGTTGACCGTCGATTTCATGGGCGTGGTGTCATACTTTCTCGGGTGCCGGTATCAATGGTATCGAACCGAGAACGACGGTGTGGGCGTCCACATTTCCCAGCCGGGTTTCATTGAACAGTTCCTGCAAAAGTTTGGAATGCAGGACTGTACACCAACGAAAAGTCCCTACCGATCTGGATTACCAATCGACAGGATTCTGTCACCTACAACGACACCAGATAACAATCCACTAGTGGGGCCTTATCGATCCCTTATGGGGGGTTTGACGTGGCTGTCCATCAGAACTCGTCCGGATATCGCCGTGGCACACAAGCTGTTAAGTAAGCATGTGACCAACCCCAGCCAGGGACACTTCGAAGCGGCCAAACACGTCTTGCGCTACTTACGCGGAACAACGGATCGCGGGTTATCGTTCGTTGAGAAGGCAGCTGACAACGCCATTCATGGGTACATCTCGTGGCCAACCAACACGCCAGTACCGTCACACCTACAAAGCGAAAAGTTCACGGATTCGAACTGGGGACCACAAGACGCGTCGCGACCCTTGCCAGAAGAACAAGAAACCCGAACCGTAACCGACGACGAATGCAAGTCATTGCAAGGCGCGCTAGTACTCCGCACGGGCGGCCTGGTGTGGTGGAAGATCGAGCGCGAAGAAAGATGCAGCCGCAGCTCATGCGAAGCGGAAATCAAATCGATGGACCTGGTAACGAAGGAGGCCCAACACCTCCACTACTTGATGGACGAGCTGCACCTACCTGACACCCAACGGGCGATCCCAGTATACAACGACAATAGAGGTGCCGTAGACTGGAGCAGTTCCGGCGCCATCACCAAATGGTTGCGGCACCTCAACATGCGTGAGGTCGCTATCAGAGACGCTATCAAAGCCAATGAAGTGACCGTATTCCATATCCCTGGGAAAGTGAATCCCGCCGACTTGCTAACTAAGGAACATCGAGACGCTACCCATTTCCAAGAGCTCCGCGACATTCTAGTACCAGGCGAGCCCGGAGTGGGGGGTGTTGGAAATGAGAAGATAGAGGAAGTCGTCCGGCGCGGACGCGCGACCAGTCACGAAGCTGAGTCACGATCACCAAAGACAATGACCAAGAACGTGAGCTGGGCGGATATAGTGAAACGAAGGAATGTAGCATAAGGCCGTTCCTTGATATTCTGCAAAAACAAAAGTTGGAGCGTGACACGTCACAAAATACCCGGAAATATGGCGTCAAATCCGGGTTCGACGCTGTTTCAGCTTTTGAGGCTGCAAAAGTTGGGTCCAACTTTTGCAGGCCGGCAAAAGCTGAACAGACATTAGGGATAGTGCTTTCTTCTTGCTAGTGTACATTGGGCCCTACAGAAACAAAAATGACGGTTAAGGATTTGAACGGCGCGCGTTCGACTCCAACGGTCCCCCTAACCTCAATGAAGAGGAAGCTCATAATGTCCTACTTTGATAATTTTAGTCTATAAAAATCAAAGTGAATATGGGGACTATTGGGGAACTTGGGGGAAAAAGTGCGGTTATAGGTTTTGGTTTTGTAAATGCCAAAGGAGGGCGTGTCGCGCAATTGTCTACAAAAAGGTGATGTCATGTGTCGATTTTTGTTTTTGCAGAATATCAAGGAACGGCCTAACCTGTCTATAATTTCGAATTCTGTAAGAAGTCTTGCCCTCCCGTTCTTAACAACCGGTCATCAGTCATCAATGGCTCATTGGGATTTGGGCGATGGTTCAGTTTGTGGTAGGGGGTAGGGGCTTGTCGATTGTCGATTGTCGACTACGATATACGAGTACGATAGCAGATACTCCCTCTGGACCGAAATTGTGTAGCGAATTGCAAAAAAATACTGTAACTTCATGGGCATATCTCCGTTTGTACTAAAAATTATATAGATCGGTCGGTCTTTCCAAGATCTACATTTTCATGTATAATTTATATGTTCCATCTCTCATTTTTGGGGCCATGAGAGAGAACTAAAGCGTAGCAAAAATAAATGTCTAACTTTGCCGTACCGGTTCATGCCCCCTGACCCCTCTCAAGACCCGGCCCATTTAGGGGAGGCCCAGAGGGGTCCATAGAGGAGGGATATGCATCCACAAGACCGTGGACGTGCCATAGTGCTTCTGCTGGCGCTGGCTAAAAATGGCAGACTTTCCCATGGTGCCATTGCACAAGTCGCCAAAAAATTTGGTGCTAGCAGAACCTCCATAAGTAATCTGTTGGCGCGTGCCATGCTCAGTCGTGCTTCAGTGCTTAATCAACTCACCAGATATTTGGCCTAATGCATGCAGGCGCGGAAAAAAGCTTATCTATCAGTCCTTAGTCGTTATATTTGACGTTAAATAGATTTTCTACTTATTTGAAGGCACGTGTGTCGTGGAATGTTCATCTCTAAAATTCGACTCCGAATGAGCCGGCCAGTTCCCCGTAGGTTTGTACCAGGGTCTACGTGATGTATTAAGGCGACTAATTTTACTTGTTGGTCGCGCGCTACACAATTACGGTCCGGAGGGAGTAGCAGATAGCCCCTCCTCCACCCTCCCGTATTCGTATTTGTCGTATGTAGACTTGTAGAGCTTTTAATAAGGCGTGGCGTTGCCCTAAAACCTAACCCGGATTTATGGAAGTTACACTACTGTTTTACAGTACGAGTTTCAACAAAACAGAAAATAAAAGGCACTCTATTTCTGATACTGTATCATGTTGACACGAGAACGAGAGAGGGGGGAAGAGCACAGAACAGACCACCCCGAGCTATCAGCATTCAGCATACAGCATGCTCTATGCTCTTCGACCTTCGACTCGCATTTCGCATGGGTTTCGTCTTTCCAAACTCAATAACTCTTAATGACCGTACAGTGCAAGGGTCTTATTCGGAAGCAGGGGTCTGATGTCTCATATCCATATATTATGTTTGTAATGGCGGGTCGGACGGTGACGCACGGGGATGCTGATCGTAAACGTGCCAACACTGGGGGAGATCCCGTTCCATGTGTTCGTTGATTCAATGGAGGGGAAAGAGAAGGGGTCTGAAACGAACATCCGATTCCTCTCTCAGACTTGAGACGCTGTCGGTGTGGTCATCACGATTTTTTAACTCTATGGATCAAGGGCAACAACGACCCACTGGTTAGATGGGGTTACAGTCATGGTTGCGTCCGTTGCTCTTCGACTGCTGGGCATCAACCACTTTTGGTGTCGCGTTGCACGAGCTTGAATGGTTGTGTCCTCTACCTCCTCCCAAGGGTCATTTCATTTTCACTGATTGGTCTCCTGCTCGTGAAAGACAAACCTTGGGTGTCATCTTTAATCACCAATGGTCACCAACACAAGTACAGTTCTTGTGTGGCGGATAATAAGGATGAGCAAAAGAGATGCTGAATCTTTTCAATGACCATCCAAAATGCCAATCCATTTCATATGGGAGTGATTGATCATGGGTATCATCATCATTTGAATTGTCTCATAAAATCAAAGACGATCAGATTTTGATTTGGTCTTTGTCGATTGCTGACTGATTGGAAAACACCTTGTTTTGCCTTCGATATTCTGGTAAGGAAGAATTGTCTTTCCGCCACAGGCAATCTGTTTCTCATCTCCCTTGATGAGAAGCCCATTGACGTCCCAGGAGTAACACTCTTGTTGTTTCTTTTGTTGGGACTGGTCTGTTTCAGGGCATATTGCTCTTGTTCTTGATCGTGTCACCCACATTGCCATCCTCTGTACTTTGCACTTCTTGAAGATATCCGCAAACATGAAGCTTGCCGCGAATTCGTCCTTTGGATGTCGCAAGGACAAGGTGGTCCGCACCACCGTCCTCTTTTGGACCAGCCTGTTTGTTGTTCTCAACCTGTCCTGTCTGCCTGGCGTATTGGGCAGGTCGTCTCCTGACGAACTTGTTCCGCAACCACCACCAGACCTGACAGGTGAGATTGGGTTTGCTCCGCCACCACAAGACCCGAATGGTCTGATTGATGCTGCTCCAGCTGACCAAGAGAAGATTACTGCGGTACAATCGGGCCAAGAACAAGTGTTTGTGGTTACTGGGCCACAAGCTACCGTGTGCCCGCCGGATCATATGCCACGCCAGTATCCGGATTCCGATCTATATGGTTGCTTCCTTGTTGGATGTAGGTAACTCGGGTGCTCCTCCCCCTCTTCGATCTCCTCCCCAACAAGGGTTAAAGAAACTGCATCATCACCTGATGCCGAGACGGGACCTCAAGATATTCAAGGTTGTAATGGGGCGAACCAGATTGCAGTTTATCAATGTGGTACATTTGTGACCTGCACGGATCAACTTGATGCGTTTGGTACATTCATCCCGGATGGAACTTGTGGTGGTGGGATTCCCAACGATGCCCTCATAAACGCACCCGTCGAAAACTTGTCAGTCGCCTTAGCCAACGGAGAAGTGTTCGCCGAATCCGCCCCATTCTCACCAGCCATACCCCGTGAAGTATTGGGACCCTACATGCTGTACAGTACCTGTCCGGAAGGAACTGAGTTGGTGGAACTGCCAGATGGAACCTCTGCCTGCTTTTACGAAGGTCACCGCTACTTGGGTTGTTGGCAGAAGGAATATTCACCATCACCGGCTCGGAGTTTCAATGAATCCATGACATACTGTATGGACGAGTATGGAAGTGGCCCTTATAAATTTGCAGCTTTGACAGGAGGAGGTGTTTATGACTGCTTCGACGATCTTGATTCTCAAATGTTGGGTACCGCCGCAAGTGGCACAGAATGTACCTTGTTGTGTGAGGATGATGTGGACGGCTCCAAAATCTGTGCTCCGAATGTGGCGCAAATGGTATACAGTACAGACCCTGACGAGAACGTGCTTCCTCCATCCGAAATAAAAGTAACATGTCCACCAGGACACGATGTTGGTGTAGTGGAAAATGACCAGCAAGCATGTTTTTTTAACGGATATCGGTATCACGGTTGCTTTCAACGGTATGCTGACAAGATCAAACCTGAACTGGGTAAAGCCATCGCTGAATGCTCGGAAAAAGACTTGGCAGTGGTTGAGCTTTTTGGTGGAACGCCTTCGTGCCTGACAAAAGACGAGTCCACGAACGGTCTTCCCTCTCCAGACGAACTTTGTTATCCGATATGCACAGAAGCCATTGACACCGGCACTCTTGACATTGCCCGCTCCCTCGATTGTGGCCGCCAGGTGGCTTACGCGCGATACAGTACGACAAAGGAATTTGACCATCTCTGCGAACTTGGAGCGAGTATGTGTCCCGCGGGAACTACGTTATTCACTCACGACGACCAAAGTGTTTGTTGGGACACTGTTCACCGAGAGTACGTGGGCTGTTTCACGAAAGATGAGTTGGAAGTTGCCAGTAACAGTTCCATCCACTTTATGGCAATTTTTCAACCAGGCAGTGATACCTTGGATGCCTGCCTTGACGCATGCCGCGATGAATATAGTTTCGGGGCAATGAAAAATGGCAATGAATGCTATTGCTTCACAACCGGGAACGAAGCTGTCTTTGCTTCTCCACCACCGCATTGCTTGTGCACCTCCCCGTGCGGAGATGGTAAGGATGATACCATATGTGGAGCTACGGACCGATACAGTGTGTTCCGCACCGTGCCTACCAATTTCCCTCCGGTTGCCGTGGCCAAGGCTGAAAAAACGGTGGAGTGTAATGAGGAGAGAACATATGTCAACCTGGATGCGTCTTCCTCCAAGGATCCCGATGGAAGTGATTCAGGTTTGAGCTATACGTGGTACAGGAATGGTTCATGGACAAAGGATACGTCCGACTCTGTAACTTCGACGTCTTTCTCCGTTAGCACTTACTTGATGTCGGTCAATGTGTGCGATTCAACGCCATGTGGTGTGGCGGAGCAGATTCAACGCCATGTGGTGTGGCGGAGAAGTGTACCAAATCCGACGATGTACTCATTCAAGTTCAAGATACGAAGGTACGTTGGTCGTGCGTCCGTCATTGTTTCCGGTCATGTTCGACTGCCACTAACTCACATGACTTTGTTGGGCCTTTGCCTCTTGATGCGTCGTCGGCTTCCAGCCTCCAACCATTACGTGTCCCCTTAAAAACGCCGGACCACTTTTGATTGTACCGGGACAATCATCAATGCCCACTTCCATCAATGTAGCTGAACTCTCGGCGTCTGATGTTTGCGGCGACACAACGATTGGAGATCCCGAGTTTTCCTTCACCATGAAAGATTCGACGACTGGCGAGTACGTTTCGGCGCCCAATGTCTTAAAGCTTGGAACATTGGATGAACAGTACTTATGGATAGAGGGCCATACGACAATGGCTGGTACATACAGACTTGGAATGTCAGCAACCGCGAAAGATGAAAATGGAAATAGTGCATCACTGGATCCTTCCAAATGTTACATGACAGTTGAAATTAAGAATCTTCCTCCGATTGCAGATCTATATATTGAGCGTCCGTCGCGACAGTGTGACGGGGCCACGACGTCTGTGGAGCTGGATGTATCGAAATCTTTTGATCCCAACGAAGGTGATAAACTGACATTTTCATGGGCCATTGGAGACGAGCAGAAAGATAGCTGGACGGGCAACTCTCACAAGGTGGGCTTGACGGTTGAAACCCATTTGATCAGTGTCCAGGCATGCGATAGTTTCGGGTTGTGTGACAGAACACCTGGCACTAAGGTTTATATTCAAGGTAGCACGGTAAGAGGCCTGTGAAGAAGACAATTGCGTTTCGGGCGTTGAGTTCCTCTCCTGTTGCTGACACCTTTGCTACTCTTGTTGATGTTGATTCAGCCGGAGCTGAAATGCACTTACTCGCCCGCCGGTCCCATTACACAAGACAAATTTCCTGCTTCCGTCAAGGCATCTGTGAGCAACCGTTGCGGAGATGTAAAGATTGTGTCTTTACAGCCAATGTTCACCGAGGTCACAGGCGACGACAGTTCAGTTCAACAGTTTTCTGTGCGGAACGCCGAGTTGTTCGCTGATTCTCAGGATGAAGCGCAATCTCTTGATGTCCTCAGTCAACGTGATTCTATCTACCTTTCAAGTGCTGCCAATGTTCCTGCTGATTACCAACTGAAAATTACTGAATATGATACACGTGGACCTGATTATGCCGACCTTTCAAGCTCTGTCAACGCTCTCGCTGGTAATGTTGATCTCATTGACAAAGGTTCTTCCGACCAATTCACAACGGAATTCGTCGGAAATTCTGAAGTGAAACTAGTCAGCTCAAGTGCACCTGTGGGTAAGTATGTCATGAATGCATATCCTACGGTTGTTGACCGCAACGGTAGACTGTTTCAAATGTCCCAGCATTGTACCATGGACGTTGAGATCTTGAACATGGCTCCGGCTGCTAGTTTCACCGTTGATGGTACTGATGCAGATGCAATAACGCATGAATGTAAGGACGAGAAGACGAAAGTAGTCTTGGACGCTTCTTCTTCCAAAGACCCGGATGGCCATTCTTTGACGTATACATGGTACGATAATGGAACAGAGATGAAAGAGTGGCAGGGAGCTACACCAATTACCGCATTGCCTCGCGGAGATCATGCCATTTCGCTTATGGTATGCGACCAGTTGCCTGGTGGCAGGTCGTTGCTGCAAGACAGGTCCAAGTGTGACACGACGAAACAAGTCCTTGTTTCAATTCAAGACAAAACGGTACGACTTTCGTCTCGACATCTCGTTGAGTTTGGTGCTTTCATACCACTGCTTGTCCACTAACAGTCATCGTCTCGTTTTGAATCTGTCACAGGCTCCAATTATCCCATCATGTCCCTACAAGAAGGACCAAATCATTGAACTACCCAAAATGCCATTGTCATTCCAACTTAAAGCTACGGATACTTGTGGTACCGCGAGTCTATCAGTTGACAAGACAACAATAACAATGACTAGCCCTGACAAGAATGATTCAGCGCTCGATGTCTCGAATGAACTGAGCGCCAAAGTTGTGAAGGCTGCGACAAAAACGACACGTTAATGACTCAGAGGCGGATGTCTCGAGTGATTTCGGCGTCAAAGTTGTGAAAGATACAGTTACGATCAACACTGTCGAAGGTAAACCGTTGAACTTGGGAACATACAACATTCAGATGTTGTTTAAGGCCACCAACGAGGAAGGCCTTTCTACCACTGCGGAGTGTGACTTTCAAGTGGAAATTGTTAATGAATCTCCCACCGCAGCCCTTTCGATTGACACGTCTCGGGAATGTACTGAGCGATTGACAGATGTGACGCTTGATGTTTCGCAGTCCAACGATCCGAATGGTCACGAAATGACATATTTTTGGTATTGGAACGACGAAAAACAGGATGGCTCATGGACTGAGGACTATCATACTGTGAAATTACCAGTTGGAAGTCATTCCATTGCGGTCGAAGCCTGTGATGCCCTTGACCCTAACATGTGCGACATGACGGAGTGGAAGACAGTTGAAATCACAGACACCACGGTAAGAGGAATTTCTCTATATCTCGGCGTGATAATGCACAAGAACAGACGCATCATCATCAAGTACTTGTGTTGATCTTGTCTTCTCACTGCTCCTGTCCTTCCTTTGTTTTTCCATTTCCGACAAAAGGGCCCCAATATCATCTGCCCCTCTGGTATTGAGACGCCTATCACCCAGTTTCCTTTTACTCTCAGTGTTGATGCCTCGGATGCGTGCAGTTTGGTCAAATATACAACAATAATGGGACAAAAATTTGTGAGTGCATCCTCAGGCGAAGAAAGTAAAGATTTCGAGGTTGAAAGCAACGGTACAGAATTACAAATCACTGGTCAAAAAGCTGCCGTTGGGACATATCGAATGGAAATCAATATTCAATCTCAAGATGAAATGAACCGACTTGGCACCACCACATGCAGTGTGATGGTGGAAGTTGAGAATGAACCTCCCGTTGCCAATCTAGTTCAACCAAATACTATGGAATGTACAGAAGAGATGACTGTCGTACATCTCGATGCCTCTGGATCACGTGATCCCAATCCCAGGCAATCTCTTACATATTCTTGGTACAACAATGATACCCTAGAAAACTGGGAGGGTGCAAAGCCTTCCGCTAAATTGGGAGTGGGAACGCACGAAATTCATGTCAATGTTTGTGATAACATGGGCGCGTGTACAGACTCGGACAAAATCGAAGTTACTATTCAAGATAACAAGGTACGATGACTTGACTACTGGCCGTACTATGATCATCACTTCCAGGCTCACGCATTTTATTTTTCTCGTTTGCTTTAACTCTCTAGGGCCCTGAGATCAAGTGTCCATTCGCTGGGACCGAAATCATCACGCAGCAAAACTTCCCTTTCGAAATTCCCAAAGTAGAGGCCTCTGATGATTGCAGCAGTCCAGTCAAGACGATTACTCGGTATTCGTTTTGGAAAAACCACCGAACAACCGACGATCCCCCTTCTGAAGTGACAGACGACTTCGAGGTGGTAGAAACCGATAATGGAACCATGATGATTAATGATAAACGAGTTGGCATCGGATCATATGTGATGAAGATAGAGGCGACATCATCAGATCAGTCTGGCCAAACAAGCACGCTCGACAGTGACATTTGCAATTTGGAAATACAAGTTGTGAATTTTTTCCCTACAGCAGAAATCAACATTGATGGAGAACAATCACGAGAATGTACTGGACTGACGACAGCTGTCAATTTTGATGGTAGTGGCTCAACCGATCCCAATGGACACGATTTGAGTTACTATTGGTTCAACAAGGATTATATTAAGTCGGGTTACCCATGGGCCGTCCAAGGAGACCGGCCCAAGTCGGGTTACCAATTGTCCTTACCATATGACCAGTCTCAGTTGAGTAAGGATTGGCTAAACGTGATTGACCAATCAAAGACAGATTACGCCAAAGTGTTCATCAAAGATAACCAGTCAAGGTTGAGTTCATCATCCACGCACACTACGTACTTGCCGGTTGGAGAAAATCAACCTATCTTTCTCAAGGTTTGTGATGAGTTGAATGCGTGTGATATGGCATCGACCACGGTCACGATCAAAGATACTACGGTAAGCTCGAAGGCCATGAATCAAAGCACGCTCCTTCCTGTTTTCTACTACACATGAGTTCGTGTACTGACATGCTCACACTTGATTGTGTCCTCACACTTCGCAGGCTCCCACGATTGGAGGATGCCCTTTCAGGCCAAATGAACTAGTTCAGAGGAACTCATTTCCTTTGTCCTTCCAAATAGATACCGAGGATGACTGTGGTACTACAACTTTACGGATGATATCAAACACATTCAAGGTGATAACAACTGACGGCGATGTCATGGAATCATTCGCTGTCAAAATCGATGGCGACAACGTCTCGATTGATCCTATCGTCGATTCGTTTGATGTTGGAGAATATCGAATTCAAGTTAAGTTTGAGGCCACCGATGAGAGTGGTCTCTCCACAAAACAAACGGATGTCAATGCGTGTGACTTTCAACTGGAGATTGTGAATCAACAACCCATCCCCGTACTAGAGGTTGTGGACCAGAAGAAGGAATGCACTGGGCCCATGACACCAGTCACGTTCAATGTTTCGAAATCTTCAGATCTAAATGGACATGAGTTGACATACAGCTGGGCAAACAATGGAGTTGACCAGACTGATGAATCTGGAACATGGACGGACGACACTCGCACGGTGGAATTGCTGGTTGGAAACCATTCCATTACGGTAACAGCCTGTGACAAATACGGCTCTTGCGGAACAACAGAGCCAATCACAGTTGAGATTACAGATACAACGGTAAGTTGAATGATTCAATTTGATGGTCTGCGGTCAACTAAGCAACGGCACCAAACCATTTGATCTGGTCACCTCAAGCGTCTCACTTCCTTTGTGCTCCTCTTCCATCAATCACTCTACGTTTTGCCATTGCCATTTCCTTTTGCTTCTTTAGGGCCCGACAATTCAATGTCCTTTGGTTGGTGTGGATCTTGCCTATGTTGACGAGGATAACTATCCTCAATTTTCCATCGTTACTGCCAAGGATCTTTGCTCGCCGGATGTCACTATTGAGATAACGGAACATAAACTGTGGGCAACTGTTGACAAAGGTGGTACAACTGTGACAAAGACCGATGATTGCACGGTGCGAGTTGAGGATGGCAGGAAGGTCACCATCAAGGAATCGGTGAGCAAGTATAACTTATACTACATTGGTATTGGTGTTACTGTCACAGATAGCAGGGGCAACTCAAACAAGCTTGAACCGGACAAATGCTTTCTGCAACACTCTGCCACCGAGGGCAAGAATCCTTATAAATACCTCGACCACTTCGATGATGAATCCAGTAAATCAAGTAGCGGTTGCGAGGATTCAGCCCCTCTCACAAGCGCAGCCGAGGTGGAAGACGAGGAGGAAACCGAGGTGGAAACAGAGCAGGCAAACGAGGAAGAGAAAAAGAAGAAGAAGAAGAAGAAGAAGAAGAAGAAGGATGAGAGAAGGAACCGCGAACAGCGACAGCCGCGTAAACACCTTCGAAATTAGTGCGTAGCTGCCACTGTGACAATGCTGGTTGTCCTTTACACAGTGTAAAATAATAGAGAATCTCTTGGGGAGCATTTTACACGGGTGAGCTGTAGAAAGCGGTGTAGTTGTTGACAAGATGCATATTCCATTGGCCAATCCCGATGCATGCACAGTCTTTCAACAAAGGTACATGATGTCAAATATAATCTGTTCTTTTGTCCTTTTACATGGTTGGTTGGTGCATTCAGTCTTGCGGTGGGGGCAGTGAGCCAAATTCTTGTGCTCCTTTAGGGGACGAAGATCTTGTGATCGGCGACCAAAAAGTGAGTCGAAATTTTCTGTGCACCGGGATTGTGGGGTCTCTTGTGTGTTTGGACCAGAAATGAGGAAATGCTGCCGGGTAATAACTTGTTCTTGATCAGTTGTTTCGGTCCATGATGGGTTGTGCGATTTCCAAACGCAACTGGGAGGGAATGAAAGAATAAAGAGTCGACGACGGCATCGCATCCAGTCGCAAGCGTCCTCAAATCTTTTCTCGTCGGCAACCAAAAGGCCAAGAGGGCGGTGACCATGCCACGTTTGGTCCATGGGCGTGGAGGTGACCACCAAGGTCAATTCCAACACGGTATTTTACCAATCACACAAGGGCTTGTTTCACTTGTACCAAAGGGGGTGTGGTCGCGGTGGTATCGTCGTCGCTTCCCAAACGGCCAGCCCCAACCCAAACCATGGTGTCGTCTTCGTCCATATTGGGTCATGTGTTGCTGTGCAAGGGGTTGTTGTCCATTTCATCGTGTGGGCCTCCTGGGGATTGGGCAAGAGTTGGGTTCCTGTTCATGCATGGCGTCAGGGGGCGGTAATGACAGCAAGAGAATACCGCAACACCGTGGACAAGGCCATTATGCACAAACCCATGCCAACGTCCGCAATTCGGTCAAAATCGTGGACGAGCGCCATGGAGCCGCAGTCATATCGGTATGAGCGGTATGATCGCAGCGAGCTACCAAGGCCATCCGCAAACATTTGCAAGGCCCAAACGTGGCGGGACTACACGGAATGCGGCTTGTCCATGAACAGCCAGTCAAGTGGGAAAGAGCATTCTGATGCTGGTCCACGAGCGTCAAGGTCGTAGGATGAATGGTGGCATTGGTCACGGTCGGCCGGCCGCAACAAGTCGACCAAGGTTGTCACGCATTCCAGTGGTTGGTGCAGCGGGACGGTGGGCAAGGCTACTTGATACAACATGGCATGCAGCCGACGGTTGGTACAATTGGATTGTGACAATGATGTGCAATTGCGTCCAATAGCTGTCATCCACGAGGCCAACAAGCGATCCTGGTCGTTGTAGGAGTTGTGACACTTTCTCGAGTGCCAACTTTCAAATCCCGACAATCCACAGAATGAAATTCCAATCAGTGACAAACAAAGATTTTAAAACAGAATCATTACGAATACAGGCATGAAACATGCGCTCACTCTCCAACGGGTTCACGTCATTGCGACAAATGAGAACACTATGAGAGGCCACGTCCATACCAAAGATCTTTTCCTTGCGTCACCATACGACATCCAAGATGATCCAGCAATGTAGAGCACACTATTGAACAACATGTGATACCCTTTCCGCAAGGTTCACGAGGAGCACAGCGGCATCCAAGGCTGCATATTCAAGTCGAAGAGCGTGTAGAGGGCGTTCACTCCAACTACCTGGTGCTTTTTTATGTTTCGTCTTGGACAAGGTCACCCCTTGGGGGCAAAGCGACCGAGTCAATTTGGCCAAACTTTGTTTTGTAGCTTTTTGCAAGTCCAAAATACGATCGTCCTTCAGGCTCTGACTTGCATTTGTTCCAAGTGCGTTGTCAATTGCTTGAATATCGCCTGTCACGGAGAACCCCAAAACAAGAACTTGTCTGTTTCGTTCTTGGCAAAACAATTTCTGTACAAAGTCTACGCACTCTTGATGATATTGGCTTTCTGTGGAGGTCTCGACCAAGTCAATCACATATGTCATGATAACGTCCCTGTCTTGGTTGTCTTGTGTTCGAAAGGCAATCTGCAAGGTTGCCGCTTTGTTCCCCCCAGTGTGAAATTCGAAGTCAAACGCAACGACCATGGGATGGTCGGGAGTTCCACTGAATATTTTACGTTCCAGATTGGCCAGTTTCTCTATGGAATCCACAAAGATCGGTTCTTCCTTGAGTGCGAGATGTTGCTGTTCATCTTGGGTCAAACTAGAGTCAAAGGACAACCCTGCTACTGCCCGACATGCCTCTGGCCAACGGCCCTTTTGTAACACAGAAGTTTCACAACAAGTCTCCTCAATCTCAAGTTCCCTACCTTCTTCATCAGTTTAGGTTTAGAAAGGCGGTTCGTAGACATGTCTAAAATGCTTGGGTCGTCCACGAGAAGCGCCATGACAGTCAGTTGGTCCAGATCAAGAAAGTCATGCAAGAAGCGAATTCGATACTCAATGCCTTTGTCTCCCTCGAGATGCAATCCACTAGCGATGATATAACGCAACAGCTTTTCAAGTTTTTTGTTGCTCTGGTTGTTGACAATACATATCCATGCTTTTGTAGAAACTTCAATTTGTTGCTCAAATCACTGGAATTCATATCCCGCAATTTATGGTTCCGTTCCATGATTGTATGCAGTTGGTATTTACTGAGCCCGGTCTTTTTGAGAATTGACACCACGTTCCTCGTTTTCTTTTTTGCCTTGGTGCTCACAGACCTCCAACCAATGGATCGGAAATCACCAACTGTTTGCTGGTTTGCACGGGCAAGACCAAGCGTCGATTTCTCACCAAGTGTGGATCTGTTTGCCGTCCGGGAAACCATGGTTCGATGTGGCATTGCAAACTCGTGTTATCCTCTGCAGAAACTCGACCATGTGGTACTAGCGCGATATGAATAGCCTCCACAAGGAGAAGGTGGTGGGCAGCGGAACGGGTGTCGAGTAATGGCGGTGCCGATTGTCCGTGAGTTAAACATTGTGCAAGGCAAAAAGCGGTTGGTGGAAGAGTAGTCGCAGGAAATGGAGAAGAAGGATTTATGATCGCCTCAAGCCGATCATCTTGGTACACATTTGCCAGAAGAAACAACTCTGTGAAGTTGTCACTTTCCATCACTGGTGTTTCTGACTCGATCCAAAGAAAGGGAGTCATATCGTCGATTTGTTTCAACTTTTGCTGTCATGGTTGTCGAGCCGCTGTCGATTTCTCTCCTTTGTTGTTTCCTCCATGATTGAAATGAGCCTTGTCTTGGTGGCATATGTGTCCAGCAGTTGTTCCCCATCATCTCGTTCTGGCTGTAAGTGAAGAAGACAGAGTCCATATCTTTCATCGCGTCTTTCATCTCCCTGTGTTTGGATCTATTGGATGGAATCGGAAGCTGACGATGGACAGACGCTGATGACTTCTTTTGGAATTCTATCGACTTCGATCGATGTCCATTCACGCGCGATTCACATGCCGGCCGGCGCACTCTCCATCGAGCTCCGTCGAAGTCGAAATTGTTCCACTTCGTCTTTGGTTGACCATGATGCGGAAACCGCTGGAGCCACCATTACGACGTTGGTTGTTCTCATCATATTCTTGCGCTTTTAAAAGCAAAAGACACTGAAGAGAAATCAAGAGCATCCGTCACGTACACCTTTATTATCAGTTACCATCATGGCTCCGATTACGAAAGCAGTCTCTGTTGCCATCACCAGTGACCTCATGTGCCCTTGGTGCTACATAGGACTTCGCAAACTCCAAGAAGCTTCCCAGGTAGCCAATATCGAGACCCAGATATCTTGGAAGCCCTTCATGTTACGTCCAGAAGCACCGGAGGAGGGCATTCCCAAGGGAGGGACCCCGGCATCGCGTGTCGGATCGCGCTTGAAACTGGCCGGTGAATCGACCGGCATTGACTTTACCGGACTGACGGATCGCACACCCAGTTGTTTCAGCGCGCTATGTTGCCTATGAGCTAGCTGTATCCTCATGTTATTGTGACGGAAATAGGAGTAGAAAACACACAGCGTTTAGATTGCGCGTATCTTAACAGTTGTTCTGTGAAAGGTCAATGGTTGATTCTTCTCTTTTAGGTGTTTCAGTTGTCTGGTGGCAATGCTTCTTTGGTCCCTTTTTGGCATGCAGGACCAGTTCCGGTGACATAATATCACCTTGCACCTTGCACACTCACGCTCGTGCGGATCGTACAAAGAGCAGACAAGAACACGGAGCAAATTTCGCCGTGCCTTCACAATTTCAACCAGTAGAAGTACCACATTACATACCCCTAAGAAATGTGATGACAATTTGAACTGCTCCATATTATATGAGAATCATTTCTAGTTTCTTCTCTTGCTAGCATTTTCTTCGGGAATTCCACATACAAATCTTCATCGCCATCCCAGCACGCCATTGCTGTTTAGAGAAGCATAAAGGCGGGGGTCAAGAGAGCAGCAATCGCAGCAGCCCCGGTGGAAGGCTGAGTCGCGGCCGATGTATGCGGATCGTCACAAACGAGCTGGGAGGTACCATCTGCAATCACATTGCAACCTTGATTTTTGCAGGGTGTTGGGACCGGTGGACGAGCAGACCAATTCGGAAGCAAACGATGATGATGAAGATGAATCCGCGACCAAGGCCGTTGAGGAAAAATGGATCTTGGTAGAACGACGTGGCAACGAAAAGAAAGAACGGAGCATGAGTGCTCATTCTAAGGAGAATACGTTAACCTAAAGAGCTTTATCGTTGCCTTTACAGCACTGCTTGGTGGTTCTCCAACATATTCTCCTTAGAAAAACCAATTTTTGAAGGGAACTACGATAGTTACATGTCTGAAGAACCCTCACGTCTTTCAGTTCTGTTAAACAAATTGACTCAACTGTCAATCGAACAACAAGACCGGGTGAATACGGTCCTCCGCCGTCACGAGCACAACGTGCAACAGCGCGAAGAAGCATTCCGTGAAGCCCGAAGAGAGTTGGAAGATAATTATCACGCAGAGGTGGATCACGATCGGACAGTCCTTCGAGAAGCCAAGGACCGCATCTTCAACGAGATTCAAGCTCGTCGGAGTGCACTTATTACTGAAATACAGACAGCGGAACAAGAACCGAGTCCAGCTGTACCTACCGAACTCAACGCCAGCCCCGAAGTATCCAGAGACGAAACAGCAGACCTCGTTGACGAAATACGTCAACTTGAGGACGGACGCATTGAGTTCGTGTGCCACTATCCGGCCCTACCAGCTAACGCTAGCACCGTTCCCACCAACATTCCCATTGGTACTCCAGTTTGGATCGTCAACCCACTCAAGTTGGCAGGCATCGTTGAGAGAACATTTTTGAAGGCAGAGGTTGTTGGGATTGGTCGAGGAAGAAAACCTTTCTACAAGTTAAAAGTGTGGAATCCAGTCCACAAGAAATACGAAGAACACAAGCGCATCCGCAAGAATCTGGCAGTACGTGAAGTATAAGCCATGAGCTCCAACCGATCCAATACCCGTGATGATGCTCGCCCTGATGCTGCTCCCAGCAGTAATGCATCAGGTGCTCGTAGCCAAAACAATCAAACACGTGGTTCACGGAATCGTGGTCGAGGAAACCGAAACAATAACGGATATGGCGGCAACAGCAACAAATTCCAAGGTCAAGAACCTAGTCTTAAGGAATGTACTTTCGATTACTCGGAAGACCCCCAAGCGAAACGGTACATACGGAATGTGGAATTGCTCGTGGGGTACATTGGGTCGAACTTCGATAAGCACAATATTCATTTTCAACGTGCGGTAGAACAGTTGCGACTCGATGACCCAGATCCGCCTGATCGACCAAAAGACACAAGCGATGTCATCGCAATGAAAGAATGGGAATTTGCCCACAAAGCACGTCAAGAACAGATTCTATTATACGAGAACTTCCGTGCTTCCTTGTTCAGTTTGCTCTTAGGCCAATGCACGCCCTTGTTGAAGGACAAGATGAAAGCTAAAGCCGCCTACGAACAAGTATTTCAAGATCGTGATGGCGTGGCTCTGTTGAGTTTGATTAAACAGACGACTTTCACGTATGACTCAACAAGACTCTATACGGCTGTGACTCGTGATCGTCTGAAGGAGGAATTCTATGGTTTGCGACGCAAGCAGAATCAGTCGTTGCAGTCGTATTACGAAGTCTTTCGGGCAAAATATAAAGTCTTGGAGGAACTCAACATCAAACTATACAATGAGGACTTTGCAAAAGAAATCATGAGGGCAAAAAGCAAAACTCGAACCACACCCAACGAGATAGACAAGACAACAGCTCAAGATCGTTGTGTGGCTGTTCGTTTCATCCGCACATGCGGTGAAAAGGACTATGAGTCACACCTGCAGAACTCTTTCCTTGACGGGAACAATCATTATCCGGCAACACTTGCGGATGCTTTCGCGATCATTGATAACCGTATGCACGGTACTCGCCAAGCACAGGGACAAGGACGTCACAACCAAGACAGTCAAGGCACCGGAGTGGCATATCATACGCAAGAAAGCGATGACAACACGCTCACGGGAACAACTTTGACCACCACCACTACAACGCAACAGGCTCGTGATGGCAACAACGGCGCAGAGGATAGCGCTGCCGGATCAACCGACACAGGTAACAGGGGACATGGATCTGTACCCTCCGTGACTGTTCACAACGATCATGAATCAAGTATCTCACCTGCATTCTCTTTCACGTCTACTTCATTACAGGGCGCCGTTCCTCCTAATTGGGTCTTGCTCGACAATCAATCTACGGTCGACATCATAGCAAACCCGTCCATTCTAAAAAATATACACACAAGCGAACAACCCATTCTTATTTCAAGTCATGCTGGGAGTCGAGAACTCAACCAACAAGCCTTACTGCCCGGGTATGGCCTCGTATGGTTCGACCCCGAGGGCCCAGCCAATATACTTTCTCTCCACCATGCCAAGGCAAGATTTTCAATCCACTATGACAGCGTAAACGGCAACTCTTTCAAATTGTATGATCCTTCATCTGGGCGATTAAAGCACACGTTCAAACAAAGCCCCGAAGGTCTGTTCTTTCTTGACGTCAACCAGTTACACCATGGTAGTTTCTTAACTACTGTAAAAGAAAACGAAGAATCTTTCACCCCTCAAGAAGTCAGTAGAGCCAAACTGGCTAGGCGTATACAGGGGCAGATAGGTCGTCCTGCCACAAGGGAATTCATCAAGATCGTGGAAGGGAATCTACTCCCTAATGTGCCTATCAATAGTCAAGACATCCGGAGAGCCGAGAAACTGTACGGTCCTGACCTTGGGAGCCTTAAGGGCAAAACCGTGAGACGCAAGTCGCCTAGTGTGGATACCGAACAAGTAATACCGCCGCCAATCCTGGTGGAGCATCAAGACGTAACCATGGTCATGGACGTGATGCACGTCAATGGCATACCATTTCTTCTCGCCACCACACTCAAGATCCAATTTGGCACCGTAGACGCCTTACCTCGTTTAAACGAAGACACTCTGATGGCCTCCATCAAAAAGACTGTGGCTATCCTGCGGAGAGGTGGTTTACGGCCACGCATGTTGTTGTTTGACGGCGCATTGGGGTATGATGGATTTGAGCAACGCTTGGCAATGCTGGGTGTCAAACTCAACACCACCGCACAAGATGAACATGTGGGAGCAGCCGAGCGCTATATCAGGACGGTCAAGGACCGAATGAGAAGCACATACGCTATGCTTCCATTCAAAACTGTACCAAGGATCATGATCATTGAGCTGGCGAAGTTTGCCGTGTTTTGGCTGAACAGTTTCCCAAAACAAAACGGAATTTCACAAACAATCAGCCCTCGTGAATTGGTAACCGGTGAGAAGATCGATTTTCATCACCATTGCCGCTTTGAGTTCGGACAATATGTCCAAACACATGAGCAACATGACAACACCATGGCGCCACGGACCATCGGAGCAATAGCCTTACGTCCAACCGGAAACAGGCAAGGAAGCTATTACTTCCTCAGTTTGGAAACCGGACGTGTGATTAACAGAAACAGAGCTACTGTTCTACCGATGCCCAACGAGGTGTTAAAGCGAGTGGAAGAACTTGCACAAGTACAAAACATGATCCCTGGTCTGGCCTTCGGTAATCGTGATAACCGCCCATTGGCCATGGATGCGGACAATCCCTTGTACATCGAGGACGACGATGTCAGTTATGGGCCAAACGATGACGACGAGTCGGTTGATGCGCTACGCTACGACGACGAAATCGTTGAAGAAGAATTGGCAGATCTAGACGAGGAATTGAATCAGCATTCTGATTTCGACGAAAACCAAGGAGTGGGAGCGGTTGAACAGTATGACATTGAAAATGAAGGAGTGGTGGTGCCGGATGGAGTGGAGTTGGCATTAGATGGAGAGATGAATGGACCTGAGGAGGAAAGGGGCCCAGCTGAAGGCGAGGCATTGGAAGAGGAGGTAGATGAGGATGTGGACGACGCCCATGTGGCGGACATGATGGATGAGGGTCCTGTGGAGGACCTCAACAATATGGAGGTGCCAGTCAACTTGTCCGACGAGTCAATGGAAATAGAGTTTGGGACCGACGTGGGAAGCGAGGCTGAAGGCGGCCTGTTCGAGAATGCCTTCGACGAACAGCAACAGGAAAGGGAGCCTCAATCCCATGAATACAACCTCCGCCCAAATCGGCAGCGAAGCTATGCATATCGATTCGGACACAACTTTGTTAGTCTGGATACTCTACCGAAAGGACGGTATGATGGGTACCTGCACAAAGGGACTGTTTACCTCACAAGCACGGAGGTCAATCAATCTACGCCCCAATATCCTATGAAATATGGACTAAAATTGTTTGGGAATAAAGGAGTGGAGGCCGTACGTAAAGAAATACAACAGTTGCACGACCGTGGCGTGGTACGAGCAGTGCATCGCAGTGATTTGTCGTGGCCACAAGTTCGTGCGGCCTTGGGCTACCTTATGTTTCTGAAAAGGAAACGATGCGGTAAAATCAAGGGTCGTGGTTGTGCGGATGGCCGTAAACAACGCTTGTTCATTCCGAAAGAGGACTCTGCGTCGCCAACGGTATCAACTGATGCCGTCTTCTACACAGCGATCATAGACGCGATTGAACGCAGAGCAGTCGCCGTGATTGATATCCCGGGTGCATTCATGCATTCGGATATGGATCCGAACGTGCACATGAAGTTGGAGGGATTGATGGCGGAGCTCTTATTGGAAATTGATCCCGTTGCCTACAAACCCTACGTGACCTACGAAAAAGGGAAGCCGGTGATTTACATGGAAATGCTAAAGGCCCTTTATGGAACCCTCCGTGCAGCCAGGCTCTTTTGGGAACGACTAAGCGGAGTCCTAGTCAGCTGGGGTTTTGTGATTAATCCCTATGACTCATGTGTTGCGAATAAATGGATTGATGGGACTCAATGTACCATTACATGGCACATTGATGACCTCAAGATTTCCCATGTGAAGGAGGATGTCCTGACCAAGATCATCGAGGACCTTAAAGCGGAATTTGGGAGGCTGGGTGAATTGTCAGTTTCTCGTGGTCGCCGACATGACTACCTCGGCATGTATTTGGATTATAGCGAAGACGGAGTTTTAGAAGTGGACATGCGCCCATATTTGGCCACGATCCTTGATGATCTGCCAAAGGCGATGAAAGGAAAGGCGCAGTCGCCTGCTGCAAATCATCTGACCATGATCCGAGAGAATGCCACCAAGCTGTCAACCAAAGAAGCCGAGGATTATCACAGCAGAACGATGCAATTATCGTATCTGGCCCAACGTGGACGGCCTGACATTCGAACAGCCGTAGCGTTCTTAAGTACTCGGGTTGCTAGTCCCGACGTGGACGATCAACGCAAATTGACTCGTGTGCTGAAATACCTGCAGTCGAGCTTTGACTTGACGCTTCGGTTGGAAGCAAACCCCGATGGGATTCTAAAATGGTGGGCAGATGCTTCATATGCGACTCATGCTGATAGCAAAGGTCACAGCGGTGGTTGTATGAGCATGGGACGTGGAGTGGCCCACAGTATGTCAACCAAACAGAAGCTGGTGTCGAGGAGCTCGACCGAGAGTGAACTAATCGGCATACATGATGTACTCCCGTCACTGTTGTGGAATAGAAATTTTTTGGAAGCGCAAGGCATGAAAGTGAAAGATGTCATTTTGTTTCAAGATAACAAGAGTGCGATCCTGTTAGCCAATAATGGTCGCCTGTCAAGTTCCAAGAGAACCAAGCATATTAATGTGAGATATTTCTTTGTGAAGGATCAGATTGAAAAGAAGTTGTTACGCACCGAATTTTGTCTGACAGACGAAATGTTGGCTGATTTCTTCACCAAGCCGTTACAAGGGACCTTGTTCTATAAGTTGCGAGATGCAGTAATGAACATTCGAAGCGATAGCCCATTCCATTCCTCACAAAGGAGTGTGTTGGGACCGGTGGACGAGCAGACCAATTCGGAAGCAAACGATGATGATGAAGATGAATCCGCGACCAAGGCCGTTGAGGAAAAATGGATCTTGGTAGAACGACGTGGCAACGAAAAGAAAGAACGGAGCATGAGTGCTCATTCTAAGGAGAATACGTTAACCTAAAGAGCTTTATCGTTGCCTTTACAGCACTGCTTGGTGGTTCTCCAACACAGGGAACTTCCAAATCGTGAAGTCCCGTTTCGGCCTCGGGGTTGATGTCATCGTGGTCACACAAATCATGGACCGCACGAAGGATACGGAAATTTGCTCCACATTCCGTAGCTGCGTCGTTACACTCGTTCAAACACCCATCATTGAGCAAGGCGGTGTAGGCGGCGTTACCACTTCCATCTTCGCAGACGACTGGGTCACAGAGGTCAAATTCCGGATCGGGTTGACGAAGAATGTGGCAGCCTTCACAAACGTCTTCGTAAACATGAATGCTGTCTTCGACGGGCTTGGGGAGGACATCTTCCAAACAAAAGTCATGGTGAGTACGAATGATCAAAAAGTTGGTGTGGCATACTTCCGATTCACAATTTTTGCCGCAATTGTTCTCATTCAACTTGGCCAAGGCGGAAGTCATTTGTTCCTGATCACTGCAATCAATCGTAAATCCATGCTCGGCCGCAGCACAAGCACAGCTCTCCTCGCCGTCATGGTTATGGCCGTCGTCACCCGAAGCCTCCACCAAATGCTCCCCCTTGGAGAGGATGACAGCAAAGAAAGTGGCTGCAGAGAAGAGCGATGGTTTGCCGAAAATCTTCATGGTCCAAGTCGAAAGTGTGCTAACAATGAGAGAGTTTTGTGCTTGTGAGAGAAAAAGAGGCTTTTCCCACAAAATCGTGCGATCTTTGGCCAGATCATTTCCCAGCAGAAAAGGCCTTGTCTCTTGGCCTTGCCAGTCTTGACATTTCTATATTCAATTGCCATCTGTCATACAAGAAACGCTAGTGTCTATTCTACCCCGGTACTCATATGAGGACAAATCCTCATATGAGTACACTTTCAAAAGAAGAATATCAAATCAATCATGTACTCCTAAGTGGTTTTTAAGTTCAGATTCGTAATCTCCATACTTGAAAACGTACCCCTTGATATTCTCATGCTTTAATTGTGATGAGTAGTGACGATACAGTATCAAAAACAGAATTCATCCATGTTGGAGCGATGGTGATTTTCTAAGCTGAGTGTTTGGAGGGGATAAAACAGAAGACAATCAACCTGATGAGTGTTATTATCCCTAGTGTTGATGACCAGTTGTCCTTTGCCTGATTGAGGCATCAGATTGAGAGAATTCAGCCAAAACAAGCCTCCATCACCACAGAGGAAAATTCTGAGACCGTAACAGCATTCGACACCAATACAGGGTCAAATGCGGCGTCTGAGCCTCCTGCACCCCAACACTTCATGTACAGGAAGCACAGACACCTTCAGGGAACCAGGAAAGTGCAGTGGGAGACTCAAATCCGCCAATGTCTGTGAAGACAGTTGAACTCCCTCGACAAAATGGTTGGATTTGCCCTACATAAACTGGATGGATGCATTTTCCAACACACGTAGTGTCTTGCCACATAAACATAGAACATAATGGTTGATTGTGGTCTATTACTTTTCTATTTTAGTTGTTCATTTTTTTGGTAGAACGGCAGATTCCCATGGTTGGGTTACATTTTTTGTCGATAGCTTCGTACAAAAGCTACTGTGGTCTACGTAGATATGATTTTAGTAGGATTGTCCTCATATGAGGACAAGCGCTGTCCTCATATGAGGACAAACCGGGGTAGAATAGACACTAGAGCTTGTTGACTTTCGACGCGTAAAGTTGGCGAACTTGTAGGAATCACTACGAATGCGTACAGTACCTCGAACCAGCTGCCGGGATCTCCGGGTACAAAATTATCATACACTACTATCAGCTTCTGTTTTGTCTGTACTGGGTGGAGTGACGTGGCCGATGCTGGCCAGACTTCAGCGACTGACATTCGAGGTGCGACCGAGCCGCCTCCTCGACGCGAGGCGAGCATCCGATTTTGTTCCCATCGGCATTACGATTCGGATGACCGAATGCAAAGTGGATGAAGCGTGAGAAGAGCTCACTCTTCTCAGGTCCAGCATCCTTGCAACGACAACGAGACGAGTTCGAGACGATTGCAACGATCTTAGTTAGCTTACATCTGCCTTAGCCTTCATCTTACCATGACGTTTTCCGGTCCCAACCCATTCCTCGACGATCTCTTTAGCTCCAAGACCAAGTCTTCTGATCATATTGATCGTCAAGCTTCTGCTCCCGTGGTCTCTCAGCCCACTGAGTGTCAGGACCAGAAACCTACCGCCTCCTCTTCTTCCTCCTCCAAGAACAAGAAGAAGTCGCCTCCCGTCTCCGAAGATGACGTGCTCTCCGTTGGCTCTGATTCCGATATCCAAGAGAAGCTCTTCTCGAAGATCCTTCTTTCCGACAAGAAGGATTCTTTGACCAACCTTGGAACGGACGGCGAAGCTCACCCGGACGATGAAGTGGAGAATCCTACCATCCTGGATCGCGATGCTGACTTCCCCCCCAAAAAGTTGATTGTTGGTTCCTCTCGTTACGAGTTGTACTTTTCGCCGGAATTCCTTTCACTTGGTGATTCCGACCTTGATCGTGTGTTTTCCGAACTCTCCAAGGTCAAGCCTATGGACTGGAGCGACTCCTTCGTCCGCCCCTTCCATGTGTCCCTCACGATTGATCCCTCCATTTGGGCCCAGGTTTGTGACAGTTTCCTTCGTTTGTCCTCTCCCGATGATTTACACACCTGGTTGACCACGAAGTTGAAGACCCACTCCCTTGCCTTTTTGGCAGCCTCCCGTCATGACACTCCGATTCTGTTCCATAATCTCTGCTGTCCGGTTGATTGTGGTACTTTCGTCAACCCCAAGGTCGAGTTCTATGGCTTGGATCGCCCATCCTTCGATTCGTTACCTTTCCAGATTGAATCCAAGGATTTCGACGACCTTCTCCAAGAACACACTTTTGTTCAAGTCCCAACCATGAAAGAGATTTTGGAGCATTGTGTTATCGAAATTGACGGTCTTTCCCAGGATTCCGAGATTCCCTACTACTCTTTCGATCCCTCCAAACTCAAGACGTTGTCAGCGATCTCTCTTTCATCCGCCAAGACCGAACATGATTTTGTGTGCCCAAGCATGATCCCTTTTCCTCCTTGCTTCTCCGGTCTCATGCTCCAGAACACGGTTTCTTCTTTGGACAAAGATATCACGATTACCTTCGAAGACTTAGCCAGCGCTGTTTACAAACTCGCCCTCTTCCATTGGTGGGGCAGTACTAGTAGAATTCCGTCAGTACACGCTCTAGAAGAGCCACAATCGATTACCAACTGATACCAAGGTTCTCCATGGGTCAGAGAACAAAGGAAACCCAAGGGTTCTATCGTAGGGATAGTCAGGACACTGAAGACGTGATGATATGGTAATGTTAATGATTGTGAGCTTACTACTAGGTTTGGTGTGTGAGATTTCCATTCTTGTTGTCGATCGTGTGAAATAGGTTCTTGGCGGTGATAGGTCTGGAATGGTTGGAGTTGATGTATGTGAGGTATATAACATGTATATGTGCTTGTATATCATATACAGCCTCAACGATTCTTGGCTAAAGTTGGTATATGTAGTTTTGTTGGCGCGTCCTTGTTTGCAATCTTGAAATAGTGGGAACGATGATATGGTCTCGCGTGATCGTGATCCGTGCCTTGTGTACTTAGACCGTTGGGTCGGATACATGATCGCCACGCTCGGATAGTTCTTGCGCGCATCTTGACGAATTTGGGCGCGCACGCTTAGGGCATAGGTCAGGCTCGGATGTTCAACGGATGATCATCCGTTGATGGGATATCAAGACCAAAGTTGATTCTTGGTAGCACGTTTGTCAATCTGTTCTCACTTTTTGGTATATGCGACCGAAATATAGGTTGAGCTAGCGCGAAGCTAGGTATGTAGTGTGGATGTAGGTGATGTAGGTGATGTTTGAAGCCACGGGACTCGACTAACCGATGAGGTGCCGAACCTAACCGATGATTTTCGGTGAGAGTTCTACTAAGTACTCCCTCTCCCTCTGTGGACGACAAGAAACTCGGTCTTCCTTTAGACCATCCATACCTCAAGATTCAAGAACCGATCCTTCGCTTTTGTTGGGTACAGATTCACAAGAAGCACTTGAAGACGATCCACAAGCTCTTTCCCATCCCCCCCCAGGGATTCTGGGAAAGCCGTTTCCACCATTACCTCTCATTGAGCCCGAACCTTCCCTGAATTGCCTCAGTCATCGATGATGAAACAACCTCCCATTCTCAAGAAAAGCCCTTCCCAAGCGCGCCTTTCCCAATTGCAGAATACCACTTCCGCCACGGTTGATTGTTCGGTTCCACACTCCAATGACAAATCCGGAGTCAAGATGACAGACGACGAAGGCAACGTACATTTCGTGTCTCCAGAAATGTTTCTCCTCTCCCAGTGCATCAAGGAGGTGACCAACTCCAAGAAGACATCGAATGAGGATGACATCACGTCACCCGCCTCCAAGAGTATGTTTCGTGACATGCCGCTCTCCGCTCAGAAACAACTCTGGCTTGGATCAGTCAATCGCTCCTCATTGTCTCTCCCTGAAGATTTGCCGGATGTTGTACTAGTTGTTTGGAAGAGCAAGAACTCAGCCACGTTCTTTGAGTCTTTCGTTGCCGAAGTTTTTGACCCCATGGACAATGCCTGCACGATTTTGTTGAGTCAATGCGCGGTCATCCAGCGTTTGGGTCTTCGTTGGAAGTCAGAGGCATGTCCGGGAGGTTTAAGCCCATTCTCATTCGATCCCTATGCCATTCCTGGTTTAGATTCGAATCATACGCTTGACAAAAACATCCGACAACAAATACACGACGCGTCTCTTTGCCACCTCAACGACTTCAAACAGTCAAAAGACATGCAACAGTTGTATACGGATCACAATCTGTTTTTCCCCAGGACCACTGAAGAATTCAAAAAACAACTCCGCTCCTTTTGGTCATGCGCCAAGGGCCTTTGTGGCTCCTCTTCCTTCATTGCTTCACAGATCCTGAAGGTCCTGAACTTCTTCCATCGATCTCAAACCCGAGTCGCCGCCAAGATGCAGAGTTCCGGCAACGAATTTTATCTCGGCCAGTTTCTATTTGCAATTGATGAAGCAATCCAGGAATTTGTTGTGTCACTCTCAAGTGCCTCTTCTTTGTCTGACATCGGCTTCACCGACTTAGAAGAGCGGATCAACTGGATCCTCTTCTCCGTCAAAACTGGTTCCGGCCTGGTCTCACTCCCACCTGCCCTCCAAGCCAAGTTTCAAGCTCAACAGACAAAGAACTCACAGAAGAAACGATCTGGTGGATCAGAAGACGGCTCCCCAAACTCCAAGAGACAACAAGGATCATCCTCATCATCCTCTTCCACATCTCCCAACCCACCAGCCAAGTTCTCTTCTCCCTCCCATTGGCTGCTCCCGGAGAATAAGAATTACATGAAAGTTTTTCCGCCAAGTGTATTGACCAACATCCCATCTGCAGAGAAAGAGGGCAAACCGATTCCCTTTTGCAACATCCTTTTCACCAAAGGAATTTGTAAAAAGGGCAAGAAGTGCAAATTCATCCACGATGACCCAGCGAAGCACGGGAAGAAAGAAGCAATGGATGAATTCTATCGCTCTGCTTATAACACCGCCAATCCCAACAATTGATGCCAGGACGGACTGATTGTTGCTTCATCCTTCACTCCTCTCCCTTCTCCAGACAACTCTCAGTCCGCAAGTAACAGTAGAACAAATATAAATGCAGATGAGTCTCTTTCCTCATCCTCTTCATCCATCATTGTCCCCACGTTTCTTCCACCCCAAGCACCCCCTTCATCTTCCGCCAAGCCAAGAATTCCGACCTCGACGAATCCCTTCTTGACGAAGCACCTCTCTCATGACTACCCTCGTTTCCCAGACACTCTCCAAGACGAAATCTCTCAGCTGTCAATTGTATCTTTGGACCGTCGTGTCTCTTTTCCGAATGACACCGACTCCCTTCACAAGATACGTTCCTTTTCAGTTGAAGATCCCCCATCAAGTCTGCCACGCGCACCCACGACTTCGATCACCCAAGATCCTTCCGTTGAGTCCAGTCCATCTATAGCCCAATTGAATACCCCCCGCTCCCCAAGTCCCCCAAGTCACGCCACCGAAAATCTACCCTCACAAATTCAGAAAACTCCCCCCGGTAGTTCTTCTGCAATCATTGGGTCTGATTTCAAAGGAAAGCCTCTTCAGCGGAACATGCAACGATTGGAAGCAGCGAGAAAATCGGATTTGACATTACTAGGTGAGTTATCTATTGTTCCTTGCGACGATCCCTCTCTCGAGCCATCCCCCAAGTGCTACCTTCCGAATGACGTCTCCAAGATCTTCTCCAAGCGTTTGTTCCCACCAAGACTCCAAGACGTGACCCACCCCCTCCAGCTGTCCACGATTCTATCTATCGCTTCGGACACACCACCAACCCCAAAGCCATCACCCTTCCTCCATGGGATCGATGACAAGTCAGTCATGTCCAATTCGATCCACAACTCACAGCTGATTGCTGGATTCGATCATGAGATGCAACAAGTGTTAGACAGCCACCCTGGCTCCGTCATATCACCTGGCTCAGAATTTCGCACAGCCGAAATACTCCGCCCCTTACTCAGCGGCCATCCTTACTGGTCACGCTTCGAGCACAACATCATTCACGGTGTCTCTTACCCTCTCACAGCTGAGGAATACGAGCCAGCCAGACTCGCCGAAAACGAGGCAATCCTCGCGTATGGCAATCACGCATCCGGCAAGAAACACCCAGAGGCTCTCTCCAAAGTTCTTTGTAAGGACGCTGCCAAAGGTTTTTCCCTACCAATAACCTTTGACTGCGCCAGGACAATCAAGCACAGCAGGATAAGTCCCATGGGAGTAGCTCATCAACTCGGCATTGACGCAAACGGGACCTCATCCCCAAATTGCGTCTCACCCATGACCAATCCTTCTCCTTGGGCTTTTGCCCTTCCACCAACGACCTCATTGACCAAGACCGGTTGATTGATTTAGTTTTGGGGCATTGCATCAATCGCATCCTCCACCAGATCGTTACGCTTCGTTGACATTACGAAGCAGCTCAAGCGCATCAACGGGGTATTCATGGAGTCCCCTTTTTTGAATTCGAAGGAGAGCCCGCGTTTTCTGGTGCTCAAGATGTCACCACCTTTGTGAAATATCTGCGTCAATATGCATCCTGAGAATGATAAGAGTTCTAGGAGAAAGGTGAAAAAGAGTTTAATAATGTAATGACATAGTCCCACAAGAGTGTATTATTTGTTGTTTCAGCGCGCTATGTTGCCTATGAGCTAGCTGTATCCTCATGTTATTGTGACGGAAATACTCCCTCCTGAAAGAAAATACTTCACGCTTTTACAAAAAAAACGATAATTTCACAAGCGAACGTCCTTTTTCCGTAATTTTTTTTTGTTAGAAAGCCCTACTCATTAGCTCTGTTTTGGTGTATAATTTATATGTTCGATTCTTGCGTCGGAACGAGCTACGACCGTTCAAAAGGCGTGATTTTGAGCATCGGTCTTCAGAGCCCACCGGTTGACACTTCTATGGCGCCTACGAACACGTCCTCTTCAGGGCGGCCCCCCAGGGCACCAAAGTACAAGACCATGCGTGAAACTGATAAGGTTCGCATCGTTTCAGCGCTCAATTCCATGGTCAACCAAGGCACCTTTGGCCGTGGTTCCATTTCTTCCATGGCTAGAGAGATGGGTTATGACAGGTCGACTATAAGTAAACTCTGGAACGGCGCGCGTGTGACACGCGCCACGGGCGTAATTCATTCACCTGAAATTTCAAGAAAGCTTGACAGGCGTGGGCGAAGGCCTAAATTGTCTCCTTCTACGATTAGAGTAAAGGTAAAAGCCCTTCCGTTGAACGCACGGAACACAAGGCAAAACCTCTCCTTCGCGTTGCGAGTTTCACACACCACTGTGAACTCGTGGGTGAAGAAAGGGATCCTTCGCACTCACAGGAACATGTTGAAACCGACGCTAACTGAACAGAACAAGCTCTCCAGGCTCTTGATGGCAACATCATTTGTCAAGGAGAAGGACAACAAGCCAGGTGAGTATGAGTACGAGGATATGCTGGACCTTGTGCACATTGATGAAAAATGGTTTTACCTGTCACAAGATGGAAAGAGATTTGTGCTTGCAGACGAGGAGGAAAATCCACATCGTACTGTGAAACATAAGAGCCACATCACCAAGGTGATGTTTCTGTGTGCTGTTGCAAGGCCCAGGTTCATCCCCCACCTGAACAAGTGGTGGGATGGCAAGATTGGCATCTGGCCCATTGGTGAGTGGGTTCCTGCCAAAAGGGATTCTGCTAATCGCCCGAAAGGTACTCCGGTGTGGAAAAATACCAGTATTACCAGGGATGTGTACCGGTCCCTATTGGTGGAGACGGTATTGCCTGGAATCATGGAGCGGTGGCCAGTGGAAGACAGAAAAGAAAGGGTGATAAGAATTCAGCAGGATGGTGCCAAGTCTCACATTTCAGAACGTGACCCTGAGTTCCTTGAATTCCTAAAGGATCTCAAGAATGATGGACAGTTGGATGCAACACTCTACACCCAGTCTCCCAATAGTCCAGATACAAACATCTGTGACTTGGGGTTTTTCAGGGCCATTCAGAGTGCAAGTCTGATTGTTGGATCAAATGAAAAGGCTTTGATTGATGCCGTGACCAAGGCCTTCAATGAGTATCCCAAAGAAAAGCTGAACAGGACCTGGCTAACCCTACAGTCATGCTTCAACATGATCATTGAGGAAGATGGTGGAAATGACTACAAGATCCCCCACATGAATAAGGAGGGTCTTGAACGGATTGGTCAACTTCCCACGGTGTTGGACGTCACCGAGGCCTTCACAGCAAACAACAATCTGCATCTACTGGAATAGAAAAACCTAAAGCTAAATGAATACCTGGCCAACCTCCACTTGATCCAGGAGGTGGCCAAGGGCTACGGCCAATGATTGTCCCTATAGGTAAAGGAATAGGAGTTCTTGTTGTTGCTGTGTGGTTGTTGTTGCGAGTTTCCTTCATGTGTGTTGTTGGAGGGAGACGAGTGAGTTTTTTCCCATCACTAATCGCCAGGTTGTAGCTGTGGAACCAATGGATCTGGCAAGTGGCACGTGTCATTGGTTTATGTTCATCTACGAAATCAGGGTGGAGTTCGACTCCGAATGAGCCAGCCGGCCTCCTGTAGACTTGTACCAGAGCCTACGTAATCTTTTTATGCGACTAAAAAACACAAAAAAAAAGCGTGAAGTATTTTCTTTCAGGAGGGAGTAGGAGTAGAAAACACACAGCGTTTAGATTGCGCGTATCTTAACAGTTGTTCTGTGAAAGGTCAATGGTTGATTCTTCTCTTTTAGGTGTTTCAGTTGTCTGGTGGCAATGCTTCTTTGGTCCCTTTTTGGCATGCAGGACCAGTTCCGGTGACATAATATCACCTTGCACCTTGCACACTCACGCTCGTGCGGATCGTACAAAGAGCAGACAAGAACACGGAGCAAATTTCGCCGTGCCTTCACAATTTCAACCAGTAGAAGTACCACATTACATACCCCTAAGAAATGTGATGACAATTTGAACTGCTCCATATTATATGAGAATCATTTCTAGTTTCTTCTCTTGCTAGCATTTTCTTCGGGAATTCCACATACAAATCTTCATCGCCATCCCAGCACGCCATTGCTGTTTAGAGAAGCATAAAGGCGGGGGTCAAGAGAGCAGCAATCGCAGCAGCCCCGGTGGAAGGCTGAGTCGCGGCCGATGTATGCGGATCGTCACAAACGAGCTGGGAGGTACCATCTGCAATCACATTGCAACCTTGATTTTTGCAGGGAACTTCCAAATCGTGAAGTCCCGTTTCGGCCTCGGGGTTGATGTCATCGTGGTCACACAAATCATGGAACGCACGAAGGATACGGAAATTTGCTCCACATTCCGTAGCTGCGTCGTTACACTCGTTCAAACACCCATCATTGAGCAAGGCGGTGTAGGCGGCGTTACCACTTCCATCTTCGCAGACGACTGGGTCACAGAGGTCAAATTCCGGATCGGGTTGACGAAGAATGTGGCAGCCTTCACAAACGTCTTCGTAAACATGAATGCTGTCTTCGACGGGCTTGGGGAGGACATCTTCCAAACAAAAGTCATGGTGAGTACGAATGATCAAAAAGTTGGTGTGGCATACTTCCGATTCACAATTTTTGCCGCAATTGTTCTCATTCAACTTGGCCAAGGCGGAAGTCATTTGTTCCTGATCACTGCAATCAATCGTAAATCCATGCTCGGCCGCCGCACAAGCACAGCTCTCCTCGCCGTCATGGTTATGGCCGTCGTCACCCGAAGCCTCCACCAAATGATCCCCCATGGAGAGGATTACAGCAAAGAAAGTGGCTGCAGAGAAGAGCGATGGTTTGCCGAAAATCTTCATGGTCCAAGTCGAAAGTGTGCTAACAATGAGAAAGTTTTGTGCTTGTGAGTGAAAAAGAGGCTTTTCCCACAAAATCGTGCGATCTTTGGCCAGATCATTTCCCAGCAGAAAAGGCCTTGTCTCTTGGCCTTGCCAGTCTTGACATTTCTATATTCAATTGCCATCTGTCATACAAGAAACGCTAGAGATTGTTGACTTTCGACGCGTAAAGTTGGCGAACTTGTAGGAATCACTACGAATGCGTACAGTACCGCGAACCAGCTGCCGGGATCTCCGGGTACAAAATTATCGTACACTACTATAAGCTTCTGTTGCGCCAGGTCAGGTTCGTGTGGACAGAACTTACTTGCACTCGGTACTCGTACGAGTATGCGAAATTCGAACGACGACATCAGAACAAGAAAGGCCATAACAAACAAGAGTCGACAAAGAAGGCCATTTTTTTATTATGAAAGGCCGATTGTTACGGATGATAGTCCAGTCACGCTTGGTTCACGCGTTCGCGCATGCCGATCCTCCAGTCGCTTCTGGTCGCGGGCCACCGCGCTTTCGGATACTGACGTGTGACAGAGCGGGAACAGAAACGAGAAGGCTTGTGTCGTTGCTTCCCCCGGCGGGTCCGGCTGTGGACGTGGACTAGACACACATTCGCGTCCCTCGTCAGAGTTCAGAGTGCGCAAAAAGATGTATTATCGTGTCGTCTGGCAAATTGCAAACCAACAAGAGAGAAGCCAGAACTCGTTCAGGCAACAGAAAAAAAGTTGGGAACTGGAGCTGTCAATCAGTTTCTCACAAACGATCACACTCTTTCTTAGTTAAGAAAAGGTAAGGGGAAACGACTTGGATCAGAGCATAGAGTGAGTGCCGAGGCAGCTGACCTTTTCTCGAAACAATGAGAACCCGAAGAAAAAGGTTGTTCTATATATCCACGTCTAAACTCACCATTGATTTTGCCGTGTTCTTAATGTCTCGTTCTCCTTCCTTGAAACAGTGTTGTTTTGGATTGGAAGCTTTATCTTGGTAGTTTGATACGAAAGCCTTGCACTTGACATCCTTCATCATACCATGAGGTTTCGGAACGCCATGAGAACAATGAACTGGATGTTTGTCGTCCTTCAATCACTCATGAGTTTGTTTGGTGGAGCAACCATGACGGGCGCTGTCTTTGTGTCTGCATCATCACCGACCCAACAGGCTCAAACATTTCCTCGTCGCCTTCCGGCCATTGTATCCAAGGGATACAAATGGTTTGATTCGGAAACGGGTCAAGAGTTTGTCGTCCGTGGAATCGACTACTTTCCTCGACCGAACCAGGGACCCTTGAATCACAACTCCATGGATTTGTATACGGAGGAGTATCGTCATATATGGGAACGTGATATTCCCTACCTACAAGAATTGGGAGTCAATGCGATTCGACTCTATGCCGTTGATCCCACTCAAGATCACACATCCTTCATGTACGTGTAGCTGTCGTTTTCGTGATCCTTGTGGTTGTTGTTGCTGTTGCGGTGTTTACTGGAATGCCTCTTTCGTGCTCTCTTTACTTTTCTTCTGACATGAAACTTGTGTTTCGTCTGTTGCCATATATCAGGTGTGCCATGGAAGCGGCTGGTATTTATGTGATTGTGGCCTTGGCGCACGATTGTCCTACGTGTGCCATTACACGAGAGGCTTCGCCAGACTGTTATCCACCCGAACTCAAATTGCAAGGACAGGCAGTCATTCAAGCCTTTGCTGGATTTACCAATACCTTGGCCTTTTCAGCTGGAAATGAACTGAAGGTCCTGAACTTCTTCCATCGATCTCAAACCCGAGTCGCCGCCAAGATGCAGAGTTCCGGCAACGAATTTTATCTCGGCCAGTTTCTATTTGCAATTGATGAAGCAATCCAGGAATTTGTTGTGTCACTCTCAAGTGCCTCTTCTTTGTCTGACATCGGCTTCACCGACTTAGAAGAGCGGATCAACTGGATCCTCTTCTCCGTCAAAACTGGTTCCGGCCTGGTCTCACTCCCACCTGCCCTCCAAGCCAAGTTTCAAGCTCAACAGACAAAGAACTCACAGAAGAAACGATCTGGTGGATCAGAAGACGGCTCCCCAAACTCCAAGAGACAACAAGGATCATCCTCATCATCCTCTTCCACATCTCCCAACCCACCAGCCAAGTTCTCTTCTCCCTCCCATTGGCTGCTCCCGGAGAATAAGAATTACATGAAAGTTTTTCCGCCAAGTGTATTGACCAACATCCCATCTGCAGAGAAAGAGGGCAAACCGATTCCCTTTTGCAACATCCTTTTCACCAAAGGAATTTGTAAAAAGGGCAAGAAGTGCAAATTCATCCACGATGACCCAGCGAAGCACGGGAAGAAAGAAGCAATGGATGAATTCTATCGCTCTGCTTATAACACCGCCAATTCCAACAATTGATGCCAGGACGGACTGATTGTTGCTTCATCCTTCACTCCTCTCCCTTCTCCAGACAACTCTCAGTCCGCAAGTAACAGTAGAACAAATATAAATGCAGATGAGTCTCTTTCCTCATCCTCTTCATCCATCATTGTCCCCACGTTTCTTCCACCCCAAGCACCCCCTTCATCTTCCGCCAAGCCAAGAATTCCGACCTCGACGAATCCCTTCTTGACGAAGCACCTCTCTCATGACTACCCTCGTTTCCCAGACACTCTCCAAGACGAAATCTCTCAGCTGTCAATTGTATCTTTGGACCGTCGTGTCTCTTTTCCGAATGACACCGACTCCCTTCACAAGATACGTTCCTTTTCAGTTGAAGATCCCCCATCAAGTCTGCCACGCGCACCCACGACTTCGATCACCCAAGATCCTTCCGTTGAGTCCAGTCCATCTATAGCCCAATTGAATACCCCCCGCTCCCCAAGTCCCCCAAGTCACGCCACCGAAAATCTACCCTCACAAATTCAGAAAACTCCCCCCGGTAGTTCTTCTGTAATCATTGGGTCTGATTTCAAAGGAAAGCCTCTTCAGCGGAACATGCAACGATTGGAAGCAGCGAGAAAATCGGATTTGACATTACTAGGTGAGTTATCTATTGTTCCTTGCGACGATCCCTCTCTCGAGCCATCCCCCAAGTGCTACCTTCCGAATGACGTCTCCAAGATCTTCTCCAAGCGTTTGTTCCCACCAAGACTCCAAGACGTGACCCACCCCCTCCAGCTGTCCACGATTCTATCTATCGCTTCGGACACACCACCAACCCCAAAGCCATCACCCTTCCTCCATGGGATCGATGACAAGTCAGTCATGTCCAATTCGATCCACAACTCACAGCTGATTGCTGGATTCGATCATGAGATGCAACAAGTGTTAGACAGCCACCCTGGCTCCGTCATATCACCTGGCTCAGAATTTCGCACAGCCGAAATACTCCGCCCCTTACTCAGCGGCCATCCTTACTGGTCACGCTTCGAGCACAACATCATTCACGGTGTCTCTTACCCTCTCACAGCTGAGGAATACGAGCCAGCCAGACTCGCCGAAAACGAGGCAATCCTCGCGTATGGCAATCACGCATCCGGCAAGAAACACCCAGAGGCTCTCTCCAAAGTTCTTTGTAAGGACGCTGCCAAAGGTTTTTCCCTACCAATAACCTTTGACTGCGCCAGGACAATCAAGCACAGCAGGATAAGTCCCATGGGAGTAGCTCATCAACTCGGCATTGACGCAAACGGGACCTCATCCCCAAATTGCGTCTCACCCATGACCAATCCTTCTCCTTGGGCTTTTGCCCTTCCACCAACGACCTCATTGACCAAGACCGGTTGATTGATTTAGTTTTGGGGCATTGCACCAATCGCATCCTCCACCAGATCGTTACGCTTCGTTGACATTACGAAGCAGCTCAAGCGCATCAACGGGGTATTCATGGAGTCCCCTTTTTTGAATTCGAAGGAGAGCCCGCGTTTTCTGGTGCTCAAGATGTCACCACCTTTGTGAAATATCTGCGTCAATATGCATCCTGAGAATGATAAGAGTTCTAGGAGAAAGGTGAAAAAGAGTTTAATAATGTAATGACATAGTCCCACAAGAGTGTATTATTTGTTGTTTCAGCGCGCTATGTTGCCTATGAGCTAGCTGTATCCTCATGTTATTGTGACGGAAATACTCCCTCCTGAAAGAAAATACTTCACGCTTTTACAAAAAAAACGATAATTTCACAAGCGAACGTCCTTTTTCCGTAATTTTTTTTTGTTAGAAAGCCCTACTCATTAGCTCTGTTTTGGTGTATAATTTATATGTTCGATTCTTGCGTCGGAACGAGCTACGACCGTTCAAAAGGCGTGATTTTGAGCATCGGTCTTCAGAGCCCACCGGTTGACACTTCTATGGCGCCTACGAACACGTCCTCTTCAGGGCGGCCCCCCAGGGCACCAAAGTACAAGACCATGCGTGAAACTGATAAGGTTCGCATCGTTTCAGCGCTCAATTCCATGGTCAACCAAGGCACCTTTGGCCGTGGTTCCATTTCTTCCATGGCTAGAGAGATGGGTTATGACAGGTCGACTATAAGTAAACTCTGGAACGGCGCGCGTGTGACACGCGCCACGGGCGTAATTCATTCACCTGAAATTTCAAGAAAGCTTGACAGGCGTGGGCGAAGGCCTAAATTGTCTCCTTCTACGATTAGAGTAAAGGTAAAAGCCCTTCCGTTGAACGCACGGAACACAAGGCAAAACCTCTCCTTCGCGTTGCGAGTTTCACACACCACTGTGAACTCGTGGGTGAAGAAAGGGATCCTTCGCACTCACAGGAACATGTTGAAACCGACGCTAACTGAACAGAACAAGCTCTCCAGGCTCTTGATGGCAACATCATTTGTCAAGGAGAAGGACAACAAGCCAGGTGAGTATGAGTATGAGGATATGCTGGACCTTGTGCACATTGATGAAAAATGGTTTTACCTGTCACAAGATGGAAAGAGATTTGTGCTTGCAGACGAGGAGGAAAATCCACATCGTACTGTGAAACATAAGAGCCACATCACCAAGGTGATGTTTCTGTGTGCTGTTGCAAGGCCCAGGTTCATCCCCCACCTGAACAAGTGGTGGGATGGCAAGATTGGCATCTGGCCCATTGGTGAGTGGGTTCCTGCCAAAAGGGATTCTGCTAATCGCCCGAAAGGTACTCCGGTGTGGAAAAATACCAGTATTACCAGGGATGTGTACCGGTCCCTATTGGTGGAGACGGTATTGCCTGGAATCATGGAGCGGTGGCCAGTGGAAGACAGAAAAGAAAGGGTGATAAGAATTCAGCAGGATGGTGCCAAGTCTCACATTTCAGAACGTGACCCTGAGTTCCTTGAATTCCTAAAGGATCTCAAGAATGATGGACAGTTGGATGCAACACTCTACACCCAGTCTCCCAATAGTCCAGATACAAACATCTGTGACTTGGGGTTTTTCAGGGCCATTCAGAGTGCAAGTCTGATTGTTGGATCAAATGAAAAGGCTTTGATTGATGCCGTGACCAAGGCCTTCAATGAGTATCCCAAAGAAAAGCTGAACAGGACCTGGCTAACCCTACAGTCATGCTTCAACATGATCATTGAGGAAGATGGTGGAAATGACTACAAGATCCCCCACATGAATAAGGAGGGTCTTGAACGGATTGGTCAACTTCCCACGGTGTTGGACGTCACCGAGGCCTTCACAGCAAACAACAATCTGCATCTACTGGAATAGAAAAACCTAAAGCTAAATGAATACCTGGCCAACCTCCACTTGATCCAGGAGGTGGCCAGGGGCTACGGCCAATGATTGTCCCTATAGGTAAAGGAATAGGAGTTCTTGTTGTTGCTGTGTGGTTGTTGTTGCGAGTTTCCTTCATGTGTGTTGTTGGAGGGAGACGAGTGAGTTTTTTCCCATCACTAATCGCCAGGTTGTAGCTGTGGAACCAATGGATCTGGCAAGTGGCACGTGTCATTGGTTTATGTTCATCTACGAAATCAGGGTGGAGTTCGACTCCGAATGAGCCAGCCGGCCTCCTGTAGACTTGTACCAGAGCCTACGTAATCTTTTTATGCGACTAAAAAACACAAAAAAAAAGCGTGAAGTATTTTCTTTCAGGAGGGAGTAGGAGTAGAAAACACACAGCGTTTAGATTGCGCGTATCTTAACAGTTGTTCTGTGAAAGGTCAATGGTTGATTCTTCTCTTTTAGGTGTTTCAGTTGTCTGGTGGCAATGCTTCTTTGGTCCCTTTTTGGCATGCAGGACCAGTTCCGGTGACATAATATCACCTTGCACCTTGCACACTCACGCTCGTGCGGATCGTACAAAGAGCAGACAAGAACACGGAGCAAATTTCGCCGTGCCTTCACAATTTCAACCAGTAGAAGTACCACATTACATACCCCTAAGAAATGTGATGACAATTTGAACTGCTCCATATTATATGAGAATCATTTCTAGTTTCTTCTCTTGCTAGCATTTTCTTCGGGAATTCCACATACAAATCTTCATCGCCATCCCAGCACGCCATTGCTGTTTAGAGAAGCATAAAGGCGGGGGTCAAGAGAGCAGCAATCGCAGCAGCCCCGGTGGAAGGCTGAGTCGCGGCCGATGTATGCGGATCGTCACAAACGAGCTGGGAGGTACCATCTGCAATCACATTGCAACCTTGATTTTTGCAGGGAACTTCCAAATCGTGAAGTCCCGTTTCGGCCTCGGGGTTGATGTCATCGTGGTCACACAAATCATGGAACGCACGAAGGATACGGAAATTTGCTCCACATTCCGTAGCTGCGTCGTTACACTCGTTCAAACACCCATCATTGAGCAAGGCGGTGTAGGCGGCGTTACCACTTCCATCTTCGCAGACGACTGGGTCACAGAGGTCAAATTCCGGATCGGGTTGACGAAGAATGTGGCAGCCTTCACAAACGTCTTCGTAAACATGAATGCTGTCTTCGACGGGCTTGGGGAGGACATCTTCCAAACAAAAGTCATGGTGAGTACGAATGATCAAAAAGTTGGTGTGGCATACTTCCGATTCACAATTTTTGCCGCAATTGTTCTCATTCAACTTGGCCAAGGCGGAAGTCATTTGTTCCTGATCACTGCAATCAATCGTAAATCCATGCTCGGCCGCCGCACAAGCACAGCTCTCCTCGCCGTCATGGTTATGGCCGTCGTCACCCGAAGCCTCCACCAAATGATCCCCCATGGAGAGGATTACAGCAAAGAAAGTGGCTGCAGAGAAGAGCGATGGTTTGCCGAAAATCTTCATGGTCCAAGTCGAAAGTGTGCTAACAATGAGAAAGTTTTGTGCTTGTGAGTGAAAAAGAGGCTTTTCCCACAAAATCGTGCGATCTTTGGCCAGATCATTTCCCAGCAGAAAAGGCCTTGTCTCTTGGCCTTGCCAGTCTTGACATTTCTATATTCAATTGCCATCTGTCATACAAGAAACGCTAGAGATTGTTGACTTTCGACGCGTAAAGTTGGCGAACTTGTAGGAATCACTACGAATGCGTACAGTACCGCGAACCAGCTGCCGGGATCTCCGGGTACAAAATTATCGTACACTACTATAAGCTTCTGTTGCGCCAGGTCAGGTTCGTGTGGACAGAACTTACTTGCACTCGGTACTCGTACGAGTATGCGAAATTCGAACGACGACATCAGAACAAGAAAGGCCATAACAAACAAGAGTCGACAAAGAAGGCCATTTTTTTATTATGAAAGGCCGATTGTTACGGATGATAGTCCAGTCACGCTTGGTTCACGCGTTCGCGCATGCCGATCCTCCAGTCGCTTCTGGTCGCGGGCCACCGCGCTTTCGGATACTGACGTGTGACAGAGCGGGAACAGAAACGAGAAGGCTTGTGTCGTTGCTTCCCCCTTCCCCCGGCGGGTCCGGCTGTGGACGTGGACACGACACACATTCGCGTCCCTCGTCAGAGGCAAAAAGATGTATTATCGTGTCGTCTGGCAAATTGCAAACCAACAAGAGAGAAGCCAGAACTCGTTCAGGCAACAGAAAAAAAGTTGGGAACTGGAGCTGTCAATCAGTTTCTCACAAACGATCACACTCTTTCTTAGTTAAGAAAAGGTAAGGGGAAACGACTTGGATCAGAGCATAGAGTGAGTGCCGAGGCAGCTGACCTTTTCTCGAAACAATGAGAACCCGAAGAAAAAGGTTGTTCTATATATCCACGTCTAAACTCACCATTGATTTTGCCGTGTTCTTAATGTCTCGTTCTCCTTCCTTGAAACAGTGTTGTTTTGGATTGGAAGCTTTATCTTGGTAGTTTGATACGAAAGCCTTGCACTTGACATCCTTCATCATACCATGAGGTTTCGGAACGCCATGAGAACAATGAACTGGATGTTTGTCGTCCTTCAATCACTCATGAGTTTGTTTGGTGGAGCAACCATGACGGGCGCTGTCTTTGTGTCTGCATCATCACCGACCCAACAGGCTCAAACATTTCCTCGTCGCCTTCCGGCCATTGTATCCAAGGGATACAAATGGTTTGATTCGGAAACGGGTCAAGAGTTTGTCGTCCGTGGAATCGACTACTTTCCTCGACCGAACCAGGGACCCTTGAATCACAACTCCATGGATTTGTATACGGAGGAGTATCGTCATATATGGGAACGTGATATTCCCTACCTACAAGAATTGGGAGTCAATGCGATTCGACTCTATGCCGTTGATCCCACTCAAGATCACACATCCTTCATGTACGTGTAGCTGTCGTTTTCGTGATCCTTGTGGTTGTTGTTGCTGTTGCGGTGTTTACTGGAATGCCTCTTTCGTGCTCTCTTTACTTTTCTTCTGACATGAAACTTGTGTTTCGTCTGTTGCCATATATCAGGTGTGCCATGGAAGCGGCTGGTATTTATGTGATTGTGGCCTTGGCGCACGATTGTCCTACGTGTGCCATTACACGAGAGGCTTCGCCAGACTGTTATCCACCCGAACTCAAATTGCAAGGACAGGCAGTCATTCAAGCCTTTGCTGGATTTACCAATACCTTGGCCTTTTCAGCTGGAAATGAAGTCAATCACTTTACACCCGTGGGCAAGGGGGATGAATGGAATGCGCCGTGTCAAAAAAAGTTTTTGCGCGATATGCGAGTGTACATGGAGTCGGTTTGTGGCAGTGGCCCAACAACTGCAAACGCAACAACAAGGACGACGACGACCAGGAGAGGAATGCGGTCCATTCCCATTGGTTTGGTCTCGGCCGACGATGAACGACAAGCCTTGGCAACCTACTACAATTGCCAAGATGACACCAACGACCCCTATCAACGTGCGGAATGGTATGGTTTGAATGCCTATGTCTTTTGCGATGGAACAGCTGAAAATTATTCACAGGCCTTGGGCTTTCAACTATTGGATCAAAGTTTTGCCTCCTTTAATTACTCGATTCCAGTTCTCTTGACCGAGTTTGGATGTTTGTCCGATACCTTTGCCACGGTCCAGGAGTATGAAGGGCAACGCAACTTTTATCAAGCACAATGGATGTTGGATCAATCCTCCACCTTAAGACAGCATTTTGCCGGAGGCTTTGCCTTTGAGTATTCGATTGAACGAGAAAACGCCTTTCACGATTCACCCTACCCCTTTACCAAAATGGGCAAACAGAATTATGGAATTGGTTTCTTGGAGCCCGAAGACTGCAACGATGTGAATATCTCCTGTTCGTATCATCCATTGCCGAGTTATTATGCCCTCCAACGTGCCTACCAGATTGGTCAGGATTCTATGCAATTGACGACTCTGGACGACTTTGAACTCGAGGAACATCGCCGTCAACCCTCCAAGTGTCCTCCTCACTATCCATCCCTTGGTGAATTTGATTGGAGTGTGGTCGATGCCGTACCGGATTTGCCCTGTCCACGACACTCCCACATGCGGTGGCATTCCAACCCAGACGTTTGTGCGGGATCGTCGCAACACAAGGGACCTGGGTTCCATCGTTCGTCACACCACAACAAGGACGACAGTGGCAAGAGTTGGTTGTCGATTGCCACGGGATTGTTGATTGTGGGTATCGTGGTTGTGCTGTTGTTGGTAGCGGTTGTCGTAGGGCGGCGACGCTTGTTGGTGGGACACGAGTGGAATGCGGCATCTCCTTCCACGCAACCCTACTACTACAACTACCTATGGGGGAAAACCAATTCCTCGAATGGATCGTCGTCGTCCTCCTCTTCCATGGGGGACAATGACGAAGATGAAAGGACTGGATTGTTGTTGGAACAACCATCGCAACCACAACCAGATTATTCTTCGGTCCAAAAGCATACGTCCGTCTATTAATATCGAGAGAGGGACACTGTGGCATTGTATGCCCGACGCTCGATAGGACCACGTTGCCTAGACTCTCTGTAGTGACGCTTGTCGAGCTCCGTTTCATCAAGTTGATCCAGGAGGTCCCTTCCTACCTACCTTCCAAAAGTCTCTCTGTCTGTTTTGTGCGTCTGTGCGCAATCAAGGCAGACTCAGATGTTAATGTACGGTCCATGTTCGATTCTCTCTCTCTCTTTTTCATTTCCTCCCCTTTCAACTTTTTTTCTATATATAGTTGTGTTTCCATGCGTGGCTGAAACGAACTGCACAGCTGCACCCAATTGTGGAACTTTCCCACATACATACACACACAAGAGGGCGATTCTGTTTCCCTTTCCTTCATGTTTGTAGGGTAGAGATAATATAATATTCTATAGTTTGGGGAGAACGCCAAAGTACATACAATGCGGTCTTGACCTTCCTCTTCGAAGGCAATCCATAGAAGAAAGACCAGAGAGCTCATCATCGATTATGCCTTCCACACATCCACAAGAGGATCCTGTTCTTTGTTCCTTTCATACAGAGGGTAGAGAAGTGTATATCTAGAATAGTTTCGGTGAAAAGCCCACGACCCACGATTTATACGCTCTGCACATTCCTTCTTTTCGCAGGAACGGGGTGGACTCTTACCAAACAAAAAAGCCAAGGCACTCCATGAAGGATGAACCATACAGGGGTTCCTGTTCGTGTTCGTGTTGCGTTTCAACGTCATTTTCCGTGTGTTCCCATCCATTCTCTCTTCTGCATCTCTCTCTCTCTCTCTCGCTTTGGATTGACATTACTCCAAGGAGGGAAAGAAAACAGTGTGTGTGTGTTTCATTCCAGGTCGTTTCGTTTGGAGACTCGCAAACAACAACAACCAGGACTCGACCATCCCTTTTTTACTTTTCTCTTTTTTTGCGACAGATCCTGCAAACCATGTCCTCTTGTGTGAGTAGTATTCCTTCCTTCCATCCGTCACCTTCCCCTTTTGGCGTTGCTCTTCCAACATCCACCAAAGACACTCCCCCCCCCCCCCTTGCTGCCAGTTCCATGGGCGCGGCATGTTTTGGCCCCGTCTGTCGTTTTTTTAGTGTCTGTCGGTGGTTCCTCCCATGGTTGGTGGTGTGCACCGTGGACATTGGTTCCCGTCCCCCGGTCGTCCACACAACGTCCGACCCGTAATGGTGATTGTGATTGTGGTGGTACGAGCCAGAGTGCTCGTTTGCTTGTACCGTGTGATTGTCGGTCCCTCGTGCTTCTTCTTCTTCCTCTTAGTTTCCATCTTGTTCCATTGTCGTCTCATTGTCTCTAGACACTTTCACTCACACACACACTTATCGGTGAGGCTTCGAGTTCTTGTACCAACCAAATGGTCTTAGACAAATCGTGTGGTTTCGTCGTCCTTGTTGTTGTTGTTGTTGTGGTTGTGGTTGTTGTCGTCATGGAGCCGTGCGGCCGGTGGTGGTGGTGCTTCTTGGGTGGGTAAGAGTGCCGGGTGGTGGGTACTTGTCGTCGTCGTCGTCGTCGTTGTGGTTGTGCTTGTCATTGATATGGGTTTCTCCATTGTGGTGGCGGTCGTCGTCGTCATCGTATTGGTACTTGGAGGAGGATGGGTGATGGTGTTGGGTTCGTCGCTCGTGCGGCGCAATTTCTTGGGGTGCGAGTCGTCGTCCTCCCGGTTGGGTTCTTCGTCGTCGTTGCTCGTTGTCTTGCGAGGTCGCTTCTTGTCCTTGCCATTGTCCTGGCAGGATTCGGGTTCCAACGAACCGATGGATGGTTCCACCACAGCATTCTTCTTATGATTATGATTCGTATTAGTAGTCGTAGGATTGGTGGGTGGTGGTGGTTTCCTCGTGTCCATCCGTTTCGGGTTCGGGTCGTTGTCGTCATTGTGGCGGAATGATTCCGTCCTTGTGGTTGTGGTTGTGGTTGTGGTGGTTTCGGGGAGGTTGGGTGTGAATGCCCTGGCCATGGTCGTCCGGGTGGTGGTGGTGGTGGAGGAATCACCCGCTGGCGCTCGTGGTTCGGCTCGGTGTTGTGGTTGTTCTTGTTCTTGTGGCAAAAACATGTCGTGGCCATTGTCGTTGTTGTTCTTGTGATCCTTCGGGGAGTTGGGTGGTGGTGGTGGTGGTGGAGTGTCCTCCTCCTCCTTGGTTGGGTCCCGCTGCGGGGTCTTGTGGTGGTGGTTGTCGTTGTTGGTGGTGGTGGCGTCCTTCTCCGGTGGCTTCCGGTCGTCCACGTCCTTTGGTTCGTGGTCCCGTGCGGATGCCGCCTCGTGCGGCTGCTGCTGCTGCGGGATACGGGTGTCCCGCAGTGGTGGTGGATCGTCCGGTTGTGGTGGGGTCTCCTTTGTGGTGGTGGTGGTGGTGGATGGTAGCGCCTCCTGTTGTGGTGGAGACGACGATTTGTCGTCGTCCTGGTCCTTTTCCGTGGGTGCTGCTCCTGCTGCTGGTTGGTGGTCGGACGACGACGACGACGACAAGATTTGCACCATGGAGGAATCTTGCAATTCGTCATTGGACAATTCTTCATAATCGTCATCGTCATAGACAATGCAATTCAACAAAATCAAGTGGTCTGGTTCGGGTGCATGCGTACATGCCGAGTAGGGATCGTTGGGGTCCCACCACCACTTGTGCGATTGGACCGTGCCGGCAAACCATTCCTTGCGGCCCCACAAATTGTTGAATTGCTTTTGCAACCGCGTGCCCACGGGAAAGGCATACGAGGAGGGAGCGTCAAAGTACCGCGTGGCTTTGTTCTTGGTGTTGTTGTGATTGTGATTGTGATTGTTGTGATTGTGGTCGTTGTGATTGGGAGAAGAAGGATTGTGGGGATCCCGTGCGGGTGGTTTCGTGTCGGGTTGGGATGGCGGTGCTTGTTTTTGGAATGGTGGTGGTTGCTGTTGTGTTGCGGGTGGTGGTTGTTTTGGTTGGGATGGTGGTGGTGGCGGTTGTTTTGGAGATGGTAGATCGTGTCCTGGTTCTGCTTCTGTTTCTTGTGCCACTGCTTCCATTGTCGTCGAGTGTTGTGGTGGTGGCGGCGCCGGTTGCTCTTGTGGTGATAGTGGTGGTGGTGCTGGTCCGGTTGGTCCCTCTTGTGCTGCTGCTGCTGCTGCTGCTGCTGATCGTGGTGGTGGTGGTGATTGTTCTTGTGCTGGTGGTGGTGATTGTTCTTGTGCTGGTGGTGGTGGTGGTGGTGGTGGTGGTGGTGGTTGTTCTTGGGATGGATGGTGGGAGGTATCCCCGGATGATGATTGGCCAGAAGAAGAAGAAGGCGTGGGAGTGGTGATGGTGGCGGCGTCGAGAATCATGGTGGTGGTTGTTGCCACGAAGGAGATGAAAAACCCCTCTAGGTAGTGTGTCCCAGGAAGAGGTGATGGTCGTTGTTGTTGTTGCGTTGTTGTTGCGTTTCCCACCGTGTTCCTTCCCCAAAGAAGAAGAAGAAGAAGAAGAAGCAGCAGCAGCAGCACTCTCGATAATCCGAATCAATCAATCCTAAGTACTTTGGGAGGATCCCTACGACACACACACACAAGAGGGTGTTGTTGTGTATTATTGGTCTTCTCGTGCGTCGCGTTGGTGGTTCCCCATGGACGAGAGAGCCTGCTGTTGTGTGTTGTGCGGCGTTTTCCGGAGAAGGAAGCGCGCCGCCGCCGACCACGCGAAAAGAACGGGGGGTGACTATTGGACAATAGCGGGGGTGGTGAGTTCTGGGAAACGCGGCGCACTACCTATATTGGATCCATCTTGGGGGGCGAACCCAAATCGCTTTTGAGGGTTCTCCGCCCCCTTGTTTGGCGCGCTCTCCGACAATATTGTAAGGGTAGCTTTCACTATTGGACTCTATACCTACAATACCTATAGCTACTCCTAGTCGAGACAAGGAACACATGACGACCATGGCTCTCTATACTACCTCCAAGAGTCTGTCTCTCTCTTTCCTGTCTCTCTTTCTCTCTCTCTCTTCTCTACATAGACATCAAAATCTTGCAGAGAGTCGGTCCATGCAGGGCTCCACACACACACACACACACACACACACACACACACACACACACACACACACACACACACACACACACACACACACACACACACACACACACACACACACACACACACACACACACACACACACACACACACACACACACACACACACACACACGGATCCTACGAAAAGACCGCCGTCGTTGCAAATAATGGTGCCCCGGCGACTGCTCGTATACTACCTCTCTAGTCTAGTCGCCCGACGAGTAGTAATCTCAAAACAAACCAATTGCCCCATCCAATCTCTCGTCGAGCGCACCCGACCCTACAATACAGAATACAATACAATACAATACACGCCGGGGGACCCTCCTCAACCTCAAAGAGGACTGGACACAGCGGGAATTCTTACTACAATTCGTATACGAATAATCAAGTGACATATACACGACGGGAAGGAATCGTCTACGGCACAATAATGGCGCCATCCAAAGAACACTGGCCGACCGTCTCAATTCTCAATCCCCATATCCAAAAAAAAGAACAGAAGAAAGCCCACGACAACGATGAGCATCCGCCAACAAGCGCAGTTCTCCCGACTTGCTTTTACCAACAGCAATCAACAAGAGGAACCAACATGGAGGAGGGTAACGGACTGGCCTCCATTGCCCGGAGGTGGGCGGGCGAGCTACGCATCGGTTGTGACGAAGCATCCCCACAAGAAAGAAGGACAGATTGTGGTTGTATTGGGAGGATACGAGTGTGGGAATGATTTTAATCACTCAAAATCCGCTCTTCTCTTGAACGTGGATGATCCTGACAAAGTGTGGCGCGAAGGACGAGCCATGAACGAAGCAAGAGTTCATTTTGCAGCCGTAGTCTGCAATGGAGCTCTTTATGCCATGGGCGGCGGAAATGAAGAGTCCAGCTTGTCCACCATTGAACGAATTGGCATTGCAGATTTGGTTTCTTCATCATTCATGGCGAGCACTCAAAACAACAACAATCCCCAATGGACGACATTGAAATGTCGTTTGTCGAACAAAACAATTGGGTGCGCTGCGGCCGTTGTCAAGGACCGATTCATTGTGGTGGCGGGTGGAGAATATGAAGATGTTCTTTCGTCAGTTGATATTATCGACACAACCTCCCAAAGTGAATGCTGTGTCCTATCGGGCCCACCCATGAATGTGGGTCGAACTTTTTTTGGTATGGCTGTGATTGGTTCACGTATTTATGCCGTGGGTGGTAGGGACGAACATGATGGTTGTTACCAGTACCTTAGTTCTGTGGAATACCTTGACTTTGATGATTGGCTGAAAGAAGGACCCAAAGGTACAACATCCATGGTTCCATTCACCATCAGCACCAAGTCCTGGACGATTCACAAGGATATTGTTCTTGGTAGTCCTCGATATGAGCATGCTGTGGTCCGCGTGGGATCCTGCCTCGTTGAAGTAGGAGGGCCCCAAAGTGAAACGAATGACTTGCGTGCTGGGGAGGTTCTGGACACGCAACGCAACATGGTATGGCAGCTGCCAAAAATGGAAATGGAAAAGGAAGGCTGTGACGTGGTTGCCCTTTCCACTGGCATTGTAACGATGGAAGGATGCTTTGTGGATTCGGGTGGTGAAACACTGTCTCTTATGGACAAGAATTCCTTGTGTTTTGCAGGATTGATGGCTCTGGGCAAGGCCCCCATCCGACCCAAGCTCTGTTAAAAAAAAATTGGTGGAAGTTGCGTTACGCGTGGTGGCTACAATCATGTGGATTTATCTATTAATAACCACGTTCATAAGATTCCTTCTGCTTGGAATGATTCTAGCTAGGAGGAAGATCGTGGACGTTCCGGTCGTTTGATACTATTTCCTTTGCTTTGTTTCTCTTATTCCTTTCCAATCTCTAGCAGAGAAAGGAGTCGAGTCAACTTTGTCATCCTAGGACGAGTTAGATAGAAACATGAGTTGGAGCTCCAGGGAGCCTCAGACAACCCATGTCACCAATACGGAGTGCTGGATGGATTTTGGTTGGAAAGCGATTAGCGAGCGAAAGAGAGCGTCACCCTGCCATTTCATGGGCGACTCTGTTTCTTCCAAAGTGCGTTTGCGGATATTGGGATCAAAACTGTTGCCTGTTTAGTCCAAGAAGAAGAAGAAGAGCATAATTTATCGCATACCGCGATTCTTTCACCCTGGCGTTTGGTTGCTTGGTGTCTTCTTCATCCATGATGGTTGGCGGCTCATGATTCTTTGTACATACAGTAGTGAGAGTAGTTGTTGCATGCCTCCGTGTTAGCGATTGCCTCGTTCCTAGTGTCGGTACTCATGACTTGGTTGTGGTTTCCTGGTTGGTCGTTCGTTGTTTTCGTTGTCGTTTGGTCGTATAGGCCTTTTGTTCATCCACTTCGGTGGAGGGATTGTTCCATTCCTTCCAAGCATCGACAACGGGTTTCTTTTGTATAACGGTCTGCTCTCCCACAGGTGCATGAAGATACCCCAAGAGCGCTCGAGACGGTCCATGATTCATCAAACCAATCATGTAGGAACGCAAGGGCAATCGATTGGACGTAGTAGTATTGGAAGAAGAAACCAAGTTGGATCGAGACAAGGCACAATCAATATCATCGTAGGGGCGTCGGCTCCACAGTTTGTGCAATTTGTACAAACTGGAAGGACGCCATATCTGGGCATGTGTACCACAACAAATACCATGACCCACCCTGGATTGTTCTCCCACCTTGTAAATGGGTACCGTCGAATTCACGTCTTGTACCAGGGTCATGGTGGTGGTGGTGGTGGGACGAGGACAGCCACTCACCAACCGTATGATGTCCCAATCCTCGGGGACTTGTTGAATGGCCGATTCCCATTGCGTCCGATTGGGTGCAATGACAAAATCATCTTCCAAAATCATGGTCAAACCCTTCTCAGGGGAGGAAACACTGGTCCGTTCCTCCATAATGTGCACGACCGTCCGCGCCAAACCGGACAGACCAAAACACCGCGTAATTTGTTGCAAATGTGACACACATTCCGACGCATTCCGCGTTCCTCGTAGAGCCGCAATCCGTTGATAGGGCACGGGGGGATGAATTTGTGCCAAGGCGTGTTCCATTTGAGCTCGACGAGCCTGTCTCTTGTCCAAATTAATGTAATAAATTCGTTGGACGCCACGTGCCAATTCGGCTTGTCGCCACTAGAGCCATTTGCTGCTGCTGTTGTTGCTGGGTTTGTCACCATTGTTGTTGTGGAGTCGTTGCTCTTGCTGCTGCTGCTGCTGCTGCTCCTTGTGTTGTTGTTCGAGTTGTTCAAAGGCATAGATTCGTTGGAGATTTTGCAGCGGCTTGGATCCAGAGCCATGGTCTTGTCCCATAACAAGTGTCTTGTCCTGCAACAACGACTGGTGGTGGTCCTTACGAGTTGGGGGAGGAGGACGACGAGGAGGAGGAGTGGGGTCGGTGTCGATCATCCTGGGAGACGATTTGACTGGACTCTCCATTGCTGGTGTTGTGGGTAGAATAATGGCAGTCGTCACCAACGGTTCGGAGGAAAGATCCTTCCAGGAGGAGAGTTGTGCCAATCGAATCGTATCATAGAGCACGGAGGCTAGGGACAGAACCAATAGTACACTCGGAAAAGAAAAGCCATGCCTCCACAGTCGTTGTCGACGTCCACCATCCACCATACTGGTGGTCCATCCGAACAGGGATCGAACCATCATGAACGACCAATGGGAGTGATTGCTTGTCCGTCTCGGTAGGCCGCTTTTCACTGGGACGTGAACCTAGCGAAGCGAGGAACGGCGCGCTTTTCTGTGACCAAAACACTCTGTTTCCCTCTCTGCTCTCTTACATAGGGTGGTGGTTCCAGGAACGTGGCTTGACAATTGACAATCTATTAGAGAATCAAGAAGTCCATCTCGTTCACAATGGCACCGTGTAGGAGTCGTAAGTGGGAGAGTACACTACGTAAAGGATCATAATAGAATTGTCAGTCCCACGTTCCACCACGTGTGAATTTCGCACGACCCCGTGTGGTCCTGGATGATGTGACTCTCCAGCGGATGTGTAGTCGTGGGTTTTCGTGATTCGGCTTTATATCAATAATCCTATTATGACCGGTCTCTCATTCACGAATCTGTAAGACTCATCCCCCGCTGAGGAAACGTGACAGTGGATAAGTACTTGTTCTTTTTTCTTTTGGGCTATCTAACAACAGAATTCGAGCGACTGGCAGGCCCTAATTGCCGATAGATACTTAGATCGCCCATCGTTCGCCCACTCTCATAATAACCATCTATTTTTTTGCGCACGTACCATTCTCACAATTTCAGATTTTGGCAATTGGCAACCGCGATTTTAAAAACAACTGCTTTCTCGTTATTGGAGTTTCAGTCGACCGCGATACCTGTTGTGTTCGCATCGGAAGATACGGATCTTGTCCGTCCAAAGTTCTCTTGAACCAAGGAATCGAAACAAACAAGACGAATGTGGAACAGCAAGGCCGGATCACCTCGTTTCACCCTTCGACAACCATCACAAAAGGGAGGTGATGCAACAGATGACAGAAATGGAAACATCAACGCCACCAACAATCCGGGGTCTCCTTCTGCTATCCAACGACTTTTTGTGAAAATTAGCCAAACGCGGCGGTCTCGGTGGTGGGTCTTGATCATTCTACTTGTCGTGTGCTTCCATGGAAGCATGCGGATGTTATCTCTGTTGGACCCTTTTGTGTCGCAAGACCTTGCTCGAACGACACAACAGCAGACAATAGCATTGTCGGGCGAGACTCCTCCTGTAGTCGTGTCTCCCCAGGAGCAGCAACATCAACAGCAAGAAGAATGGAATCGGGCGACGCGTGACATTACCCTGCAATTGGACCGTTTGGAACAACAACTGCAAAAGCTCAATGACAAATTATCCTCTACCCACGACACTCCTTCTCTTGGCATGTTGGCGACTGCCACCCTGTCCTCAACCACAACAGCTCCGTGGAGGCAATGGGAACAACCACTCAAACACACACCAAATCGCAGCAAGTACAATATTACGCACCGGGTAAACATGCGAGCATGGGAAGTCCAACAGGGTATACAACGAATATATTACATAAATTTGGATAAGAATCGGCGACGTCGACGTCAAATGGAACTGGTCCTGAATGATTTGAACCGACCAGTTCCCTATGAACGAATTCCTGCCCAGCAGGGGACCTTGAATGGAACGGAATGTGCCGTGGGCAAACAAGATCCCCGTCGATGTCGGGGTATTTCCGGTTTGGTCTGGACCAATCTGCACATTATGGAGACCAAAAATACATCGGGTGGTCTCACGATGGTATTGGAAGATGACTTTGTACTTGGCTCCAACATGACAGCCATTGAACAAGCCATTCACATGGTCCCTTCCGATTGGGATGTGATTCGACTTCAAGCCTGGCATTTTTGCGATAGAATGTTGGTCCCCGTACGACCAAAGCGATTCATAGCAAGGTCAACAACCGACAGAATCATTCCCCCAATTCCTGGTCTTCCCATTTTCCTGGCGGATCAACGACGAAATCCCAGAAAGAACACGACCACCGTTTGCTGTGGAACCCATGCGCAAATATGGAGAGAATCGAGTTTGTACAAATTGCATCGGTTGTGGAGTCGTCGTCCCTATCAGGACATTGATTGTGCCTTGTCGATGGATCCAACCATCAAGTCGTACATTATCGGCAGACTCAAACATGGCAGATCGAATTTTTTGGGCGAGTTGCAAATGCCCCCACACGAAGGGACTGATATCCCCAAATATCCCGACCCAAATAAGACTGTAGAATGACGAACGTGGAGGGTATTGTAAGGCAAGTTCGTCTTTGCTCTTACTATTAGATTCTAGATTCACTTTCTCATTGCATTGTCAAAATGTCTATCACTACAATCTAAATGTTGGGGGTGGAATGAAACAAAATCTTCCAGAGGAAGAATGAATAATGAATAGCTTTAATTGGAGTCGACTAGGTAGACTGTTCTGTATTATAGATCTTTCGCCTCAATGAGGACATATGTCTGTGGTTTTGTCACTGGAACCACGGACTGTGAAGGCCTTTGAATATCCCCAACACAGTTATCTTTAAACCTGGAGGCAATGCGACTAGCCTTCCTTGGTTTGGTTTCCAGCAAACTTGGAAGCGACATTGGCTCGTTTCTTAGAACGCTTGTAGACCGATGCCTTGACCGTGGTGGTACTACTTGTAGTGGTGTTGGGAGCCGGCCATGTTGCGGAAGCTTGCTCGGGAGCTTTGGTGACCGCAGCAGTGGAAAATGGCATGGAAGCTCGTTGAAGCTTATGACACCGCAATTTGCTATTCAACGTGGCTTGTCCCTTGGTTCGGTACAAGGCGGCATTGTCCATGCAGGATTCCATTTCCATGGCATCGTCCAACAAGTCAGAGGCCAGGGCCGTGGTTTGCACTGCGGCACTGCAGTGATTGTGATAGGCCTCTTTGATGGAGGTAAAGGTGGATTTGGCTTGCTGAAACTGACCCGCTGCGGCCAATCGCTCGGCTTGTTGCATTTCTTGCGCCGCGTGGACGCGAAAGACATGGGCCGCCACATGCGTATTTTCATCCGAAATTGTATTGGATCCACGAGGACGAGCAATCGACACAGTCACACAATCACCCTCAACCATGCGTGCTTCCACGGTATCCGTGTAGGCTAAACTGGCCGTCAAGTGAGGAATGGGGCTGTAGTGGTCGATGCTGCTGTTGTTATCCAGGGGGCTGGCCAATCGGACCGTGACGATCAAGTCCCTTGCTTCGTCGGCATAAAAGTCACCCATATTCACAGTATAGGAGGATCCCGGTTGGCGGCACACGACATTGTCATGGTGGACCTGCACAATTTCGACCCCTCGCTCGGCCCTGAGATTGGACGGCACTTGCAAGGTGACAATGGCGGTTTGTGCCACAACCGACAAGACTCCACCCAATGCCTCACCAAAGGCAATTCCGACATCCATATCTTCTTCCATAAAGTAATAGGAACCGCCCTCTGTGGCACTGGCCATTTCGCTAAGAAGACCTCCATTGTGGTCGGTCCCATAGCCAAATGTATGCAAGGAAATGCTCTTGTTTTGGTTGGATGGTTGCGATGAAACATCCAGTGAGGACATGGAGGTAGCGAGTTGATCATTGACGGTATTGAAACTGTCCTTGACCAGAGACTTTAACCCGTCCACAGTACAAATGCCTTGATTGGCGTGTCCATCGGTAAGAAAAAAGACTGTTTGCACTGGATTGGATCCTCCCTCTTGTTGCAACGTGGTGACCATTTCCCGTGCCGCCAAAACTACTCCGGACGACATGTTGGTACCTCCCCGAGGAGAGAGACGAGAAATAATGGAACTGGCCGTCTGCCGATGCTGCGGCGTCATTTTCTGTATGGGCACTTCGACGCGCGCATCGGAGCTGTAGGTAATCAAGCCAAATCGATCTTGAGGACGCAATTGACGAAGCAACAGTTTGAGTGTTTTTTGACACAATTTGAATTTTTGTCGAGAGTTCATGGAACTGGAACGATCCAATACAACCACAATGTCAACTGGAGCACGAGTGTCGTCGTCATCCTCTTCGGGCATGTCTCGCGCTTGCAAGGAGACGCAGATTTCGGTGCTTGTCATCATCTTGGCGCCGCCATTGGCTGCCACTGCCGATGCGCTCCTGTTAGACGGCAAATGAAGAGTGGCCTGTTGCTCCAAAACATCACAACCAATATTGGTGAAACGTGGAGCCGCCGAAATGGACAATGCCACTGGTTGTGAGGTAGTAGTGGATGGTGGTGCATGGGTGTTGGTGGTCACGGTCGTCTCGCCCTCGGTTTCCATTGTCTCCATGGTAGCGATCGTGCTGTCATCTAAGGTATGGTCGTTCCTCATGGTTGTTTTGAACTAAACGCGTTTTGGAATATGTTGTTTTTGTTGTGCGGATACTGTTGCTTGTTTACCGGAAACATAAAAAGTGAGCGATGGACCACGCGAGTGGATCCTGCAAATGGGAAGTCGCAACCATCCAATCGCACACGTCTGGAAGGAGAGGTGCAGGTTTCCCCCTCGCTGTATCCATCGAACTTGGGGGGAGCAAGACTCGAGCGACTGGTGCCCGAGCGAAAAGTGGTTCTTATGGACATTTTATGCTGCCATACCCTTCCAGAGGTTGTCAACCTGTCGTCGTACGACCGGAAATGTCCTGTATCCGTTGCATTCATGTTTGTGTCATGATCGATTTTCTCTTTCGGGGTCGCAACACACAGTCACGTCGGTGTTGTCCAGTCGTGTTTTTCAGCTCCGAAGCACAAGCCCAAACCAATATAAAAAAGGCTTGCCATTTCCCACTTGCGCTAGATATGACACTGTATTCTAGAATCCAACCACAAAGCCAGGTATGGCGTCAACACATACAAAAGATCCATGATGCAAAAACCAACCTTGAGTCCACGAAAGAGCTTCGCAAGAAGACAAGAAAATACTTTCGCTACTTTGGTCCATTCATTCCATCATGACGTTCCTCTACGAAGCGGTGAGCAAGTATGAGATGCATGTTGCTCGGTCGGTGTCTGCATACTCGCTCTATCTTGTCAATATAAAGCATTCGTTCCAATCCAAAAGAGTGAGTAAGCGAAATGGTATGTTCCCACCGAGTATCCTTCTTGTGGACCATCTCGTTCTTGATCGTGTTGGGGAGAGTGGCTTTTCTGTTTTTGTGTAAATGAAAATGTGTTGGGCCTTTTTCGCGTCCACAAAACATCGGCCGCGATTTTACACCATCGAGAGAGATCCTTGTATATTACACCAACAACGACGAGGACCCATTCCACAACGACAAACCGTTCTACACAGGGCAGACGCTGACCGCGCTTTCTTGTGTCCAAACCGGAACAAACGAGCAGTGACCGTCGATACATTTGCTCTTCCAAACCAAAATGAGCGAAACGGGTGTCAAGGTCGATGTATTGTATTCGATTGGACCCTGTTTACCACCGAGCGAATTGAAACGGCACCAAGACTGCAACGACGACGACAACACTTGTTCTCAGAGCGGTCCATCCCTGCCCTTTGTGGCGGAGGCACTCACTCGATACCAAACACTTATGCAAAACGAGGAGGCATCCTCCTCCTCTCCAGAACAAAATGGCAGGTCCTTGCCTTTGCCAGCGCAATTGGAAGAGTCGATTCGAAATCCAAACAATACAGTCTCGAAAAGACGAATCATCAAGAACAACAACGACACCAATCGGAATGGACTGCCTTTGCTTTGACCGGACGGTCCAATGGTCGTGCCATGCAATACATTCGCATGTGCATTCCACCCAGTTGCTCCTTCCCCCTCCATGCCCATCCCAATGTCGAGTGCATCTACGTGGTGCACGGGACGCTGTACGAGAAACGACTCGTCTGGACACACTCCCACGATGATGATCCTATGCATGAGTTGGTGGGAGACGACGACGACACTAATGGTGTTGGCCGTCTCTTGAACCCGTCGGTCACGGAATATCCCTTGGATTTGTCGCAGTATCCCGAATCGTTGTTTGTCAGTCGATCCTTTGGACAAGGACAAGTTCTCTTGAATGAAATTGGCTCCATTCATCGATCCTATACCCAAGAGGATGGAGCTGAATTGTTTGTGCTGTGGGGACAAGCGGGTCATTGCAATGTTCCAGTCGCATTCACACCACCCTCTCAACGAGTGTAGTAGTGCAACACTCAAGAAGAAGGCATTTCATCCCACACACATGTGATGATGATGATGACTGATAATGACCTCCTCTATCCTTCACATCTTCCGCAACGGTACACTACACTCGACGCCACGCTCCGAACACAAAATACCAAGACCGACGGTGAGGAAAGCTCCCACGGTCGGTCTCCTTTCCCCCCTTCTGGCAAACTGCTGTTTGTCATTGTACGCACGCGGTACTGGTTTCAGCACGACAAGGAGAGGGAGACGTTTGCCGTCCACAAGAACAATCGGTGGTGGTTCCTGTACGACAGCACGAGAATAATCAAGACAGATGAAAGTCCGTCGAGTCATGAGACAACAACGACCAGCAACCCACAGAGTCTCGTTTCACCAGGCACTGGTCTGTCTATTATTGAATCAAGAGATGTAGAAGTCAGTCAAGTCAAATGAGATCCCAACGGCGTTTTTTTGTGCCGCCCAGAACATGACTACTACTCCTAGGAATAGGAGTAAAAAAGACTGGGGGGAGTAGTCCTAAGGTAGAATTCTTGTGGTAGCAAGGGTAGCACATACTCATCAATTAAGCGACTAAAACGCGGTAGAAAGCCATTTCGAACAAAGAACGAGGCGACGCGCGTGACACAAGGACTGCACATCACGAATAGCTGGTGGAGATTCATCGCATCACAGCGTCGTCTCCTTACAGGGTTCCCTGTTTCCAGTTGCGTCGTCCCTTGTTGTGGTGTGGCCATTTCTGTCTGCGTATCCTTTTGTTCTTGTCTCTGCACTGCGAGATCTTGTCAAAATTGTGTTTCCGCGTGGCCAAGCAATCAACGAAAGAACTATCCGTGTGTACCAAAACAACCACAACAACAGCTCTCTTTGGTTGGTGTCTCGAGTGTTGTTGACACACACACACATGTTGTGTGTTGTCGTCGGAACACGACACGGCCACATCTCCCCAAAATTGCAACAACAACAACAAAACCCTGTCGATTGAGTGGCCAGTAGTCACTGCGAACCGCTTGTTGTGGCAATATTCCAAGCCTCCAAATTCTTCTCGTGGCTCTCTCTCTCGTTTGGTTCCAAAATAAACTCAAATTGAACAGCATGGAGGACGACGATATCATGACTACGGATTGTGCTTCTTTGTCGTTGTGGAACGGTTCCATGCTCGTGTGGTGGTGGATGCCAGGCAGTGGTTCGACGACGGGGGGATGGATGTGGTGGATGGTGGCATGGATGATTTCTGGTGCCATTTGTTTTGTGGCCGGAGTGGTGGTCAGTGTCTTGGCCATTTCCTATTTTGTCTTGTTGCCGCAACAACATGGAGGACTGGCAGTTCCCGATTGGACTGAACCCGAAGAGGAAGAAGAACCCACTACTACGCAACCCAAAACTTCAAATGCGGCATTCAAAGACGACAAGGAACCATCTTCCAAAAAGGAAGAGAGTGTCGCATCCAATCCATCTCCCACTCCTCCCAATAATACTAAAAGCCCGACCAAACAAATTCCTTGGCCATGGGATCGAATGCATAACCACAAACGCAACAAACCAACGCGAACGAGTACGAAAACGCCATCCGAATCCGGCCATTCACAACAACAACAAGACGGGGAGGAGGAGGAAGACCCTATGGAGTATCCGTACAGCGAGTCCTCACGTTGGTTGGGAGTCCCTCCCTTGGGCGACGCACCAAATGAAACCAAGAGTAGTCCCTTGGCCGAATCGACCTCGATCCCACCATCTCCAACAACGACTCGAACCACCAAAAAGCAACCAGGTGTCTGTATTGGCAGTATTTTTGGGTGGGATGTCGGTGGTACCTTGGCCAAGTTGGTCTATTTCGAAGAACGACCCAATTTTGCCAAATCGGCCTCCTCGGCCGCGCTCTTGTATGGCACGGCATCTTCTCCTGGTGGTGGGCCGTTGCATGCGCATCCTCCCTCTCCCTTTGTGCAAGCCACCTTGGACGATCGACGTCCGTTGCGCTCCTTCTTGTCGTCACTCGATAGTACAACCATCACAAGACCACACACGTCCGTAGCGGACCAATCCCACCACAAACCAACACGACGACGTCGATCCCTTTCCAATGGCAACTTGGCGGCCTCTCCCTCACCTCTGTTGGTGCCGCCGCCAAGTTCCCCCACTCAGGACCACAACCAAACAGACCAGAACAATCCTACCATGACCAAAGAGTCGTCGTCCTCGAATCTCATGTTGGAATTCTTGACGCAACGAGAACATCGAGCACAAGCCTTGGATCGATTTTATGCCTTTGCCCGAGACAATCTCAATGCCAACCAAAGTAGTACTACTACTAGTAGTAGAACTAGTACTACAACAACAAGTGCTCCCAACATGCCGGATCCGAGTGGAACCACATCTACCAAAGACCATGCTACTACATCTTTGGACCCGCAAGACGAGGGCAGAGGAGAAGAAGAAACAAAGGCTGCCACGACGACCGTCCCTCCCTCGTCGCCCTCCACAATCATTACCATGAACCACAACAACAACAATTATGACATTGTCTGCGACGAACAATTGTCCTTTGATTGTTTGGATGGGACCTTTCACTTTTTGCATTTTGAAACACGTCGCATGCACGATGCTGTGGAATTGATTCGATGGTACGATTTGCATCATGCCGTCTCCACCCTGGGGGCCACGGGCGGCGGGGCTCACAAGTATGCTCAAGTCTTTGAACAGGAATTGGGCATTACCATGAAACGATTTGATGAGTTGCAATGTTTGGTCGTGGGCATGCAATTTGTCCTGCGTACCGTGGTGGGAGAATGTTATACCTATCGACCACCGCAAGATCAAGAAGACAAGGAACATGGTCATGTCACGGAACAGGGCAAAAAGAAACGGCGAAAACGAAAGAAACGAGTCGAAGAGGAAGAAGAGGAATCCCCACAGAATGAACATTATGGAAATTATGTGGGTGTCGTCGAACAAGACAGTTGGGCGTTATCCGACAATGAGGAAGAAGCTCTGAGCAGAAGTACAGCCGAACAGGACCAAGGTCCCATGGACGACGAAGATGAAGAAGATGATGATGATGACGACGATTCCTCCGTTGCAGCTGCATCGTTCAAGGGTCCTGCAGCACCCCGACCTGGGAAATTGGATGAATGGTGGTGGTCTCGGAAAGTTCCGCGAGATGCTATTTCCGAAGCCTCAACCTATCCCTACTTGTTGGTGACGATTGGCACCGGAGTGAGTATTGTACGGGTGGATGGACCTGGTCGACACGAACGTATTAGTGGGTCCACCATTGGTGGCGGAACCTATTGGGGACTCATTCGGCTCTTGACCAGCGTAGATAACTTTGCCGATGTTATTCGATTGGCCGAACGAGGAGATCCGTCCAAGGTCGATATGATGGTGGGAGACATTTACGGTCCCAATCAAACGGAATCCTTGGAAAAGTTGGGCCTGCGTGCCGATTTGGTTGCTTCGTCGTTTGGGAAACTTGTGGCCAAGGAAAATCCAGCCGAAGGATTGGGGGAACAAGATTTGGCTCGGGCCTTATTGCTCATGGTGACCATCAATATTGGTCAAGTAGCGTATCTGAATGCACAATTGCATGCCACCTCACGTATTTACTTTGTGGGAAACTTTTTGCGTCAAAACAAATTGAGTCAACGAAGACTTAGTTTTGCCATTGACTATTGGTCCAAGGGACAAATGGAAGCCTTGTTTTTAGAACACGAAGGGTACTTTGGTGCCTTGGGAGCTTTCTTACTCTCCCAAGATCAATCATCACCCTTTGCCTATCATCCGGGAAACTCGAGCAAAGGCACATCGCCCAACACCAACCACGGACAACCGGGTACCACCGCGTCTTCGCGACCAAGATCGGGTCCCAAGGGCGAACGAACGGGGTTTTTGGATCGGCGGTCCTTTTCCGATTTGTCCATTTTTGGAACGCGGCAACAGGAGCACGCCGAACGGGCTACGAGTGGGGAAAGTCAAGCCAGTTCTTTGGATCATCATCCCATGGCACCTGGATCATCTGCCTCGTCCACTTCGTCGGCCGCCGCCTCGTCGTCCTTGATGCCAACACCACCTTCGGTGACAGCCACGGCCGTGCATGCCGCCGGAGAAGTCGTGCGAGGTTTACAAAGAAGTTTCTCGTCCGATCGTCCGTGTTGGTAAAAACACAAGGACGACATATCTCGTCCTTTGGATTTCGGTCCAGAAAGTGGTTGGCAAAACCCTAGCTTTGAGTTGCTTTGGTGAAGGCCATCTGTGATGTATCGCCAACGAAGTTGCTCAGCTTGATTCTATCCAGTCACGTTGGAGGGGAGAGTACAACATATTGCCAACACTGCTGTTGAGATTGCATTGGGAATGATGCAACTCCAAAAACAACAACAACGGTTATGTTCACAAAAGAAGTGCGAGCGTGTTGCTGAAAGTCAGTGGACACCAAACAGGACTGCGAAACCCCGTTTGGTGAGTCTTTCCGTGTTTGTGGCCCAGAGAATGTTTATGCTATCATTGGGATATGCCTTTGCATAAACTCTTTGGTTTGAGAACGACCATAATATGGAGCTACAGACTGTTTGGTCGTTTTGATACACTTTTCTATTGAAACAATGAGAAGAGATATGTATTGCTATTAAATACAGAGTTTACTTTCTACACAAATATTATGTCATGACAACATTTGTGGGAGTCAACCATCATGTGGATTCTTACGCTTTGGAATCTTGCACCCACTGGTCCTGCTTGTATCCGAGAGACATATCACTCGTCCTCGCAGGAGGGCAGCATTGCTTCCTTTAGAAGCTTGTGATAATGGGCAATGGTCCACGTCATGGGAGTGGAGAGAATCACGGCATGAGGGGACGACTCTCCTTCTCATTGGAACTGTCCATGTCCGTGTCTGGATCGTGTTTCGCTTCTTGATCATCAGCATCCATCTTGTCAATCCACATGGTCCGTGCCTTGACTTCGTAGGTTTGATCGGTATCCAACAACACACCAGATCCACTAAATTTGGGTAACCATCGTGGTGTCCATTGCACTGGTTCATGTAGTCGTGGCACATGCTGGTCGTCACGAGCTGCTACTCGTTCCTGGGCCTTGATCATTTCTTGATTGACAAGTTGATCAAAGTCGGTCACAAATCGTTGCGAATCACTCACCAATACTCTGGCATTGTGCACATGGTGTGCCTCGACAATCCGTTGAACGACTTGCCAGGCCAGTCGTTCATTGTACAAAACGTCCGCGACAATGAGCACGTCGCATTCGGGAAGGGGCGTTTCGCCACCAATATCCAACAGTTTGGTGGATATGCGGGAGGCCAGTCCGGCATGTTCGGCACCGTACTGCAACAATTGCAAGGTGGTGGGATGAATGTCGGTTGCCACGACATGGGCGGCCCCCAATTGCGCTGCTGCTTGGACTTCCATACCAACCCCGGCTCCCAAGACGACAACCCGTTGATTGCGAATCCAATCGGCATGAGCCTGCAGTTCTTGTGCGGCAACTACCGCACCGGGCCACGCCACGAGACCAAAGGGATCCAACAAGGGCATGTGATGTCGATGTTTGCCAAAGGCCAATCCATAATGTTCCACTTGCCAATAGGCTTCAATAATAGCGGAAGGTTTTTCCCATTCCCATACGGTAATGGTCCAACATCCATTGTCGTCACGTTGCAACTGTTGTTGAGATTCGTGTCCTGCCTGAATGGTGGCTGTGGGAATAGGAACGGTCCGACTCACAATAGTAGCCTGTTTGCCCTTGCCCAAAAAGATGGAATGCCGTTCTCGGGGATATACGGTGGCTCCTGGAGAGACAGTTTCTTGATCCTCCTCATCGTCCTCGTTAACGTCGTCTGATTCCAGGTCCGAACCTTTTGCATGAGCAAATTGGGACAGGGAGGTGGACCTTGGTCTCTCTTCTTCTTCGTCGTTGTCGTATTCGTAAAGCCGTTCTCCCGGAAGTGCTTGACAGGAAAAGGGATTGTGACGAAGTCGTTGTTGTCGAGTCATGGAATGATCGACATCATGTTCCAGGGATGTGGTCATGATCAATCCCGATGCACCGGTGGAGGGTGGTTGACGAGTATTAATGGTACGGCGAGTCGTCGTTGTCTGAACTCGAAGCGGCGACGACTGAGTTTCATGGGGATAGTGGGTTGTCGTTTTGGGGGGGACATTGGTTGTACGAGATTGGGAATCGCGCCACAAGGCGGCCTTGTACGACGACAAGGTCTTGGGTTCCAGCCATGCCAATGTTCGTGTCGTTGTGGAACTCAAGCAAATAAAGAGTAGGGATGTCATAAAACGAGATGAAAAGGATGGCAGGGATCCAATGGTGCTTCTTTTTGGGAGTTGAAACATGATGGGTTGCTAGAAAGAATGGTTCAGGGCAATTCCTCAGTTCCGTGTTGACAAATCGCAGAGATTTCCTTCTATATTCCTTGTTAACGAGCTTTTTTCTCACTTTCCGGCTCTTCAAACTGTGTGGAGCTCTTGTCTCTTTCCAACAAAGGAATCACACCCTGATCGATCTGCCGATTGATATTATTCCAGAATGTGTGCGTACCAAAGGTGTGGAATGGTTTTGTGTTGGACCTTGGCTCATTCTTATCTTGGCGGGCTCAGCTCGCCCTGCGATTCGGAAGAAAGGATGGAGTGACACTGTGACACACCAGGTCACAGGGGCTTTAGCAAAAACAGTCACTGCCCTGACTGCGCTTTCCATTGTATTGCCCTTTGGATTCCATTTAGGAACTTCCAAACCGTTTTTGAAAGTCCGTGTCGCGTGCCCGGCAACTATAGCGAGTTTAGTACACCCTACATTGGCAGGTGACGTCATCGTTTGCTTCCGAAATGTTCCACATTCGTCTCCTTCTTCATTCCTTCTCTTCTTCTTGTGGACTTCATTGAGAGAGAGACTTGCTTCAACTCTTTGTTTTGATCGATAGAATGATGACTTTCCGTACTTGCTTCCTCACCGTCTTGGCGGTATGCCTTGCGGCTCCCGTTTCTCAGGCCTTACAGCAGTCACAGGTTCCCATCGCTCCTCGATCCACCGTCCAACCCGCAACAACGACTCGTGAACCATTGGCGGCAGCATCCACAGCCATGTCCTCGCGTCGCTCCCTCTTGGCGTCGTGTACCATGGCTGTGGTGGCAGCGACTACAGGAGCTCCAAAAATGGCGGATGCGAGTACGTATTGTACCCAGGGCATTGGTGAAGGATGTGCCGATTTGGCAGAAGGCAATGCCTTGATTCAAGCCTTGCAGGAAAAGAGTGCGGCCAATAAAGAACGCAATGAAAAAGTACGTACACACAAACAACACCAAACAAACAAAGAGTAGTGGCAAGGACCGCATGAGTCTTGTGGAAAGCGACGTGTTTTCTTCCTTGTCTACGACTCATGATGCTTGTTGTGTGTGTTGTGGACCCCGTGTGGTCTTGAAAATTCTCGTTTTGGTTTCTTGCCATTACGTATCTGTGTGTGTGTTTCAGGAAGCACGAGATGCCTACTACATGAAAAACTATCCGGATTGGTTCCAAACAGTCGGCAAAACCTTGGTTCGCAAAGAGTCGGATGGAACCTTTGTCGCACTCAGCGACGACGAAATGGCGGAATTGAAACGAAAAAACTTGCTCACCGTTGAAATTCCCAAGAGCATGGGAGGACGGGTCATTGATTACACCCAAAAACCAGTCTTGATTCTCAAAGATCAATAACCTTACTACTACCAATAATCTCTCACTATCCATAAAACCTTCCGCGAGACTTTGCGACAATCCTAGTCCAGCTGTACCACATCAAGGTCCGATCCAATCATTGGGTTCGTAACGGAGCTGTCGTTTCGAAATCACCTCATATCCGGTCTCCTATTTCGGTATCTTTCAAGCCCCTGTTGTCGATCGGAGGAACGGTCGAGAATGCTTTGAAAAAAACTCAATCTCTTGTGTAGTCGTCGGAAAGTTGCTCTCTTGCCAGGACATGCGGCCATTGTGCAGCAACATATGTTCTGGATCGGAGTACCATTGTCGTTGGCGTTGTGTCGCCACCTCATTCCGACTTGGAAATGGCAGTGTGAGAAGTGGTCTTTTGGTTGGCACCCGTTTCTTCCTCCTCCACAACCTGGGGCCATACATATCCAATCCAATGAACCTTGGGACATGGTGATTGTTGCGGATCCAAATAAAAGGGTGTCATTCGCATCATGAGAAAGATAAACAAGTTGTAGGAATAAAAGACAAAATTGAACACGGCCAAGGCAGTCGCAGGAGCCACCAGCAGGACGGTGGTACCGCTGGTCGTCGTCGTCGCGGCGTCGGCGGTAACCAGCATGTGCCACATGGTGTCCACCCACTTCCAAAGAGAACATTGTCGCCAAATGGAAAATCCCAAGGGTACGGCAATGCGTGGCAAATCATGGAACCAGGGTCGACTCGTCGCTTGTTCCATGGTCACTTGAGCTGCGAGGAGAAACAAGGGGGGTGCCGCGGCACGGGCCACTTGATGCAACACATGGACTGTCGTGTCGGATACCGACGACGATGATACGGGACCAAGGACTACGGGTATCGTCACGAGTAGGAGGGGAAGAAGCATGGTCGCGACAAGGGCTGTGCCCATGTACACCAAAAAGCCGGACGATTGCAAAAACTGCGATCGTTCCCCCAAGGTCTTGTGGGGAATGCCCTGTTGGCGCGCCAAGCGATTGCAATCAAAGCGAATCCAATTCATCCACCAAATGTACAGGGAAAAGTTCACGACAAATACAACGTCGCTCCACGGAATGGAAATGCCATAATATCCAAAACCAATGACGCTTGTCACACCGACAAAGAAAAAGGATTCGAGCGAGGACTTCTTGGCCCTCGACTGAGGCATTCTCGTTTTGTTCGATGACAAGAAGAGCGCAACACTCAGAATATGTCTACCAATAAGGAGACACGAACGACTTGAAATGAATGGAGATCTTCCACAAAGGCGCTTTTCTCTCCGTGCTTCTCTCGCCTTTTTTGTTTGGGTTCCGAATGACGTCGTAAATGCGACTGGATAGGACGGAGTAACACCCAAGCTACCTACCTAGCTAGTAGCTAGAGGTATCTGGTTTCTGGTTCGTGGGCGGTCATCTTTCCCCGCCCTGTGCACGTTGTAGAACTATTCCATGTTTGGGAAACCCATGAGAATGAGAGCAATATTCCCATCTTGTAGATTCAACGGATTTGATTTACTTTATGTCTAGGAAATTTCGAGACCCTTCTAGCTGGGCAGTGTTCATCGCTTGAGCATGGAATGGATCTTTGTTAGTTGATGGAATGTTCGATCGTTCTTGTGTGAAGTAACGGAGCAAGTACGCCGACATTACTTCAACGCATGAGATGACAATTGCTGTCTCATTTGAATCACGGATATAGATCCATTCAGTTCGTTTCTTGCCAAGTGATTCAAGGGGACGAAGATATGATGAGGAATGACGCAAATCACGTGTCTTCCAGTTCCATGACTGGTTTATTCCGTCTTGGCACGATACGACGCAGGCTTTTCCGTATTGGTCATTTCCTCCTCCTTGTCCTCTTCTGGATCTTCTATACTGGGCCACAGATATCCAATCCACTCAACAGTAGGATCGGGTGACTGCTTCGGATCCAGATAGACGGGTGTCATTCGCATGATCAAGAAGAAGAACAGATTGTACGTGTAAAAGATCCAATTGAAGGCGGCCAAGGCTGTCGCACCGCCGACCATCATCTGGGTGGTGGAGTTGGTCGTGTCGGCGATTTGATACAAGTGCCACATGGTTTCTACCCAGGTCCAGAGGGTGAATTCGCGCCAGACGGAAAATCCCAAGGGGACGGCAATCCGTGGCAAATCATGGACCCAGGGTCGATTGGTGGCTTGTTCCATGGCCACTTGCGCCAAAATGAGAAAGAGATGGGGTGCGGCCGCACGCGCCGAATCTTCCAAACCAAAGATGGTTGAGGACCATGACAAGCCAAGGGTGGGGACGGTCACCAGCAAGAGGGGAAGAAGGACGGACGCGACAATGGCGGTACCCATGTAGATTTGAAAGCCTGTCGCTTCCAAAAATTGCGATCGGCCCAAGGTGGTGTGGGGAATGCCCTGTTGACGTGCCAAGCGATTGCAATCGAAGCGAATCCAATTCATCCACCAAATATAAAGGGAATACGCCACCGAAAACGCAACATCACTCCATGGAATGGAAACGCCGTAATATCCGTAGCCAATCACAATGGTTAACCCAGTGAAGATGACGGCTTCTACCGCCGATTGTTGCGGATCTGATTGCGGCATGATGATGATGAAAAGTAGATGAGGGCAGGAGCAAAGAAACCAAGAATTGGAACTATGGTTCTACACACAAGACATGAACTTTAGGTTCCAATATAAGCGACAGTGAGGAATGAGGATGACAAGGACAAGGACAGGGACAACCTGTCGTAGCTCACGTGTATAGCTGCAATGCAAGAATGCAACAAGGAGAAAAAACGACGCGCTTACGTGTTCTCTCATTAGCGACTGAAAAACTTAGCGCGATCTAAAAGCGGTAAAAATATGCTTCCAAATAGCCCGGAGACAAATTCGGAAGCAGGTCAATAACCGCGGTGCTAATTCTGCCTTCAATACGGTTGCCTCTGTGCGGTAAAAATATGCTTCCAAATAGCCCGGAGACAAATTCGGAAGCAGGTCAATAACCGCGGTGCTAATTCTGCCTTCAATACGGTTGCCTCTGTCAAATGAAAAAACGCTGCCAACCCTGCTTTCACAAGGATACACCGTACTCTATACACAAAAGAGATATTTGATTCGAGAACTGTCTCGTTTTCCTTCCTTCCTGTCTTTTTGGTTTCATCTAAACTTGCAGCTGGCGCTCATGGATCCAGCAGGCTTTGACGGGATGAATATCTTCCCTGTCAACTGTTAGTACGTCTTGAGCAAACGGCTCAGTCGATCATGGAGTGCATCCACATCCAGAGTGATTGGAATGCACACATAATAGTCATTGTCTTGAAATAAAACTTGCAATCCCACGGTGGGTGACTGCAGCCATGCCAGCACATGAGAGTGCGACGTCATGTGGCGATCCACCAATTTTTGACTGGCACGAAATCGGCGATATTTCACCACCCATGGACGCTTTCGACAATTGTCCACATACTTTAACAAGGTTTCCAACAAGGGTTTCCGAATCTCCTTGTCGAGGCATGTCCAAATCTCTGTGGTGGGGGTTTCTTGGCCGACGAAAACCGGTGAGGCGACAGGTTGAAACAAGGCATTGTGGGGACCTGGCGGCAATGGCAGTTGTGGTGGATCCGAGTGCTGTTCCAAAGTGTTGGTGAAAAAGGGTGAAACGTGTTCTTCTTCGGCTTCTTCCACGTCTTTGGTGTCTTCTTGGGCTTCTGCCTTGTCAGTGCTTGGGTTTGCGGAATTGGTACTCTCCTTTTCCAACGATACTGGCTCATTCGATGGAGCAAGAGTGTGTTCGTGACACGAGGCTTCCAAAAGTTGTAACAGTTCAATCGTGGCAGGAGGAACACGTTGTTGCATCCATTGGTGCAACAACTGGGCCATGGCATGTGGATTGCGTGAGCGAGCCACTTGAGCAATTTCATTGCGACTGCTCGAGGCTGGAACCACAACTTGACCAGACACGGCATCCAAAATGACCAAACTGGGAATCCCTTGCACACCATACACAGTGGACAAGACTGACTTGTAGTGCGGCAGTGCCTCAAACGGCATGGCTGGCCACGGCATGCTTCCATGGTAGTTGGCAAAACTGGCCGCATCGCGATCGGAACTGACAAACACAATCTCCACTCCATTTTGGAACTTGCCTCCTGATGAGGAACGTTCTTGTTTCCATGCCTCGTACACATCTCGCAATAGGGGCGTAAACGATCGACAGGGTCCGCACCAATGCGCCGAAAAGTACAAACCCACCAATCGACAATTCTCTAAAGCCACCTTGGTCGGCACCCGCAACGTTGCCGATCCACTGGTAGGATTCGCACTGTTGGGAAAGATTAATTCCGATCCAATCGATCGTTCCAAAAAGTCCATATCCACAGGTACTTGAAAGGTGGCCACAGCAGCAGCCGCGTCCTTCTTGTGGTTGTTTTCTGTTTGCTTTTTCGTTTCCTCCATTGCTTGCCGTTTCTGAATGTCTTCCAGAAAGGGAGCTTCCAAAATGGATTCCGATATCCGGTATGGATGCGGTACCAACACTTTGGGGAGTACCAGACAGGTCGTCCAACTCGTCGTAGACTCATCCTTGTTGTGGTCGTCGTCGTGATTTTGTGGTTCCGTGTCATGCGTGTGCGTCGAACACGAGGACCACAACAACTGGTTGGTGGTGGTGGTGGTGCCCGCCATTCCCAGCAGGTACACGGGTGATCCGGGTTGACTGGTAAACCCGGCAATGCGGGGACCCTCGTCTTGTTGTTGCTGCTGCCAAAACTTCCAAACGGCGGCTTGTTTTTGTGCCACCGTGGCCAGGACTTGACCCGCCAGTGGTACCATGTCATTGGGCAATCGTCCCACCACCACCATGCCCGGAATCGGACGAGTTCCATTGAATTGTACCATGCATGCCGTCGTGGATGCTAGGACGGACGACGAGGATGGTGATGAGACAACGGGAGCTTGCCAGGACAAGTTGTATCCATGGGGATGGTCGCTTCCTCGTGCACAGACAGTCCAGTCGGGATGCGCATCGACTTGTCCAATGTACACAATGGCATCGTCCGTCGTTGTTGTCTTTGGTTCCGAAGGATACAACCAGCTCGACTGAAATCCACCCAACCGTTGGGAATACACGGTCCTGAGTTTGGTGTCGTCGTCGTCCTGTTTTGCTTGTGGGTGGTTCGTGTCCGATTCCGCGTCGTTTGGAGGATCCAACTGTCCCACCACAACGACCAGAACATGCAATGGCAGTGCCACAATTACGCGTGCCAAGTCGAGTTCGGTCGTACACGCAAAGGTCTTGCACAAGGTCATTCCATTCATCTGGGTACTGTCATCCTTGTCGTCGTTGGGAAGCAGAAAGACCGCCACCGACACATAGGAAGAAGACGACGAAGACGAGGGTAACAATGGCAAACGAGCAACGGCACAGGACGACTGGAAGGATTGCTGGACGGACGATTGATGCTCCCGAATGCAAATGGTTTCATACGGATTCGAGGCATGAGGATTGACCGTCAAGGAAATTGTGTCGACCGTGCTTTGGTCCGTAGTATTCGATTGGTTCCACCACCATCGCAGTGGTACCGATTGAACCAGGTCTCGTCGAATCCGGTCGGCCGATGATATGGTGGTTGGCGGAATGATGGTCGAACCATTGCTCGTGTTCGTGTCGTTCTTGTGATTGTGGGACCCCAATTCGTGTCGTGCCTGTTTCCATTCGGTGGATCCACTCAGGCGACCCAACCAATAGTGTTGGTGATCCACCAGAGGATTCCATTCGGTCAAGGTTTTGTAGTACTCCAACTGGGCCTGTTCCAATTTGTGACGGTGTGTTTCCAATTCTTGTGGCAAGGCTGTTGATTTGGACGATTTGGAGGATTGTTGTTGAGTAGTAGTATTAAAGGAATGGACGATTTGCTCCAACAAGAGTTCCGAAGAGGTTTGGGTTTCATTGCGTCGTTTTTCGCAAAAGGATTCCTGAGCAAACTTTCGGGTATATCGGGCCGTGACATCGACCGCGGTCGTGGTGGTAAAGGCCATAATGTGACACAAGTCCTTTCCCCATCCCTGTTCGTACATGTTGGGTTGATGCACGACCCCTTCACAGGCATCCACCATGATCCACTGATGTTGCTGCGGCAAATACACTTCGACCCACACATGATCGGTCCAATCCATGACGTAGCGGGTTTCCAATCCCATGGCCCGACAATACAAGCCAAACAAATTGGCATATTCTCCACATCGACCACACCGTGTTTCGTACAATTTGGCCACGGCATTGTAGCGAGGAAAACATGTGACGGCGTCACAGAGAGAGCATCGATACACTTCGACGCGTGAGGCACGGCCCTTACGTTCTTCGGGTGTTTCCGGAGGACGACTGCCTTGGGGGACCATAAAGTCCTCCCTCTTGTAGTTGTTGTTGGTAGTATTGGAAGGACAGTCCGGATTGGAGCAGGCTGGTTGATTGACCCATGTCATGACATCTTGTTGGAAATACCGCGCCAATCGTTGCACAAAGATCACCGTCTCGGCGGAACTACTACTTGGACCAAACAATTGTTGCAATTCCACCAGTCGTTGGGCGTCGGCCGTTTGATAGTCTGGAACATTACTCGCAGTGCCACGCAATTGCGACCAAGGCACTTGGGCACGAATTCGTTCCATGGTCTCGACCGACTCTTCCCAGGCTTTTACCGTTTGCACTCCTTGTACCATGCGACGGTACAAGGGATGCTCCGATAACAACTCCTCGTCTTCTTGGTTCATGTTGTTGTTGTTGGTTCTTTGTGCGTCTTTTTTCGGACAGAGGGATGGAGAAGAACCGCAAAGAGTGAGCATCTTGCACAAAAAAAGGAAAAATCTTATTGGGTTTGACGTTATTGGATTTGACGTTTTTCCAAAAAGCACCCGATGTGGGGATCGAACCCACGACCACACGATTAAGAGTCGTGCGCTCTACCGACTGAGCTAACCGGGCACCATATAATAAGGATTTTGTAAGCAATGTAAACTTGACAACTCAATGTATCACAGACCTTTGGCAAGCCACCTATTGATATACCAAGACAGGACAAGCCAGGAGCAAGTGTTTGTATCCTATAGCTAGTAGCGTTGGTAATCTAAGTAGTCGTAGTAGCAACTGCGCAAGAACGGACAGTGACTTCCAGTCGGCTCCATTGTGGCATCCCCTACACACACCAGAGTCTCGAAAGTCTTGTTGTTCCAGGATACAGGAGAGCTTGACGGTCATGGATTCTGGTTGTCGTTTCGCTGGACAGTAGGTACGGCTGGTGTCGAAGAACGATAAGATGCATGTCCGGGATCGTCCGAACACAGATCCACGGTGACTGTGACTGGGATCATGCTGGTGGTGGGACCTCTAGGTTTGGTTCCGCGTGGGTCACTTTTGGTTTCTCGTCCGTAACGGGTGGCGGTGGTTGGTGTTGCTTGAAGCAGTGGTCCAACAGTGTCGTGGAAGTGCTACTGCCATTTCCACCACCACAACAGGGTTCGGTCCACCATCCCCACAACCAGGCCGACAAACTTGTCGTCGTCGTCGTCGCGTCGGTGACCACATCTCCCGACGCCAAGGACAACCATGTTGCATCATTGGTCGCGGCACCCTTGTCGTCGTGGTCGTCGTCGGTCAATGGGGTCGTTGCCACCATCAACTCGTGCGAGCACGTATCTCCCATCGCACGAGTTGCACCTGTGGTGGAGTCCAATTCCGGCTTTTGGCTCATGGCAGGTTGTGGTTTGCCATCCTCCTGATCCTCCGGGTCGGTTTCCTCTTCGGTCGTTTCCGCTTCTTCGGTCGAATCCAACAAGGAAATGGCAAACGTTGGGTGGTGGTCGTCTTCCTCGTCGTCGTCGTCGGTATCGGCCGTTGGATCGTGGTAATATTCCGTGGGATCAAACAAGCCATTCGTGTCGTCGTTGTCGTCGTCGTCCTTGTGGTGACGTGACACGAGGTGAGGGTGCGAGTGGCACCGACGACGACGACGGCCATGACCGCCCAACAAGGAACCATCGGCCGTGGAAGGACCGCCAAAAAAAGGGTCAGATCGTGACTTGTCTGGATGGTAGTGTGTGGAATAATAGGGAGGACCGGACAGGCTGCGCATCGGTCGTGGTGGCAGAGGTCGGCGTCGTCGACTCTTGCGACGCGGCGAGGATGATGAAACAGTAGAAGACAGTCGGTGGTGTTGGGTGGTGGACGATGACAAGGACAACAAGGGCGATACCACGGCCTTGTCGTCGTCCTTGTCATCCAGATGTTGGTTGGTGGTAGTGGTGGCTGTCCTAGTAGACGAGGATACCAAGAGGGAATGTCTTTCTGTCACGGTTGGAGCAGGACCTGAATTCTCAGGTCCCCCCGTGTCGGGTGGGGGTGGCGAGGGTGGTGGAGACAAGGACACTCCTCCCTCCTGGGACGAAGATGAGGATGACGATAGCGACAACAATGGTGGTGGTGGAAGGGGAAGAACCATGGGTGGGGATTTCGTCTTGGTTTTTGGTTGTTCCGCACAAACCTGTTCTTGTTGTTCATGTGGTGATGGCGGTAGCAACAATGGCTCGGTCGGCAGTGGTGTGGTGGGCCGTGGCGAGGATGGAACCACCAGTCGCAGTGGAGCAGGACGGTCCATACCCTGCCAATGGGGCGGCACAGGACTGGTCGTGGCAATGGCGGTTGTCCTGGTTGTGGTCATCAAGGGGGGAGACGGGGGAGAGGGAGGAGGAGACGGACGCACCGTTTCCAATGGTGGTGAAGGAGGGCGAGTATCCGGACACGGAGATGGTGGTGGTTGTTCCAGATGGTTGGTTGGAGGAACCAAGAATTGCAACTCCAATTCGGCTTGCGCGAGCTCGCGTTGCAAATCGAGAATTCCACCATCCTGCGCCACATCCTCATCGTGATCCTCGTCCGAGGAGCAGGAGGACGAACCAGAGGATGCTCTCGACAGGGCAATGGTGGCGGCCGAACGAAGAACGGGTTCATGCGAGGAACAATAAAAGGAATCGAGGCTCTGATTCAATTTGGCTTCCACGAGGCGCAAGGAGGCCTTGAATACTTTGGAAGCTGATGTATTGGGAGTCGGTGTCGGCGACTCGTGGTTCGTGTCCGTGATTGTTGTGGTTGTCAAGGGAGCCGTCGTTGTCGTCGTCGTCGTCGTGAGGCTCGTGGCAACGGATAATTTTGGAGCTCCTGGTGGTCCTCCTGGTTTGGGAGTTTCCACGCAAGGAACCAGGGACGAATGGTGCATCGAGTGGCACGGCGAGGTTCCTTTTTGGAAGACGAGGCTGATATCTCTGGCCTCCATCACTCTGACGTCACAGTCCGTTTGATGCAATGGGTGGGTCGTTCGTCTCGTTCCTTCCTGCTCGTCCACTACTGGCTGGTGGGCACTGTGCAAAAGGGTGCTGCTGTCGCTGTTGGACTCTTGGTTGCTTGGACCATGCACAACAGATGTAACGAAAGACTCCATCTTCTTCCCCGTTCTTGGAGGTTTCCAAGGCACACAAGGGAACTCTTGCCCGAATGTGGTCAATAAAGTGACGTTGCAGTTTGCAGTCGAGAAACGGTGGTCGGTCTTCAATCTGGCGCTGTCTCAAAAAGTTTATATGGGACGATCACTGGGAACGGTTGGTAATGAGCAAGACAAACTGCCTAGAGCTATTATTATTTGATGGTGATGATGATGATGATGATGATGATGAAGTTATTTCTTGTGAGGAACTTGCACAATATTGCAACGTTGTCGTTGTGGGCGTTGTTTGTATGTGTCAAGAGCGTCCCAAGGCTTGTTTTTTGATTGGCTCCAATAATGTTCCAGCGCCAACCCGGCCGGCGGACGCGAAGGATACCTATCACTGAGTTCGGGTGACGGCGAACGCCAGCCCATTTACAGGAATCCATTCGGAAGCAACGGCTCTTCCCAACAAGAGTCGAGCATGGCGTGACGCAAGTGTCCCGGAGCGTCCTTCTAACTAATCCACGATCAAGATCAAACCATAGAGCGAACGAGAAGCCGTGGCGTCTCCCCATTTTAAATCTCTGAAATAATTGAGTCCGTTTGACGTGCCGGACACGTGTGCTCTTTCCGAACGGCAAAGGATCGATTGGTAGTTTCAACGGAAAAGGTAGGGGATAGCTTTTTTTCCCATGTTGTAGTTGTTCCTACTCCTCTATTCTAATGTCCTCAACCCATTTAGAATTGGAGAAAACGAGAAAAAGTAAAGCCTATGCTCTGAGTCTCTAGGATTTCTCTATGCATTTTATAACGTTCCATTTTCTTTGCGTTCAAAGTATTCCTCCAAGGAGATGCCTTGTCGTTTGCGCTCTCGTTTGCGTTTCTTGGCCATGGCGGCGGCAATCGAATCCGGAGCGGCTGCCCCCACAGCCACCAAGGATGCGGCAATCATGGAATGGTCCTTGGCCAAGGCTTCTTCGTCAATGACAAACTGGTGGGGTTGATTTACCGTCATGCTCGAGGACAATCCTCCGCCGCCGTCCTCTTGCACCAAATGAGGCGCCGGAACGTCCTCCTCCTCCTCTTCCATAACCGCATCTTCCGGCGCTGTACCTTCTTTGGTGTCGGAGGCATCTTGTTTCTTGCTGGAGTCTTGTCCTTCTTCCTGTTTCACGGCAGTATCACCATTTTCGTTTTCATCGTCATCGCCATCCTTGTCTTGGTCTTGTCCGACCTTCCATAGAATCTTGGGCTTGACTTTACGACGCGCATACGGATTGAACTCGGCAGCACCTCCACCAGCAGCGTTGTTCCCAGCGTTGCTGGCTTTCGTGGCGTCCTTGTTGGCTTCTCGATCCGCTCGTTGATTTTCCGCCAACGCACGTTGATTGACCTTGGCCCAATTGCGATCTTTCGATCGAGCGTTGAGACGACGTTTCCGATCTTCCACCTCCTGCAACAGGCGTTTCTCTTCCAACTGACGCTGATCCAACAGTTCCTTGGCCTTGTTCAATTCCTCTTGCGCATCTCCTACAGCCTTGTTCAAGTCATGCTCATCTTCATTTTCACCCGCTTCCATTAACCGTGATTTGGATTCCGTCAATTTCCGTTCCGCCTCGGCCAGGCCATCTCGTGCCGCCTGGACGGCAATCGCCACCCGTGTTTGTTCAGATCCCAAATTTCCCAACGTCTTGCCCAGTTTCTTTTTCTTTTCCAAATTCCGTTCAATGTCTTCGTTGGTATACGTGTAGTTGTTGACTAAGTTGTCCTGGACACGGCGTAACTTGTTGGCTCGACGTTTGGACAAGACTTCTTGACGGATATTCTTTTGCGCATAGACATATTTTTGGACATCCTTGGCATCCGGAGGGGCATCGGAAACCAGGCTCATGGGGAATTCTCGTTCACTACTACCGAATTTCAAACGCAGCATTTGGTTGGTCGTAATCGGTTTGTCCCCCTTTTTGGTCACTGGAAATTTGTAGGTAATGTTGCCCGTCTGAACATCGACAATCTCACACAAACGATACACTTTTTCGTTGGATTCGTCTTCTCCAATAAACAGACGGACAAAGCATTCCAACACAGCTGCCTTGAAAAAGGGCTCATTGCACCAACGAGCCAAACGGCGACGAGGAATCGTTACCATTTGATATTCTTCCAGCGAAGCTTCGACCACAGACGAATCTGCACCCTTCCCGTCCTCCCCTCCCAATTTGCCCTTTTCACCCAACGCGCCCTCTTCATCCCCGGAATCAGCCGCGCTTTGATCCAAACGTGATACGGCCCCGTCCTTGGTTGTTTCCGTAGCGTGTTGCCAAGGCGCTTCATAGTCGCCGTCCGAATCTTCATCCGAATCATCTCCAAAGTCTTCCTCACTGTCATCATCACTGTCGGCCGCTCCCGATTGTTGTTTCTGTAATTTACGATTTTTCTTCAAGGCCGCCAAGGCTGCAGCCTTTTTGCTCTTGGCACCCGTCGCATCCTTATCGCGAATGGATTCGCGTTTTCCTGCACCTGCCAATTTACGAGCCAATTCTTCATCACCTTCTGTGGCGTCTGCTGGCGTTGCCCCCGAGGATTTGGCTTTTTTCGAAGCTGGTGCCTTTACGTCGCTGTCCGATCCGCGCTTTTTGGATTTGGGTGCCTTGGAAGTGGAACCTCCTGCGCCCGCCTTGGCTTTCTTGGCTTCTCGAATAGCCTTTTTCATATCGTACTGTTCCTTCAGCTTTTCAAACCGCTCACCGAGAATAGCCTCACGTTCCAATTCTGGTAGGGAATCCAAATACTTACGATCCTCGTCGTCCCGAATCAGAGCCTCTGTATTATTTTCGTCGAGTTCCATTTCGTCTTCGCCATCATCGTCCTCGTCACTGCTAATGTCGTCGTCTCCAAAAATTTCTTCATTTTCCTCAATCACAATCTTCTTCCGTGAAGCAGCCGCTCGCTTGGGACGTGCGGGAGATGCACTAGAGGCTTTTTTGGGAGAAGGTTTGGTCTTTTTGGCAGCTGGCTTCTTCTTTCCTTTGCTCTTCGAAGGACCTTCTTCGTAGTCATCATCGTCGTCGTCCTCTTCCGATTCTTCCTCCTCCTCCATTTCCTCTTCTTCTTCAGACTCTTCTTCTTCCTCCTCCTCCTCCTCTTCTTCTTCGGATTCCTCTTTTTTACGGCGTAACTGCTTACCACCTGCAGGAGACCGACTTATAGAAACAGGTTGCTTTTTCTTGGGAGATGCCGTAGCTTTCCCCTTTTTCGCTTCCGCTTCCGGTCGTCTCAGTTGTTTGCCACGGGGAGCTGTGGTGACTTTATTGGCAGCACCTTTTTTGGTTGTTGCTGTCTTGGTCTCCGATTCGTCCTCCTCTTCGTCCTCCTCTTCCGATGCCTTGGGAGAAGCGCGTAATTGTTTGCCACGAACCACAGGTTTCACGACTTTCTTACTGGAGCTTGCTGCCTTTTTCGGTGGAGCACTTGCTTTGGGTTCCTTTTCTTCTTCGTCGTCGTCTTCATCATTTTGTGTTGGTGGACGTAGTTGCTTTCCTCTGCGAGGACTTGGTTGTACCTTTACTGTAGGCTTAATGGAGGAAGATGGTTTGGGTGCCGCAGCCGCCTTTGAATCCGTTGTTTCCTTGGCCTGAGGGGGGCGCAGTTGTTTGCCACGACCGACAGGTTTTGCTACAACTTGTTGCGTTTTGGTTTCCTTGACTGGAGGTTCTTCTTCCTCCTCCTCTTCTTCGTCATCCTCATCCGAATCCTCTACTTCGTCTCCGGGAGGTGGCCGCAAGAGAGACAACATTTTCCCACCTCCCCGAGGAACTACACGAATCGGTTGTTGTGGTGGTGGTGGTGCCGGTGCCGGAGCTGCCGGTGTAGGTGCCACAACTGCTTCAGGTTGTGTGTGTAGATTGTCTTCTTTGGCAGCTGCCGTCAAGTCTTCAACCTCCATGGCCGACCCTTTCCCTTCCTGATCCTCGTCCTCATCTTCCTCGTCGTCTTCTTGAGGTGGAGGCTGCATGCGCATCAAACTTTTCCCGCCACCGCGGCGAGCCACTTGCACGGTTTGCGTTCGAGGAGGCTCCGGTGCTTCTTCTTCCTCATCATCGTCCTCGTCTTCTTCGTCCTCAGCTGGTGGTGGTCGCATCCTCATTAAACTCTTACCACCCCCACGCGGGTGGTGGGCTACTTGTACTCGTTCCACAGTGGGCTCTTTTGAGGCATGATTGTCGTCGCCATCTTTGAGGTCTTCGTCGTCATCCTCAAGTTCTTCATTTTCGTCGTCGTCATCTTCTTCTTCTGGTGGAGGAGGCATGCGCATCAGGCTTTTTCCTCCACCCCGGGGCGCAACCTGTACTCGTTGTACCTGCGCTGGCTCTTGCTCTGCCTCCTTCAAGTCCTCTTCATCGTCCTTGAGTTCCTCGTCTTCGTCATCATCATCGTCGTCATCCTCCTCATGTGCAGGTGGAGGCATTCGAAGAAGACTCTTACCACCACCTCGTTGCGCTAGTTGCACACGATGAACGGGTGCTGCGGGTTCTTCTTCTTCATCGTCATCGTCTTCATCGTCATCTTCGTCCTCTTCTTCCGCAGGTGGTCGCATTCTCATCAAACTCTTCCCGCCGCCTCGAGGATGATGATGTTGCTGAGGTTGTACCCGAACCGGCTCGGTCTCTTCCTCCTCGTCGTCCTTCAAATCTTCTTCATCGTCTTTGAGTTCTTCGTCCGAATCATCCTCGTCGTCGTCGTCCGCAGGCCTGCATTAGTGTCAATCAACAGTTTTATGTAAGTTCACCTCTTCATCAAGACACTTCCTCCAGAACTCGGACCAGCAGAATGCAACGCTTGCTTGTTGTTGTCTTTCTCTCCACTTACCCCGGTGGTCGGAGATATTTCCCTCCCGCAGGTCGTTGAAATTGCTTGCCACCCCCTCGAAAGGCTACGGCAGCTGCGGCATGCGGTTGGGACGGAGGCTGCGTTTCCAAGCGCTCTTCCTCTTCTTCTTCGTCATCCTCGTCGTCGTCATCGTCATCGTCCGAATCCGATTCGTCGTCGACTGGGCCTCCTCCTTGGGGTGGACGAAAATACTTGCCGCCACCGCCACTGCCCATGGCACTCAATTGTTTGCCTCCCCCACGGCTGGGAGCCACATGTTGTTGTTGTTGTTGTTGTTGTTGTTGTTGTGGCCGCGAACTGGGTTCGTCCGAATCGTCATCGTCGTCAAACCGCCGTTTTTGTTCGCCAGGAAAGGTACGACGAATGTTGGGCTGTGACCGACAACAACATACAAGCAAACCCCGAATCCAACGGTTTATGGTCGGTGCAAAGAAAGGATCAAAGAAATGAGTCGTTGGAGCAAGACAATCAAGTCTACCAATCCTTTCGTGCTCCATTTGGAAATGGTACCTTTTGGACTGTTTGGAAGACCAGTTTCGACACACGACGTACCATCTTATAACAATACCTCCACGATAATCAATTTAGATTCCCTATACGAAAAGGAGCAGAGAGAACTCTGGACGTGGGAGAGAAGCAACACCGACAAGGCACAGCAACGGGTCCACCCAGATGTACTTGATCATTGTGGCATCTCGCTTATCCTAAACCCAGGCGCTTACTGGATATATCGTTCATATACTTCTTCTAACCTCTTATGCTTGAATCTCTGAGGATTTGAGCAGTCGCAGATAAAGGAATAGCACTACTTTTCATTACGCTTCAGCAACTTTGCGTCACGTTTGGTCGTGATACATATGTGTGATCTTCGACAAATTGTACCTTTGCGACACAGGTGCGACGCAATAAATATTACCGTGAGGGAGTACCATATTATCCTTTTTTTTGGTGTGACAGATCGAAGTTGCTCTGAAAAGAGGATCCATCCCATGACGATGGAGGAACTACCACTACGATAGGTCGTGTTCCAAAACGTCCTGTTGTGGCACATCCTATTCGAGTAGATTCAAAGGGTGTTATTATGTATCCAAACAGATTTGTCGGCTGCTGCCACTGCTGTGGAATGGGCAGACTCTTGACCTTCTACATTTCTCTAGCCTTGGGCTTGTTGTTGTCATCGTCGTCGTCCAGTAGTTTTTTGGAGCAACAAGGAGTGTTCGAGGGCCGTCAAACCCAGCACCCACAAGGTCAAGACCATCCAGGCCAGGCGGACCGAACCCAAGGGCCAATAGCCCATGGTGGCGGCCAAGACATTGCCATTTTGCAAGACACAGGTGGCAAAACTTTGACAGGATGGAACTTCTCCCAAATGATCCGTATTGTGCTCGTATTGATTCAAAACGACACCGGCACTGGCCCAAAATCGTGGAAACACCGCAAACAGCCATTGCAACTGTTGGGGAGCCTTGTGAGGTCCCACCAAAATGCCGGCAAAACACAAATTGAGGAGCAAAAACACGAGGTGAATGCGAAAGAAACCACTCTGACCATCAAACCACAAGCTTAAACATCGACCAAAGGTGACAGTCACCACCAACAAGGCCTGGCCCAAGACAACCTGATTCCAAATCAAAATGAGAGATGTGGTCCAGTTCAAAATAGCAAACCCAAGGACCGTGGCCACGGTTAAGGATACCAAAGGAATACTGAGGGAATGCACCAAACTGGCCACGTGATAGGAAGCGACGGTAATGCGGCCATCTTGCAATTCGGCTTTGTGATCGAGCCAGAGTTGCGCACCGAACAATACATGAATCTGAAACAATAAAATGGGAACAAACAAAAAGACCACGGCCCCCAAGGTTACCGTTTTGGGCGAGTAAGGATCCAGTCGCAACAAGCCAGCCATGAGAGCGACCACGAGGGGTGTCACGACCAAATCCAACCATCCAGACCCATACTGCAATCGCATGCGACGTCCCATGGCACCCACTTGAGACAAGGCCGATCGATTCTTCGTTTTGTGGTCTTGTGGGGATTGTTGGTGTGGAAGAATGATGGTTGTGTCATGAACCGTTGAGTCGTGGGGACTGGAGGTCGACACAATGGTGGAGGAGGATGACGATGCGAATGTTTCATTTTGTTGTTGATTCCTACTCGTATCCAACAAATCGTTGGAACCCGTCTTGTTCTGTTTGTACAATGCCAAATTGCGTTGGACAAACGAAGGCAACCGGCCATGACGAATCACACGCCCCATGACTTCGGACAGTCGCATGGAATGTGCCGGTCCTTGTGGCAGTGCATCACGTTCCGCCTTGTTCTTGTCGATTCTTGGCTGTTGCAATACCAACTCCAGGTCTCGTCGTGATTCGTTCAAGACGACGCGACCCTTTTGGAGGACGACCAATTGATCCAATTGAGACAAGGTTTCGTCCGAAGGTTGATGCAAGGATACCAGGACAGTACACTGGCGTCGTTGCACCCAGGAACGACGCAACAAGTGCAAGATGCGACGTGTCGTGGCACTGTCCAACCCTGAAAGAGGCTATAGATATACAGGGAGAGAGAGAGAGAAAAAGTCCCAACCACATTCGAACCCAAAACGTGTCGTGAGCACGAACTGCATCGTGGGATCCTCATTCAATACACCATCGTTGGGTTCCACAAAACGTACCTCATCCAACAACAAGACAAACGGATTGGTCATTAAGGCAGCCGCCACGGCCAAGACTCGTCGTTGTCCTCCACTACATTGGTGAATGCGCGCAGAGTGAAACGATCCCAGGGTGGATGGAACCGAGGCCAAACGAACAGTGTCAGTGGCACGCCTGGGGTTATGAACACTGTTGTTTCCCTTGTCAAGATGATCATTGTTACCGTCGTCTGGGTGATTGTCCGGAACTCTCTGTCCTTCCCGACTTTTACTATTGCTGGCAAGGCTGGCAACCTTCAAGGATGGCGTTGCTGCTGAATGGATCTCAGTAAGACCACAGTCGGTGTTTTCCTCATAAGCTAGAGCGTCATCATGGGCGACCTGATCCGAGTGCAAAGCCTTTGTATGCTGGTGCACATTCAATCGCTCAAATCCCAACATGGACAAGACATCGAGTGCACCATGGTCAATGGTCTGCGCCAAGTCTACGTCACTGATGGGATTGCTCGTGACACTAACATGATCGCGGTTTGCTTCCTTATCGCTGTGAAAGACCACTTTCTCGCTTTCCTGGTCCAACGGATCATCGTCGTTGATCATATTCTCATTCTCTCCTTCTTCCTCCTCCTCCTCCTCTTCTTCATCTCTGCCCAGGAAAAAGGGAATGACAAATCGGAGTACCTCCTCCATGACGTTGTAATCCGCTCGATACAAATCCGCGCTCGATATCAAAAAGGATACCGGTGTCATGTGTCCCATGGTCACGACATCCGATTGTCGTAAGTACGTTGTATGCTTCAGGTTTCGTTGGACTCCAGCAACAGATGATGATGATTGGGTCATGGAACCAGATTCGGTCAACTGAACCTCCGATCGAAGCTGCCCGCTCAAGGCACCCATCTGTTTCCCGGCTTGCTTTCAAAATGGATATTGTCAAGCAATTTCACTTCTTGTGATTCAGACGGCGATTGCAGACCATGTCGAAAAAAAGAGTTCCCAAGACAGTTTCTCTTGGATTCCGACATGACTGTGGCTGTCAATCCCTGGACCACAATACCATGCGTATTCACATCGCATGCCAACGTACGATCACATGCTCCTTGGCGAACGGAACGCGCCTCGCCCTCTTCTAGATGCCGCCCCTCTCGGGCCGCCTCCAAGTCATTACAACTGCAGTTACTTTCCTCGGCACTGGCAAGACTCAGATCCTCTGCATGATTTGTCTCGTGTGTATTCTGGTTTTGCTGGCCTTTGAAACTCCGACTCAAGCTTGCGGTGTATGCCGTCGTCACCGAGGAAAGTACATTGGTATCCTTCTTTTTGTTCTTGTTGAAGGTTGAATTGGATTCTACGGGTTCCTTCTTCCCCACCCTGCCCTTGTGGACTGAGAAACAAGAGTGAGTCGCTGGAAAGTGAAGGATCTGGGCGAGAATGCGTCCTCCATGTTTGGTGCGAATCACCAGACCCAACAAGACAAACAAGGCCACGTAGACAAAGCAAACGATTCGAAGTGATTCCCCGACCTCCTCGTAGGTACTTTGTATTTCAAACAAGGGTTGACAGGCATGTTGCGCCGTGGTTTCCGGATCCCGTATACAATTGGGACCGGCACAATCCTCCACCAGTAATCCAAAGCGTTGCGTTTCTCCCGTGACCGGGTCGGGACCAAGGACAGCCTCGACACCTTCCGTCACAAACAAGCCAACAATCTCTTGAATGGACCGTCCTTGAATGGTTGCCATTTCCCACAAGGCAATATCGTACCACAAGGTTCCTCGTAGGCCCGACAATGCGCTGGTCAGTTCCATGGACAAGCCAAAGCCCGTTTCGCGACAGTGTGATTCGTGATGCTCTTGTCCCAACAAGCCTCCCTTGCATGACATAGCCCTCTACTCCTAAATTTGCACAGGCCAATTGATGAATTTCCAAGGCTGGAAAGAAAAAGCCATGTGTTAAACACGAGGGCATGATCCACGCCAAGGTGGGCCACCTGGAAGAGGATGATGATGTGGATTCCACATTCGCCGCAGGACGAGTGTCGTCCTCCATAGTGGGACAAGTGCTCTGGTTGTGATGATTGTTGTAGAGATGCGGCAAATGCGCAAACAAGGTCTCTTGTGTGGCACGCAATCGGGAGCCCATGCGTTCTACCACGGCTGTATTCTTTTCGACGAAATCACTGGGACTGGTAATGGTCAATTCCCAGGGTTCTGACGAGGATGTTGGTGAAGAACCAGGTAACGACGTGGATGACAGCCCTCGTTTTGATGGCGACTCGTCTTGATCGTCGGACGGAAACAAGTCTCGCAAGGAAAACAAAATACCCAAGACATCGTAGGTGGAGTCGAGCAACAAGAAGGATTCTTGGACAGGTTTTTGATTGGACGACGACAAGTCAGTGGATACTGGCGGTGGCGGCGTAAAGACGCCATTTCGAGCCATGCATTGCGTCGAGGCACAACATGGCAAATTGGACAAGGATTCATGCATGTTTTGGTTGGTAACCGAGGTTGCCTGGGTGGTTGTAGTAGTTGTGCAAAGGGGATGTCGTGTCTTGTTGACCGTATCCATATCAAACAAGCTCAAATCGGCAAAGTCACTCGTCATGGAGGAATCCACAAGTACCTTGAGATGGTTGATACCATTCATGCGTTGGGCGGCCGTTCTCAAGTCGGGAATGTGATTCAAGACACCCGTCGCTCCAGCCGAAATGCCCAAGGCAATCAATTGTCCACCACCACCGTCGTTGTCTTGTTGGGGGGCCCTACCATTTGTGGTGGTGGTGCTTCGAGCTTGATATTCTTGCACCATGTATTCGAGAACATGTTGAAAGTGCAAATCGCCATGACGGTAAATACCCGTTTCTTGCATGACCCCAGCGCCGAGAAACATGTCTTGCGAGCAGTAATAAACGGCGAATTTGACTGCATTGTGCAACACTGGATTGACGGTTGAATCATTGGATAAAATGTTGTGTCCTTGAATCTGCAAGGGCGCATACCGCGACGAAAACCGAAAAGGTTCGCCGTACATAACGTCTTGACATTGTTCCGGGGTTCCACACAAGCCACCTCCCAGAAAGACCAAGACAATATTGGGATTGGCAGTTGCAGTATCGTTTTTGCGTTGCCGAAGTGCCGACCAATCCTCGTAAAGACCCACGGGTGATCCATCGCCGCACTTGGCGCTGGAAAAGGATTCCAAGGAGATCCAATCCAAGGGCATGTTTGTTGCCTGGCGCTTGCTTGGCTGGTGGTTGGTATTTTGAGAAGACCGCTCGGAATAGATGCCAAAGCATATAGGGAACAAGATCTATCGTGTATTGTGTGTGTTGTGCATGAAGCAGATGAGGCGACTCTTTTTGAGGAAACAAAAAAAACCCCGAGATGTATCCACAATCTTGTGTTGAGTTTCATGTTCCAAGTTCCAAAATGACGGCAGGAACAAACAAAAAACCGTAACAGACTTGACGATCAAAGATTCTGTTTTCTCATCCGCATTGCTCCACAGAAACCGTAACGACCCTGGCTACCTGCGAGGTGCTAGATTGATCGGGTTGCTTGCACTTGTTTTGGATTGCTCCTCCTCTCTATACTCTACTAGTTGATTGAAGAGCAACTTTCTCGATCTTACAGATAAAGAGGTAGATCCTTGAGCAGAATCCACAGTCCAAAACGATCATGCCCATGCAATGGATTTCCTTGCAGAATGTATCGAACGCCAAATGTGGTGATGGTAGTCCAGTGGGACTTTATCAAGGAGAAGCACCAGACACTATGGATGAATCCAACCGCCATCACCACCACCACCACAACAACAATCATGTCTTGGTCTTTCTCGGTCATCATCCCAGCCACAACAGTGCTCCTTGTTTGTCGGATTCGGATTGTGCCAAAGTCCTTGAGGAAGAACCCTACCGATTTTCCTCTCGTTATGCACCTCCCCAATTCCACGGCCAGGGACTCTTGTCCAACGACCCAGCACTCAATCCAGTTTTGTATGCCTTTCACAAATGGGCCGTGTACGATTGTTCCAACGATTGGTACTTGGGGTCATCTTCTTCCTCCTCGTCCTCCGTGAGGAGTGGCACAATTTATCGACACGGTCATGATCATGTCCAAAGTGTCTTGGACCATGTGGTCCAACACAGCACCAAACACAACCACCACAACCAGAACAAGAAAACGGGCCAATTGGTGGTGGTGGGCATTTCGTCCAGTGGCACCTTGGGGACCTTGAATCAGTTACCAGCCCTTCGAAGAGCGGCCCAGGAATTGGGTGTGGCCAAACTCAAACTCGTCTTGGAGGAGGTTTCATCCTCCTCCACCTCCGCCCTGTCATCATCACGCGTGTGGAAGACAGATTTCAAGACACGATTAAATCTAGCCACTCTGGTGAACCGATCCCAACATCCTCTCTGTTATCAAACGGCCAACCACTTGCGGTTGGTTGCGGGTCTGGAACGTCTCAGAGACAAAGAAGAAGAAGAAGATGATGATGAAACTTCTTCAATTCCGTGTTGTCTCTCGACACACTGTCTCTTGCAAAGAGGCATCTTGACACCACCCCAACCCATGTTGTCGCCGTCAACCACCGCCACTAACGATACGACAGTCGTACTCGAAGAATCGGTATTGGTTTTGGATTCGACCTACGATGTACATAGTACCTGGCAATCCTTGGCTCGTCGTGGTCCTCATGATTGGAACAACAACGAGGACAACCCCAAAGATGGTAGCTTCACTGCTAGTACGAGTCAGTCGGTGGAAACTGCCTTGGCTGTGGTGGAGACCATGGGGGCACGCCTCCAGGTGACACACGAAACCATCAAGAATGTGACTGCTACTGTTCGTCCTGCTGCCACCACAACGTTTCTTCAAGTGCCACCCGCTTCTGTCACATGGCTGGTGTCATCCTGTTGGACTCAAGGATTCTTGTTTCCGGCCATGCCAATCAATCAATTGGCCTGTAAATGGAGTGCCAACAACAGCGACGAGTGGACCACGCAATGTCCCGCCCCATTCGAAGACGACATGAAAGAACCCATGATGGGTCATTCCAGTCTCTTGTTGCCACCCTCACTCCATGCCACTTTGTGGTATCATCCCCATGTATGGGAATGGGCCTCGGTTCATGGGCAATCCATTCGTGATTGGATTGGAACATTTGTCCATTTTGCGGAGGGATCGTCTTCCACCATGATACCGACGGGACTGGTTTTGGACCATTGTGTCGGTCCCAATTGTCTGGATCATAACGGAGGAGTCCTCGTCGATTCCAAACAACCCCATGCCTGCCAAGCCTTGTTTCAAATTGAATCCACGTACCAGGAAGTGAATCTTGCTGTTCGAACGACATGGTTTGTCTACCTGGCCTTGTTTGCTTTGTTAGGGATTTGGATCCAATCGGGGGCTCCTCATCGTAAGCAAAGATTGTACCGCAAAAGTCACGACAACAACAGCAACAACACACGGAACAATGGGTTCGATCTACTACTACAGCACCTTCGTCAGTGGTTTTGGCGGCAGGCGGTGGTCCAATGGTTGCTTGGTCGGCGATGGGGCGGTATTCTACCCATCAAGAAGGACTTCCACAAACCGACGTCATCACAGCAACAACCAGAAGGAGAAACAGAACGCACAAACGATACAACGCCAACGTCAAATGAAGAACAAAACAGAGACAATGAGGACAACGAGAGAGCACACCGCAGCATAGTCAAGCTCACCAATGTGACGGTTCAGTTCCGTCAATCAACGGCCCCTTCTTCTTTGGCCCGTTTCCGTGGCTGTCGTGTCGTACAGCGGTGGGTATACGTGTTCTCTTCTTCATCATCAAGGAATGCTAGATGCTCTCAAACCAACTAGCAGAATCAGCAAACGGCACAACAGCGACCCCCTATTTGCAAAAGCCAGCATCCGAAACGCTCCAAAAAGAATACCAACACGGCCTCTCTGACGAGCACTACTAGATCGAGCAATCCTACTACTTCCAAGAAATTGTTGGATAGTATTCATCTCGAACTACAACCAGGTACATTGAATGGTCTGTTGGGACGATCTGGGTCGGGAAAGTCCACATTGGTAAGACGAAAGACGATGGTTAATCTTTTTGCCTAGAATGTTTGTAATCTCATGATTTGTACTTTCTCTTTGTTGACTTCTTGTTTTCTTTGGAATGACGACCACCTTCTTCTAGCTAAGTACCATGTGCGGCCAAATGCGTTCGGGTCTAGCATTGGATCCCAGAAGTAAAATTGAAATGGACCGAGAGAATACGACGTATCTTAGACAACATGACGTGGTTGCCATGGGCAACATGACACCGGCCGCGTACTTGCAATCGTGTTCCGAGTTGTACGGGGCCGACCCAAGCCTCCACGCTCAAGTGCAAGCCTTTGTGCAGCAGTTTTTCTCAAACAAAAAGGAGAGTGACGAGGATGTGGAATGTGCGTATGGTTTGGTGCAAGTTGAGGATAGGATTAACAGTGCTGTCCAGGACCACGAGGAAGAGAGCCTGTCGTTGGCCCAAAATCGCGAGACGGTTTCTAGTGGACCACCTTCTAATGCATCGGAAAGAAACGATGCATACGTTCCTACTGCTCTTGAAGGTAAACAAGCTTCAAGCAAGAAGGATCCCTTCCTTACCTCCAAAACTACCAGTGAGGATGACAAGATGCAAAATCTGGATCAATTGACTACTAAGCAAGTCAGGAATGACGACGAAGAGATGCAAAGCAAAACAAGCACATATACTAAACCAATTATCGTCGTGAAAGCCCCACTTGATCCCCAAGCGGACGTCGCCTCATCAGGAGCAGCACTCCCTTCTAACCGATCAGGAATACCGCCTGCTTCGACTCATTTGATGGTAGTCAACGCATATCAAGCACCGACATGTCGTCCGATGGCCAAGTCATCGATGGACCGTTTGGGGTGAACAAAATTAGCAAATGCAGTGGTGGTCAGCGGCGTATTCTTGCCATCGCCGCGGCTCTATTAACCAACCCGTTGGTGCTATTGTTGGACGAGGTAGGTTGGTGGATATAACTACTCGTGTGGCATGAAACCATTCCCGTTGCTATATGTGATCATAACGTCTCACCCCCGACAATGCTTTGGTGTACTCTTCAGCCACTCTCGGGTTTGGACACTGTGGCAAGTGAAAGGTTAATGGAGTTTCTGAGGAATCTCGCTTACCATCAAGGTCGAACTATTTTGATATCTCTCCATCAACCGTCCGATACGATCCTTCGTTACTTTGATACGATAGTCCTTATGATATAAGGCAGGATTGTTCTCGACCAAACAGTGCCCTTGTTGTTACAAGCCCTGGCATTGCAGGAATTCACTGTTGAACCTCCATCTCTTTCAAGATTTGTGAATCAGGTCGTTCGGTTTGCTGCTGTTTCTGTGTCTATGAGGTCGAGTATCCAACAATTGCTCGAAGACGATGCGGTACCATCCTCATCGTCACTGGTGGCACAAAGGGTCCCAGGAAACGGCGTGATGTGGAAGAAGAAGAAAGCCAGACGGAACCCATTTTCCCAAGTCGTAGCTATGGGTCATCGACTTCGTTTGCAATACGGTTCAAACATTTTTGATATCGTGGTGTTACCCATTGCTTTTGCCATTATGGCCTATATTCTCAACTTTGATGGTCACTCACCCAAGAAAACTACCATTGGATGCATGATGCTCTTTTTCATTCCCATTATTATAGTTCAAAACCATGTCTTGTTGGGTACAAAAATATGGGTGGATCATGGATTCGAACTGGACGATGGCCGCGTCTTTTTGGCTTCTTATCAAGTTGCCTCCCTCTTATACTGCCTTTCGATTGCGGTTTTATCTACTTTGGTCTCTTTGGCAATTGCCTATGCTATTTTGGAGTGGGATTGGGCCTCCTTCCCGAATCAGCTGGTATTTGGATGTGTCTATTTGCTGCTTATTATTGGCTTTGGACGGTGCTTGAGTTTGGTATTCAATGGAGACTACATCTTTTTTCGAGTATATCTGCTCGTTATTTTCCTGAACATTTGCCTTGCAGGATATCTATCCACGCCTGGTCAAGCTCCCGAGAGTGTACGGTGGCTTTTTAGCCTGTCGTTTACATTTTGGGCCTTTGCTGGCGTATTGACGAATCAATTTGAACATAACAAGGATATTGGTGGAGAGAACCCGTGCCAAAGCTTTGCCACCTGTGTCATGTACAATGGTGATTTTTTGGCTGCCTATTCGGGCTTTTGGCCCTTTGGCAATACCCGTCTGGCACTCAATGTACTGACTGGAATCTATCTCGTGTTTGTAGTTGCCGAGTATTGGCTGCTCCGGCTTCGACGAGCACATGCGTAGAGCAGGATCTCGCCCTCTGCATCTGGTTCACGGTTCTACTGAACATCGGGTACAAGTAAACCGTTCTATGAACATCAAATCCTGCTGTAGGAACACAAAAGCATGTAATTCCACCCCTTAAAAAAGAAAAATCGTCTCGATGGGCGCGCATGCTCGTTCTCGTAGTTTTCAAGCAGTCCCGTTCGCCTCCACACGAGTAATCATGATGTGTTACGTAAACTCGCGTCTATCCTCGAAATGATAAAACAACCATGAAAGTTCGCGGTTCTTATATGTCCAACATGCATTTATACTCTCATTCAGAGTACGGAAGCAGAGAGCGAATTGAGATTGCAACCAAATACAGCTGCAGTTTGCATCACGTCGTGTAGAATTCTTCCTGGCTGGGTTCCCATCACCCATCACCATCCTGCATGTGTTGTAGTGGATGCGGATGCATGAGTGTGCATCAGTATGGTACGCGAACCTGAGTGGTCATTGATGAAACCCTTGAAGGGAGAAAGCTCAACCAATCCTTGCTGGACCAAACTCTATGAGTTACAAAATTGGGAACCACGAATGCGCAATCCAGGGTCTACCAAGTGCTTGGTTGGACGGCATCAGAAAACCAGGAGGAGCGAAGGACTGAGGACGAGTAGTCCAACAACGAAAGGATGTACCGAGGCAAACCACCTAGGTATGACCTTGTCGGAGATGTTCCAGTGCTTTCATCGCATCTTATGTATATTCATGTTCTATTCCAGGCTGGACGCATAGTCCGTCCACAACATTCTTGAGCAATTCCGTTGCTTGCTCCCGTTCACCACGATCACGGTACAGTAACGCCAATTTATACTTGTAGCGGAGACTAAGTGGATGTTGATCCCCCATCAATCGACAATTGTGCTCCACGGCTTGACAAATGAGGGATTCGGTTTCTTCTCCCAAATTCTTTTCCAGTCGAAGAATGTCACCCAAGTTAGACATTGCGGTAAGAGTGCGAAAGTTACAGTCCCCATACTGTTGCCGTAGCCCCGAAATTGCTTCGCGAAGCAACGATGCTGCTTCCTTCAAGTCACCTTGATCCTGCTTCAGTTTTGCAAAGTTGTTGATTGACATGAGGGTATGCGGATGATACTTGCCCATACGCTGTCGTAGACCTTCGAGCGATTCTCGAAATAGCCGCTCGGATTGACTAAGTTTTCCTCTACAACGCAATACTTCGGCCAAATTGTTCATTGAAGCAAGCGTGTCCGGGTTTTGGTTCCCCAACTTTCGTCGGCGCCCTTTTAAGACTTCACCATGTAGGACTTCAGCCTCGTTCAACTTCCCCTTGTATCGACACAGTTCTGCCATGCTGGAAATTGAAGATAACGTCTGTACATGATGACTTCCCAGTTGTGCACGCCGCCCGTTCAAAGCTTGACGACAAAGCGCTTCGGCTTCTTCAAACTTTCCTTGTAATTGAAGGACCGTCGACAGATTGTCAAGAATCAGAAAAGTTAGCCGATCCTTTGATGGATCTTTGTTGCCAGACGGCCATGGTCGATTTGTCAACCATTGATGACGGCGTTCTAGAGCTTCACGATACAACACCTCCGCTTCTGCAAAGTGTTGCTGACTGTCGAGCAGAAGTGCGACGTTGTTCAGATGTGCAGGGTTGATTACGCTACTTCGTCGACGCATGCGCTCTAAATGGGAGCGGGCAACATGAGTAAGCCATTCACGCATTTTGGCAACAACAATGCTGTTGACATTTGAGAGTCCTTGTTTTCGCATCCAATGCAACAGGACAGTTCGATCATGATCATTTTCCGCCTTTCCGTTGTTCGCATCTACTTTGGAAAGAGATTGCTGGATGGTTTTGAATTCTGTGACACTCTCAATGCAATTTGTGACAAAGTGCTCTAGTTGGGCTTGCGACAGAAGCACGACCAGGTCCGCACCGGCCTCTGCTGTACAAAATATTTCCCACAGGACCCAAATCTGTTTCAACGTGCGCATCACGTCGTTCAACTTTTCCAGAACAAGCGCTGTTTTGCCGATCCGTTTGATTTGACGTTGCAAATCGTTCATGAGGATTTTCGCAAACTCATGGACTTGGACATGTCCCTTTTTGCCCGTCCAGGTGACTTGGTCGACACAGAAAATGTCCATCCAAATATAATCCTCTGGTGGTAGTGTGGTCAACACTTGCACCAGGTGCCGAAGAGTGTAGCCGCCAGTGTAGGATATGAAGCGAGTAGCGGGCGATACAATGACAGAGGGATATGAAAACAAGCGGCTTTCCCCTTCCTGATTCCTGGAACCAATCTGACTGACAAAGGGACCCGGGGGAACCAGAAAGGCGTGGTCAACCTTGCGTTCTTTCACCCATTGTCGAATGATTTCAATGATGCATACTTTGCGCACAAACCACAGCTCGCAACCAAATTCTTGCAGCAACTTCATGTAGGGCGACTGGCAAAACACCTCCACGAACCAACTGGCCTGGATTCCATTCCAGGAAACGAGACTGGTTGCTGTTTGAGGGAGAGGGCTATTACGCAAGTCTTGAATGATTTCAGGAATTGTTTGTCCATCTTGTTCCGTTACTCCCTGCGCTTGATCGTAGAGTCGACTGGCCAATTCTACCTGGTGTTCCAGACTGGCCTTGTGGTTATGGTATTGGAGCCATTCGGAAAAGCTGCTGGTTTTCGTGAGATAGTCCCTCCACCACTCATCTTGCATGGACTGTTCCTCGGGGTCTGCTTAGCAGCGAGACAAGAGAGAAATGCTAGTAAAACCCTTTTCAAGTAAAAACAAAAAACAGAAAAATTCATTGTTCCATTCCGTTCAAGTCGTACCGAGGTATTCCTTCTTCATGCGGTGTTGATGCTTTCGTTTCCTCGTGTTGTCAGATTAACCACAGGACAAGCACCACGCATGTGAGCGATCCCCTGTCGTGGCGCGATAGCAGGTCCCCACAATAGGACTCATGCCGCAATCCTGACAACGCCACTGCCGGCCATGAATCGAAAGTCGCTTTACACTCAAGGCTTTGGCCATGGTACCCTAGTCTTTCGATGTTCGACGTCGGAGAGAGGTAAGAAGAAAGGGTGATGGTTCTCTACCGCAGAAGCAGAAAGGGGTGTTCGACTTGGACACATGGAACGACACAGACGGAAGGATGCGAGAGCCGTCACATGGCACGGAGTCGTGATTGCGCAGTTGCGACCAACTGCGAGTTCCTTGTTTTGCGTCAATCGCGCTCTGGCAGCTGGTCCCGCAATCGAAAAATTCGGACACGTGAAAGCCACCATGACTCAATCATGAGCTTGTGATGTACCGACCAAACCAAGAAGAAGTAGAAGTAGAGGAAATCAGACGACTCAAACTTCTTGGACCTCGAACAAAGACATTTCAGTCCATTTTGTTCTCAGAATGTGAGGTACCAATCTCAGGCGGAGGTTCTTCTAAGAAAGCCGTATAGTTTAGGTTCCGAATATACTGTTCACTTGAGCCCCTTTAGCCACCGTCATGTGATGTAGAAGGCGTATGCGATCGCGAAAGGGTTGTCCAGTTGCATGTTGTTCTCGGTTCTCGGGATCGTTCTGAATCCCACCGGTCTGCCAGATCGGTGCGGATACCTGAAAACATGAGGGAAACCAAATTCTTGATATTGATGGGTTTGTCGTGAGAAACGACTTGGAGTCTCGTAGAGAATATGGACCTGCGGATTTGCAAAGGGCGCCGCGGGACGGGTCGGCGTTTGGGGGATGATGGATGGACGACTTGTAACTGCAGAATACCCGATGGATGTAGAGTGCGTCATGGTGTCACACTCCAACTGACAGGCCCATCCAGACTCACAATGCTTCACCATAGCCCGCAAAAACTTTGATGAAAAATCTGACGGAGTCGACAATAAATAGAGCGGAGTCGAGTCGTTTGGGGAGTCATTGGGGGACTTGTACAGTTCGGTCTCGCGAGGAATTGCCCCAAAAATTTGGCGTCTCCTTGACCTGTCCACAAAATTGCTTCAACTCCCAGAAAACCAAAACAAAAGAGACAACCTCTCTATACAAAGACCTGATGTCCATGACACTCGAGGCATTGCAGTTCTCATAAAAAGGCCACACGCCATCCATCAAACACCTTCCACTTCATAAAAATGCGTATGGAAATGAATGACTCGCCTCTCGTCCACGGTCGAACTACAATGACAAACGGCGGTTGCACCAGTACATGGTGTTGTGGCGTCGAAGACAATGACACTTTTATCCAAAAGCCTCACTGTTTGACTGACACCGACGATTCGGGTTCGGTGACATCGATATGTACTGATAGAACCAGTACGTCCTCTACCTCCTCTTCGAGTGCATGTCCACTCCGACGAGCCTCTTCGATATCATCTTCCGGTTCCTTCGTGTACAATCGATCGGTGAGCTTCAATTTGAAAGCCAATCAGTTTGTCGAGCACGATGAACGCCATGCTGTTCCCGCGGAACATACATGGTACCACGCCGAGGAGTTGATGAGTATGAAGAAACAAGCAGTGGCGCAAGCCAGAGACTTTTTCGTCTACAATCCCCAAGCGCTTTACACCCGAGACATTTTGGGATCAATCTATGAATACGCACGCATGAACAGTGAGAGTAACGGGGTAACGGATGAATCTCAGCCACCAACAAGATCATGGCTTCCATCTTTACCACGGTCGGTCATTGAAAATGGTCTACGACAACAATTGTCGCATCAGGTGTACCAATCCAGTGCGGGCGATGTCGTTGTGGGTCTGGAACGTATATTGGTGGGTGGTATCATCACCAACAACAAGCAGGCTCGACGAGAAGTACTCTTGGCATTGAAAAACATGAAGGAAACCTCGGCCGACTATGTTCACCAGCTGTTGCAACACTCTTCCTGTTGGGCATTGTGGCAACAGGCCACAACCTCCTCCCGGGTGTTTGCTCATGAACTCGCCTTGGCTCTTGAAGCGTCCTTGCAGACTAACACTGCCACTACCATTGAAGAAATCCCGACCCTGGTGTAAGTGGTGTAAGACGATCCACCAAAAGACATGCTCGAATTGGGGAGAAACATGACGACATCTAACCTCACTAGAGACCAATAGACCTGGGACACGACACCGAACCAAGATAAATGTGAACAGAAACATTGCTTCCACATAGAACACCCTATGACTCCTTTTCTCAACATGGCAATGATGATGACCTTATTCGTGTCGAAACAGATCAAGAAACGTCTGAGAACCATGAATTAAACTACGTATACAAACCGACGGGTATTAGCTCTAGTAAACTTCTTGTAACATTCCATTTGAACAGTGTAAACAACATGAGGTGGGGAGGCCGATTCTCCTCTTTTATTGCTGCAGGTCAGCAATAGCAGTTGTTGTGCTTTCCGCCAAGGCAACCGCAAGCTCTTGAGCAAAGACTCGGGATGGATAGTTTATCGATGTCTGCTGAAAGCGAGGAGATCGTTTGATATGCTTCGTCACTTTCTTGGATGTGGTTCCGACATGAAATGATTGAATGAACTTGACATAAGCTTTCATACGAGCCTGTTCGTTGTGATCCCAAAGCACACTTCCCACAATGATTCGCTCCAATCCCAATATGGTGATCTCACCCTCAACTCCAATGTCCTCCTCGTGGTTGAGATACAAGTGCGCTAGTTTTTGTCGTAGAATTCGAGCTTGATCGGTGCAATTTTCGTCCTGATGGGTGTGATCAGCTCGACATCGAATCGTTTCACGACTTTCCTTGTAGAGTCTGCCCAATATACGTCGACTTTTTGCTCCTGGGCCCGCTTTGCCCAATCGAAACAGTTGGGCCTCTTTTATTGCTTCACGCCTCATTTGTTGCAGTTCTCGGTTGGAATAATAATAGCAATTTTCCTGTATCCTATCAGTTTCCTCTTGTGCTCTATCAACCAAAATATGACGTAAATCTTGGTGATCTGGCATATACACTTGATTGGCTATGAGATTAAAGTGGACAGAACGAGTGGCACCTTCTTTTCTCTTGAGAATACATGCTTCGGAAGTTGAAGCTGGAGTGGTCTTGAGATTGTCGTCTGTATTAATAGTATGAACGCAGCTCATGACCGACGACGACGAGGACTTCGATTCATCTGTTGGAGACAGCATGGTCGTCAAACAAGAGGTCGATCACACGGAGAGTTTAGACACGACGATGGATTTGTGATCTTTCGTCGCCTTCTCTCCACCAGAGGACGGTTTCAGGAAATGACGGAGTTGTAAGTAGTTTTCTCAAATTTTCTTGCGACGGAATCAATGATTCTTCGCATGTTGCAACCTTGCTTGGAAGAGTTTTAGCCCTCCCTCCCCTTGTAACTTGAAACCATGGGTCGAGCATCGAGCACCGAACTCCCAACTCCCAAATAATATACACCCAATAGAATTGTGGTTTCCAATGTCTCTTTCATCGACCCAAAGTTCAGAAATAAGAAATAAGTATTAATGTATCTTGAAGCTGCACATTTTATTCGTCAAACTTGAAATTTACTTAACAGAGAAGAAGAGAATAATGTTGAACATTGAACCGAATTTTGTCACTTGAACTTTGAACAACGAGGAGGAGGAGCCTCTTCGATGCTCCGATTGCGGTACCGTTTTCGTGCATGATTCGCTTGTGGTCAGTCGTGGGTCGCAACAATCCGACACGCCAAATGGAGAGAATGGAGGATAGCGGTTTGAGTAACCAATCTTAGGCTGGAAAAGTAAACGAGTCTTGGAGAACCTTTCTGTGATAGGCATTGCCGGCTGGGCTGTATCGGGTATCGGGTCGATGTGTCGAATAGACTGGTCTGGGACGAGAGGAATTTGGGTGTGCCTCGGAGTCTAAAATGGAAAAGACACCGCGACTACCTAGGTAGAGGAAGAGGAGACAAGAATAGCACAATAGTCAACAGTCTACATTAGTTGTTCAATGATAGCTTGAATGTATGTCATTTAAAACTGCGAGGCATCTAGTTTGACTCAATTTCCTCTTGCACCAACGAAGATGCCAGCGCCAGAGCAACTTCGCGGACAAATATCTGGGACGGGAGGCTTTTTTGCCGAACAAGATCTCGAATAGTACACGACGAAGAGTTGCTTTTGTCGTTTGCGAGAAGCAGCTCTTCCCATATGGATTGTTTGCGATGTTTTCGATCTTCCAACAAGTTGGGACCAACCAAGAAGCGTTCCAAACCCAAAACAGTTGCCCCAGTATCTCCACGATAGACGAATCGACTTAAATTATGTCTCAAATGGGGAATTTCGTCAAATCGTTTTTCACAAATAGCCTGACTACTTTCTTGGTATACCCGGCCTAGTATCCGTTGGCATTGGGCAGCATTTTTGTGGTGAACGATGAATGCTCCTGCATCGTCCAGAGCCTGTTGTCTCATGTCATTGAGTTCCTCTTGACTGTACCATAAAGAAGGGGTGCAATCATCGTGAAGAGCTTCTGTCTGCGCCATGGTTTCTATCATTTCGTTGACGTCCAGATTGAAGTGAACACATTTTCTTCTTGCGCTTTTTCCACTGTTTTTTACACTCGTCGTTTGTGCTGATTTTCCATGTCGTTGTTTTCGGTGACTGGATGTTTTCTTGTGTCGAGCAACAGTACGGCTTGTAGATGAGTCCGACGTCGAATCATCATCGTCGTCGTCATGTCGGATGACAACAATCATTTTCCCGAGGCGTCGACAATAGTTCTTGAAAGACGACGGATGGGTATTCAGATGCATCTTGTTTCCAGAGTTCTCCTGCTTTGGCCTATCAAGAGGAGTTCGACTATATTGCTTTTCTGGAAGTACCTGTCTTCTGAATTTATGACGAATGAGGAGACCGAGGTCCGAGAGGCTGCGAACTTTTGCTCGATTATTGCGAATCCTGCCAACACGAAAGAGAAGACGCAGAGAACACTTTCGCTCCCTTTTTCCCGCATCAGTCGCAGAACCCACAAATCATGAAAAGGATGGGTATTGGAATATTCATCGTCTCGAGAAACAATAACAATAGCATGTTGTAGTCTTTAGGAGAATGGGGACCGAAAGATGTACTACTAAAGCGTTTGAATCGTTGATCCGTAGCGAGCATGGGTGCAATCTTGGTCGTGGTGCTCGGTTGCATCTGCTCCGGCGAGGCGCTTCTCGCAAAAATCTCAACGGATACCATCCAAAGAGTGCCTCTTTTCTGAGGTGTTTTCTCCATGTACGGAGGAGAAATTGCAAGAAAAACAAACACGGAACGGGTTGAATGGATATGGCATAACAGCCTCGTAAAGATTGCTCTCGGCGTCCGCAGAGGATTCTTGAGATATGCATAAGGTGACAACACGTCAAAAACAACTAAACCTAGTATGGTTGGAGCAACGTTTCGGCAATGTCGTGGCGGTGCTGTGATCTGTGCTAGTCGCCCTTCAAAAGCTTTGGCCGTGGGGTTTCTTCGCAAAATATGCAATCATTCGACATGTCAAACCGTGGTTCGTTCCACACCGGGTACAGACAGCTGCCAATCTGAGTGCGTTCTCACATCACTCTGACACTCTCTTGCATTTGGCATTTGGCTATCTCCATATCCTCGACTGACGGTTTCTCTCTGTAGCTATGTGGGTCTCCATTCTCAATGTTTGGTATTTTGGATGGAATACACGTGGAATCAAGAAATACTATTGGGTATCTTTTTCGATACTCCTGCAAAGAATCTAACCGCCGAGGATTCACTCTATGCGCGCCAGCGCAGCACTCATGACAAAAGGCGTATGTCCTGGAATCGTTATGGTCTTGTTGATTGAATAAAAAGAGACATCAACGAGACACAAGAAAAAGAATGACGTCAGTAAATTCCAAGAAATCTTTACAATCCAGCGTGATTCTATGGTCAAGCAAGGAGACGCGTAGAGACAACATCCCCCACAGACCCCCCAAACCTCGCATGTTCCACATTGGAACCTTTGGTTGCAAAAAGCAGTCTGGTTTGAACCAAGTCTATTAGTGTCTCTCGGATTTTCCATTGATCAAAGAAAAATGAGCCCTCGACCGCAGAAGCTGTTGCATGAAATGGAAAAGATGGAGCTACTGCTGCCGTCGGCCCGTATGTGTTCCCCAGACCCTCTCCCCGAGGAGCAAACCCAAGAGGGAGGCGGAGGAGGAGTCGATAGTGCCTCAGTCACATCGAAAGCTTCTGTCGAATTGACGAATCACTGTTTGGCTGCTCTTTGTTTCATGGAAGACCCGGCAGCGTTGGTGGAGGCGACACAGGCTGAGGCGGCGGCACGTAGCTACATGCAGGATGCACCGCGGGAATTGGTCTTTTCGACCAGGACTCTGTCCGGGAATCTGGATCCCATTGAAGAAATTGTACTCCTGGAAGATGAAGATTCCGAAGCAGACGAATATGAATTCACGAAACCAACATCGAAACAGAGTTTGAATAATGCCTCCTCCAACTTGCGCAAAGGGAAACTAACGTCGGCATGTGGCCGACTCGCCACCCTATTTCGGTGGACACTGATTGTAGTGGTTGTACTCGCAGGTATCTTTTCGGTCCCTCCACAATCCGAGTACGTGGAACTGTGGTGGAATAAACTGCTTCCTCTCGTCTTACCTCTTGTTCCACCCGAATGGCAACCGAAACGAAACGAGCAACCTCCTCAACGTCTCCATTTTCGACGCAACGGCCGCATGTTGGTTGTCGACCATCACTACCACAGCCATTTGGAATCGCAGCCTCCAGTGACCCATCACTTGTATTCTCATCATCACCATCAGGTCGCACCCACTGTTCCGACCAAGGAGAAGAAACGATCCTAGTTCATGAAAGAGAAAAAGAACTTGTAAACTCAAAGTCTAATTTTAGCGCAAAGAAGATTCAAGTCATAATATAACGACAGAGACTCCTCGTCCTGCGAATAACAGTATCAAAACAAGAGCCACTGCTTCCATCTGCTGGAAGTGACTAGTAGAAAACGTAATTTGTAGCAGCGGCGCTTTTGATCCGAACTCGGTCGTCTCAGGTGTCAATATGATTGATCAAATAATGGTAATAATGCCATGGAATATCTCGTTTGGTCTCGGCAATAATAGTATGTGTTTGTGCGATTGTTGAGTATGGATTGGCTGTACTCAGTCATGGCCAACGGCACGATTGTCGCTATCCTTGCCGGTCGGTTGTTTGTTGAAATTGTTGCCTCGACGATTTCGAGAGCGTTAGTTTGAAGCTGGACTGAGAGGTCGAAGGCAAATCGAAAATAAATGTCCGGCGAAGTTGCGTTTCCATCGTCCGAATCTTCTCTCTCTACTGCATCATGCTTTGGACCAATTGCTGAATGTCAAACACGGGATGCTTGCTTTCGCGGCAGGTGCGAACAAACAAAAACGCAAATGGGACACGACACACCCATGGAGTACGAACAATTTCAGTCGCCAGTGCCGTGACCGGTTCTTCTCCTTCTTCCACGATGCTCTGCGGAATGGCCGACTTCAATTCTAGCGTTTCGGTGTCGTCCTTGTTTGAAGAATCGTCGTCTGAAAGAAAAAAGGTATGTGAGAAACGGCAGAGAAACATACGTCTGTTATCCACCAAGGCGACCACTTCGTACCTGGTGTTTCTTCTGATGCGCTCGTCGACACCGCAGGAGGAACCGACAAGGGCGGAAGTTTTGGTTCCTCCATTGATTCTGGCGACTGGATCGGAGGGGAAACGGGGGACTCGCGAGAGGGACGGGACGTGCTGGCAGTAGTGGTGACTGGAGCAGCTTCCTTGACTGACTGTTGCTGTGTTGGTTGGATTTGCTGTTGGGGAAGGTGAACGGAATAATAATATCCTCCTGCCGCCGCCGCAACCACCAAGACACCGGCGGCAACCATACGACGCAATCGTTTTTGTCGTCGCTTCATTTGCCGACGCTTGAGTCGGTATTTATGGATACGATCCGAAGTGCTGGTTGTATGAGATGCCGAGGTAATGGTTCCTGGAGCCAAGGATCCATGATCGGGCATGACTTCACTAAAATCCAAAACAGCATTGCTGGAACTACGCGGTGTATCGGAGCCCAAGTTGCCATACTGAGACGATGAAGATCCATCCATGGCACCACCAGCCGTGGACGTGGTAGCATCGGGATCAGGCGCATGCCACTGAGTGGTATTGCTGTGCTTCTCGTGGTAGTAGTCGCGTTGATAATGATCATCGTATAAGACGGTCCATTCTTCATCTGGATTCGCCGTGGGAAAGGGTCGACCCTTTTGAGCGGGCGTGGATGGTTGCGACGTGGTAACAGTGGCTTTGGAAGGCGTGTAGTCGTTGGCTCCACCCATGGCAGATTTGGCCGCACTCGTTGGTGGTTGCCCTTGAACATTGTAGTAGTTTTGCAAAATCTGTTGCATTTGTTCAGCCATGGTTTCCGCTTCAAAGGCAGCATGAGTCTGCAGCGACTGCATCGCCACCGAAGGCGAGTCACCCGCCAAGACAGCAGAGGTATTCACACTGGATGGCTTGAGCAAATTGCTTGTATCGTGTTCACCTGTTATCAATAAGGGATCCCGAGAACTATCCAAAGGATCCGAAAGCATGGCCAAAGGTTGCAACTTTGGAGGAGAAGATAAGGGTGGTGGAATCATTCCCTTGCTCTTGTTCCCCTCCTCCAATGCACGTTGTTGCTGTTCGTCGTGAAGCTTTAATTCTTGACGAACCGCCCTGCGTTCTTCGTCCAAGAACGTGGCAACCGTCAATTCACAATCCAAAAGAATCTGGCGTGTCGTCGCCGAGTCCACCGATGTGAGTCCACTAATCAATGAACTCAAGTCATCATCTCCTTCATTGGCATCATCATCATTGTCGTCACGACCAGATGGTTGCTGCTGCATCGACAACAACAGGGCAGTGGATGTTCCCATGCCATCGGCATCCTCTGGTTCTTGTTTGGGTGCCGTGACGGCGGCTAGCGGAACACCTTGTGCTGTTCCCGCTTGCATCTGATCCATAATGGGAGGCGCCATGACAGAGGTTGGTTTGGACGATTCTTCCAAGATTGCTTGATCGGTGGTAGTAAAAGACATTTCATGTGGTTCCTTCTTGTTTGCCGCAGCTTTGGGGACTTCTGTATCCTTGGTATCACCTTCTTCTGGAGCCTTTTCTGCCTCTTCTTCTTCTTGGACCACAAGAGAGGAATACAAGGCAGCCGTTGCGTCATTTTCTTTTGTGGCAGACGAGACAATGGGTGGTTTGATTTGCCCCGTGAATCCAAACTTTTGCACATATCGTTGATACAACAAGAGTGTTTCTCGTTCCTTTTGTTGACATTCGGCCCTCATTTGTTGAATGCGATGGTACATGTCGTCCCGCTGCGCGCGCGTGGTGGGCGAAGCGACCAAACCGGGTGTCTCGTTGCTGGGATCGCCCGAGGCCAAGGCTTGTGGCTGTGGCGACTGTGGAGGAGTGTCGGTTCGAGAAATGGTGCTCGTACGAAGAATGGATGTTGGTTGCAAGGCGGATGATGTTCCATCTGGACCCACTGTGGTTTTGTCTTGGTCATTTGGATCGACCGTGTCCTCCCCTATTTTGGCGGCAGCACTGGCAGCCGCTCGTGCTTCCATTTGGGCCACCGCGGCAGCCGCTGCTTTGCGTCGCTTCTCTTCCAAATCACGCAAGGCCGCATCGACTGCTGCCTTTTCGGCCGCCAATCGCTGCGTGGTTTCGGTAAAATGCCGATTTAACAATTTGGCCAATCCACGTTGTCGCAGGGCTTCCAATTCGGCTTCTTGACGTTCGGGACGAAAGGGAGAGCGAGAGGGTGTACCGGGGGCCTTGCTGTTTTTGGCCGCAATGGGAAACAAGACATTGTCATTCTTGTCGGGAGAGGACGCTGCGGCGGCTGCAAGAAGGGCGGCCGAACTGGGCAAGGACGTTTTGTCAGGGTCGGTGGGAGCAGTCGGGTCCATGGGAAACAAGACTGTATTGGTAGAAGCTCGTGGAGCAGATGTTGCTGTCTTGGAGGGGGGTGGACTGGAACTTTGGTGACTGCTATTGCTGCGCGTCGGAGTATTGTTGTACGCGGACGAGGCGGCGTCCAGAGGCACACTGGTAGTACTCGTAGTGGGTGGTGGCGAAGACGGTGTCACGAGAATGGGATGCAAGGGCGGTCGAGTGTGGGTCGTCGATGCGGCCGTCACAACGTCAGTGGCTTGATTGGCACCATTTTCAGGGTCCGTGACAGTACCAGATTTCGTCGAGGGAACCGAGGAATCGCTCTTGTTCATGGACATGATGATGATGCTCTTGCGATTGTTCGAAATGCTTCAAAGTTGTCGTACTAGTCAAACCCAATTGAAACAACACACGTCGGATCCAAGATACTATGTTCTTGTTTCGTTTCGTCCCACAAACAATGTGTGATCCAAGCGTTGATTTGGAATTTCAAACACAAAATGAAATCCGCAGCAAAGGTGCGTGCCGACAGTCCAACGGAATCCAATTCCTCTTCCCAGAGCTCACAATTCCAGACAATTGGTCGTTTCGTCCTCCCCTTGGTGATGATGTCTGGAATCCAGAAATTAGACCGAATGATACTTGAGAAGAAACAGGATCCTCTAGAAACTCGTCTTCCAATTCGGTGCTCTTCGACCGCTGTGCTTCGACGACAATTCCACAAACAATTCTTGGGACTGATGAATGCTGGTGTTCTACTTTAATTCCTTGTCGCTCTTGTCGTTCACACGAGAAACAAAAAAGATACTTTCTATATCGCTTGGTCGAGGAGCCTCGCAAAAGATTGTTCCTTCAAGCAAACAAAATGGTGTCGAAGGTGCTGCAGTGAGATATCAAAAGAAATATGAGAGAGACCGAGGAGCAAACTTCCGTCTATCTATGGAGCGCCGTCATGGCCGTTGTGTGTCGGTTGGAGGACCAAGAACAAATTAGTTAAGATGCTTCAACGTCCTGTAACGGTGATGTCAACGTGACAGGTATGATGTGGCACGATTTTTGTCCAAGGACATTCTCCTCACACGCACGCCTCTCCCTAATTCTGATGCCACCCGGCCGAGCTGGCATGCCCAGCTGCCCCCATTGATTCCTCCCTATCACCAATCACCATCGCCGGCTTTGCGTACGATCTCAATACCCAGATTTCGCTATTGTACGTTTGAGATTGTTTTCGCTTCCCCCCGCGACAGAGGACCAATGAGCACCGATGATCGATGATTCTTGTACTCCTATTAAAATGGTAAAATCTTCTTTCAGTTTTTAACACTGGGACCACTACCAGGCAAGCATGCAAACCATACGTACTGTGTGGCACAAAAAGAAGTGCCACCATGGTCATGGTGACGTTTTGGGAACGGATTAACATTGCACTTCCAAACTTGCCCTACATGAGGGAAGATTTGAGAAAGCAAGCTGATGATTCCACAAAATGGGCAAGCCATTCACACTGCCCTCTGACTGTATCGAAGTGGGATGACTTCGATGCTTGCATTGAGGCAGCAGCCCTTCACCCGACAAGCACCGTCGCCGTTGACACCAACCTAGCACAGGAGATCTCGTCCCTGAGACTGAAGAAAGTGGAAGAAGAGGATCATGTGACACTCAACCTAGAGAGGATTCTAGAGCCACTGGCGGATCTAACATCCTTTGAGTTCTCGACAACGAACAAATCCACAAAATGTAATCCCGACCTTATTGCGAGGCGCAGTCGTGGTCCTGTCCAGGGATCAGCATATGCGGCAAAGGAAGAACCAGCTCTGAAAAACCGCGAGCAGCAAAGGAAGGATCTCGTACAGGAATTAAGTGAACAGGTGCTGTTCACTCTCGAAACCAAACCTGCATGGAAGTTTCAGTTTCTGTTAGGAGATGACAGCACCGATATTCTAATTGACGAGTGGGAAGTTCCTGCGGGTTATAGCCCTGAAGATCTTTACAATAAAAGAGATCTTCCGGAAAACTGGTCCCATAGAAAGCAGAAAGTATTTCATCTCATCCGCCAGGTCTACGGCCAAATGATATCATCGGAACGCAAGTATGGAATCATGCACCTTTACGATGTTTGGTGGTTTTGCTGTTGCACGGAACAGGGCGAGCTAAGCATTTCTCGACCCCTTAGAAAAGAGTCAACATCGCCATCGGTCTTGCAGGCGATCGTAACTCTGGCTGGTTTCGACGACTTTGTGTTGCAAACCGTTTCGATTCATCCTCAGTCGGCTCGAAAAGCAGACATGAAAGTAGCAGCTCAAAAACGAAAGGATTGCGTCGCTAAGAAGAGAGCTGGTCAATCCAAGAATGCGGAATATGGAGCGGGGCATCAGTCGAATCTTGCCTCAAGCATCATGATGTGGAATTGTACTCTTGTCGACGCGACGGACACGGTTCATCTCTTGACATTACAGCAGAATCCTGCCGTACCGGTGCTGGTAAAAATGCAGCGAAAGGAAAAGGAGCAGCACGTCGCTGACGAAATGAAACATGAAGCCTCGATCTATCGGGCTATGGGCGAGATGAATGACTTGCAGGATATCATCCCTGACTTTCATGGATACAGTACTCATCTTGGTGTTTCATTGCTATGCATTGGGTTGGAGGGAAGCAACTTTGACGACATTGGGCTTGAGAACATATCGCAAGAACTAAAACAGTCTGCAGCTGACAGCATGAAAAAACTTAGTGCGGCCGGGGTTTTGCACAATGATGTTGCTCTACGTAACATTGTTCAGAGCAGGGTCGACCCACGGCGAGCAAAGATTATCGATTTTGGTCGCGCGACGTTTTCAAACGACGACCGCGAGTTACGACAACAAGTGCATTCCCTTGAGCGCCTCTTGGGACTTGGGATTGCGTGCGTGAGGGGGCAAACAGTATAGAATCATTTTATTTACAGCTTTGTCCATGGTGGTTCGTGTGGCTACATTTTGCTCGGCTGCAAGAGAATTGATGGCCATGAGGAGCGTATCGTCGACAGCTCGTGCATAAAATAGGAGAGTGCCAAGAATCTCTTGAATACGATGGCATGCGGTTGCTTCAAGGGGATTAGAGGCATCTGGGAGAGGGGTAAGCTGAACTTTGGCGCCATAGACAAGAGGGGTCCATGGATGAGGTGAGTCTTGAGGTTTCAGGGGAAGTGGATGCTCAAAGCGTTGCAAAGCGAGCCGTTCCGTAAGCCAATCATCAATCACGACCACAAGATCAATGAAGCGAGAAAGATACACTCGACCTCGACACAATCGACAATCGAACCCGTTCGCGCAGGGAACAGATGACCCTCCCTCTCATTCAATCTCAAACCATTGGAGTCTCGGTTCTACCGTAGGTAGTTCCAGAAACGAACCAGCATGGGAACAGAATCCACAAGAACAGCGCAGATCGAGCGACGATGACTTGTCAATCTATCGACAAACACAGGCGTGTTGAATGCTCGCTATGTGCGTTGGTCGACAGCCTCCCATTGAGTGTACCTCTCACCGCCGTCCTTCCAACTCGAAATGGGACAAACCAAGAGGTTCCGTGATTCCTGGTTCTATCAGTGCTCTGCGGTCAAGCAACTCGGAGGTTATTATGAGACGATGCTTATTCCTGCGTCTTCGTATCATCAACACTACAGGATGTTTCCCCATTGCTGTACAACAATAAACCTTGTGCGAAATATTACTACCTCGAGATCAATACCTCGACAGTCACCAACTGGTACATTTGTTTTGTGACGGCAAGAGTCCGCACATGCAATCAGAACCAAAAGAAAACGGGAGCCAGAGAGGGTCACCCCCGTTAACGGTGTATTATAATGGAGCGAGGAAGCCATCCAAGATCCAAGTGGGGGCAAGAAAGCAAAAAGGGGAAAATCACAAGCTTCATGTCGAGTCTTCTTCCTACTAAAGAACGTGTCCCGCAGGAAACATGACCATCCCGACAGTCAGTCAGTGAGTTTGCCCACATACCTCTTCCAACAAGTGAGGGGAGGTCATTTCTTGATTGGCCAACCTTCCAAAAAGAATAGAGCACGACAACGCAACTAGGTAGTATAGTTTGGCGTGTGGGCCTCCTGGTCCATTCTCGACGGCGAAGTCTTGAGATGGAGCATCCCGCAAGGTTCCGTGCTTCATTGAAGTTTCAATCGCGTTCGCAGAAAAATCCTGGGTCGCGCAGCAAGTCTTCTATATTGGTTATTGGTGTACAAGGAAGGTACACTGTTGTTCTGACAGAAAAATATGGCACCCAATCAAATCCCAAGATGGCGATCGCGAGACCTGCATCTTCTCATTCGCGAAAGTGAAAGGGAGTCATGGTCCACAACTCGAATGATCTTCGGATCATCATAAAAAGTCAAACAACAAATCATGATCAATTGCTGGGAAGCCATTATCCAACCGCACAACCATCCGGCGTTTCAGACCTCCGTGTCCTGTTTATGGGATGGAGGCAAAGAAGTTCTCGTTCGTATCGAAACGAGCGATGACCTCACATCAGAACATGTCCCCAGTGCGTTTGTCCTTGTCTTGGATGAAAGTGGATCTATGGGGAGTGCTGCCGTTCATCATGATGACAGCGATGGCGCGTCTGGACTTTCACAGGTAGGTGCCACCATTTTTACTTTCCATTCTTTCTTTCAACTTCACTAACAGCATTTTGCGTCTCTTTTGGCATGTCTTATCTCACATAGCTTGACGTGGTCAAACATGCCTCCCGCACGATCGTTGGAATGCTCTCCGAAAGTGATTCCTTGGCCATTGTCGCTTTCTCCGAGAAGGCACGTGTTCTTCTTCCGCTTACGAAAATGACGGAAAGAAACAAAACTATTGCAAACGAAAAGATTGAATGTTTGGAGCCACGTTACTCCACCAATCTCTATGATGGTCTTCATACAGCATTGGAGTTGATCCGAGGTCAGCAGGACTCATCTGCGTTGTCCAATGCGAACGTGATGTTGCTCACGGATGGTCTGCCAAACGTCAGCCCTCCCCGCGGAGAGCTTGAAACACTTCAACGTTACTTGGATACCTACCCAGAGCAGCGTGCAGTCAAGATCTCCACGTTTGGATTCGGGTATTCTTTGAAGAGCCGTCTCCTATCAGATATCGCACGTGAGGGAGGTTCCATGTACGCCTTCATCCCTGACAGTTCATTCGTCGGAACCATCTTTATAAACTCTGTTTCCAACCTGTTGTCTGTGGCAGCCACGAGAGGAGCAACTTTGAGGGTTGCGGCGAACGACGGTTTGCAGATTTTGGACTGCGCCAGTGGCCAAAAATTCACAAAAACATCTTGGGGGATGAATGTTCATATTCCGTCAATCCTCTACGGACAATCAATTGATGTTCTTTTGCGGTTCGCATCGCCGCCTCGAGAAGGATCCAATCCGATTACTGCCACTGTGCAAATGAGCAATCTTGGACAGACCCTGGAAGCCCAAACAACAACGATCAGCAGCACTGATCCAAGAAGTATCATCCTAAAGACAGCTGCCGTACGAAGCTCCATCATTGAGTTTATCAACACCACCGAAAAAGATGCGGTACCTGAATCTAGACGCAACCTATCCCCTTGCCAGGATCTCTTGAGAGAAGTAAAGTCACGCGTCAACAGTCTTTGTAGGGGAGTTTCGTCCAGCAGTACTCCCGAAATGATTGACATGCAGAAAGACCTCGATGGCCAGATTACAGAAGCATACAGCACTTCTGCATACTATCACAAATGGGGAGCGCATTATGTTTTGTCCCTTGCAGGAGCCCATTCTCTGCAGCAATGCATCAACTTCAAGGATCCTGGGATCCAGCATTACGCCACGGGGAAATTCAAGATCACTCGTGACGCTGCTGAGAGTATTTTCTTGAAACTGAGGCCACCGCGGCCATCACGACGAGCCAGAGCCCCAGTCCAGTCCATGAGTGCTTATTACAGCTCGAGTGCTCCCTGCTTTGCGGCAGGAAATGTGGAACTGATCAGCGGTCAAGTTGTCTCCATCACGCAAGTCCGCCCAGGACACACAGTCAAGACTAGCAGTGGCTTCGCCAAAGTGCGATGCATTGTCGAAACTCCCTGTCAGAATGGTATCGAGAATCTCGTGGACTTGGGTGACGGCGTTTTGGTTACACCCTGGCATCCTGTGTGTCTAGCAAAGAAGGATGAACAGTGGGCCTTTCCTTGTTCCTTGGCCGAGCCACGTCCTCGGCCCTGCCAGAGTGTTTACTCCTTTGTTCTTGATGACAATGCCGTTTCGATGCGTATTGGCCCATATGATGGAATTGCACTAGGCCATGGCGTGAAAGGAGACTGTGTATTGGAACATGACTATCTCGGTACAGAGCGTGTTATTTCCGATCTTTCACGTATGAATGGTTGGTCTGAGGGCCACGTAAGACTGGCGACTAACCCTGCCATTCGTGATGAAAGTACTGGACGAATTGTCGGATTCCGGCCCGCGCCGCAAGAAATCGTTGCAAATAAGTCATCCCCGCATACGTTTCCGCAATCGGTGTCACCGACAAGGTTCATGACTTCCTTCGTTTGATATGACCTGGTTGGACAGCCGTAGATGAAACCAATTGGACCAGTGCCCCCACTTTCCACTCCGCGGCTTGTTACAAAGTGCATATTTTGCTAGAACAATATGGGACTGTGCTGGTTGGATCAGCATTGCGACAATTGCTCAATCATTACTCCTCGACTCGGGGCAATTTCTGGACTATGTTGTGTACAGAATGTCTATCTCTAGAAAAATGAACAATGAATCCAAACAAAATATCTAAATATTAATCTTAAAACGTATGTCTCTACTGTTTTTGTCCCATCCAGTCCGGATTTCTAGCCCTATCGTCGCTCCTCTCCTTGTCATCGTCAGCACGTGTCAGAAAAAATGGCTTCGCTTCTTCAGCGGTACCAACCATTTTACACAAAATAATAGACAATCGACTTCTTCCTTCAGTTTCAGGAACGAAGCTCTCTTCGTTCACTTGAAGCCCCTGGAGACTCTACTTGTTAACCACTCGCGTGCTACGTCGATTTGCAGCTGTCGCCTTTTGGTTAGCACCGCCTTTTGCTTTCACCGTATTACGAGCTCCTCCCACGGATGCTTTCGCTGCAACCTTGCGGCGTCCCACTGCTGCAACCTTTTTCCCTCCTCCTCCTACTCCCGTCTTGTTGCCTGATTTAGTCCCACTATTGTTCGGTTTCCTCAACTGTCCCAACTTACCTCCTTTTCTCGTAGTCTTGAGCCGGTTATTCTTGGACGAAGCTGTCGTCTTGTTTCCCGCTGTGTCTTCTTTCTCGTCTGTTCCTTCTTCCTCCTGGACCATCTCCCCTTCTTCCTCTTCCTCCATTCCTTCTTCTCCTTCCTCTTCTTCTTTTCCCTCATCGTCCTCACCTCCGTCATCTTCCAATTGTCCGTCCTCTTCTTCTTCTCCCCCGTCCACTTCTTCTTGTGCGTCTTGTACCTCACCTTCCTCTGCATCTACTTCGTCTTCGTTGGGTTCTTCATGTATCACATCATCCTTCGGAATTCCTAAGGCAACAGGATCATGGTTGTTACCGGATGTTACTCCATCTGACATTCCAAGCATATCAGGCTCTCCTTGTGTGTCTTGAGCAGAAGCACTATCCAGTTCGACGTCCTCAGTATCCACCGTAGTTGTAGAGGTTATGGCCGCGTCCGCTTTGGTTCCATAACATTCTTGAACGACTTCTTGAACCATTTTCTTCCAAAAGTTTGGTCCAACCCTGAAGTTGGGTTTGGTTCCACTCATGGAGAGAACGTGCGTCACACATTGCTCTTGTTCATCACTGGTAGTTTTACTGGAATTCTCCGCCCCGTTTTCAGCTCCAGATGTTGTGGTTTTATTCGTAAACGCTTCGACTTGCTGACGAATCCACGACCGCAACGCCTGTTCCGCCGCTTCCATGTACGCTTTGAGCTGTGTGCGGTGCAACAATTCCAATTCCTCCCTCTGTTTCCGATGTCGTCAAAAATCACAAAATAGGAAAAAGGATGTCGGGAAACAAAGAAACAGTGATTTGACAAACGTGAGTTATCAATGTTCAGCAACCAATCGTAAACACGGAATGATAATAACTGTCCCCAACAAGAAGCGGGGACTCATTCATTCGTCCACATACAACGAGGAATTTGGATCTGACTCACCAGAATGGATAAACGATCACTGGTCCCATCGCTTTCAATGACATGATCAGCTGCCTTTTTGGATGACATGAGATCTTCAAAGGTTATGTCTTGTTGCAATCCATGCTTTTTCAACAACGGCTCCAAATACGCGTTCAAGATCGATAGACGTAACTTTGAGTCTATGTTCCCAACACCAGAATCTGCACTGGAACTCATTTCTGTCCCAGTCACCGACATGGTCGTGGCCGTAGATGTTGAAGCAAGAGGCGCTGAAGCAACTGCCGCCGTCATTACGAACGTCAATGGCAACAACGGCTAGAACGGGAGAAGAATGGAGACCGTCAAGATATACTCCCTATAGGTAGACTCGAGGCACTATTTTTCTTGAACCAATAATTTCATTCGTTATCGCGCTAGGGCGTTCAAAGGAGGTATAACAAGCCACACACAAAATTCTGTTTGAAGAGACCGAGTACGGATAACCTTATGAAGCAGAACCTTTGTACGGCACTCTACCTGCAGCTCCGTCAAGATAGCTCGGGAGACGAGCTGCATCTTTCGCGCATGTGTTAGGAGTATCATCAACTCGGAATAATCTTTACCGACCGGTCATGTTTTGTACCTTATTGTTCCTGGTGCTTTCAAGCTAAATCTGAAAGCTAAGTGAAGTTTTTCTTTGGTTATAATTAGATAAAACACTGGAGGCTGCAGTGTCGGCCCTTTTCATGTCATCCATACTTGAAAAATGTTTGTTACTTCATAATTCGCACGCAATGGCCCCATGCCTTTTGCAGCGCCGCCGGTCAAGTCATAACCAAGCATGGAAAACAAGGTTTCAAAATATTGGAGTAGGCGAAATCGTCGGAACTGAGACAAACTGTTGGAAAAATGTGTGAACCATATAAAGGCCATGTATGTACGCTTGACCGTTGCTGATGCTTTTGCCACTCTTGCATTCAAAGAAGACAAAATGCATGGAGAGTTCCTGTCCTTCTTCGTGCCAAGGTCCAGGACGACTTGACACGGACGGAAATCATGGTTGTTCTGGTGGTGAGGTAACTGCAGCTTCTGGTTCTGGTGCGTGCTTGGCTCGTTCCCGCTTTTGTTTTCAAATGGTTGGTACTGGTTGTTCCAGCTTCAAGTCGGATGTCTCAGATGCTTCACTTGTCACCAACGATGCGAAAAGTGGTGCGCACTGAGACTTCGAACCTGACAATGCATTTATTGGCGCTGATGCATTACTCGTCTCTTCCAACTGATGCGCAGAATCCGGATTAGGCTTAGATGGGACAATGACATCCGGTTGGTTCGTGGTTGGAGGGCATGGTAGATGTTTTTCGTCTGCCCCTTGTTCATCATTTTCTAACAAGTGCACTCGATGTTCAGCAGCTTCCAGAATATTTCGAAGTTCTCGGCGGAGGGCGTTAGCTTCTGTAGGGAAAGGTTTGAACAGGAAACTATCCGCACCAGCCTCAAGAAACCCGGTTCTCACGTCGTTGGCACTCAACCCACATATGGCACTTATGACTCCGCGGGATCGAAGGGCCCGAATGGTTTCTGTACCGAGTAGTTGTTGCTCAACACTGGCCATGTACTGATCCATAAAAATCAAATCGAAACTTTCCGTTTCCACCAGCTTCAAAGACGTTTCACCGTTGGAAGCTTCTCGGATCTTCCAATCGGGCGCCACTTTGCGGATAGTGCGGGCAAACAATTTCCGCAATATCATGTCATCATCTACAAATAGAACGGACAAACGTTTTGGAAGCGAAACCTCATCCTGTACCGAGACAGTCTCACCAGTCAGAGTACTCGGTTGCGGTTTCTTCGTAACCATTTCTTGCGTTCCCGTTGATTCCAATGATGAAGTCTGGGTTGGTACTGTTGAAGACATAACAACGCTGCTACCGACAACAGTACCTGCATTTACAACGGAACCATCGTTGCCTCCATCGGAATGCACTTGGGGGCCATTTTCATCCTTGTCGACAACACCAAAGGCATGCGATGGTTCGTCGTCAAGTTTGATATTGGTGTCAATGACAAAACGGGCCCCAGGACGGCCTTCTAGGCCACTATCAAAGTCTTCATCGAGCCACAGATTCATCCCCATCAGTTCAACCAATTTCTTGCTGAGACTCAAGCCAATACCGGTTCCTTGATTAAGCGAATCCAAGCTAGATTGGAACTTGGAAAAGAGTTGTCCTCGTTTCTCAGGAGGAACACCAGGGCCCGAATCTTCTATGGACAACTGGACCGTGTGATTGTCAGACCGAACTTGCGCCCTGAGACGGATGAAGCCATTTTGGACGAACTTGCTCGAATTTCGAGCCAAATTCAATACTACCTGCTTCAATCGTAAACAGTCAGAGCGTATTACAATATCTTGCGGTACACATTCCACGATGACATCAACTGTGCAATCACGAAGGTAAAGCATGGATCGAATGGGCTCCAATACATCCGACATGATGTCAATAGGTTTTGATTCAATGACCATGCAGTTGGTACTTGCTCTGGAGGTGTCCAACATGGACCGTAACAGATCGTTGATAAAATGGAGACTATTCCCAATTATCACCATGTCTTCGTTCACGGTTGCTCGACTATCTTCTGTCGCCAAAGGCTTTTGCGCATTGAGTTCTGTTTGCACAAATGCATGGGCCGATATGGCTGCCGAAAGAGGGTTTCGTACTTCGTGGGCTACGTAATCATTTAGTTCTCGTTCGGCGCGAGCGGCCTGGTTGGCACTATCAACCATTAGCTGTGCACGTTCCTGTTCTCCTTCTTGCTTGAGACGGTTAATCTTTGCTACTTTCCCCGCATCTGTATGGACCCTGTTGGCATAAGCAAACACACGAAAACGGGAGTAATGGTCAGAATCGTTGTCAACTCAGCTTTGCCTACAAATTCACAACGCACGATGAATGTCCACTTACCAAAGTGCCACACAGGCACAAGCGAAAAAGATGATTGCTCCTCCGGTGATGATGTACCAGTGCTGACTTTGCAGCAGTGAACTTTCTTGGGTGACGACAATGGTCCAATTCCGCGACATGGCATCAATGGTCTCAACGTATTGCCACCTCCCGGATCCGGTTGCTTTTGCTAAAGGGGTATTGGGAATGAAGCAACAGTCGGCCGTAATGCGGCTGTCTCCGTCTTCATCGTACCCTTCCCTTCTTCGTTGTGCCAAGAAAGTAAAGTTACAGTGACTAACCGCAATGCCACCCAAAAAAGTCCTTGAAGCTTCAATACCTGGACTGGTATCATACAAGTAAACTCTGATGTCTTCCTTCAACTTCTGAACCTTAACCGCAAGGGTCATTAAATCGTCCATACGAAACAATATTGATGTCAACGCCAACTTGCTCTTGTCCTCCTCTATTCCAGGATTAACCATTATCATTTGATTCTTGTACTTTCCATAAACTTGCGAGAGTGCTGGTTGAAACGAGGCCAAGGCGGTGTCAATGGCCGCCCTTCGACTTTTAGAGCTGTAAATATCGTAATCCATCGATAATTCGTTTCCTTTGAATGGCTCAACAAAGTGCTGAACAAAGTAAAATTCCTGTTGTGATCGATTGCTTAACAACAACGTGCTGTTCGTCGGCGAGGCAGGTTCCTTGCCAACAAATCCATGGTACGAGTAATCAGGATGATATTTGGCAAAATATTCTCTGGATTCCGCTTCATATTGCGCTCGAGAAGCATGTTCCACGCGAGGTATGTAGTCAATGGACTGAAAGTCCAAGCCTGTGGACCGCATGTGGTTATAAATGTTGGTGAACCGTTCTCGAGTCAAGTCTCCATACCCGGCAGCGGACTGCGCCCACATGGTGGCTACCATGTACTTGTCCAGAATATCGCGAAAGTAACTGGGATACACTGCGGCATGATTTTCGAATTCCAATTTCGAATCCGATTGTTCCGAGGTTATTCCCACCGTTACAAATGCCGCCGAGGCAATGGTTCCAATAGCCAAAATCAAAAATGGAATCGTAAATCGAGCGCGCATGTGATTGTTTTTGTACAGGGACAGTAACTTTATGGAGGAGGAGGACGGGTAAGAACCAAAGGAAGTTGTGGCCGATGCTGAAACCGTAGCCGTTGTTTCGAATCCATCGACTACATGGGTCGGTGCACCACCAACAGCTGAGGAGGATGTAGAGCCGAGGCTCATTCCACTGTGACCAACCCCTTCAGCCATTACCGGACTACCGCCACCGATGCTTGGAGAGCGAGGCAAACTAAAAGTACTACTTGGCTCTTCTTCCACGATCACAATTTTTCGGTTTGCATGATCCACGAAGGATCGCCGATGAACTCTCGTAGCGGCACCAGCTCCATCCAAACTAGTGGATATGATTCCCCGCTGAGATTCCGATGAAGATCCTTTTGTTGCCTCAGAGTCATTGGAAGGAGCTTGTTTCCGTAGCCTCCTTGATAGGATGCTGTGCTTCTCGACCTTGCGTGAATAAGACTGTGATTGACGTTGCTCCGGTAGATTGGGGCTATTGGTAGCGGTGGATGTACTAGTAGTTCCGGTCGTGCAGGTTGTGGAAGTAAAGGATCCGAATCCATCTTCTAGATCGACATGCTCCTGTTGACCTGACGATGATTCCATCTTAGCAAGCCAGGATGTGTGGTTGTCTCCGTCTGTCTGAGCCGGTCCTTCGTTCAGCCTCACCATAGCAGCGGCGTTACGGCTGTAGCTACCAGCGACGCAATCTGACACGCTCTTTCTAATACGCTGTCGACAATACTAAAATGAAATAGGCAAACCTGTAACTCTGTTGCGGCGTTGCTTTGGTATCTCAAATCGCAAGGCAACAATAATGTTGCCTCTCTGACATGGATGAGAGAATAGGTAGGGAAAGGGAAAGGGGCGATTGTGGTCTTGGTCTGAGCACAGATGTGGAACAAAAGAGTTGACTGCGCTGGCAACAACGACAAAAGATGCGATATACCCCTCTACAACGACCATAAGTCTGTTAAAGTTCTTCTAGTGTCTAAATAATTCTGAATGCTTCCCGCCGAATACTTAGCGCACCTCATAAAACAAAGCTAAACAATAGTACGTAATTTTGAATCATTCTCGCTGGGATTGCAATTTTCTCTCTTCTCTAGAGTAGAGCTAGCTAGAGTCGCTAATAGTACTCCTACACTCCTCTACTAGTAGCTAGCTAGCTCTACTACTAACTCCATACCAGATACCACACAATAGACTATGTAGTTACTTCGTCTCTCGTCTCACATTTTTATCATACTTGTAACTTGTAACCGCAACCAGTAGACAACAGGAAAGAGAAACCTTTGAATAAGAAATAGGGATTTATTGGAATTGGAAATAATTGGAAATTGGAATACGAGTTCTACTCTCTACTCGTACTCTTAGCTAGTGGCGAGCTATCGCTCTAGCTAGAGCTATCACACTTCTCTAGTAGATTAGAGGAGTAGCTAGCTAGTAGATCCCTTAGAGGGTCTCTCTACTATTGAGACTCTAATCCATCTATCGACGTATTGAACTTTTCTTGGAGAGAAAGAGAAGTCCAATCTCCAATCTCCAGCCTCTACCTACCTAGATAGATACTCTCTATCTACTCTAACAAATGATGAGAGCTATGATTAGATGCTACTCTACTAGCTAGAAGGATTGGCAAAGGATAAACAATAAACAATAGGACGCATATATCAACTATCAATGTAAACGAACTATGGTTGATGGTTGATGAGGAATAATAAGAAATAAGAAATACAAAGAAAGCTTCGTACGTGGCGCCGGAGGAACACTAGGGATAGTGTCGCTTTCTGCCGTCCTTCAACTTTGATTCATCACAATTTCTTTCGAAGCACGAAGGGCTGGCTACGGATACTCGTATTGGCTAGTGGCCATTGGACCAGTTTGTGTCTGACCCGGAAATAGTTCAATATCCGGTTCATCCCATAACCCATGGTTTCACATCATGTGAAAAATGATGTGAAAAACTGTTTTTCACTTGGAAAAACTTCACGCATTTTTTATTTCACATATGAAAAAAGAACTCACAACACAGATCAAAGGTGAAGGAAAAACCTCGACAATAATCATGCTCCTCCCACTCCCACACGCTCGAACACAAACCGTCATACCACTTTTCCCTCGCCACTCGCCACCGCCATATCCCATCCGACATCATCAATCAACCTCTTAACGACTCCTCTTCCACTCTATGGACTGCCCCCATCACCGCCCACCTCGACTCCATCCACAACACCTTCCTCCAACGCATCACCAAAAAATGAGTTTTAGCTGTAAACTACTCCAGCAATAACAATGGTGACAATGAGACCTCTCGAATCCTTTACACGTGAAGTCGAGAAGGGTGTGGTATTGGCGACAGTAACACGTGAAGGTTACGAGAAGTTAGTGGGGACCGGCTTGTTCTATAGCTAATCAACAAAATGAGCAGACCACAACAGCCAACGAAGACTCTGCCCGGGACCAGTGTTGCGGTAGAACGACGACTTTATCGACCTTAGTGCAACAGCGCATGCGCTCGAACCAATTATCAATGGCGAAGAAAATGGAAGCTTCACCTTCGTCCGCGCCCCGGTTGCGACAGGCAAGTCGACCCTTTGCAAATACCTTTGCAGAACTTTTCCGAACAACTACGTCGAGATTGGTGTTGGTCTTAGCGAGCAAACTTTCTTTGACCGAATGGCCAAGGTATGCAAGGCAGCACTATTCGAGTCTGGTGACGAGGGCGCCTCAGAATTAAAATTCCGTAAGACCTGTGGAAGCTTTTGCTCTGGCTGGTAGGGGCTAGTGATCGATGAAGCAAATGAAAAAAATTCTCTTATCCATGTACTATGGCACTACTATTGTAGACGGAAAAATTGTGCCAGGTGACAAAGTGCTGCCCCTCAATACATCCTTATGTTTTCGATGGCTCGACTGGCATGACCCTTGGCGGCAGAATCGTCTTTACGCCAAGTGAGATTATTCAAAAGTTCATGTGGTATCCTCCTATCCCATCGTCTCGGGCACTGCAGCAACAGCTTCAAGAGGCAGCGGTTCACTTGGATGAAACCTCGGTTAATTTCTTTTTGAAGCTCTGTAACTCTCACCGGGCAATTTTTATGCGGTCTATGGTCTGGGTGAAGGAGCAACAAGAACAGCAGCGGCAACAATTGGACCCGTATACGGGAGCGGCGCCATTTTATGGGACATTCAAACCAGCGTCGCAAAACTGCGAGCTTCCTTTGCGAACTTTTCATGTATTTTCGGATACCGACATCCCGACCAGAACCAGCTGCCTTGCGTTCAGCAGATGCGCTTTCCGCGGGCAGTCAAGGTCAGTGGTCCCTACTATGAAGCCTCTGCTATTCCTGATGCATTTCTGGATGTTCTTTTCCACGGCTCTCAATGCAGATCGAATCTCGGCAATCAGGAGAGTGCGCTGACATTAGCTGGCTGCCTCGTTCCGGAGCGCAACAGTGAAAGCGTTACGAGTGAGTTTGTCAAGTATGACTGGAACAAGGAATCCCAGGCATTTGTCATTGCCAACACGCTGATGGCGCAATACTACGGATATCGGGATGTCTTGCGTGGGAAGGGATACAATGCGGTTCTTGATACTGTCAAGTATATTCCGACTTCTGGTGCCGATTTGTTGGCGCGCGCCGTACCTTTTATGTCTTTCTCTATGGTGGTCGATCCACCAACCAGGGGAGGTGGAGGAGAAATCAAGACGCCTTTGTCGGCTGCCGGTCTTCCCTATGAAAATCACTACAACGGTGCCTTGTGGCGGTTGTTTGACGAATTCGGCTACCACGTATCGCAACCCGAGGGAACCCCTGGGAAAAGTGATCTAGTTGTCAGCTTCAATCAGAATCAATGCACTTTCGCTATTGAAACAATAATGGCGTATCGCAGCTAGGTGAGTATGGTAATGACCTGCATTGTTATACGGGATGCCACTTTCTCATAAACTTGTTGGGTTGTTTTTGTCTTCCGGTACAGCCGCAACACGATGGGCACGCCATTCGCTTTGCATTGGAAAAGAAAACGATCTATGCGAAACAAGACTCCCAAGACGCTTCCTGACTATTGGTTCCGACAAAACGGATTTGCTTAAAAAGGCTCGTGACGTTGAGCGGGGTAACTATGTCGAAATTCTTCTTGCTTGTCTGGTTTCTCTGGCGCATGACAGCTACGAAATGTATGTTCTGAAGCCCGGCGAAACAGAGTTTTCTGATCCAGTGTATATTCTCTGTGACATGGTGTCCAAAGCTTTATCGGGCACAGACAACACGGTCCAATCCATCCAACGCAAGAGAAAGTGCGAATAGGTGATGCGAGTGCGAAGTGAAAAAATGGCACATCAACATCACTTTGTCCTTGCCTACATACAAGTACAGTAAGTTGCCTTTTGATCGATTGAACAAACGAATTTGGTCTACCAATTTTCGGATTCCTGTACCCCCGGAATGTGCATGGATCAGTAAGGGGGGTACAGGACCAAGAGAATTTTTACTATTTTTTTTAAGATTCCATATGCAAGGAACAATTAACTTCATAGTAATAGTCTACTATAGCTCCTCGGAATGGAAGTAGGATTTTCGTCTAATATAGCCTTATATTGCCCACGACGGCCGCGCTCTCATACGCGAGCAAGTGCGGAGCTAAAAAAGCTAGTGCGGAGCAAAAGAAACAGTCCTGGGAAAAAAGTGTGACAGTTAATTAGGGGGGACTCGGAGGTTATAGAAGCAAGCGACATCCCCTCCTTGTCGTGGGGGCACTTGTCGGGGCTATTGACTCCTCGGCGGGCAATAGCTCCTCGTCATGGACCGCCAAATCCGCTGACGCGGATTTAGAAGGCGGTCCACTTCTCGGAGCTATTGCCCTTCTCGGAGTCAATAGCCCCTCCTCGTGCCTCCCCACTCCGCGGAGCGGATGTAGATATACAACTTCAACATCGGTGGAGTAGAGAAGAGTTGGTCGCACTATTCCAGTTAGGGGAAAGACCGTGATTCAACGCGTAGCCTTAACCCTAAGCATAATACCCATCATGCTGTATCTCTTGTTTCTCCTCTTTGATTCACTCCCATGGAATGTCAGGCAGTGTGATAGAAAGCTCGGAACGTGAGGAATGTGGGGGTAACCCTATCACCAGGAAAGAGCCTGCAGATAAAAAGTTATGGGGACATGTACATCGGAGGGGGTGGGGGGGGGTACGGGAATGCGAGGGGTACAAAACACCGAAAATGGGTAGGTAGTCCTAACATCAGTGGGATTTCATGCCATCAAAACTAATGTTCTCTGCTGTCTTGCTTTATTACTGGGAGATGGGGTAATCCTGAGCAGGTCGCTACCTTACCAGTCAGATACTGACTGTGACCTATAGGAGTTACCGAACGCTTTTTCTGAATAAAGAACACTCTAGCGACAAAAGATGATATACTGACTGCTAGTACTATTAAAACCCACCACCACCCGGTTCATAACCGCTACATATTTGTACTGCTAGTCATCTTCCACTTCGATCTGAAACACTTTCGCCTCACCATTTTCAATCTTCATCTGAACCAGATTCACCACTGCTCCAAACACCTTGTGATGCCCATCCAGATCTCCTCTGTATTTCTCCTTTAAGATATTGTAATGTTTCAGTAAATTGTTGACAGTTTCATGTCTCGCCCTGGCATCTGCCATCATCTTGTCTTGATAGTCATTTCGTCCAGTAGGTGTGACAAAGTAGCATCCAGAATCGTTGTAACCACCATCAGCAATCACTTTCTCATTCGGTAGTAGCTCTTGAACAAGCCAGTCTCTGGCAATCCGTAGGTCTGGCCAAGCGCCACAAGGGAATGCACCATTCCACCACACTATCCAGCCAGTTTTCAGGCAGATTCCCACCTCATACCTCACACCTGCTCCCTTAAACTTGTGTGAGTACCATTTTGGATCAAAAGGTGACGGCTCCAAAATCCTGAAGTCAGTACCATCCAAACTAATGAAACAGACCTGTCCAGGTACACAACAATCAAACCTATTGTCCCATACAATCTGTTATAAGAACAACAGCAATGGTCAGATATGAGGAGGACGACTTCACGGCAAATTCATGTAGGGCCATGTACTTACATAATGAAGACCACTATACAACAAATCTACAAACACTTTGACCCACTTCCTGTAGGTCTTCCTCGTTGTTTTGGCTATTGAGACCATAACATCCTCTGTAGCATAGACTTTCAAAAAAGCCAGTGTCCACAACAAATGACGAGGCGAAGCACCTTTGGGCAATGAACTGTCCAGTTCATCCCACACATGAACACAGAGCAAAGGAGACATTCCAAAGTAAGAGCGAAAAGCACGTGAGAAATCAAGTGAATGTGAGTGTCTTGCTCTACCAAGCATTGGCAGAGCCAAGTTAATGAATGTTCGTTGTGTCACCAACATGGTGGGAGAAAACCGCTTTGGAAAATTTATGTTTGCTCAGTGTGTGTTGCGATGCTGACCACACCTTTACTCTGATCTCGGTCTGTCTCTGTGTAGTACTGTCAGTTCATTGGAACAGGTTTTTTGGAATTTCATCACGTTCATTTGATTGGCTGGTCAGTTGAGCAGTGACACTAAACTTTGTACTGTTCTACATATAGTGACTCATTGGAATTCGTGTCCGGTCATTGGAACCGGCCTGGATCGGTGCAGAAATCGATTCAAAAATCGTTTTCATTCAAAAACTGGAATTTCTGAAGGGCCCTACCTCGCCAACATCCTATTCCTTTCTACATCTTAAGCGACCCACATATTGCCCTTATCTTGGGTAAACTGTGGGTCGCTTGTTTATATCATTTGAACCACTAGAAAGTGTCCTGGGTCGGTTTTGAAAAAACGACCTGGCTCGAAAAAAACGGCCCAGCTCGTATTTTTAAAACCGACCCAGGACACCTTATAAGTGCCCAATTCATTTGGACAAACGACCCACGGTTGACCCAAGGCAAGGGCAATACGTGGGTCGCATTACTTTCAGAATTGGAGCCAAATTGGGCATGGCCTCCTCGATTGAAAAATGGAGTCCATGATGAAAACCGACCCAGTTTGGATTTTGGTGAACTGTTTTTAGGGTCATAATTAGTTTTCGTGCGAAAAGACCAGTCTGGTTTTGCACTCCCTCGCGCTATAGTTTTACGTACTAATAGTACCTATACTCCGATGACCAGGTCTGGCCGCAACACTTTGGGCAAGGGTGCCCTACTTTCGTGGGATTCAAAGTCGAAAGATGCCGAATTCCTTGACAAAATCGTGTCAGAAGGCTTGATTCTGGAGAGCGCCACACCCAAATCTGTGTGGTTGGAACACGCTGTTTTCCAAAAGTACAAATTGGAATCATTCAGGTCGGCCCTCAACAAAGCCAAAAAAAAATATCAAGTCCACTTGAAGGATCAACATGAGAGAGAGACTGGTCATGAGTTGTTGGGTGGTGGTGAGACGGCCCCATCTATGGGTGCAAAGGTAAGGAACCCCAACGATGGAGATCTCAAACCAGCTCCTTCTTTGTTTGGGTCGTCCAAAGGACAAGGTAAGTGCCACTGTACACTGTTTGTTTGATTGTTGAGTCACTGTCCTTACCTGTGGTGGTTTATTGTCTTTTATGACCAGGTGTTGCTGCCAAGGTGGCTCCTGAGTCTGTTGTCAGTGATGATGCTATGGTGAAGAAAAGGGCGGCAGGATCCATGCCATTACAGGAGACACTACAGGTACAACTACAACAAAAGAGGAAAAAGACAAATGAAGAAGACAGTGGTAATGACATGATGAGGAATTGGGAGCCTCCTCATGTCTTGACACAGTGGGTCGACGACAAGAAACAGCGTCATTTGGTGATTTTGGTGGTGTTGCCTACAGGTATTGCACATGAAGACACAACAAATTGCTTGATTGAAGTGGATCCAAGCCAGCTACAGGTACATGTGAAGGTAATTTGGCCTGACAACGCAACTCATATCCAGTATCTAACCCAACACATGCACAGAGAGTGGCATGTCGAGGAGAAAAACCTATGAATGAAACTTGCTTTGGAAGACGCCATGAATCAGATGCAAAAAAGAGGAACAGACTTTGTCAGGTCAAAGTTTTCTCTTACTCTTCCTTTCATGGTCCAAAGCAGGTTCGACTACGAATTTATGTACGACACAACAAATGGATTCAGAGCGTTGTTGATTTCCCTACATGAGCCGGACGCCAAGTTTGAAGGTGGCATGAAACACAAGATGGTGCGTCTGTAAATTAATGTAGTATGATTTGGGGCGGTTGTAAAAACCGGGTGGTGGTGGGCCTAAATCTTTCTATTAGTTCTCTATTTGTCCATGTTCATAGTTTATGCCATAGTACATCGATTAAGCGTTCTGGTCGTGTTCTGCTTTGTAGTCAGACTTTGCCTGGCATGACAGCGAGCTGCTCAGGATTACCCCAGCTCCCTGAAGAAGAAACCTGAATTCGTCCTTTCGTCCAATTTTGACCCCCAAAACAAATTCGTTGGGACTACAACCGTCGCCTTGGGAGGACAAGTCTAGTCCCTGGGGACGATTTATCAAGTAGAAATGATGGAAAAGGGCATGTGAACACACTTTTAGATAGTCCCTTGGAGCTTGACAAAAAGCCATGTTCGTGAACCTAGAAAACAGGGATAAGGGATTCAGACATACCCTAGAATCAAATTACGCCATCGTTCATAGAGGAAAATTCTACAAGTGAGACCTAGACCGTTTGCCCCTCATGGGGTTAGCTATTTGCTTAAAATTCGCTCAATATCGGTCGCGCTTCTTGGTCCCCTCACAATTTCTCGTTCGCTATTGTCTTCGAGTGAATTGTGCATCCTCCATCATTCAGTTCTTCGTGCAACATAAACCTGCTTTTAGAGACTCATATGAGTGCAGGACGTACCCTGACCCTTTCCAGGCGGCGGGAAACGTACTCAAAACAAGATCATTCCAGCAAGTCTTGTTCGTTCCGGTCCTGTTTGGACCTTCGTCAAGAGATCAGCCAAATTAGTTGTGGATGGCTCATAGGCAATACGACACACTCCATTTGCCACATTTTCTCGAACGTAATGGTATGCAACTGCATTCGACTTCTTCTTCAACGTTGATTCTGGCTTCGAGCTATTGGAAACCACTGACATGTTATCACAACGGACATGTGCGTGTCCATCAAGTGGTATTCCCATCATTCGTAGTTTATAACGTAGACCGCGTAACATTTTGATGCCCACTTTGAGGGCCATGAACTCAGAACCAAAGGTAGAAGTCTCCACACTGGTCTGCTTCTTGCTGTACCACAATATGGGTGACCGATTTAGGTAGATGAGAACTCCAGTTCTGGATCGTCGTGTTAATAAGTCTCCGGCGTGATCGGAGTCAACGAAGCAAGTCATTTGTAGAGGGTTGCCCAATGGCTCTGGTGCGTCTAATGGAACTTCTTCCTTCGCATTGGGGTAGAATGCTGTCCAATCCCCCATGGGTTCGTCCCCGTGCTCAATGTACGACGGGTCCAATACCAATCGAGAACGATCGTGAAATTTTAGATACGCGAAGAGGTGTAGCATGGCCTCCACGTGTCCTTCTCTTGGTCCTGCTAGAAAGGCAGCAAGCATCGAAACTTCTGTTGTGATGTCGATGCGTCCCAATTCAACCAACCAGCGTAGTACTCCAAGTTGTTGTTGATAAAAGGACAGGAGTTCATCGTCACAATACGGACTTACGTCCATTTCTGGGCGATAGCCACTTGGCAAAACGGTTGATACTCGTGTCTTCAACTTTCGCCCGCGTTCTTCCAACCAGTCTGATACGTTTTGGATAGCGGCCTTGGCATATTTGTTCGAACTAAGGGCCCAGCACCGTTGACTCGCATCATTGTTTATGTCATATTGTTCGACTTGATTACCGAGATAGATCTTCGGTATTCCAATGGAATCAGGCTTCAATAGGTAGTGATGATCCAGCATAGTGAGCGTCTCTTGCGGTTTATGCGACACTACCAAAATATCATCCGTATAAACAAAAAGCATTTCGTAATATCGCATGCCATCAGCCTTGGTGGAGGGTCGGATATAGACGTCTGGATCAGCTCTGCAAGGCTTGTATCCGAGATCTGTCTGTAATGTCGATGATAACAGCTCGCGCCATGCATAAGCGCTTGTCTTTAAGCCATAAAGAGCCCTGGTAATGATGGCTATACGACCTTTGTATTCTGGACCAAATTCCAATCCGCAAACCGTGCAGACCTTCTCGAGACATGGTGCATTTAAGTAGGCACCGGCTATGTCCGCGGTTAGCACGTCAAGACCATTCAAGGCTGCCATCAAGAAGCCAATACGCACACTATCCCTGCTCACAACACTTGCATAGGTTGGAGCTTCTGGTTCGGACGTCTTATGTCCCCCAGCTACATACCGAGCTTTCCGTGTAAAGTCCATTTTAACGTCAAAGACGATATGGCACGGGATAGTTTGGTAGCCAATGGGGGTGGAAGAGCCTTCCTCAAGAATCTTCATACAAGGAAAGATCTTTGACATTTCCAGTTGCAAGGCCTTCCTCCAATAATCTGTTCCGGTCTCTCTGTCGATCTCAAGTACCCGTTACACAGTCTTCGGTACCTCTACTCCGTACTTCTGCCATGTACGCATGTACCGTTTGCTACTGGAGACGGCCTTGATCAGTCGTTTACTGCGCTTGATGGTGAAAGGTACCCACCAGTTGAAGGCTGGTTCCTTGTCCAGCTTATTTGCGACAGCGTATTGGGCCAATTCCAGTGGATAGGATTCCTTCAAGTCCTTTAGCCGTTCCCAGCTGGTGGACCCATCCTTCCATTGGATACAGAGGAACCATCCTCTCGTTGTCTTCTTTTTATGCGTTCGTCCGTTCAGCACAAATTCTCCATCAGAGATTGGGATTGCGCTGGCGTCTTTCTTGTGGTCGAGAATGTCGTCGATTATGCGATATCGATTCCCTTCCTCGTCTATTTGCTCAAAAATACTTTCAGCAATAATGTTGGCGGCATATGCTTGCGTATGTCCGTCGTCGAATTCCACTTCGTACAGGCTTGTATCAAGCAACGGATTGCTCGACGCTGTACCAATCACTTTGCCGTCGGCATCTCGTTTCCGACGTTTGACAGTCCCCTTTCGCTTATCATCTCCTAAGGGGAGCATGACTTTCGCGCTTATCAATTTGTCATAGGAATCCGGAGCATAATGATCAGCTTCTGGCATGGAGACATCAGCTTGCTCATCGTCTTCGTATGGCTCATATAGAGGGGTATCAGCCTCCTTGGGCTCATCGTCGTCTTCAGCAGGGATACCTGCCATTCTCGCACCAAGTGCTTCTCCAAGAGTCGATGTGAACTGTTCACGTTGCTCTCGAAAGGCCTCGTCGTTTTGCATTGCCCTGGTAATGGGCCAGACAGACGTTCGATGTACGATCTTGCCCTTCTCCGTCAGTATTTTGGCACACATGGCCTGACCGACAGAATGGCTGGGGCCGAGCCATCTCCCAAGCTTTCGTCCTTCAAACCCGGGATTGCTGTACCATACAAAATCGTACCATTTGTGTTCGATCAAGTGTGATATATCGGGAGTATCGCCAGTAAGGATTTGAATTGGAGGCGGATTCCCATTTGCTTGCGATGTATGTGATCTTCTCTCTGCCACTAGCATAAGGCAATGGTCCCATAACACTGCTGGCGCATTGCTTTGACGCATTTCTCGCCGATAGATTCGTTTCAACTCGCGTATATTAGCCTCGGCGAGGTTTTGATTGGGGGTCCAAGCTTCCACTGGCTTGAGACGACACCCATACTTTGATGCAACGCGCTTGAACTCCAAAGAGGTGAGCTCTGGGGCATTGTCGGGGACAATATGGTTGAATATGCCATATTCGTCAAAGAGAGGAGGCAGAGTGGATGGTGCTTCACTTCGCTTGCGCATTGGGACGAAATGCACCCATCCAAAGTCGGTAGCAAAGATTTGACCGCATGTATGTTGGTCCAATGATTTTGTTTCGGCAAATAAGGTATCGGTATATACGTCCGCCCGCAGACGGCGGTGCCGAAGTTGGTAGGCAGTGTGTCTCAGACGCTTAGAGCCACCATGTTCATTGAAGTCACGCACTCCGAGCTGCGTTGTTTCTTCAAAGGTGCGCTCCGCTGTCTTGAGTCCAATATTCCATCGTGTGGCTAAATCTTGTGGCTGCACTGTCCCCTTTCGAGTATGCGTGGTCTTGGCAATGGTGATGGTGCGCCCATTGATTCTTCTCACAGAAACAAGGGAGTCAACTTGCAGATCCCTTGAAGGTTTCTCTACGATAGTGTCGTGAACGATCGCATCCCGAAGCTTTCTTTCATCAGCATCATATTCTACTGCTGAGTCATTCGGTCGCCATTCGGGTGTTGCGTTTGTCATATCGATCCGATAGCACGAGTCCATATTCTCGATCTCGTGTGCGATCGGCTTTCTTACTTTGAACTGACTGATGATCCCACGCAAGTCCATTGGGATTACAAGTTCCTTTTCCTCAGAGTCTTTAGCTACGATCGCATGAGCCCTCTCATTTCGTTCTGTCGATGGTAGAAACTTCAAAGGGACGTCATTGACCAAAACACCGGCCTCTCTCATCTGATTGGGATTTAAAAGACAACGATCGATTTGAGGGAGGTACAGCGCTTGGTGGAAGTAGAGCAAGAAGGTTGCTCCGCTCTCAGGGTCATCGTAGGCAAGGACACCTGTGATGACTGGGGTCTCATTCAATTTTCCCAGTGTTTCCGTGAAACCACTGACATCGGCAGTGTCAGTCTGATACAGAACGTGACAGCCTCGGCCAAGACAACATGTGTCGGCATGTGAGTCTAACTCGCACATGAAGGTTGGAACTGTAATTTCGTTGGGCTTGGTCATTGACATCGACTGGAGCGATAGTCACAAATTTTCAGAGTTTCGTTTCTTCTTGCGCTGGCTCATGATTGCGCCAATGCCTCTGCTAGCTTCGTCAGAGGACTCTTCGGAGACATCGGGAGTGTCATTATTCTGTGCATCCTTCTTTGCCTTCTTTCGGGATTGACTCGTAACGGATGCCACTCCTCTCCTTTTATCGCGTTCTTCACGCACATCGCGAACGCGTTGGCGTTCTGGCCCACTCAACTTTGACCATTCCTTTGGAGTATAGTAGCGGTCCGTTAATTCCTCCTTTTCTTTATCTTCATTCTTCTTATTGTTTCGGCCATTATTGTTCCTTCCCTTTCCTTTGTTTTGGGATTGGATCGAGGAGATTCTGGCTTGCTTCCTATTGGAGGCGCTATAGGAGACCTTGCTGTCTAACACCTCTGCAAGGAAGTTCGATGCGGTTTCAAATGTTGCTCGGAGAGTAGGGGTTGCAAGAATTTGATTCTTTGCACTCTCGAGTCGTGCATCTGCAATGCCTGTGAGGAGAATGCGCACTTTTCTCTCTTCACTCACAGCTTCGCCTGTTGACTCAAGGTCAGTAAATGCCCGTTGCAGGGTTTCTATGAATCGTTCATAGGTAAAATTGCGCTTTGCTCCATCGTAATACACACTTTCGAGTGTTTGATCTGCTTTGGCACGGAGACGAGATTGGAAAGCGTCTCCAAGATAATGGGTACGCAAGGCTTGATAGGCAGCACGTCCATTGCGTGCGCGTGCAAATGGTTGCACCCAGCCCCATCCTGGTCCATCATGTGTGATGTGTCTGATAACATCCCACACGGCAAGATTGTCGGCAGCATAGGTAGGGCCTGTATGTGGTGCCCGCCTGATCATCTCCGCCAGGAAAGTTGGAGCACCGAAATTCGGATCTTCATTTTCAGGTGCAACGTTGGGATCGCTACGAGTGTACGCAGCCAAAGGAATGCCAGTGACACCTCGCTTGGACTCAAGATAATGATCAAGGTCCTCCAAAACAACACGGATATTCTCAATCGATGTGAGTTTCTCCGGCATGGGAACTTCGTTGTCATGTTCCGTCTCACTCTCTTTGAATTGATAGAGTGTTTGTAGATCGGCCAAGTTGGGAACAGTACCGACAAAGGTCCGATTCACCTTGTTCAAATGGATAACAAAGTAACGAAACATCTTGAGGCGTTTCTCAGCCAGATGACCAATCATGATACCAGGATTAGCAATCAACGGTGGTCCAAGAGGATTAGGATTGGGAATCATGCCACCAGGTTTCCTGGCATTTGAGCAAATTTCAGCGATATCATCTTCGCTCAGAGCTTCGAAGTCACTAATTGCTCGTAGTCCCTGAGCATTCAAGGCATCACGAGCTGCCTGATCGGTGATTTGGAGCACTACATCCATGTAGGCATTCAAGATGTCAAGAGGGCTTGCTGGAGGAATCGCTGCCATGGTAGTTCTTGTTCGGGTGAAGTTGGGCTTTCCGGTGAAAGTGTGCAGATACTTCACCTGATAATCTCGCTTTCATTTGCGAGCGAGTAAAAGTAGAATTGGAGTCGAGAGCTCGCATGGTGCCTGGACGGCGCACTTCATTAAGCATTTAAGCAACGAAAGTGTCCGTATGGCTGTCATCTTTCAACGGCAAGATGTGTGACGCGTCCGTCATTGCCCGATATGCGCGCAAAAGCTGACCGCATATCACATCCTCTATCTCTAACCCCGTTGCAGGTGAGATATGTAGTAGAGGAAGGGAGTACAGGTATCCAACCTTGGGCGGTCATTCTCGGAGCGAATGATCCAGATATTTCGCGACCTTCCCAGGCCATGGTTGAGGTAAAGCTCATAAAAGAGTCGTGATGGGTCTGATAAACCAAATTACGCCATCGTTCATAGAGGAAAATTCTACAAGTGAGACCTAGACCGTTTGCCCCTCATGGGGTTAGCTATTCGCTTAAAATTCGCTCAATATCGGTCGCGCTTCTTGGAATGACTAGGGTGCTGGTTTTCCGCTCCCTTCTCTTGGATGCCGCCAAAACACCCGCAGCCAATACACCTCTACTGTACGACTTGTCATGGATTATGAGGTCCTGATAGCTCTAGGTTTGTTGTCGCCGCTGTCTCATGGTTAACACGTTAACACCCCATAGCTAGGGGGGAGTAATGAAAACGGCATAGGCATGTATTTCTGCTCATGTAATAGCTGCTTCGAGACATAGTATTCATGAGCACAGACCAACTTGCAGAGAGTTCATGCAACGCCATTTATGGTTCTATAGTAAATGCCATGGAATCAATACTAGCTCAAAAGTTCTTTGTTTCAGGTCGATGGAAGCCTCGCAAAAGCTATCGAGGTTTAAAATGTAAGATTATGCTACAATATCCCATTCTGTTACGCAACTACTCCTACACCACATTGAACTTGAACCGGATCAACGTAAAAAAAGGACTTGGAGATTGGAGAGCCGAGAGACACCAACCCCTCACATTGAAAAAGAGAGGTAGCTAACCTCTCTACGTGTCCTGCTAGCTCTACTCCTCTAGAGTAGTATTGTAGCGCGTGCTTTGTTGCTCCTGCTCCCGGATACAAACTACAATAAATATGCCCATGTGCGCGTACGAATACTCCACAATCACCACAAAAGAAAGGAAAGATTTTTGATATTATTGCCTCAGAAAAACTATATAAGCCTCTGAGACCGGAGAGCGTATTTTGCCGTTAAATATTCTGCTGCTCTTGTGGCGTTCTTGGATATCATATCCACGAATGCCTACGACTGCAGAAACGACTGCGCCATTTTCCCGAGTGCTCACTTTTTGGACATCAATTCTCACAAAATCTGTTCAGGACAAACCATACATCGTATCCAAGCAAAATAAACGACGAAAATGCCTCTCGTTATTCACCATAATGAACAGTGTGAAAAGGATACTGATTCCGATATCTGTCCTGCTGACATGGCTTCTTTATCGTCAATGATTGGGTTTCTCGACAGTGGGAAGGATTTAGTCGACGCTCTGGAAACTCGTGCAAGCTCGCCCTTCCTACGCATTGCAAATTCTTTCGATAGTGGTTTCGCCTATCAGCGGGTTGATCAGACGAATTACAGGGATTCTCTAAAGGATGAGACCCAATTGGAGCCTGGAAAGTCGCACTCGGAAACCACCCAGCTAAAAGACGATGAAAGTTGCGAGCAAGCTCCCCAAACTTTGCTTCCGAGTCGCCTTCCATTATCGAAAGAAGAAGACGACAACGATTGCAAAAACCAGGAGAAAAATATGACCACTGCACCAATGAGACCAAACATTCCTCCAAAACGACCCGTTTCCGCTTACAATCTCTTCTTCAAGTTCAAGCGGCGAGAACTCCTCCGCAACGATGTTCACAAAGCCCTCACATTTGCGAGAATTGGACAGTTAATTGGGAAAGAGTGGCAAGGTATGAGTGAAAGAGATCGCGCTCAGTACGACGTTGAAGCGAGACAGGATCAAGCAAGGTACCGTGAAGAAATGTTAGCGTGGAAGAGAGAACACCGAAAACAGCCATGTCGCAGCTCTTCGAAAAAGATCCAACGGCCCACAGATCATTCCCTTCGAGAGAGAAAAAGAAGCAAAGAGTCTGTCCGCGCGTATGATCAGCAGAGCAGGTCGTCCCCATATCTTGATTCCTCTTCATCCTCCCCATCCTTACGTTCTGCTTTTTCATCATCACCAGGCGGAATGTACAGCGCGCCATATTCACCTCCTTCCTCTCAGAATATAAAGCCTCCTTGTGTCTCTTCTCGAGGCAACGAAATATATGCGACACCAAAAAGCCAAATCCAGACACCAACGCAATACCGTAAGTCAACCAGGTAACCATTTTTTCGAGTTTCGGTGAAAATGACGACAAGATATGCTTCCTTTTTCCTTTTTTTGCCACCGCGTGTCTCACACAATGTATTTCACGCAGAAGCCGGACAAGACTCTTTTTATTCGACTACTGGACAAGAATCGTTCGAATGTACACCATCTCATTTCTTCCAGAGTCACAACGAAATACGGGACGGATCCTATCTGCGCAGTCATCTGCCGCCAACAACTCCGCTGAGCAATACCAGTGGTTCGTGGTATTGGACTCCCCATCACACCACGCCTCCTCCTCCCCCTCCTTCCGTTCCAGGTGTAATGTACCACAGTCCGACGTCCCAACCACCTCCTCCAACTTACAGCGCTCCTCAAGGATGGTATGGCGCAAGAGAAAACTCATTTCCCCCGACATCTTCCTTTCCACAATCTCATTGACCACCAGAGCAATGGTTCCCATCTGAAACTAGTGGAAACCTCCAGATCAAGTATACTTGTGTGCGAATGACCAGAGAGCCAAGGCGTAAAATTGACCAGGATTGTACACCTCGACACCGAACATCAACAAACGGTCAATGGACTCCCTCGTCGCCATAGACCCAAGTTCTGTGCCACAGAAATGATGGCAGTTTTGAAAACGACGATTCCTATTATTTGTCCTGGCAAGCAAAAGTATGGACAGCAGGTAGCGTTGATCACAAGAGGCAACTCGTCTCTTTTTCGAACCATCTTATCCGCAGATTCTTCGTAAAAATGCCAAAAGAGCTTGAGCAACGCGAGGGCACTGATGAGGCAAAACCAGTGCTGGAAGTGGAGTCATCAAGGAAGAGGACGGGGTAATTACGCTATCCTTGGACTTTCTTTTGGATGCTGTGACCGTTCTTCTGACAGCCGTTGCTTCCGTATGATTGGTTGGTTGGTCCGGGTACCCGGCCGCGCTGATTTGTTGCACATGCGCTTCCTCATCAAACAACCGTTTGTACAAGTCCGTTTGTGCCAAGGTTGGCAAATGTCGTGGTGACACATGAATGGCCCACTTGTTACGGATCCAGCGTTGTCGACAGAACAAACTGTGTTCGGTGGTAGCATTGAGAGATGCTGGTGTAGAGGCTGTGCTGTTTTTGTCCGGTGTTGGCAAGGTGACGGGGATGCGATCCACACTAACCACGCGATTTTCGACGCAAATAGAGTTGGGAGCACGCACACCTACATCAAGTTGCAAGGCTAGGGAATCAGTCCAATACAAAGAACGGGGAATCTGCGTTGCAGTTTGGGGGATGACAGTCTGAACGTTTGTGTGGTTGGATGTTTTCTTGTCGTTGGTGATATCATCATTTGATTGTTGTTGAGCTTCAACAGTGAAGACTCGTTGGAAGAGAGATTGGAGAAGACGATGTGTGGTGCCAAGCCATGCGTGGGGAGTTCCGACGGCAAAGGAGGGTGCAACCCGTTCCAAGAGAACCAAACAGTTGGTGGTTTTTCGGGTTTGGTTCCAAATCGCACCTTGTTCTTGTATATGCCTTGTTTGAGAGAGAGTCAAGGGCAAGACATGAACATCGGCGTACCAAATCAATGGCTCGTTGCCAGTGGCAACGACAGGGTGTTTTCCCTTGACGAGAAAGGATGACAGTGCCATCCAACGACGGAAAAGCATGGCGTTGTAACCTGAGAGACCATGTCTGGTTTTGAATGAATGATGTTGATGCTCCAGCTGAAAATCAAGAGACATGTTGCGCAGCCATTGCCAACTATACTCCGAGATGGACCGAGCAACAGTTTCGTCGTGATTGTTCGGATTCTTGGACTTGATCTTGTTGCTGCCGTAGAGGTGCAAAGGCCAGGAGGATGACGCAATATCACTGTCGGTGAGAATGATTGTTGTCCATCCGGCTCGTTGCCATTCGTGTTTCCATAACGACAGCATGGAAGAAGCTGATGAAGATTCTGCCCCAGACGCTGTCGTGTTCGCACTTCTGTCCATGTGCCCAATATTGTTGTCTCTGTTGATGTCCATCCATTTGGACCGATAAGTGTAGATGATGGGACGGTGCCCTTGAACTTGTGGAACATCAAACAATGAATGATTCTTGTTGTTTCGGTCATTTATGTGGCTACTTTTAGAGGCATTCTTGTTCTTCAAGTTATTCTTTCTTATCAGTTCCTCCTTTTCCATTTGCAATAATGCTGTTCCATGCTCGTTGGTAAGAAGTTGATCTCCATTGGTCTTTGGCAGCGTCAGTGAGACTTGAATCGATTGACCAAGTTGCCAAGTAGCACAAAGTACGATAACCAAGCCCAATACTAGTCGTATCAGCACGAGACTTGTCGTCCGCCGATTTCGACCATCTCGACGAGGGCACCAACGAGGAAGAAGACGACCATTCCAGAACGACAAGGACAGCGTCATTGGTTTCGTCTTCTCCTCTTGTTGTCGTAGAAGCCTTGACCGAGTCCGAGTTCCCAATCACCAATCACTTGAACGACGAGCTGCGTACTCCTACAATGCAATTCACGCTGAGAAGAAATGAGACTGATCGATTGCTGTGTATCGCCGCAACACAGAAGTTCTCTTGTTTTACTCCTAGGAAAAAAGAGTCTCATTGCCAAAAAATGAACAAACGAGTTTTGCTCGGTATATAGTGTATATAGGGGTAGTCTACCTAATGTCTAAGTTCCACTACTCCTCTAGCTAGCGCACACTTCCTCCGTGAATGCCATGCCAGAGTCTGGTCGATCGTTTGCGCTTAACCGCATAACAGACCAATATGCCTTCAGACATAATTGAAACGGATCGTGCATATGTTAAATAGACTTATAGGAAAATCTACGAGAGGTTGCTTGGGCTCCGTTCCTTCTCCTTGTAATCCCAGGGGACTCGAGACTTGGATCACAACATGAATGATGCAAATGGGCACATAGTTACCCAGAGTAAAAAGGTGAGCAGTACGCTGGATCTCGCGCAATGTCCGGGAAGTTATGGCAAGGTCAAACCAATGTCATTGCCCCGTGGCAGTTTATCGGCGCTGATGTGTCCACCTGATCGCAACGAATGATATGAATAGGGGATCCTTGATCCGTCAACTTCTACCTGCGTTACCACGTACCGACAGAGACACTCGTACGTGCGTGCGAGAGAGAAACTTGTTTCAGGATATGAATTTTCATCCGTTCAATCCATCATCCAGTACTTGTAGTCGTTGTATCCATATCCTCTTCACGCGTTACGCTAGTGACGGAACACGACGTAGGCTCCTCCTCTTCTCCCTTTGCAAAGTTCCGTAGTAGTTCTTGGTCCTCCTCTCCTTCTTGATTGAGGTCATCATTTTCTTGTTGAGTTCGCAGGGCGTGTTGTTCCAACAAATGAACGCGATCTTCGGCCGACGCCAAGACTCGCCACAGTTCTTGTCGAAGCGCTTTGGCTTCAGTGGCAAAGGGTTTGAAAATGAAGCTATCCGCACCAGCTTCTTGAAATCCCAATCGGACATCGTTAGCACTCAAGCCACATATCACACTCGTGACTCCTCGCGATCGCAAGATCCGTGTAGTCTCTGTCCCCAACAATTGCTGTTCCACACTGGCCATGTACTGGTCCACAAAAATCAAGTCAAACGCAGACGGCGTCGCACAGTCCTTGTCATCATCACTGCTCTGCTCTTCTACCAGTTTCAGTGCCGTTTCTCCATTCGAAGCTTCTTGAATCTGCCAATCGGGAGCTACCTTACGGATAGTTCGAGCAAACAGTTTGCGAAGAATCATATCGTCATCCACAAACAACACGCGCAGATTGGGCGGAAGAACAGGCTCTTCCTTGCTGTCTTGTGCCCCGTCGTGAGAAGGGCTCAAGAAGGCACCCCCAACAAATAATCCTGATCCTGGACTTTCTGGATCAAACGCACCGGATTGCAACAAGCTTTGACTGCTTTCATCCATCAAACTCAATTTCTCATTCAAACTGGAGCCATATTCGACGTCTCTGTCATTATTCTCCTCTTCAGGGAGTGTCACCTTTTGCTCACATTTGAGGTTGGTGTCGATGACAAAGCGAGCACCGGGATTACCTTCAAAGCCACTATCAAACTCTTCATCTAACCACAAATCCATACCCATTAGATCCACCAGTTTCTTGCTTAAGCTTAATCCAATTCCTGTCCCTTGATTTAACGAATCTAGACTGGACTGAAATTTGGAAAACAGTTGCACGCGTTTTTCGGGTGGTACACCTGGTCCGGAATCTTCAATGGATATTTGGATCGTTTGGTTATCTGGACGAATACCGGCCTTGAGTCGGATAAGGCCATGATGGACAAACTTGCTTGAATTTCGAGCCAAGTTTAACACAACCTGTTTTAAACGAAGGCCATCGGCCAAAATGACCATATCCTTTGGAAAACATTCCACTATCACATTGACCTTACAATCTCGGAGGTATAACATGGATCGAATAGGTTCCAAGACATCGGAAGAAATATCAGTGGGTTTCTTTTCAATTACCATGCGATTCGTGGACGCTCTGGAAGTGTCCAACATTGATCGCAACAAATCATTAATGAAATGTAGGCTGTTGCCGATAATGGCCACATCCTCTTGTACTGATAGTTGAGATTCTTCAGTGGACAAGGGTTCGGGGACGTGGACTTGGGCTCGAACAAAGGAATGTGCAGATATGGCGGCTGCCAAGGGATTTCGCACTTCGTGGGCCACATAGTCATTGAGCTCTCGTTCGGCTCGTGCTGACTGATTGGCACTAGCCACCATCAATTGCGCCCGTTCCTGCTCACCCTCTCGTTTCAATCGGTGAATCTTGGCAGTTTTCAACGAATCCGTGTACACCCTGTTCCGTGTAGGAAAGGAAACCAGAGGAAACACCCCAGCGAAAGCACCGCATAGCAAACACGATTCGCACATAGGATAAACCGTCGAAGTAATGAGAAACAGTTGATGGTGAGTAGAGAGACAATGCCAAGAACAAGCCACAAAAACACTCTAAACGTACCATAAGGCCAAACATGCACAAGCCACAAAAATGATAATGCCTCCGAAAATGATGTATAAGTGCGCTTCTCCCAATCCTGTATCATTGCGGATCACCACGATTGTCCAATCGCGAGACATGACGGAGATTGTCTCGTGATAGATGAAACGATCGTTCTTTCGCGATCCATCGTGCTTGTCCAAAGCTTGCGACAAACTCACTTCCGGCAAGAAACACGGTTCATCATTCATGGTCCGGCGCCTATCACAACACAATTGAACGGAAACGCCACCCAAATAGGCCCTTTCTTCTTGAACGTCATCAGATGTGTCGAACAAGTACACATCCACATCCTTCTCACTCAAACTTTGCTGCGTCAAGGCGGCTCGCCGCATGATATCGTACAGAGTGAAGTGAATCTTGGCCAGAACAACTTCGGGTTCTCCTTCCACTTCCTCATGAAAGGTCCGCGAAGTGCTAGAGATGGCGCGGTCGAAATGTCCTGGTTGAATCATTATGATTTGATAATCTTTGGGTGAATGTCCAAATCGATGCGACAAGGACACTTTTTGTGTTTCCAAGGCCTTATCAATCGCAAATCTTCGAGCAGAGGAACTGTAGGCATCAAAATCCACCGCACGCAAATTCGCTTCATTTTCCAGGGGCTCTACATAATGTTGAACATAGTAGTAGTCACTCTCCGGACTAGGCAAAATGGCATGCCTTCCAGGTCCATTTGGGGTATCCTGTAACGAAGTGAAGCCCGAATAATTGTAATTGGGAAAGTATTGTTGAAGATAGGCTCTTGTTTCTTTTTCGTATTTGGTACGTTGGGAATGAGGTACTCTGGGAATGTATTCAATGGATTGGAATTGCAAGCCAGTGGAGGCAATGTGCTGATAAATTTCCGCAAATCGAGCACGTGACAAGTCACCATGCATTACCCCTTGATGAGCCCACAATCCTGCAACTTGATAGGAACTCAACAAATCTCGAAAATAGCTGGGGAACACAGCGGCCCGTTTTTCGAATTCGGCTTGAGCATCGTCGTGTTCCGAAATAACGCCAAGGGCAATAAAGGCTGCCGATGCGGCTGTGCCAATCAGAACGATCAACAAGGGGATCATCCATCGATTGTTCCGAGACTGACCAGCGTTGTTGTTAGAAGACACAAACAAGGAAGACGGAGAGGCTTCGTGTTTCAATAAAGCTCGACGAGAAGGCTCGTGAGGCGAGAGAGAGGATACGGCTTCCTCATCCTCTTTCTTATCCTCAATGACCGATGTACCCACGGATCTTTCAATTCTCATGTTGTTAGACTTGCTTGTACTCTGGCAGGTGGAATAGCTACTTTGCCGTGGATCATCCAATGATGATGTGACAGTTTTTGTTTCTTTGCACTTGAATCCACTGAAGGGCTTTTCGTTTGTTATTCCGTTCATCCCTTGCGGTGACCCAGTTTTTGATTCTGGTTGACCTTCCTCGAGATCAGGTTGTCGGTACGACTTCTCTAGGCGTTGCTTCCGAAAAAACATCAAGAACTTGCCGGAAGGAAAGGATGAAGCTTCGGAATCACCATTTCTCTGATCAGCCTCGTCAGGCATTACAGTATTGCTTTGATTGCCCATGGTCATAATTGGATCGTCGATGATCTTGTTGAATGGCTTACGTTTCAAGTGGTATAATGAATACTGATCCAGTTAAAGCTTGAGTCAGAATCAAGCGCTTTTTGCCATCAATCGTCCAGATTCGCGTTGGCAGGGCTTCAGTTTGTCTTGCTGATCAATTTCGTATTCTCGTATTCTTCTCCTCTCAAGCTAGAGAAAGAAGTCTCTTTGACTCTCGTTCCTCAGATGATCGAATAATGGGATATTTCACATCACGGATCACTTATCGGATTGGTGTCGGTTCGTCGGTTGCCCGTTGGCAAGATCCGCGTTACATGGTTCTCTGATTCTCTGGTTGTCTTGTCTTGTGTCCTGTTTTTTGCTTGTTGCTTATTGCAGCGTTGCAGCTTGCGCAGGCAGTATTCGGAAATTACGAATAGCCAAAACATCTGGACCCAGTGAACCTCAGCGTTTTGATTATAAACATATGAGATAATATGTGTTTAATCGCAGTCGACAGATGGAGCGTACCAAATACCATGGGTCGCGGTCGGGGTTCGGGGTACTAAAATCTACAATTTTTATCACAGTCTCTACTATACCCGATTAAGTAAGAGTATAAGTACCAGTAGTGCTTTATCTTCATAGCTCTTATTCCAGTTTCCAGTCCGTGTTCCTTGCTCCTTGCCCCTCCACCATCCTCCATCCTCCATCCTCCATTGCAACTTGCAACTTGCAACTTGCACCCACCTTGCACCTTGCACCTTGCCCTTTGCCCTTTCTGCTTTCTGCTTTCTGCTTCTGTGTTCTGTGTTCTGTGGTCGTTTGTCGTTTCATCATTCTGAATCTTGAATCCTGAACTTTTCTGATAAAATAAATACTAACTTCAATATTCTATTTAGCAACTTAAAAAAGAAAGAATATTGAAGATTTAGCTAGGACATGTCTCGATTTAGCTAGGACAAGTCTCGAATACGAGAAATGAGAATTGAGTCGCACATTGTTTTCAGACCAGGCCAGACAGACAGACAGACAGACAGACAGACAGACAGAAGAGTCGCCTTTTGATGTCAATCTTGCGTATTTTGTTGGTCCCACGAACAGACTTCCGTCCTCGAAAAAGGCCCAAACCAGCGACTTCCCAGCGAACTTAGTGATACGGTTCGGCATTAAGTCCGGAAATTACATTCACTCCATTTTGGGTCACGAATTCGACGCGCTGGAGAGTGGACAACATGTGCGACCCCGGCGGTGAAACACCACCACTTCTGGGGAGTACAAGTAGTGCCTACCTACAAGTAGCGTGTCTGATCGATATGCTCTACTCGTATTGTAGTCGACCAGAAGGCGGTGCAGTTCGGAGGGTGCCCGGCGCTCCACCACTGTAAGTAATATTTGTGTCGTCCGAATGTCGCAGAAATAGATAAGGGGAACGTGCGCATGTCATCTAGGTTACATAGGACACAACTGCCATCAGTCTACAAGACTGAGCGTGGGATGTCCCATTCGTCTCCATCCAATCCCTATCCACTGTACCCCCCGAATGGACTTTCCCGTGCACGTGCTCGGCGACTGCATGCCGAACGCGTACTGGCCCAAGGGAACATTTTTGTAAGTAACTCTCTCTCTCGCCTTCTCTCCGAGGAGATTTTTTTGTATTGCGCTCGCGTGAAGGTCGGCCTCTTTTGGCTTTCCCGTGTATTCTTGACTGGATTGCCCATTGACAACACCATCCATCCATCAACATTTGCAACGACGAGGGGAACATCCACGAGTAACAACAAGCAGGACAAGTGCTAGGTTCTGCTGGTAGGCCGAAACCCAACAAGGAGACCCAGCGACCGCATCTCCCTTTGTTTGGTGTTGCTTGGGGGCCAACGATCGGGTGATTGGATTCGGTACCAGTTTTTTGTCGAGCAAATCCACATTTGGCCTTGTTTTTTGTGGTGACCGCCGTTGATTGTTTGTGTGTGTGTCCCCCTGTTTCTGGCTTGGTTTCTCGTGTGTGTGACACATACAACGGACTGCATACTCCAACAAAAGAAGAGCATCTCCTGTCGGGTGATTGGTGTCTCTGCTTGTTGGTGGTGGTGCTGCTGCAGTCCTTTGCGTCGCTAGATTTGGGGCTTGGGCGGAAGCGACTGTTGCCGTCGTTTACCATCGCCCTACGTGAGACCTTCAACGCATCATCGGCAAAGACTCTCACGTCCTAGTTACTGTCATTGAGGAATACAACACACTTTTTTTGAATCGGTCTTGCTCTCCCCAAAATCTGGCCCAACAAAGTGTGTCTGGTATCTTCGCTCCAGACAAGAAAATCGTGAAACAACAACCTAGATTTTGTTTGTTTTGCTGAAACGATTGTTTTTCAGGAAGTTCACGGCGTGCCAGGTCCATCATTGTCACCATCTTGATTGGCATTCCGACAGACGAACAAACTGAATCCGAATTCCCCGGAAACAAGAAGAACCACAATCACGCAATCTCAGAAAGTTTTCCATTTCAATCATGCCGTCGGCTTCGGTCCTTCGGACGTTACCACCGCGGTCGCCCCGAGTACCTCCTATGAAATCACCATCTCAACTTCTGCGCGAGCGCAGTAGTAGTAATATCTACAGTTCTAGTGGTACGAATGAAGACAATGAAGGAGGATTGGTCGACCCATCTCCGCAACATTTGCCGGCTCATTTACCACCAGTTATGGATGCGGATTTGGCGGAAACAAGAGGAGACTTTGTAGTCTCACCCGAACAAGGCACTGGCAATGAAGAGCAACAACAACCGTCTCCTCAATCTCTGCATTCGTCATCATCATACTCATCCTCTTCGTCTTCATCGCCCAATAGCGTTGCGGACCATCCGTCGGGGAATTCTTCCAGTACTGGTATGAACGCCATGAGTTGTGTGGCATCGGCTGCCACAGCTCCCATTTCCTTTTGGCGGGGCAAAAAGGTTTCCAGCACGGACGTTGCCTCTGTCGGCAATGCCAGTGATACTGGCATTCCATGGTCTCGTCACGGTATTTCCACTACCACTACTGGTCGGGCCCTCCACGAAAAAGCCAAAATGGCCTTGAACGCTGGAAACTATGATACAGCTCTGGAACTATTTCAAGCCATTCTACAAGCACAACATCAACGATTTGGGAAATGTCACACCTCCGTCGCTGCGGCTATGCACAATGTTGGAGGTACGTACCTGTGCAGCTGATGTTTCTACAGCCAATTATATATCAATTCACAAACTGACCACTCACGTTGTCTTCTCATTACGTGCCCTCATGGCATCCATTGTAATATGTTCTTTGTGTGGGGATTCCTCTTTTTGGCTGGCACAGTTTGTTTACAACGAATGGGCCAGCATAGTGTGGCTGAAACCTTGCTCACCGAAGCCGTTCAGACCCGAGAAAAGACCATGGGTCGGAATCATGTGGAAGTGGCAGCTTCTTTGAGTAAATTGGGATCGGTCCGTATTGCTCTAGGAAAATTCGAAGAAGCCTTTACGGATCTACGACGTGCCTTGTCCATTGCCAGAACACATGCCGCAGCCCAACAATATGCCTCCGGTTCGGAATCCCCGGACAACCCGGCAGGGTGCTCTCCTTCTGGCACTGGAAGCTTTGGCAGCAGCGCAGACCAGAATGCGAGTAACAAGACTGTGGCGCAAATGTTATGTCATTTGGCTTGCTTGTATTTCGAGACGGGAGAATTCTTTGCCTCGCAAGCAACCTTCCAAGATGCGCTCGATATATATCGGGACGTGTGGGAATCGACGACAGCCTTACCCGAAACAGACAAGAAAGCAAAGAATGCTCTTATGCTGCAATTAACAGATACATTGTGCAACATTGGTTCCGTGTTAAATCGACGCAAAAACTTTGGTCAGGCGATCGGTAACTTTCAAGAAGCACTCGATCTGCTCAGAGGGATTGTGGAACACGACCATCCACGCATCATTAGTACACTCGACAACTTGGCTTACAGCTATTCTAAGAATAAAGAGTACGCACGGGCAGTGACCTGTTATCGGACCATGCTACGTGCACAAGTATCGCAATCAGGAACCTTCACCGAAGAATGTTTGTCCACATTTCGGAAACGAGTCGTCATGTACGAAAAGCTGCGATTAATAACCGAAGCCATAAACGATACCCGAGATGTGATGAGACTACAGAAAACTTTGTTGTCGAAAGATGACCCCATTGTGGAAGAAACGAGAGTTTTGCTTGAGGAGCTACAAACTAAAAAGAAGAAAGAACGGAAGAAACAGTTGGCCCAACAGCAACAACTTCCCGAACAATCAATAGAATGCTGAGATTCACGATGATTCAGGGCAAATTACTTCATCATATCCCATCTTAACGACCATGGAGACGAAGCGAGATCCTCTACGGCAATGACACTTATCCGGGATTTGGCCCTGATGCTTATGGAACCGGCATTGCGCACATTTTGATCAACGTTGTCCTTCTATACTTTCACTGTTCTATCCACGCATCGGGACTCTCACAGAATCTCCCGAATGAAGTAAACGTACATCGCATAATTCTAAACCGCATTATTTCAAGTTGGATCTACACCACCTACTAGACTGATTCACCAATTGTCATATTCGTCTCGTCTCGTGTGAACGGCGTCCCTCGATGTCTACGGAAGTATACGTTGCTGTCGCTGGGGATAGGGAGTAGGGAGGTATTCGTATTTTTTCGTAAACTGTTCAGTGTTCAGCATCAAGCGGTCCATTCTGTCCAGAGTTTCTGTTTTACTGGAGCGGGGCCTGGATCTCGGACCAGCAGACGACACAGATGGCAGAGGAAGGTGGGCAGTGGGCGTGGCGATGGATGCCATGATGAATGATGAGCGAATAGCGAATGCTCGATCCTCGTACTAGAGAACTAGAGATGATGGATGTGGGATGTGGGATTGTTCAAGACTCATCAACAATCAACAGCTTGCACGAGTACAGATTGAATATGGCAGAAATCCGCAAGCCACAAGCTATGAATTTAGTCGTTTATTGTCCTCACATTTTCGACCATAGAAAAGCCGACCGGATGCGGGATATGGTTTTTGGATGAATACACTTCCGCATTCCGCATTCTTTTACCAGCGTCTAGATGGCAATCGGCAATCGTCAATTGTTAGTAGCAGACTGTTGGAATAATCGTACATCGCCCTGCCTGCCTACCTCCTACCTCCTACTCATACATCAAGTATGAAGTCGCTTGGTCTACTCGTGACTGTGGAGAGTGGAGAGACGAGCATGTGCTCAAGCTAATCCGGTGGCGACAACAGACGGAGTCAGTCACTTAGTTCACAGACCTTCACCTACACTACAAGATTCAATAAAGATCCAAGTACGTGTGTGAGGATTCACCAAGAGTTCAGAACCACGGATTGGGACAATCGTCTTGGTCACACTGTCTTCAGATTGATCTATTCGAGAAGGTGCTCTTCCCTGCAGGTCCAGCATCTATTGAGTTTGTATTGCTCTGAGTTGGCATTGGTCACAAAAACACGAAGAGAGAATGGGCGCGCATTTGTACGTATAGTACTGACTACGTACAATTTACTGCTTGGGAAGCGTAACCATTCTTTCAAATCGACGCACGCTCAGTAGCTGTCGGTTACCAAGCATGCTCTTGCTGACCGTAGATTCTTCGCCCGAGTACCGCTCTAGCCCCCGAAAGCACGGGTTGGCACGCAGGGCGAACCGCTGCAAAATACCATTTGCCAAAATCCTCACATGCCACTGCGAGAATTTTGCCGGTTTCCGAAATCCATCAGCCAACTCGTAAACGACGGACAAGCGCCTTATTATTTCTCCGCTCTATTCCCCATATTTCCCCGGGCCAAGCCCAAGCCGAAACTCTTAAATAATAATATGATAGGGTAATAAGTACTACGAGAAGCAGAAAGCAGTCTACATTCTAAGTTCATAAGGTTTCTTTTCATATCTTTAAATAAGACACTTCCAATAATTGGAGGAATTCATTATTTCGTATTTCGTGCCATTTATTACGAATGGCACGTGTTATCCTTTAAATATAAGACTTATATGCTTTACGAGTATGCCTACAAGCAGTACGAGTACTCGTAATGGTTAATGGTCCATCGTCATGATTCAATAAAAAAATATTGCCTTTGCCATTTGCCAGGGGTCCTGCAATCCTCGCGCCGGGTGTGCACCCCACTTTTTGGGAGATACATTCACCCGCCAATGCTTTTTCTCCTCACTTTAACTTCTACAAGTGTGATAACAAGAGCAACACCATTGTCCAGTCCACACACAGTCCACGTATGTTCGAGAATGCAACCAGAAGTACCGCGAATTGCTTTTTTCCACGCATGGTTGCTTCGTGGTTCCTCCACCTGAAATTCCGGAAGCAACCTGTTCTGAACAACGTGTTGTTTGTTAAATGAGCGCAGCAAAATTGTCCAGGGACTGGTGCTCGTCATGTCCATTCGAGACCTGCCGATTATCTCGTTTTTTCTCACGTGTCCTCTTCTCATTTGCGCACCCTTTTCAATTCAGCCAAGGACGAGCTTGTTTCTATTGATTACTCCTTGCTTCTTTGCTGAGGCGTCTATTCGATCACAAAGAGGGACGTAGTACAAGGAGGTAAGCGGAGGAATGAGTGGGTCAACGGAGCGATTGCGTGAACCTTTGAACCATTTGAAAGACGGTACAGCAAAGACAACAGTGAGCAAGAAGAATCAAAAACATGTGGTTGCTTCAGCAAGTCATGATTCCTCGGGGGCATCGGCATGTGCTTCGAAACTGGTTACTCCAATTTCTTCAAGAAAACGAAGAGGCTCTACAGCAACGATCACGAACAAGACCACATCCCCAAGACCAGCCCCTCCCTCAAGTTCTTCACCCGGTGCTTCCAAGATCCCTGCGGCTCGGGGAGTGATTCCAGGGAGTGATTTGAACGCGTACGATGTTTTGGTAGGAAGGGGAAATGGCGTTGCACGAAATCCCGGCAATCGCTTTTTCCGATGTGTTGTCTGGAACGCGAAAGAAGACTATTGCAACGCTTCCAATCCCGACAAGATACGTATTGCGCAACAACAGGTCCTTGATGTCATTAAAGCCCGGGGAGGACGTGTCCTCGAGAAGTTAACGTACAACCGATCTTCAGGAACACCCTCCAACAAGCCGAAGAACAAGAATGACCATGAAGAAGGCTCCTACTACTTGCTTGTTCCTAAATCACGAGCATTGGAGAAGACATGCCAAGCCTTGCGCGAAAAGGGCGCAAAACCGCCTGATGGCTATCAAGACTTCTGCCAGGAAAAAAAGAATTTAGAACGGGGCCTACAAGTCGATGGAGAAGGAAAATGCCATGGTATCGCTACATGGGAAGAGCAAAGTTTGCTATCGACTACCGATGCATTTGAGACTTCTGAACGTGCTAGTAGCTCTTCTTTACTGGCATCTTCGCCTTCTTCTTCTGTGAGTCGAAGTACGATGAACAAGTCTGAAGGCAATGACAAGAAGAGATCCAGCAAGTCTCGGCAAACCAAAAAGCACACCCCATCGAAAAGCAGAACTCCCAAGGAATCAAAGGCGAAGACACGTCGCTCGACTTCCGCTTCTTCTGCAACTCGTGGTCGTAGTTTCTGTCGTACTCATATTGAAACTACAAAACCAGGCTCAACAACTTTAACATCTGCTGCCAAATCAGCCCAACGAGAGTTGAGGTGGGATGACGTCCAGACGGATGTCCACCAGGATGCTTCCCAGCGAGAACTGCAAGACTCAGTATATGATCATTTGGTTAATGAGGCCATTGCCGCCGCTTCAAGTATTGTTTGGGACCAAGCCCCACTTGACCTCGAATCCAGTCGCATTAATCTCCACAAGGTCCAAAACGAGGAAAAATCAAACCATGGTGGATACGAAGCCACGGATTCCAAGAAGGTGGACGATGTTGTCCCCGTCACAAAACGCGTCCTCGTATCAAGGGAAAATGAATGTTCGGACCCTACGTCGGCACAAACTCTTGGGTATGACTTGCAACCCACGAGTTGTGAGGAGAAAACCTCTTGCGGTGCTGTGTGCACTGGCAAGCATGATTCCCCTCCTTGTTTGAGCCTTTTGTCTCCTTCCACCAAATCGCAAGGTCGTGCAAGCTCTACAGCTTTCGAGCCGGTCTCATCTCTCTTTCTCAAGTCAAGTTCTATGGTCCTATCAAGAGGTTCCTCCGCTCCCTCTTCTCCTAGTGACGGAGTTCTTTTCATTGCTCCTCGACCAACCTTTCCACTGCAGCCACAGGCAGGTTCTGTTTCCTCTCTCATGACATGTCCCACGGTGACCCCTCTCGTAGTTTCCGCAGCCGAACGTGTGAAGCGAAACAAACGAAGCAAATCGACCAAAAACTCCAGCAAGAATCGGGTGTGTCCTAAAGAAGAAACCAAAAATGGCGGAACCAACAAGACACAGGGTGAAGCAGATTCCTTGGTTCCCATTACTCCACGCCCTCCTTCCGCGATCCTGCCGCAGTACTCTTCCTTTGCTGCATTGGGTCTCGTGGAAGGTCCTCCAACTTTGGTCTCCCCTCCGACCGATGTAGTGGCAACTACTCCTTCTCGCAAGACTTCGTCTTCAAGGTCCCCGAAGAAACGAGCTACTCCTGACAAGAAAGAAAAAGAGAAGAAGCAGCGAAAGAGGAAGGAAACCAAAGCTCCTGGACAAGAGAAAAGCCCCAAGAAACGACGAACAAGAAAGACGCCATCTACTAGCAAAGCTTCCAGTGCCGCTCCCAAAATGAACAGTGGTATGCAACCACCAATGTTGCTTCCCCGAGCGGTTGTCTCCGCCGCCTGCTCGCTCAAAGATGATCATGGGGATAGAAGTAACGATAGTCCCTCTGAGCTGCAGGCCAAAACGAGGAGCAACATGCCTGGTTCCCCAAGTACGGGTCTACCAAGTGATTTGGATGAGCTTTTTGCTGCTCTACCACCAAGTTTGACAGCCTTTGCGAGCGGACTGTTTCATTCGTCATCGTCGGGTTGGTCTGGGAAGCCCCATGTTAGCTGCGACCCACCGCCATTAAAACCTTCATCGTCGAAGACATTTGGTTTGGCACCGTTGATTCCGCGTCCGTGTCTTCTCGAGACTGCAAAGGACGAGGCTGCGGATGACGAAGAACAGGAAATCCCTCCTGCCTTGGTCCAGTTGCTGCGATCCATCTCTACAATGTCTCAGCAGCGACAGCAGGAAGCGGAACAGTCAAGTGAGCAAGGTCCACCTCCTGTCCATTCCGCAAAAGATCCGAATGACTCTGTAACTGGATCGCCCACAGCTGATCAATTGGTAGTCAATGAAACTGAAGATGAAGCAGCCGATATTCCTCCTTCCTTGGTGCAATTGCTACGTTCAATTTCCCAGGTTTCAAATCATAATAGTAGAGACGAAGATCCGCTGCAACCTCCTTTTGAATCGAATGGCGAAGAGGATCCGTCTGATATCCCCCCTTCATTGGTGCAGTTGCTGCGTTCTATTTCGCAAATATCACATTCATCCGACAAGGAACATAAAGAAGTAACAGGACAGGATCACTCAGGACATTCGTTCGCCAGTGCGAACGATGGAACTTCGGAAGAAGAACTTCTCCAGGATCTTCTCGCCGCAGAGGAGTTCTCGCCTGACCTGCATGAAATCACCACAGAGATCTTCTCCGAAGGTCAAGCGGAGAAGGAAGATAGAAAGGTGGAGAACAATGACCAACAGGAGGTCCCTAGTGCCAACCGTGTTCCTCCAGCGAATGTGAGGGCACCAAGAATGACACGTGCCGTAACACATGATGTTGACGTGAAGGGTCGCATAGCAAACGACAATTGCGAAGATCAAGTGTCTCCACATGGCGACTCGTCGGGGTGGTCTTCATCGGAAAAGGACAGTAGTACATCTCCTCGCACGGTGATGGATTCGCTGCCACCACAAGAGAACCAGGGCAGCATGGACCAAGAACCAGACAGCGAGTCCATGAAGCCCCCCGCTTTCCAGTCATCTCGTTCCTGGACGTTCCCAGTGGAACCTCCCAGTCTTACTGCTTGGCATTCGCTTCAAGAAGGGGAGTTCGAGAAAGCGATTGACACGTCGAAAGGTCCGTCGACATCTTATCATCAAACGAGAGAGGCGGTCAATGCCATTCCATTGACCGTTTTGCCAAAGTACAGCGTTCCATTCAAGAATCCACTTGCCAGGGGGAACGGTGGACCAGGAAGGTATATTCCTGCGGTACTTGTGGCTTTGGGGGACGATGAGGATTCGGATCAGAATTCAATGGATCCGTTTGTGAAGAACCATCGTACCCCACACCGATTTTTGGGTCCGGTCCAAATGGTTCGTGTCGAAACGACACCGACGGGCGAAAGCCGCATGATCCTCACGGGTCTTCCTCCTCCGAGCTGGCCATCTCAAAACCGAACCCAGGGCGCATACTTTGGCTCACGTGGACCAACGAACGAGTCGAGTGCTCCTCGGGGCCATTTTTGGATGGCAGGCTAAGAAGGGAGAGAATCAAAGCAAGTTTTTTGGGACAAGAAACAATGGATTCTATAGAATCAAAGCGCCATGATTGTCCTATGGGGGAATATTTAATGTTTGAGGCATGTTGTTGTTATTGATTGCCAAAGCATGGGGTTTGGGGATACGCATGGTGGGAGAAACAACAACACAAGCATGTCTTGAAGAAAACGGGAAAAAAGAATTGATTAAGCTGAAAAGTAGTATGATGTGTGCAGGAGATTAGAGCGACGGGAGCAACGACAACAAGAACGAGAGGAAGTTAACAGAGATACAAACTATGATGAATCACAGAGGCAGACACAATTTAGGGGGACAAGCCTTAGTATCGCATAAATTCGACTAGGTAGAAAGGGAAGGTTAATCAAAAAACTGCAAGAGAGTGTGACTGGAAACGTGAAGAAACTTCTGATGATATCGACTGTCCTTTTGTTGAGGCAGAGTCTCTTTTTTTAGATTTATTTTTACGATCCATGCTAGAGACTGAATTCTCCTCCACTTGCAATGAGAGGTATTCCTGCTGGAGTAGGAGATATTCGCGTCACGACTACCTACTCCCATTCACATAAGGTATCATCGACGCCATTCCTTAAACCAATGAGGAATAAGCACGACATGGATCGGCATCTATCGTTGTATTTTGATTGGTTGAATGGAGTCTGCGCTGGAGTCGAAGCATTCGACGACGACATTGTTCACTATAAGACTAAGTGTACAGAGACAAGGTTCATTCGGGCGGGAATAGGGTCGTGAAGGTACTTTCCACACGACACTGGAACACCCTCTGACGACAGTCAGTTGGAACGACAAAGCCGCACATGCGAACTTCTTATCCCGCAGCAGCAGCCCCCGCGAAGAACGCACCCACAACCCACACGCATACACATCACACCACAAACAAGCAAGACGAGGTATCCAGACACAAAACCCCAATAGCCACACGACAGAAGGCTTTTTCCCGGGATCATTGCTGCTTCGGGTCCTGCTGTTCTCAAGTTTTGCAGCTCTTGGATTGAACTGAACCATTGAATAGAATTGTTTGGATCGACAGAAGACAGAAGCGACAGCTGTCTGCAGAGACGCAAGGCCACATAACCGAGCAGACATATTCTTGTACGGTTCTCAAACTCTCTCTCTCTCTTTCCAGTGCGAAAGATTGCTTGCGAGAGTCCTTGATCTTCAATTTATTGGATCGCTAGGCGATATCGCATCCGAACTACAGTCCAAGTCATTTCGATCGGTCGTTCCAGAGGAAAGGAAACGAAGATAGAAGAAATTTACATTTGAAGGACTCTCTCATTATGAAACAGTCACCACCAGCTGCAGATAAAGCTTCTACTACTGCTGCGAGTAATGGTGTACCATTGTCCTTGCCTAATCGTGATGATGATGATGATACGATCGAGTCCTCGGTTGTCTCGTATCGTCCGCCCTTGAAAAAACGCAAAGTAGCGGTGGGAGCCTTACCGCCTGTTGACTCCACGAAAGAGGGAACGGGGTCTTTTGCAATCTCCGCACAGACGTTAGATACAAAGACGATCGAAGCTAGCCGTAGCAGCAGTGAAACGAATGAGAACGACAGCGGTTTCATGGAAATTTCAGCACCGTCCCAAGAAGCATCCCCTACAGGACAGAAACGCAAGCAGAGCGCTGGTCGATCTCAATCCTCTCCACAAAAACCCAAACGACCTCCTCAATCTTCCCTCTCCTTGATTGAGGAATCGGATTTGAAACTGTATGATGTTATTTTGGGCAATGGGAGTACAACTGTCTCGAAAGCCAGTGATTTGTATCAGTGTTTGGTGTGGGATACCCGCACCTTGTTTCTTCACACACCCATGCCCTTGAAGGAAAAGGTTGCGCAACAGAATGTTTTGTCCGTCATTGAGGCCAAGGGTGGGCGATTCCTGATACCTGTTGTTGTCCAAGAGGGAAGAGAAAATGGGGAGGATAATGTCCATTCGAAAAAGAAAAGTCTTCTCCCTCAACAGCTCTACCTGCCTGTGTCGAACGAGGTGGCCTTGGAAAGAACTTGTCGAGCCTTGCGTGAATCCAGCAAGGATACTGTGTTGCCATCAGGGTATCATGAGTATCTGAAAGAGAAAGAGAAACAGGCAGGACTACGTTTGAAAGAAGCACGACTTCGTGAACAGAAGCAAAAGAAAAAGAAAACCCCACTTCTAGCGGAGGAAGAAACGGTTGAGCAACCCATTCCAGAAACAGCCTTGAATCCATACGATGTTTTGGTAGGACGAGGCAACGGGACCGCATGTTATCAGGGCAATATCTTTTTTCGGTGTTTGGTATGGGATGCCAAACCTCTCTATCAACAAGCCGTGAATAGTGAAAAGGTCGTAATTGCACAACAACATGTCTTGTCCATCATATATGCAAAGGGTGGACGTGTCCTGGAACCAATGGTGGGTTCCATCGACTCATACAAAGCCCCCAAAAAGGATACTCGTTCCGGTAAAACAAAGAAAGCACAACAGTGGTATCAAATCGTCTCCCATTCACGCGCCATTGAAAAAGCTTGCCAAGCACTCCGAGAACGCAAAATCAACCGACCACCCACAGGGTATGACGACTACTTGGCGCAACTTGGACTTGAACCAGAACAGAAAGACCCGGATTCCCAAAAAGCGACACAAGGACTTGAAAGGGAACAACCGAAGAAAAAACAACAACGACAACAACGACAAGTGCCTCGAATAACACTCGTCCCACCGCCATCCAAGAAGAAGAAAAAGGAACCGGATTCCCCAGAAGCGGCACAAGGACTTGCAAGGGAACAACCGAACAAAGAACAACGACAAGTGCCTCGAATAACACTCGTTCCACCGCCATTCAAGAAAAAGAAAAAGGAGCCGGATTCCCAAGAAGCGACACAAGGACTGGAAAGGGAACAACCGAACAAAGAACAGCGACAAGTGCCTCGAATAACACTCGTTCCACCGCCATCCAAGAACAAGAAAAAGGAGAACAGAAAACTTCCTCTTGTGCGCGAGTCATTTGCCTCTGAGGCAGGGAATTCTCAAAAAAGTCGTTCTCAAGAGAAACTCAATGCGATGGTTGCGATTGCTCCAAGACCTGTCGTTGTTTCTCCCATTCCCCTGTTGTCGGCGGCATCGCGTGCCCAAAGAGCACTCCCACTGATGTCCAAGCCCAAGAAGAAAAAGGCTCGTGTTAAAAGCTCTCAGTCAACCTCGACAACCTTGACGAACCTTCGGCCGACGACTTCTTCGTCTTCTTCCGAAACTTCTTCAAAGTTCCTCGACATTGCCCCACGCCCCAGCACCATGGTGACGGCTCAAGCTAGTTGCTCATCAATTGCTTCTTCTTCTGTGTCGTCCGAGCAATCCATGAACCAGACACTTCTTACATCACGACCTCCACGACCAACCAAGTCCTCACAAAAGGCTTTTGCTCCCTTGGATGTCTTGGCTACCGTGGCCGGCATTTGGGGAACGACGACAAGTGACAGCGGCTGTAGCCACCAAACCAGAGTGAAACGAGAAAGCTGGAAAGATCTCTGCAACGACAAGTGTTGCGGCACCAACGAGCTGCTGGAAAATCTAAATGGAAGGAGAGTGGATTGAATGGCCATCTCCACGTTGACCCATTGGTTTTCCCTCATTTGACTTTATCATATCCGACCTCTTCAGGCAGGCAGGCAATTTCGTGTCCCTTATAGATAGAATCCACAATTGCCGCGGCATGTCGTTGTGTCTGTTGCCTTCATGGCATCTGGTCAAGACTGATTAGATGCGGCATGTTGTTCTTGAATTCTCTTGACATAAGGCTATTCAAAGTGCGCCATGAAATCAGCTTTTTTTAACAGCATGGTTGAGTTCTTTGCGAATGCCATTCCATCCATCCTTCCTTCCATTGAAACAACGCTCCTCCTGATTTCCCTCTCTTTACCATGTTCGACGATGCGCTCGTCAGTCCCTGTGGCATCTGACACAGAAGGGTGTATCCATATTGGATGTCTCTTCGAAGGAGATGGCACGGTGCATGAATAGGTCCAAAGTGATGTGCACCCCGCGTGCTCGCGCATGGTCGATGCGTGAATGCGTGGTGCCACCGGAATCCCCAAAGGATGTGCGTACTTGTAGGGCAATAATGATACTTTTACGAGCAATAGTAGGTAGATCCCCCAAAATGCCCCAGGCATAACAAAGAATACGAGTAATAGGATCATGGCCAAAGATACCAATGGTACTCGTACAATAACAATATGGGCCATACAAGCTGAGTTCAGACAGAATGTTCCTGTCGTAGCGCTCCAGTAGGAAATCTACGTAATACACGCCAGCCATCTTTGTTTATATAGCCCGTATAATTATGCCTCTGTTGTGCAAAGTGCCTCCGAAACTCGACAATCTCGCGTTCCCCCAGAAAAACTTCGTTTTGTACGAGACTATCGTGCGTGGGGTGCGTCCGATCATCACTTCATTGGGGATGATGCCAACCGCATACGTTGTTGCCCCATTGGTGATGGCCTAATAACACCCTTAGGCACCTTGATACAGCTCGGCAACAAGGTACGCGGTTGGGACGGCCCTCCACCGACCCTCCACCATGGTCAACACAGTCGACTGTTTTTCGTAATTTTTGATGAGATTCTAGCGTTCGGAAGAAATCACACATAACACTAAAGTTTATAAAATATTTATTTCAGCCACTAGGAAGTCGCTAGTCGGACACTAATAACGCAAAACGCTTTCCAGGATTACTCCTCTGGTACAAATTCTACAGGAGTCTACGACAGGAACACACTCCCTGAACTCAGCTTGTACAATATTGCAAGCTTACTGGACAAAGAAGGGAGGGCGAGCGCGGAGTGGGCAAATGGCGGGCGCAAACAAGAGCGGAGGGAGAATTTTCTCCGCGGTGCACATAGCTCAATTCCAGACCAGGACAACCATAGCACAACAATAGAAAAGACTACGAATAAGCTTTTAAGCGTGATTGTCTGTTCTGGGGTCCATTTTATTGCAGTGCAACCATTCTCTGGTGGTCTTTTGCCGCATCACGCCGAATCGGAGGGGTGTTGTTGTTTGTGGAGAATACACAAACTTCAGAACAAAGAGAGAGAGAGAGAGAGAGAGAGAGAGAGAGAGAGAGAGAGAGAGAGAGAGAGAGAGAGAGAGAGAGAGATTACCGGACCAGACATTGTGACTGTTGGACCAAGTGACACAGACGGCACTGCACAGTCACCTTGTTGTTGCTCTGTGGCATAGTATTGCTCTGTTCAGAACAAGTACATTTCCCATTCCAAGAAGGCAACGTATCAGGAGGTTGTGTTCTGGGTGAGACTGGATTTGGTTATTGATTTGGTTGCTGTTGGTCCAAGTACGATTTGGGCACGGTCTGCTCCAAGCTGCATTGTTGTGACAGACTAATTCTCAATCAAGGAACTAAAAGACGAGTTTACAATACTCCAAAAGCAGATAAACAGAGAGGCGTTGCTGGAAACAGGAAACATCAAGAGAAATTGCAAGGGAAACAAGATTCCAGCGGGAACTTTTCTGGAGTGTTGTACTACACGGAGTCGTCACATTCTACAGCTTTGGTTAATGAAGAAAGGGAAAACTTGCTGGTGTGAAAGAAGGGTTGCTAGAATTGAAAATTCCAATTGACGTATTCCTGTTCGGACTGATCATCTTGGATTTTGAAGATTGCGATGGAAGGTCATAGTAACAATAATGGTAGCAGTCCGATGGAGGATGCATCGCCCCTTTCTGGGGCGGCGGCTGCTGCTGCTGTTCAACCGCAACGAATGGAACCAGATGCTGCTGGCCAAGGCAGTGCCGATGCAGGTTCCTCTCAGAATCATGCTCACGCACCACCACCACATCTCTTGCCGGACGATGCGGAAGACGACGAGGACGAGGAGCAACACTCTCAACAGCAACAACAACCTCACCCAGCCGAACTAGCTCATCACCATGCCCCAGCAGCTGTTCTGGGTGGTGGTATGGCTCCCATGGGAGGAGGCGAAGATGCAGCGGCGGCTTCTCCTGGCTGTTCTCTACGAGAAACACGCATGGAACGAAGACCAACGCTCCCCTCGGCAATGTCCTCGTCCGTTGCGTCTGCATCGCATTCCTCTTGGTTTTCTCCATCCTTCCTATCACCATCTCCCTCCACTTCGCAGTATAACTGGGGCACAGCTACCGCTAGCTTTGGTGGACTTCATTCTGGTTTAACTGTCTTCACATGGGGACGAGGCGAAGATGGCCAGTTGGGTTTGGGCGATGCCAGCGATCAAGAGGAGCCCACCTATGTGGATTCTTTGCGAGGTGTAGGAGTTCGACAAATTGCCTGCGGATCCGGTCACACTGTGGTTTTGACAACCGAAGGCCACGTCTATACCTGGGGCCGAGGTGACGATGGCCGGTTGGGACATGGCGAAAACATGTGGAAATATGTTCCTCGCATTATTCAGTCTCTGGTCGGACCTGTCTTGGTTCAAGTCACTTGTGGATCCTACCACACCGCCGCTGTCACGGCACAGGGCGATTTGTATACATGGGGCGGCGGCATGTATGGAAAATTAGGACATGGAACCGAAGCAGGAGCGTCAACGCCTCAACGAGTTCAAGCCATGGTTGGTTTACCAGTTTCGCAAATTGCCTGTGGCAGTCGGCATACGGCAGTTGTCACTGGGACGGGCATTGTTTATACTTGGGGCGATCGCGAAAATGGCGTGGCGGGTCATGGGGAAACAGAAGGTCATCAATACGAACCACGACGATTGGAACGTTTGGCTCACAAGCGCGTGGCTCAAATATCCGCCTGTGGCTTTCATACGGCCGCCGTCACGGATGGTGGCGAATTGTACACGTGGGGGGAAGGCAAATTTGGACGATTGGGACATTTCTCGGAGCGCAACGGCCATGTGCCTCAATTAGTGGAATCCCTCTTGGGAAAAAAGCCGCGGCAAGTGTCGTGTGGAGGCTTTCATACCGCCGTGGTCACGGAAGAAGGACGGTTGTATACCTTTGGCGGAGGGGAACATGGACAATTGGGACACAATGATCGTGTCAACAAACTCAAACCTACATTAGTTCAAGCACTCGAAGGCATTTTTGTCACCCAAATTACCTGTGGATGGTCTCATTCCGTGGCGCTGACGGCAAAAGGAAGAGTCTACACTTGGTACGTTTCGGTTGTATTGTTGAGCAACTCTTGAGTGTATGTGTTTGGCCTTGTTTTCGTCTTTGTACATGTCTTGTCGACTGTGTGGCTTTATGTCTAGCATCTGGGTCCTTCGTTTCTGACCGTGCTTGGTGTGACACTCATTGTACAGGGGAAATGGCGACCACGGAAAACTAGGTCATGGATCTGGTCGGAAGGTTGCAGTGCCACATATGGTAGAAAAGCTCAAAGACTATCGTGTAGTGCGAGTGGCATCGTACAATGAACATACAGCTGCATTGGTAGAACCCATGGATCCCCAGGACGCCTCCTTGTATGGAAGTGGACGAGCGGGTGGCGGTACAACGGCAGATGCCCTTGTTCCAGTGACCATGTCGTATCGGCAACAGATGAAAAGTATGGTCAATGACGAAGAATATTCGGACGTGACCTTTATGATTGACAAGGAGCCTGTGTATGCCCATCGGGCCATTTTGGCTCAGAGATGTGAACCCTTTTCGGCCATGTTTCGCTCCGGAATGCGTGAATCGGTTGAAAAAGTCATTCCCATTCCCAATATACGCCGACCCGTCTTTTTGTTATTATTGGAATATCTGTACACCGATACGGTGGCGGTCGATGTCGACGTTTGTGTGGAACTGTACATTTGTGCGGATTTGTACGATTTGGAACGATTGCGGGAACTGTGTTTGAATGCTGTTCGGCGTCATTTGAATGCCGACAATGCTGGGCAACTCCTTCAAACAGCATCGGATTTGCATTGCCAAGTTTTGAAAGATTGGATCATGACCTTTGTCGTGGAACATTTTGACAAGGTATCCAAAACACAAGGAATTCAGCAAGTGAGCCACGGACTGCTGCTGGAAATCTTGTCTCGCAGATAAAAAGCTGCTCTGTTATTTTTATGGACACACCCACAACGCCTTTTATTTGGCTTCACTGTGCTGAAGTCAAACTCAGATAGAATCGAAGTATAAACGTTATATATAATCAATGATTCGGTAAGCTACTGTAGGTTGCCTTTTCCAAACCAAAACAATCATGAACAGACATCTTCATAACCCATGTCGTTAGTCAGACAAAGATAGTTGCAAAAATCAAGTCCCTAAAGTTCCCTTACTGGAGTCCGTAGCTACTGCCTACTTGCCACCGCTAGTGCCATCAAACGACATGGCGTCCTGTTGAGTCATCAAGAAATTCTCCACTTGCGACTCCTTCATCCTCACGCACTTGTAGTGTACCTGGTACTTTGGCGTTTGAGATTGATCTTGCGGTTTGTGGTAGGTAGTCTCACCAACCGTTCCTCTTTTACTGGTTCTGGCCATGTTGGCTCGAACGTCTTCCGGCCCAACACCCCTCACGTTCAAGGGACGATGGTTATCACCAGTTGTTGTTCGAAATGCCGGCGATGCAGTCAACGGCCAACACGCAGAAGCAGCATCAGAAGCAGCAGTGACGAATCCACCACCAAGTCTATGGTGTCGAGTATGTGTTGCATGATGAGCAGCCAACTGCGGTGATGCCAAAGAAATGGCGCCGCCGGCGCTTACATGATTTTGGTGGAGAGAACCAGCAAAGGCGTTCGTGTTGCTGTTTGTTCCCAAAAGCTGCAGAGGAACGACAAGCTCCTCCGGTTGAGCCCAGCCGTGTCTTGTGGTTGCTGGAGTTGTGTGTGTAATGACAGCGGGTCCAGTCAAACCAGCGGCCGGACCAGAAGCTGGAGCTGGCTCCCTCGTAACAATTCGCACCACAGGAGTATGGTAGTTACCCTGATAAAACCTTGAGGGAAGAGAGGATGCCAGAGATGTGGCCGCAGTCAGTTGAGGGGAAACCAAGGATTGGTGTTCTTGGGGTGCGCCCAGCGGTTCTCGTGTCCTGGGATGATAATAGTGCAATGCCCGTTCTGGTTGAGCGTATTGAGTATACGAAGCTGGCATTTGTCGGAGTTCCTCGGTTTGAGGTTCAACCTGCATTGGAACTGCACCTTGCCGGATAGATGAGGGCGGTACCGAATCGTGAAGTGTAACCATGACGGTGGGAGGAGAAGCGGACTTGTCGGAAACCGCAGGGAATGTGGAGCTGGCAATAACCTGTTGTGGCATTCTGGTCGTGGGTACGGCTTGTATATGAGGAGTCACAAACGACTTGAGGTTCTCGGTGTTCTTGACATTCCCGTCGGCGTTTGTTGCGGACTGAGCCAGAGGAGTCTCATGGGAGGAAGTCGTCCTTTGCATGTATGCAAGTTGTCGCTCTTGTCGGCTCCGGCGCTTTTCCAGTTTCCATTGCGCCATTTCTCGACTGTAGCGTTTGCGATCACGCTCGGCCATGCGTTCGTATCGGTCTCGTTCCTCTTGACTTGTTTCTTGCTTCCATTTCCTTCCCAGAATCTTGCCAATTTCTTCAAAACTTGGTTGAGGGCGAGAATCTTGGGCATCTTGGTTGGCATCTCGCATGAGCAGTTGCTGACGTTCATGCTTGAAAAAGATATTGTACGCAGACAGAGGGCGCTTCGGTTTCTTGTCAACCGATTTGGAGTTTCTGGTTGTTTCCTTGTCCTTGGGGAACACTCCATCCTCCTCCATACTACTGCTCGAAAAGATGGTTGGCTTGCTTCCGGTGGAGGAGGGCTTGGAGTCCGATTGTACAAGAGGCGGCCGCCCCTTTTTCAGGGGCGGTTCCACATCCACTTGATCCATTGGTTCCGCAGTAACATTGTTGACGGGCCGCTTCTTGGCTGGAAGGGACGACAATCCAATGCTTGTTCGATCCGCAAAGCCAGGATTCGTGTGACCTCCATCCGAGGCTTGGAAAACAGAACTGCCATCCGAGCTGCAGCTCCAGAAATCAGATGCCGCTGAAGAGGAGGAGGAAGAGGAAAGAGATTTTACCCTTGGAGTGTGCTTGATGTAACCCAGCCTTTCTTGAGTCAAAGCCGGATAGGATGGCTGCTGGGTGGTGGCCGCTGATGCCGGAACTCCTGGTTGACAAGTCAATTCTCGGTTGAACAACTGAACCAAGGATAGGGTCAGTATGCTGCAGGGGTTGCCGATTGTAGTCAACCGCATATATGACATTGTTTCCATCAACACGCAAGACTGTCATCGTAGATATACGACTACTCAATAGCACGAGTTATGTTCTCAATTTTCAAACCAGTCTCCTTTGTGTGAACGGTGTGATGATCTGTTTCTTGGTTGGAGATACTTCAATCAGAGACCCACAAGACCACAAGAGTCAACTCAGCTCACCAGACTAGGTAGGAGTACCAGACCTTGATGGAAAAGGTTGCCATTCAAAATGATTGTTTGCAATATCTCTGCGGCATGATGGATGATGGTGCGTGAGCGTGGTGGTAGCCAAAGAGACCGGCCCTTTTCGTCCTCTCCCCGAGATCCCAGAGTGAGAAAGAAGTAAATGCGGAAACAAAAAAGCTTTCCATATTCACTTTTATGAGACATCGTCGAAATCGAGGTCTTTTGAAAACAAAAATCGAAGAAAGGGACACTTTTGAGTGACTTCCTTCTCTGTAAATTCTCGTTAAATCTGTTTGCATCACTTCCGCATGGGGATTTCCTTCTCGGAAGCAGACACGGGTTCGATTGGCTTTCTGCCGCTGGAGGCACATGCCGCGTAAGTTTCTCAAGCGTGACGCGTGAGGGAACACAATATGTCTGCACGTGTGGACAACGAATGTTGGTGCGGTGATACCACGTACTCGTAAGTGGAAACGCGCGCGCTACCCAGCACGTGCATTTCTTATGGTGGCTGGAATCTTTTTGATTTGAATACATATGCAAGCACACGTACCAGCCTCAAGTACGAGTAGTGCTCCTGCGCACCAAGGGGGCAATTAGGAATCGATGCCGGTTTGGGACATGCATGCTCGCGCTCGGAGACATAGGGATAGGGATGATGTGGCGAAAGGCGACTGCCTCACATTTCTGAAAATACAATCATAGGTTCGCGCAATACGCAACGGTTTTAACAATCAACTTTTACATCCACAACAGTTCGGTGGAGTTCCAGGAAAAGACGCCATCCTTCCAACCATGTTGGAAGAGTTCCAATATGAGATTAGCCGCGCGAGCAAACGGCCGCTGGTCCACCTCGACTACGATGCAACGGCGTGCTACGACAGAATCGTGATGTCGTTTGGCAGCCTAGCATCTCGATCCTATGGCCAGCACCGATCAGTAGTATTTATCAATGCTGCAACACAAGAAGATGCAAAATACTACCTCAAGACGCAACTTGGTGTATCAGAGAAGTTTTACAAACACTGCAAAATTTTCCCAATCTACGGCTCCGGACAGGGAGCAGGAAACTCTCCAGGAATATGGTGTGTAATCAGTTCGGTACTTTTTCATGCTTACGATGAAAAGGCTCATGGAGCGACATTTCGTTCCCCACAAGGAGAGATTGAGGCCCAAGTCTTTATGATAGGATTCGTGGATGACACCAGCGGGAGTACCAACGACTTCAACTTGCCAAAGCGTCAGTCACCAGAACATTACATCGCCAAGGCTAGCAAGGACGCTCAAAGGTGGAATGATGTTTTACGAGTTTCGGGCGGAGCTTTGGAAGATACCAAATGCTCGTATCACTTCCTCTACTTCGACTTTACAATTGATGGGCTACCGTACCTTTGCAATGGCCAGATCGGACCTCGCATCAGCATACAGTTTAACAACAACAATTCACCGTATCCGTTAAAGCAGCTCTCTGCTTATCAAAGCCATAAAACACTTGGTGTAATGAAATCACCGGCTTCAACCGACCGAAGTCTCTTCCATGCTCTAGCCAAGAAAAACAGTCATCATACCAGTGTCATGGCACGAAGCCCGTTTAATCGAACAGACGCATGGGCGTATTATCATTCCGTCTACTTACCAAGCATTACCTACCCAATGCCGTCATCATCCCTCTGTGACAAGCACTGTAAAGCCCTCCAACGACAATTCAAGAAGGCTCTGTTACCAAAATGCGGTTATAACAGGTGCACTCCAAATGCTATCGTATACGGTTCTCCCGATTATGGAGGTATTGGTCTCCGATCTTTAACCACCGAGCGTGGTATTTCCCAAGTATACATGTTCCTTGCTTGCTTACGGTCACAAGGCTTGCCGTCTGATCTTGCTCATATTACCGTGTCCTGGGGTCAATGGCTCGCAGGTACAAGTGTCTCTATTCTTGACGATGTAAAGACTCCACTTCCTCATCTCGCTCCTATGATGTGGCTTCCCTCTCTTCGATCCTTCTTAGCTACTGTGGATTGCCGAATTGAACTTGCACAAGATTTCATCATACCCCTGCAAAGAGAGAACGATTCGTTTGTCATGGATCATGCATTGCAATTTACGACCAAACCATTGGATCTTCAACTGCTCAATGCATGCCGATTGTACCTCGGTATCACCCTGGTTAGTGATATTACTACCTGCAACGGGGAATCCCTATCCTTAGCACCCACCCTCGGTCTACAACTACAACATTCTACTCTACGAGGACTAACAGCCTACCAAGATTATCCGAGCACCAAAGCATGGAACCTGTGGCGGAAATTTCTTTCAACACTCACCACTGGCAACACCGATAGACAACTCAATCAGCCTTTGGGCAAATGGTTGAAGACCGGCTATTCAACACTTCGGAAATGGAACTGCTACTTGTGTGAACAATCCTCACGACTGTTTATTCTTGACGGCGCCAACTACCGTATCTATCAAGAAACTTTTTACGGCTGGTTCTCACCGACGGACCAACTCACTCTCATTGTCCCAGCAGCCGCTGTCCCTGTCACGACAACACCTGCTCCATTCAATCAAAGGATTCTCCACAAGTATAGTCACCGTCTGGATCCTGTACCACCAGAAATTCCTAGTACATTTGCTTCCCATGTGACGACTCTACCCAAGTGGGAACAAGATCTTCTTTCCGGATTTGTTCTCTGTTGCTCTCCTACTACTCTGTTTGAACAATTCAACAATGGTCTCGTCTTATGCAGTGATGGTTCTGTGGCTCTTTTTACTGGGAGTTTTGGTGCCGTATGCGTCTCTCATGATAACAAACGCCTGTTTGAATTGGCCGGCCCTGCTCCAGGGTTCAGGACATCTTCGTTCCGAGCAGAAAGCTATGGTTATTTGTCTTTGCTCCGTTCCATCTACCATCTGTGCCTTTTCCATCATCAGCCTCTCCCCGGTGACCTTCATTTTTATACGGACTCCTTAAGTATGATTGAGACTGTCAGACAAAGGCTTGAATGGCAAGTTGAATATCCCTACTCAACAATGGATCCTGACTGGGACTTGCACCAGTCGATCATTTACACGTTGCGTCAGTTTCCTTCGATTCCTCCGCTCAGTCATGTCAAAGCACATCAAGATCGTTATCATCCATATGAGACACTCTCTCTCGAAGCCCAGTTGAATGTACAAGCCGACCGCTTAGCTGGCGATTACTGTTACCCCTCGACCCTCTCGTCACGGTTCTGCCCACTTATTACTGGCACTGTTGCCACGTTACATGGCCCTTCTGGGACCATCACTTCTAACTACAGAAGCACTCTACGCCGTCTCTCAAGCGATCCGGTGATTACCGAGTACCTGCAAACAAAACATCATTGGTCACCAGCAGTCTTTGATTCGATTTGCTGGGATACACACGGTTCCGTTATACGCGCCAACTTCCACCGCCGCCACTTTCTCACCAAGTATGTTCACAACTGGCTGCCAGTCGGGACCCTCAAACAACACTACGCAACCCACTACACGTGTATGTGCCCTAATTGTCCAACCATTCCAGAAAACCGCTCCCACTTTCTTCGTTGCCCATCTAGACGGAATTGGACCGGTCCAATGTTTGATGAACTCAATTCGTTCTGGACTGAGAACTCATTTGATCCACACCTTGCTACCATTCTCCGTGAAGTTATGCGCCTTTGGCTAGCTGATACCCCAATTGTTCTCCCAACTGTACCTCCTCAATATCAGGTCTTGATTACCCGCCAAACACTCGTTGGCTGGGATCAAGTATTCTTTGGTCGTTTTGTTAAAGACTGGATCCGTCTCCAAGATGCTTTCGTTTCTACCCATGAACTGAATCCTATCAAGTTTTCTGGTCACCGTTCTATTTGCGGTACTATCAAAATCATATGGCAACATGTTCACAACCTGTGGACACGTCGTAACCTTGATGTTCATGGCCATAATGCTCCCACCTGAGAAGCCGCCGCTCTCAACCAGGCCCGCCGCGAGATTATCGAGTTGTATCTTTTACAACCGTCTGTTCCTCCGACTGACCGCACCTTCTTTTATGATTCCACAGCAACACATTTCCTTCACGAAACCACTTCCACACAACTACATACCTGGCTCAACACATGGCGTCCCGTCATCCTTCATTATGCTGGACTAGCTTGAGCTCCTCTCAAGCTACCCTATTTAGTCCTCGCCTAGTTTTCTAGGCCCGGCGCGTCGGTCGGCGTCATCATGCGTGGTGCGTGCGGCAGCGTTATAATAGATTTCCAGAGTTTTTTTTTTTTTTTAATCATAGGTTCGCGCATACCTCTACTAGGGCCCTAGCTAGAGGGTAAGTGTAGCTATGATTGACTGATACACATGAGCTCTACATACTCCAACAAGAACTACTTCTGGAAACTAGATAAAAAGGAAAAGAGAACACATGAATGGCTATAGACTACGCCAGCGGCCGCTCTTGGCTCCAGTGTCGGTCGGAACCATACCTGACCAAGATGCACTGTAGCACTCGGTGCCTCATTGTCCTCTAGCGAGGAGAGAATACAAAGGACGTGAATAGGAAGCCTCATGATACGCTTGTGTTCCACACATCTAGCAATGTGTTCCTTTCCTTTTGCGAAGATTACCAGCCCGGCCCGAACACCGCCAGAATTGAAAATATAGGATAACCCGCCATGGATAGATCACAACCGATGCAGATACGTCACTGTCATGTCGTTTCATTAGCACTGTGCCCATTCGTCGTTTCACTAGCACTGTGCCCATTCGACACTTTCAAGCGCATCAATTTGTACTCGATTTCGAACCCTGGAGGAGCTGCAACCAAAGCACTCGCAGCGGCACCGGGAAGATAATTCTGATGCGAATGAGAAGAGTGGTGAGGATGAGAAGAACTAGGAGATTCACCAGGGGCCCACTCGCTGATTGTAGGAAATCGACTTTCTTCAAACCTGGGACACTCTTCACCTGAATACGATTCGGTAGCGTCTTGTAGTGTTTGGTTCTGGTGTGATGGTGATCGTGAAGGATTATGGCCTTGCGCTGCAGGAGGAGGCGGTACCCAGTGAGAGGATCCCCACGAGCCTGTGGAAGTGGGCAGTGTCGTTGCCAATGATGAAGCCGACTCTAAGGGCAGCGGTTGACCGGTATAAGAAGATGGTGGGGGCACAGAAGGGAAACGCGGTACATAGTTGTATTGCGAAGTGACAGCTGTTGACTGAGACAAAGCACCGCGGTCGTCAACAGATGAGGGAGGAACCGAATAAGTCATACTACGTAGATGCTCCCGCCAGTCGATGCATGTGCTCAGAGCTGGTTGGAACGCATCGCCAGTGATCATCGGCGAATAATTCATGGAGACTAGAGCGTCCGACGGTGATGATATATCCGATCTCGAGGGGCAAAACAGAGGAACAGTCGTAGTATGAGCTCTTGTTTTGCTATCTTTTTCCGGTGACGAGAAATGCTCTTTCACTTTGCCCGACTCCGATATTGGTCTAGGTTGTTGTCGTTGATCGGTAATCAATTTCCTCGCAGACGAAGAATCGTTATCGCTCCGTTCTTCTTTGTTTCGGTGTGACGGTGGACGACGTTGCCGAGGAACGAACACTATTTTTGGAAGACCACTTCGCGCCAAGGAACCTTGACGTCTTGCCAGTTCATCACGGAACCGTTTGAGGGAGGAGGGAGCGCTATGGCGACGCGACGAGCATCTCACAAGATCTTCCGCTTTCTCTTTTGCTTCTCTTTTCGGAATTGTTTCCCCGTGCTTTGGAATACTTGATTGACCTCCCGAACTGAGAACAAGCGCTGTCGTTTCAGCATCCCTTCCATGATTATCCTCTCTCCTCCCATCTCCATTTTTTTCTCCAGCAGTAAGTTTTTTCCCCTTCTTCCATATCGCCATCTCTCTGCGATACCTCGATTGGTCTCGTCGAGCTAATCGTTTGTATTTCTCACGATCGGCTTCACTAGTTGCCCGCCATTCTTTTCCAATCAGTTTTCCGATAAGAGAAAAAGTTGACTTTCCTTTTCCTGTGTCTTCTTGAACAAGTTGTCGTCGTCGCTGTTTCAAAAAAATATTGTAGGCCGAAACAGGATGCTTGGGCTTCACTCGTGTCATTTTCGCTCCAGTCATAACCTCAGAAGCCTTCTTCGTTCCAGAGGTGGCAGCAACATTGGAAGTAATCTTTCCGATAGTTTCAGGGTGGGGGTTCGCCCGTGCTGAGCCTGACTTCTCGTGCGAATAAGCAAATTTTAAAGTACGAGTCTGATTCTCCTTCCTGCGTTGTGCCCTTACGCTTGGTCCATTGTCTTGAGGAGGAACAATCTTGGACTCACTATGAGTCGACTTTTCAGTTAAAGTCCTTTCGACGACAATTTCATCATCCATCCGTTGGTCGGATGGACTTTCTGCAAGAGACAACGAGGCAGAGCTATGTTGCGCCAGGTCTTCTATGAGTTCCATAAAGCCTTCTATTTCTTCAATGTGCTCGTCATCATTTTCGTCCTCAATTCTACAAAGTAGCTCGTTATTGTGAAGGGGTTCCAACAGAATCGATGAGGTTGAACAGTCATCATCACGCTGTTGGCCATCAATCTCGTTGAGAGCGCAATCGTGGTAATGGAGAAGATGGTCATTTTCACGAAACATTGCTCGTAATAATATCGTCAATCGTTGCAGAGTTGTTGGATTTTATTTCCAGTTTGAGCAGGGGTCAATTTTCGAATGAAACAAGGAACGGTTGAACAGCGATGACTACAGCTTATTGCAACAGAATGTTCCTCATCATCCAAAGCCATTCAATGACTCCAAGTCCGGTGTCGTTGGTCGTTCTTGTTAGTCACGACTTTCTCGAGGCTCGAGAATCGAGAATGTATCTGCCTGTTTCGTAGGAATTGATCCAAGATTTACACATGAACAAATCGGAGAGAGCTCAGGATTTCAGAAACCTTCGGTGAAGAGAAGAAAACCGCCATCTGTGCGGCTCCATTGGGTTTCTTTTTTCTTTTTTCCTATTAGCTTTTCCGAGCTCCATTGTCTTGTTGTGCAAATATTAAATGAATTTGGCATCACCTCATCAACACGGGCTTTGATCGCATTGAACATTCCCCAGCGCTTTTGCACGGTAATTATTTCATGGCCCAAGGGTGTCTTGTACTTTCTGCGCTGGGGCGTAACTAATTAAAGTAAACCGCGACTCAACAGATGAAGATTCGCGAAAGTCGCGGAAGACGAATCTGCATCTTGGGGCTTGTTTCCGGCCGGCGCAAAAGAGTCGCCCGGTGACTCAATATATTTTAATCTTGCATCTTGTCGCTCACATTTTCAGTTGTCCAATGGGTAGAACAATGGAGTAAAACAAGAGAGACAGAGGACAGGCCACCACGAAAGCCATACCAAAACCACTCATGCGGCATTCACCATCACTACGGCTTCAATCTAAAAGCGTCATTCAACAAGGATTATGGAGATTTGGATCCAAAACAACCATTGTGATACTGCTCATGATGCTTGTTGTCATCAACATGCGCATGAATTGGTCCTTCCATCAGAACTTCTACAGAAACGATTCTACGCATTTAGTGGGAAGCGATGCCTCAATGAGCACAAGACAAATTCAAAACAGGCCTCGCGACTGGCAATTGGAAATAAACCAGATCAGACATACAACACAGACTCAAGATACAGATGACTCTTCTTCGACTAGAGCCCAAAAGGCAGGCAAAAGTGCTTTACTCGAAAACATCAACCAGCCCCAGACAAACCATCACGACGAGCTTACTCAAGCTTCTTCTTCGACAAGCAAACGCAATGCCGAACAATCGATGATTTCGCAGTTCTTGTCTTTGTCCCATTTGATTCCCAGAACAACTAATGGGAACAAAGCGAATAGATCCAACGTGATGTTACCTCGCATAAATTTGCGACGTTCTCTCAAGGAACGACCTCGTGTGGGATCCTTCATACCCCCAGAACTCATTGCACAACTTCGGCATACGCATCACGAACAGAATCAATCGACTCCTCGTCGTGGTCCCAACAACGAGCCATTCTTTCTTCCGCCAGAGAAATTGATCTGGATCACAGAACCCACAACAGTCACCAACAATATGAATCAATCTTTGACATTTTTGAGCACACCCTTTCTCCCACTCTTGTTTCATCCGACACCTGAAAATAAAACCGTACATACAAAACGGCTCATTGACAAAATGAATAACAAAAGAGGGACACAAACCACTAGCACAACAAAGCAGGTTCTTCCTCCTCCACCAGCGCTTCCCGGCCCGGGTGTCATGGCTGAGCAGAAAAGGATCGTTAAGGCTTTGCAACAGGCCAATCGAACTCTCCTGGCAAAAATTTTTGAAAAATGTTTTGCCAATACTTTGGAAACAACCGTTTCTTTCATACCAAACCAACAACATTTATCTTCTCCAAACCATACCAATAATGATCAACATGATGACTTGGTTTTGCCCTACCGTGCATACGTGATTACCGGTGATATTAATTTGATGTGGCTTCGTGATTCCTCAGCTCAAGTGCATCCATACCTCTTGCTTCCTTCACTGCACAAGGATCCCACAATCCAAGCGGTGATTGAAGGTACGATAGCACAACAAGTATGGTTTATCCGTTACAGTCCATACGGTTCCAGTTTTAGACTCGATTACAGACCCAATCCGCCTAGTGACGATGGACCAACGAGTAAGCATTTGGTGAAAGCGCGCAACGTCTTCGTATCAATGCACAACTATGAATTGGATAGTTTATGTTATCCATTGTGGCTGTCGTACGAATGGTGGAACCGTACCGGACGGACACACCATATTTTGACGCAAGAATGGGTTGATGCAGCTTGGTTGATCCTGGATGTCTTTCATCGCGAGCAAAGACACTTTTTATCAAGTGACCAATCGACTGACATTTCTGAGAAAACGATAGAAACAAATGCAACAACAGCAGAAGCAAATAGAACATCCCGTAAAGCAACGCAGATTGGCGGGGACTGTCGTGATTGGGATACGAGTTGCTATCGTTACCTGGAATTGGCAGGGGAGCAACACGAGGGACCACCGGTTGCATACACAGGAATGATCTGGAGTGCCTTTCGACCCAGTGATGATAAGCAAGAATACGGATATTTGGTTCCAGCCAATGGCATGTGTGTAGTAGTGTTGGAGTATTTGGCTGAGATGGCCGAACAAATCTTGTACTTGCCGGAAATGGTCAGTCAGGCTCGACAAATCCAAAGTGACATCCTGCAGGGCATGTCAAACCATGCGATATTTGAAACAGGATCATCGTCCATTTTGGCGTATGAAGTGGATGGATTGGGAGCGGCCAACTTCATGGACGATGCGAATATTCCGTCATTACTGTCGTTGGAGTATTTCGGCTTTGCCGATATTGCTCACAAACGGTATCCATTGAGTCGCCGTAAAGGTAGTGGTACAGAGGCGGCAACTTGGCATCACGTGGTACAGGGTACGCGGAACATGGTGTGGAGTTCATCCAATGAATATTTTTACAAAGGTGGCTTTGCGCGCGGCATTGGTAGTCCTCATACTCCAAAAGGATGGATCTGGCACATGTCTATCGTCATGAGAGCCTTGACACTTTCCGAACAAGATGTGTTCCAAAATACGCATGACAATCTTGTCACAAATATCAGCGTGAATGCTACATCAGAAACTCATTTACGCGATGGATACGATGGGTCTCAAAGCACACCGAGCAAATATGATACTGAATTGGAATCCTTGTTCGACATGTTGATCGATACCACTGCCGGCACCGGTTTTATGCACGAATCTTTTAACCCTTACAACCCCAGACGCTATACTCGGTCTTGGTTCGCATGGAGCAATAGTTTGTTGGCCGAGTTGGTGCTAGAACGATTGCCGTGGCTGACGGAACATCCAGAACGAGTATTCAAGAAAGAGGCCAGAGGTCCACCGGACCCAGCCAAATCGTTTGTGGATAGACAAATGGTACGGCAGGAAACTGTAGAATCTCAAGGAGCACGCAATTGCGCGAATGGGACACAAAACAGTCTTTGTAAACCTACCAAGGTTACTCTCAAAAAGCACTAACTTTGCATGGATAATTAAAGCCGGTATGGTCATAAAGCCGGTTTGGTTAATTTTCTGACCTAGACGGTTGTTGTGTCGAAAAACTCCTGGGAAACCAGGTCGTACTGTGTCTTATGTCATGATTTCCCCCTAAGACGATTTGACGTGACTTCTGACCGTCATTTGTGGTATTGGGAAGACTCCCATGGCCTATTGGACATCCTCAAAATGGACATGAAGCCTTCGAGAAAGGAAACGATTCAAAACCATAGGTCGAGCAGCCCAAACCAGACTAATGTGGCGATGGAAACCAGCAGAATGACAAGTATTAACACTACTCTCTAGCTAGTTTCACACGAGGGTTTAGATCATGAGTTGACGGCTTCTTCGGAAAATATGGTTGTTGCTCTTCAACCAAGCCATGTATTCTCCAGGACTTCTTGTTCGTTCAACAGCTCGTAGACGTGAACAAGTTTCTCTCTCAAGATGGAAGAAACATGTTGTTGTTGTTGGTTGTGAGGTTTACCATGAAACGATTCAGCTTCTTGTTGTTGCTGCTGCAGAGAGTATCGACAACATTCGTCATAGACACGAGCCAAAATACGTTTACACCAGCCGTGATGCGCAAAAACCTGACGTGCGTCCGGTGTCCGGTCCCAAGTTCTTGCGCATTTGTTGCAACTCGTTGTGAGAATACCACAAAGATGAGCTTCCTTCCAGTCGTTGTCCTTGCAGCTTAGGGGCTGATATCACATGGACCTGATTGGCTTGGAGATTGAAGCGAACCGACCGACATTGAGAGTGATGTTCTTGTTGCTCTTTCATATCTTTGTGGGTAACCATGTCCTCATTGGTTTGCGTTGATGACAACGAGGAGGAATCGTCACTGCTTGCAAGCGATGGCCATCGACCAAACTTTCTTCGCGAGGAAGGCACCCGACGGTCAATAGATGAACGATTGAACTCGATACGCATGGTGGCAATGTTTCGTTTTAAGTCGCTCCCTTTTGGTTCTATGCGACAACACAATTGTTGTTTTATGAACACTGCGGTACCTGGTTTTTGCCAGTCGACCTCTTCACACGAAACAGAGCTTTCCCAGATGTTACAGCATTCACATTCACAATCCACATCTCGTGTACATGGAGGTTATGCAAATGACAAACTATGCAAGTGTGTTTCAATGGTGCAAAAGAACCTTCTTTCTCAGCTCCAAACTCCCAATGCACTCCTGTCTCGCTCCTCCACCCACCCATGTTGAACATTGGACACATCATAGACTATCCAGCGCTAAAATTCAATATTTTGTTAATACCAAACGAATGGTTCAAAGTCAAAACCGATAGAAAGTAGATGAAAATCAGTCACAAGTTATAATGACATGTTCCCGGATTTTGATTGAGACAACTCGATTACTTAAGGGCCATAATATAAAATTTCCTGGAACCGATTCGAAATCTTGTTGGTGATCTTGCGTTTTGCCTCGAGAATCGCCCATCGTGGTTTCCCCCCAACCATTTTTACGTAACCCCCCCCCCGGAATGATATTGGGGTACTAATAATAATACACCCATACTGTAGAGTACTCCTAGCTAGCTAGCTCGACTACGAGCTCGCATGTTCCTAGCTACCTAGTGCATTGTTGCCGCCATGGAATTTTTACCATGAAGGAGAGTAGGAGTACGAGTAAGTCGCATTGACAATACAATTGACAAGAGCTCCTTTCGTGGGCTGTAATCATTCAATGATGGAACTTGGCGTGCTCCTATTACTCCTAGAGTACCTACGAGTACCCCTATTCGCAGCGCTGTGTGCCTTAGCTCACCTAGCCAGGCTTCCAAAGTTCGTCAAATCTTCGCTCTGTCATTCTAGTTTCCAGTGTGCATATATTGTTGTTTCGTGCATCGCGCACCATTGCTCCGTCTAGAACATGGGTCCGTTCGTCCGGCGGGCACTTCCACCACCGGTCCCAGAGTTGCTACCCGAACGTTTGCGGCTGCTCGTTCCACGGTTCCGACTTCGACTACTGCTACTGAAGCTTCGGTGTTGCTGTGAGGATGACGACTTTTTGGATTTCTTTTTCTTGCTCAACAAGGTGCTACCACCCCCACCACTACTGGTGCGATATCCATACGAGGGCAGTTTTGGTGTCGTCAAGTAATAATCTGATTTGCGGGAACTCAGTCCATCCAATGGCTCTCCATTTTGTACGGCCCGTTCAATGGCCATGGCCAAGACCTTGTCGCGTTTGGCCACCAAAGCTGTGACGCGTCCTTCTCCCACCAATTTGCCCCTAGCTGTACGTCCACTGCGATGCAAGTAGTCCATGGCATTGAGAGGGAAATCAAACATGATGACATGATCCACTTGGGGGACATCCAAGCCACGGGCGGCTAAATCGGTACACACCAAAACAGTAGGAAATCGTTTGCCATTACCATCGACCAACAAGTCATCGCGGGTAAAAAAGCCAGAATCAAACATTTTGGCCCAATCGGTCGGGCCCGAGTCTTTTTCCTTCTTGACCCCATCTTCATATGAGGGCTCCGTATCTCGATCAAACTTGTCTTCCTGAAAATTGTCATCTTTCTCGTCCGTGTCTTCCTCTTTTGTATCGATATTGTGCTGGTTCATGGTAGTGCTTGATTGGTCCGACGAAGCTTTTGGTTTGGTGTTTTTGGCATAAAAGGAATTTTCCTTTCCTCCTGCCAGTCGGAAACGTCGCAGATTCTCACTGCGCATTAAGGAATTCAATTCTCCATGATAGGACATGGAATCAATACCGGATTCTGCCAAGCCATGTTGAACAGCCCGGCAAGACGAGGCCGTGTTGCAGAATATCATGGTCAAGGCTTGGTGATGACCTGGAACAGATGCGGCAAGAGAATCGGGTGTGGTATTAATGGCTTGTCCTTTGCCTGGTTGTCGGGAAGTACGGCGTCGTTGACTAATTACATCGACCAAGAGGGACATTTTATCAGCATTGCCAACATCGACAAAAATTTGTTGCAGACGAGGAACAATCTTGTGGAGACCGGCCGTTTTGAGGACCTGAATGTTATGCGGTAAGACCAAACCACGTGCTCCTGGTTTGGGAGGCGACGTATCCTTGCCATCCTTGCCCTTTTCTTGTTGCTGCTGCTCCAATAAGGCTTGTGGTTTGACGTAGAGTTTCTTGGCATTGATGGATTGCTGATGTTGTCGTTTGGTTTCCGTTCCCATCATACTCAAGACAGCTTGAGTCAGGGTGGCCGAAGTTAAAATTAAGGTAGGCGCAACACCCATCTTGTCTGGATTCGTTTGAGGATTGGATGCTCCTTGGTAGTCTTTCTCGACATTGATTTCTTGATTGTGCTCTTTATGGTACAACAGTGGATAGAGCAACTGTCGCAAGTCACGAGCAAAGCCTTGCTCCAGAAGCGTATCCATTTCATCCATAACAACATAGTCCAACATTCGATTGCTCAAAATGACATTGCCGGCTTCGACATGCTTTAACAGTCGTCCCGGTGTGGCCACCAAGACGTCAATGGGTCGATGCAAAGCCGTAGTTTCCCGTTTCCACTCGCCGCCACCAATGATTAATTGGGAACTGAGTTTAAAGACGTAGCAACACGATTTGACCACGCCCGTAATTTGGGTGGCCAATTCTCGTGTCGGAGCCAAAATCAGGGCTCGAGGACGTTTGGGTTGTCGTTGAACGACAGTGGTGACATTGTGGGACAATTCGGTTTGCTTCAATTGCTGCAACAGGGGAAGTGTATAGGCCAAGGTTTTGCCCGATCCTGTAGCGGCCACAAATAAGGTACTAGGCATGGGTTCCTCCAAAAGTGCCGGAACAACTGTCTCTTGGACCATGGTAGGCGATTCCAAATGGTGTTGGTCCATGAGCATCTTTGCCACCTCTGGCCACAACCCCAGAGCTGTCCAGGGATTGTGATCTTCAGGATTGCCAATCTTGCTAGCAGTAGTATCACTGTCATCGTGACTATGGTGAGGCATGGAAAAGGGATGACTGGCAGCCCAGGCAGCCTTGCCTAACTCGTTGGTAATTTGTTTCTGTTTCTTTTTTTGGGTAGGTTCCGTGTCGTCCTCGTCCGTTGTGGAAGCCGAGGAAAACAAACGCCAACTGGAAGGTACGAGCGACCGTCTGGCTGACATCAAAGGATCACGACAACAAGCAGGTTGATGGATATTTCCCCACATGCAACCGATCCTTGTCGTCCGTTCTCCAACTCTAGACGTTTCGAATCGTCCTGGAGGTTGGGTTGTGAAGGAACGCCGACCAGAATAATGATTGGCAATCCACGCCGTTTTATGGGTAGGACTCGGACAGGACTTGAGTGGTGCCAGTGCTGTGGTCCGTTTCGAAATGGTGGATCGAACCATGGTGGCCGCATGTGCTTGACCGCTGCTGCTGCTCATTCGGAGCAACAAGAACGAAGATGACATGACTGTAGCGACTGTACCGAAACCACAACTAGGAGAAACACTGAGAGCCACAATCCAAAGTAAAGGATGAACGAGTCCGACCCAACCGACAGTGCCGTGTCGTCGTCGTGGTCGGTTCGTCGTCGTGGTGGCCAAAGGTTTGCGGGTGGTGGTGGTGGTGGTTGCTGTGGAGTTTGCTGTCCACCACTGCCTTGCGCCCATGGACGGACTACACGTAACGAGAACCAGCAACACTGTCACGCAGAACGATACTCCTTATGTTTGGTAGACCGTCTTGTTTTCACAATAGAACCACAGCACTTTGTCGCTTCTTTGGATTCTCTGGATGCCAAAGATACCTCCCGAACAGGTCATGAGTTGAGTTTGGTCCTTAGCACGGAGCTTTGGTGGGGTCGCGGTCTGCGAGGAGAATTAGAAATTTGTACTTGGGTCGCGGATCACTTTCATGCATTGGAGGAAAACGGTTTGACCTAAAATCCTACACTCCTTCCCCCCTCAAATAGGATTTTAGGACAAACCGTGTTGACCCCCATTTTAACCTAAACTTATTCGTAGTCTGACCTTCGTAGGAGCTAGCACCTCTATGTAGGTTCCGAATGAAGTCAAGATTCCCACGAGAATTTGTCAATGCGATCACATTTTTCCCGAACAATGCCAACGGAAGATCAAACCAAGTGAAGAAGATCAAGGATATGATCGCGGCACAGGAATTGTCCACTGCGGTTGTATTGTAGTCCCAGCTGCAGAGACTTCCAGTGCTGCAATGCAGTGCATTGAAACAATGGGAGACAAGCTTGATGTCGTTCTCCAAGCCATCCAGTTCTATAGAAAACATGCTAGAGTAGAACTAATGAAGATTCGGTCTGTTGCTAGTCATGTACTTCTTCCTTATCATCATTTTCCTATACTTCTTGTTCTTCATCAAATTGTTCATCATCAGAGCAGCTTGTTGCATTAGGTTTTCGCTCGACATGTCAGCTGAGCTACACCGCCAACCAAGCCGCAGTAGACCACGGATCCAAAACTTGTCGTCAACCCTGACATCACAAGGGCATTTACACTTGTTGCTGTAGTGGCAGTGGCAGAAGAATTTGTTGTAGGAGATGAGAGCACAGAGGGATAATAGGGTGGCCGTAGCAAAGTATTATTGCTGTGTCGTTGTGTGGCGGAATTTGTGCTATTGGAAGTGATCTGGGTCTGTAGCCAGGCACGGTTGCCATTGAGATGGCTGTTGCAGAGCCCAGTGTAAGACACCACCACTGGTCTCGTGATAGTCTCTGTTGCCCACTTGCCTCCCACAAGAGCAGCCAGAAAGCATAGCCACGAGCATACGGATGAATTTGTCATGGCGATAGTTTGCCAAGGCACCCAAGAAACAAGACCATGGTTTGGACCACGAGGATCGCCGACAAAACTCGAACAAAAGAAGCTCGGCGCAAGGATTGACTGAGCCATGTTGGCAAAGCTTGAAAGTACGCCGTAACCGCATTGTGGAAGTCTGTGACACCACCGGCAGTCGACAGTGACGGCGCACTGAGCTTCATGGGTAGTCAAACGGAAGGTTGGCTTGGTTGGTTGTTGGTTCGAAGGATGCTCTCCCTCTATGGTTGTTGTTGTTCCGACGAAAATTCAGTCCTTTGCGCAGCCAAGGCGACATCAGTATGGAATAAACCAAACCAGTGCCACCAGTCCTGGAGAACGAAATTTCGTTTGTTCGGATCAATGAACTTTTCTTCTGTTAAAGTGGCAAGGATTCTGTGAACAACAAGCGAAACCAAGATGGATTGGGTGAGTTTTGACGCGACAAGCAGAGAATCACAATCCACAAATGAACTGATTCACTTCCCAAAACATGCACTGCATGAATCACACCGACAACAGCAGCAACTGTAGAACCCGAAAGTGCTAAGCTGTCATATTGATGGATGACAGCGTGGCAAGAGGAAGATTCGGAAGTCGACATGGCGAAATTTGTGGGCCGTTGGATGGAGATTTTGGTTTAGGATTCGTTTAGGTCTTTCGACTGCTTCCAGAAGATGACCGATCGAAACTCCTAAACAAGAGGCCTTTCACGCCTAAACTGGAGGCCAAATGCGTCTGAACGTCGTACGATTTGGAGCGATCTGATTGGCTAAGAATAGGATTTTTAGGATTTTAGGTCAGAAACCGTTTTCCTCCATTGAGAAGATCCGCGAATCTTGAAACATGATTGCCACGTACGCGGAACAACACGGCCAAAGATCCGCGAATAGAAGCGATTTCATGTTTCAACCAGAAGGCGACTTGATAGTTGATAGAGTTGTCTGTTGTACCAAACTACTTGATAGAACGACAATGGCCGATGCACCCAAGAAAGATTCCCTGCCACCGGTAGAAGAACGATTGCAACGATTGTCCGCCAAGGCCAAGGAGTGGTATGAGTTGGCCTTGACGGAAAAGCTAAAGTATTTGGAACTCGCCAAAGACGCCATCAAAAGTCCAGAAGGGCTGGCATTGATGGAGGAATCGTCAGTTGCCTCTGCTCAAGGACTGCGCAAGGCGGAAGGAGAGGAACGTGATTTTTATTGCGCCTGGGACAATCTCACGTCGCTGATCCCTTCACTAGGTGAGTGAGAACGAATATGACGTGATTTATTTGGCATTTTTGTTTTGGAAAAGACTCAAGACGAGAATATGTTGTAGGCATTATTGATGCCTATATCGAGGCATTGCGAGTGCAACTTGGCACCAGCGAATGTGCCAGCGATTTGACAAATTTGGAAACCCGAGTCGTGGGTTCGGATGGCACGGAATCCAAAGGAACGGAGGATGGAGTTGTGGTGGCCAAAGTGTTTCCCTTGCTACCACAGGAGCGCAATGGTCCCAACAAGACGGCGGTTGCCGAAGTCTACCTCAATCCCAACCACGTTTCCTCAGCGCAAGAGGTCAAACCGTGGAATTTCAAAGCTCTCCAATGTGACAAACCGGGTGTTTGTGTGGTGCTGGGAGCAGGCAACTACGTCAATTTGACCGTGACGGATGTCTTGCATCAACTGTATCATCAAAACCAAGTGGTCTTTGTCAAACATCATCCCATTCGTGGTGCCCTTGACCCTTGGCTTCGATTCATTTTTCAATCCCTGTTCGACCATGGATATTTGGATTCCGAACTGGATGTGGACACAGCCCGGTCTCAGAGCATTGTGTACAGTCCCTTGGTTCAAGGTGTGCACATGACGGGTGGGAAGCTGACGCACGATCGCTTGGTCTGGGGAACCACCTTGGCGGAACAAGCCAAGCGCCGCAAGGAACAAACACCGAAACTCACGGCTCACATGACCTCGGAATTGGGTGCCGTCACTCCGCACATTGTCACACCCGTCCACTATACGGACAAGGAATTAGACTTTCAAGCTCAAGTGTTGGTGTCGGCGAAATGGATTAATGGGGGTGCCAGTTGTAACTCTCCTCAAGTAGTTGTGTTCAGTGACGAGTGGCCGCAGCAACGCCAGTTTCTCGACCGCGTCGAGCATCATTGGAAAAAATTGGAATGCCCAATTGCGTACTATCCCGGTACCACGGATCGTGTGCAGGCGTTTGAGAACCATTATGGAACCAATGACGCAACCCAACAATCCTCATCATCTACGGCCTCTGTCACTACGGCACGCTGGATGGGGAAATTGCCACCCAACAGCCACGACATGCACATGCCATTGTACACGATTCACATGTCCAACGTAGATGTATCCACTCCCGATGCATTGGAAGCGGCCAAGAAGGAGTATGCCTTTGCGAACGAAGCCTTTGGTCCGGTTCTAGTGTTTGCGACACTCAAGACGACATCCACGTCCAAGGGCAACCACGATACTGCAACCGACGAGTCGGTCCATGTCGATCGTTTCATGGACCAAGCCGTCGACTTTTGCAACAAGGCCTTGTTTGGGACATTGTCGTGCTCCGTGGTCGTGCCGGATTGGGCACAACAAAAACCCTATTTGGAGCGGACTCTGGCCAAGCTGCAATACGGTGGGGTTGCATTGAATGCTTGGGGGGCCGTATGCTATGGCCCCAAATTTGGAACATGGGGTGGTTACATGCCGGCCGAAGAACTGGAGAATGTGCAAAGTGGAATTGGCCATGTGCACAATGTGCTCTTTCTACCTCATGTGGACAAAACAGTCATGAGATATCGCAGTAAGTCGTTCGTGGGTGGATTTGTCGGTTGTGTGAGACGTTCGTTGAACTCGTATGCAAATCCTCATTCGTTCGCCTTGTTTTCGTGGATCTATTCTTGTGTCTTTATAATTTGGTGGCGAATATTCAGTTGTCGATGAAACTGCCAATTTCACTCTGACGAAACCACGTGCCACAATGACGCGCTTGTTCAATGCAACTCCCAAGTTCATTTTGGATCCGAGTCTCAAGAATTTCTTGGGTATCCTGGCGGCTTTGTTGGGACCCGTGGTTACCTTTTGGATCCCCACTGCCGTGGCCGCCTTGGCGGCGGCGTGGGTTGGCTACATGCAAATCAAAAAGTAAACCTGTTCTCAATTTTCCCAAGCGTCGGTCTATAGAGCAAAGCAACATCATGCGGTTGGAGCATGACCTAAATGGATACGTAAAGCCAAACATTCAAACTAAAAGTTACTTGGATCACCTCGCATCCCCGTTGTCTACATGTTAGGTGCTAAGCACTTTAAGATACTTAGCCGGTCACTTCGACCTTCATTTCGACGAACGTCGAAACGACCGGAAACCGAAGCGACCACAAAGCATCCAAAACAGAAGAACGAGACAGTTCTCGTCGATTTCGTTCGACCATCGACGACCACCAGATCTTGTCTTGTGATGCTTTTCGCGAGAACCCGTTCGGAACAGAATCTTGGACCGGGTGGGTCGCACGACGAATTTGAGATTTAGAGGAGAGGCGCAAAAACGTATTAGCGATCGACGTGGAACGAGTACGGGGACCAACGCACACGTCACTCGCTCCCCCGACAGCCAAAACAACACGTGACGCGGGAATCCAAGGGGACTCGCGTCAACCTTCGAATTCAAAAATTTCCCATGTCACACAATATTTTTGGAAATACAGGTTATGCGGACAGACGTATAGTATAGAGAAATGTGTATAAACGTTTCATTTTTTCTTCGCTTTGCAATGACGTGTACCCATTTTTTCCCATTTGTCGAGCGGCGCACAACACGACGGCGGAGGGGGATCTTGGTCGAATCGACGACCGCTCATTCTCACATTCTCGTCGCCATTTTGGGTTCGACGTTCGACAAGACAGAGAGCAGTACAAGCTTGTAGTAGTCCAAGCACACAGGGTTCTGTTCCCATTGAAAAACTGCATTGTCGCACAACTTTGGTCGAAAGGAATTGCGATTCTTCTTTTGGGTTTGGTTGATATCCAAACGTTCTCATTATTATACGTTCAGTGACACAAGAAGCAACAAACAATGAGTGCCTACGAAACGTACATGGAAACACTCGACAGTGTCGGAGAAGCCATCTTGTCATGGGCTGATCCTGAAGACAAGTTTGTCGGATACACAAGGGTACGTGACCACTTGAAGCTGCCTCTTTGTCGCGTCGGTCATGGCTGCGACCATGGAAACCATGACGGTGATTCCCAACCATGCGACTTGTACTGTCCAGTGAAAATGACTCTTTGTCCACGAAAGTCCTTTGTGGTTCATGCCATTCTGGATCTGGGGGAGGTGGTTGATTGACGCCGTCGACGACGACGAAAAAGAAGAAATTAGTGTCGCTCCAAGCAGAGCATTGAACAAACTCATGCATTCGCTTCTAATCTCATTTGTTTCTTTTGTCGTGTTGGAATCGATTGTCTTCATTTGACGACTAAACCAATACGTGGTCTACAATTACTACAGGGATGGCCCTTGACGGATTTCCCGACGGCCTTTAACATTGCCTTGGCCTACTTTCTCTTTGTGGTCATTGGGTCGCAAATCATGAAGTTGGGAGGCATTCCTGCCATTGATCCCTATCCTATCAAGTTCTTTTACAATGTTTCGCAAATCATGTTGTGCGCCTACATGACGATTGAATCCGGATTCTTGGCCTACCGCAACAACTACCACATGTTGCCCTGCAATCAATTCGACACGGCGAACCCGCCTGTCGCCAACTTGTTGTGGCTCTTTTACGTGTCCAAGGTTTGGGACTTTTGGGACACCATCTTTATTGTCTTGGGCAAGAAATGGCGCCAATTGTCCTTTCTCCACGTTTACCATCACATTACCATTTTCCTCTTTTACTGGCTCAACTCTCATGTCAACTACGACGGTGACATTTACCTGACCATTACCTTGAATGGCTTCATCCACACCGTCATGTACACGTACTACTTTATTTGCATGCACACGCGAGTCCCCGAGACGGGCAAGTCGTTGCCAATTTGGTGGAAGTCCAGTTTGACCATGATGCAAATGATCCAATTTGTCACCATGATGTCTCAAGGAACCTACTTGATTGCCACACAATGTACTACCAGCAGCCCTCGTGTCACGATGGCCTACATTGTCTACATCTTGTCCCTCTTTGTCTTGTTTGCCCAATTCTTTGTGGAATCGTACATGAAGCCCAAGAAGAAGGTCAAGTCGGTCTAAAGGAAAATATACGAGAGGGGACCACCACGGCCAAGTCGACAAGATTTTTTGATTTTCCAAAAGTAAAGCATGTACTACATAACACCAAGATTTATCCAATGCCCCAGTCGCATCAAGAAGCGGGGATGACCGTCTGTGAGAGGAGTGAGGAATCGGTTCGACAGCACACAACATAAAAGAGATACATTTGACATAGAAGGACGTCGACGAAGCTCGCTTGTCTTGACAGTAAATCACTCAGATTGTTATCCTCAATAGGTGCACATTCATGATTAGTCTACAAATCTCACTTGGTCGGAGATTCTGTTTTTTCGTTCGACGAGCGAGGATCCTCCCATTCTCGACCATGACAATCTCGCAAACACCTACTCGACGTCGACGCTCAAGAGCGACGGCAGAAAGCACTGAGGATAACAACGCTGAAACAGAGCAGCGACGACTAGCTTCTCGTTCCGTCGAAAAGTGATTGGAAGGACGAAACATGCCGTTTCTCCTTTATGGAGATAGGATCTACCGGGATGCCAATGTCGGTTGTCGGTCGTCGGTCTTCCCATTTTTTGTGGGGCGCGCAAGAATTCCAAGCGGTGGATATTTTACAATAGTCGCAAGTTGGTCAATTTGATAGCGAGGTGGACGCATGTGCGACCTACAATAGAATCTCTCCCGCTCGGGGTATTAACTACCGTCTTGCTTTAGCTATGTAACAGAAAGACAGAGATGGCAAATCTTGTCTCTCTAGCTATCGGCTTCGAAAAAGTGCGTACTCATCTTTCGTATCCATCACCATTCACCATTACCGATCACCAAAGAAACACCAACATCGACCAATAATACAAATACACCAAGAATGGGTGCTTACGAGACTTACATTCAAACGTTGGATCAGACCGGTGAAGCCATCTTGTCATGGGCCGATCCTGACGACAAGTTTGGTGGATACACAAAGGTATGTGGGGTGTAAGGAAGATGCAGAACCACTACAGGATCCCACTCATTGATGTCGTCCATTCCTGCTGTCATGTCACGTCGAATATTGTGACAACTTTTGCACTGCTCTTTCTCGTCGTAACAGGGATGGTTCTTGACGGATTTTCCTTCGGCTTTTAACGTGGCCTTGGCGTACTTTGTGTTTGTGGTCGTCGCGTCGCAAATCATGAAGTCAGGCTTTGTACCAGTGATTGATGCGTATCCCATCAAGTTTGTCTACAATGTCTCCCAAATCATACTGTGTGCCTACATGACGATGGAAGCGTGGTTCTTGGCGTACCGGAACAACTATCACTGGTTGCCCTGCAATGACTACAATCAAACGAACCCGCCCATTGCCAACTTGACTTGGTTGTTTTATGTGTCCAAGGTCTGGGACTTTTGCGACACGGTCTTTATTATTTTGGGCAAAAAGTGGCGTCAACTCTCCTTTTTGCATGTCTATCATCACATTTCCATCTTTTTGTTGTGCTGGTTCGATTGTCGAGTCATGTACGATGGCGACATGTACTTGACCATTGCATTCAATACGTTTATTCATACCGTCATGTACACGTACTACTTTATCTGTATGCACACACGGGTACCCGAAACGGGCAAGTCGTTGCCCATCTGGTGGAAGTCCAGTTTGACCATGATGCAAATGATCCAATTCGTGACGCTCATGTTCCAAGGAGGCTATGTGCTTTCCAATCAATGCACCACCAGCAGTCCCCGTGTCACCCTGGTGTACATTGTGTACATTCTGACTCTGCTGGTCTTGTTTGCGCATTTCTTTGTGGAGTCCTACATTAAACCAAAGAAGCAAAAGAAGCAGTGAAGACCACAATGTACAATCAGAGCCTTGGATCTCACGTGGTCCGTATGTCAGGCGCTGTCCCGCAGCGGATGCAATCAATCGCGACGAGGTGGTTTTTGGTGCTCTATAATTTAGCGGCGGACATCATCTGTGTTGATTGCACCGTCACTATAGATGAATCACTGTCACTCAGATTCATTGTTCTTGACAGTGTGCCAATTGATGGGGAGCTCGAAGTGCACCGACTTGAACACTTTGATTTGATTTTAGAGATTACCATTTCTCCCATTTTGGGGTAGTCTAGTAGCTGGCTTTAGATTCAAACTATTGCAAGTCCCACACGTAACGAAGGTGTTTCTAGCTAGGAAGAAAATCCAAGAAGTTTGGAACAAGCATTGTGAGTCTCACGCTCCTTTCGCCGACTCTTTTCGTCATTCATGTCGACATATGTGATGCACATTACAAGTGAGTCACAGCCCGAAGTCGCTTCTTGGCAAAATAAGGATAGCGTGGAGCTTTGCGCCGTGTGGTACTTGTTCCGACAAAGGATTGCATGGCCTGTCGTTGCTGTTTCATGGTGGATCGTTGGTTCTGGTGGTTGTCTCCTTCGTCATCTTCATCGTCGGCCGCAAAGGTAATGGAGGCGGCACAGGATCGTGTCCCAGTATTGGTCGATTCTTTGTCGTGTGGTTGTTTGGTGGCAAACAATTGTTGAATGGGATTCCACGAAAAGCGCACATACTTGCTGGCACTGGCATCAAAACCAAAGACGGGACACTGTCCACACTGAGCTTGAATCCAGGCCCGACAATTGGGATCCGAGGGATAACCCGATCCCATGGAATGACCATGGAGGATGGAATCTTGATGGATCTTGGCATCGCGCAAGACCTTGGCCACGATCGAGGCGGCTTGACAGGGCGGATAGTTGGCATCGGCCTTGGCTTCGACGGTAAAGTCAATGCCGGGAAAGGTCTGCTGTAATTGTCGTTGATAGTGGTGGGGATTGCCGACTGTATCAATATAACAATGCACCAAGGGCACATTGGGGGGTAACTGTTGTCGCACTTGGCGAATCAATTGCATGGCGGCGGCATGGGACATTTGATTCAAGTTAAAGGGTGTCGGAGTCCGATGCATGTTGCGACTAATTTCCATGGCGGTCAAGATGCGAGCTCCAAATCCAATCTCATTGCGCTTGTTGTCGCTCTTAGTGTTGGAAGAGGTAGACTGTTCATGAAGCAAGACATGATCCCACAAGTATTGCCGTCGTTCGGGTGTCAATTGTTTGGAATCGGCAAAGACGGAAAATTGCGACGACTTGGAACGTTGGCTCTCTTCATTATTGGAAGTCAACCAATAGGCAACGCCATAAATCATGGGACCCAAGACAGATCCTCGACCAGCCTCATCAATACCCAGCACGACACCCAGGCCATTGCCATTGTTGGTCTCTTGTTGTTGTCGTTGCGATTGTTCGAGAATGGATTGCGGAATATCCGATAAGATCATGGGACCTTCACCGTAAGCGTCATGGTCGATGGGATCCTTGTCGTGAAGCCAGGTTTCGACAATTTGTTTGGTTTCGCTCCGAGTTTGGGGAGGATGGCCTTGAAACCAACGACGATCGGTCGGACAAAACCCCACCGATTCTTTTGCTTCCCTTGCTACGTCGTTTTGCGGCTCCTCCTTCACTTCTTCCTCTTCCTTGTTCTCCATATCTTCGTTCTGTGAGTTCATTTCTAGCAAAACTGTTTCACCAATCGACTCCATGAACGAGATGCAATAGGAGATTGGTTGTGTTTTGGTTTGTCTTCCCTTTTCGGCAAGACAAAAAATGGCGCCAAAGCACCGCCAGCCGACTGCCAATGGAAAAATCGTCCGCAATCGAGCGCGCGCGCGCAAGGCATAAGTGCCACACCCAACGAGATACCAAACCAGCGTTACCAGTTACCAACCTTTCTTCAAGTCCGGCGTGGTTGGGTGTCTTTTTTCGCATGGATAGCAAGCCCCGCTTTTTTACGAACAGCCCACAAAATAGAAACAAACGACAAGCAACAGTGGAGCATTGACGTTCTACGTTCTCCTTTGCTCTCATGTTGAATTCATAGAGAGCTTCCAAGGCATTCATACGCTATAGTTCTTAAATGTGGCCACGAAACGGATAACAACAGTCATGAAGAAGGAACGACGCGAGAATGCCGAGAAGGAAGCGACACCATCCGTCCACTACGAGCCGCCTGACGACAAGGAGCAACAACCAGTGACAAACGACAAGGCATGCGAGACTCACAGGTCGTCGTTACTAAGCGTGGTGGGATGGCAAGAACGTCTCAATGGCTCCATTCACGGCAAGCATACTAGACCATGTCTGTCTCCAACTCACGTCCACAAATCTACCACTGTCGAGAAATCCACCAGATCGCAGGTATTGTTCGAAATAATGAGATATGGTCAGTGAATGAAGAAGTGCGACCAGGATTCGGAACCGGGATTCGGAAGGAGAAGATTCGACCGACAAGAGACGAGTACCATCTTACTCTCGTTATTCCACATCGAGGACAGGAACAGAACAAATGGACCAATGGGCCGACCAAGTCTCACTTGGAGCAACGCGTCATCAACAATAACGGCCCAAACCAGTCCAATACATAGAGAAACAAGATCCTGTGGCATCCCATAACTGTCATCGTCTAAACATTTTGACAGGCAAGAACGGGCTGGACGACGATACATAGGAAACCAAGATAACAACAAGATCGCAAAAAGATCTCCAATCTACTTTATCCAACGGCCAATGATCCAACGGATCACAGTCATCGCTACGAGTAGAAGTAAAGAATAAGCACACAACTTAACTTTGTTTTACACGGGTTGAGCTCGTTCTTGTTGCCCACGGTAGCAGGAAAACAACAAGCTTCCTCTGCGCTGTTTACAGCTAAAACGTTGTCAATTCATCATCCACCATGGCCGCAAATTTTGCCCTTTCACCCGCTCATGCCAACGCCAATCAAGTGATCAACTTCACGACGGCAGGAGGAGCGAAGTTTTACAAGCAAGCGATTCGTGGATTGTACGATAGTGGAGATCTGTACGACCTTGAAGCCGACGGACTCAAGACGTTCCTTGATACTCTCCAAGACAGGATCGTTGAACAAAACTGGACTTCGATCTTTGCAATTCCAGAAGCGATCGCTGCCCCCGCCGCCAATCTTCGTTTGCTCACCAGCGAGTACGGTCGTGTCTCCTTGCAACAAGTCCGTGCCTATGTTGAACACTTCAATGGAGCCAATCGTCAGACACAGAACGCATACATGGCATACACTTGCATTATGGCATCACTTACCGACGACGCCAAGGCACAGGTCAATATTCGACGCGAAGACTTCACTATCGATGGGCGTGGTTCCGGACCCCTTCTCCTCAAGGTTTTGATCTCGTTGGCACATGTGGACACCGAAGCCACCGTTATGGTTCTACGCCAACGCCTGGCTGACCTTCACATCTATATTATGGATGTGAACGCGGACATCGCCAAGTTTAACTTCTACGTAGACGAGACTCTTCGGGCTCTCAACGCGCGCGGCGAGCAGACGCTCGACCTTCTACCGAATCTAGTTAAGGCGTACGAAACCGTGAACGACGATAACTTTCTAGAGTTCATTCGTCGCAAGAAGAACGCATATGAAGAAGGAGACAATCCAGGACTGACCCCGCGTCAACTAATGAGCGTTGCTTGCACCAAGTACCAGACGCTCGTGGAACAGAAGAAATGGCAGGCTCTCTCGGCACGCGACCAGAAATTGATCGCACTTGAAGCATCCGTGAATAAACTCAAGGAACAGAAACGCAAGACTAACCCCAGTGACCAGAAGAAACAGACAAGCAAAGGGAAGACGGACAAGGCAACTGACAACGATAAGGCCTGGCTTACGGTGGGACCAAAGAGTGGTCAGTCCGAGACGAAGGAAGTCAACGGAAAAATGTGGTACTGGTGCAAGTGGCACGGAAAGTGGTCGACCAACAAAAACCACACGTCCGCAACGTGTAACGGACGTGGTCTGACAGGAGATAAGAAACGGGCCTACGACGCAGCCCACGAGAACAGCGATGGTACCACGTCTGAGAACACGGGAACGAACCCAGGACTCCGCCTTGCTAGCGCCTTAGCCGGTGCTACCCACGATGAAGACGATGACAGCGACAACAGCACCGACGAGTGACAACCAAACCCGGGATGGTTCCCCGGGCTGCACGACATGATCAAGCAGCTCGTTTACACAGTATTAGTGACGATCCTTTTATCAAGTTACACTATGCTGTGCTACGGGCTATGGTGTCCTAGGTGCTACCACCTGGAGTCAGTCCTAAACTACGTCCAAAGGCTATGCGACTCCATAGCGACCTCTCTCGCGACCAAAATCAAAGTGAAGAAGAAACGAAGAATCGACCATGGCCGGAGACGACGGAGAACTAACTATACAGGACTCCTCCGGGCATTATGCATGGCAACGATACTGACTTCGACAACCGGACAAGTTACTCACCGAGCGGCTCACGAAGTTGGCTTCGATACCGACAGCAGGAAAGTCTTGATTGACAATTGCGCAACCGCGTCAATTACGAACGACATACAAGACTGCTGCACCAAACCAATCAAAATCAAACGAAAGGTCAAGGGAGTAGCAGGAACATATCAACCAGATAAATACGAGACGACGATACGATGGGATATCGAGGACGACGACGGCAAGATCCATACGATCACGCTCCCAAGGTCCTTCTACATCCCATCGACTCCAACCAAACTGCTTTCGCCCCAACATTGGGCACAAACAGCAAAAGATATCAAACCCTTGCCGAGAGGAACACGATGCGTGACATATAGCAACGCTATCGAATTGATTTGGGGGCAAGGACTCTTCAAACGGACGATTCCATTGAAACAACGAGGTTCAAATGTGGGTGAGTTTACGACTGCCCCAGGATACACAAAATACGAAGCGTTTTGCAAAAAGGCAGGCACGACAATCCAACAAGAGGACAACAAGCCCTTGCTGGTCAACAACGCAAACCTCATTGAAGACGACGACGAATCCATCATGGAACGGTCTCCATCAACAATGGACCAAGATGAGGGAGACGACTGGAGCATCGACGAAAATCACAAGAATCTCGACGACGAACAAAATGAACATTATTTTCCAACAAGAGATGTACCGATGACTACCGAGTTCCTCATAGACCCCAGCGATACCGTACATGTGATTCCTAATGAAGAAGAGGTACTCCCCGAAAGTCCAACGCTCGAGTTACTCCGAACGCATCATAGAATGGGTCACCTGTCGATGGCGAAAATCCAAAGCCTTGCACGACAAGGAGGACTCCCCAAGCGACTTGCAAACTGTAAGGTCCCGGTCTGTACGGCGTGTATGTACGGGAAAGCTACGCGACGTCCCTGGCGAATCAAAGGTCATCGTGGAACACTAGATACCATGACGTCACCGGGTCAATGTGTATCGGTCGACCAAATGATATCAAAGACTCCGGGCTACATTGCGCATCTACGAGGGACTCCCACACGGGACAGATATAGGGTGGCTACGGTTTTCGTCGACCACTTCTCAGGGGTAGGCTATGTACACCTTCAACGGAGTACATCAGCTAAAGACACGATCGAAGCTAAAGAACGGTTTGAAGCTTGGGCAGACACTCACGGAGTCAAGATCCGACATTATCACGCCGATAACGGCATCTTTGCCGACAATAAATTCCAGGAAGCAGTACAAATGAAGAATCAACGATTAACTTTCAGTGGGGTTAATGCTCACTTTCAAAGTGGCATGGCCGAACGACGTATTAGAGAACTACAAGAATCAGGAAGAACAATGCTGATACACGCCCAACGACGCTGGCCTAGTACAGTGACGACGAACTTATGGCCCTACGCGGTCCGCTATGCCAACGACATGTTCAATGAGGCACCAATGAAGAAACACAAAGAAAAGACGCCAATGGAACTATTTACAGGTTCAACGGTAAGATTCAATACACGACTCGCACATACGTTCGGATGCCCAGCATACGTACTCGACAACGAATTACAAAGCGGAACTCCAATTCCCAAATGGTCCGAACGAGCTCGAGTTGGCATTTTCTTGGGCTATTCTCCCCAACATGCAAGGACAATCGGGCTTATCTTATCCCTTTCTTCCGGATTGACGTCACCTCAATTTCATGTTCAATACGATGACCAATTTGAAACCATACGCAAAAGTTTTGGAGAGGCCCAACCAATATCTCAATGGCAGTATAAGGCAGGGTTCACAAAATCCAAGCCACGCATGAGGCAGAATCAACCATGCGTGGAATTCAGAAGTACAACGACGTCATCCCGACGTGAGCCCGACGTTACGATACCCGAAGACAGGGACCAAACTAACGATGCTAACCCGCCAATGGAAGAACGAGAAACTATGCCAGAGCATGAGGGAGCTAGGCGGTCCCAACGTACTCCTCGTCGAACACAACGATATCAAGACTACTTGACTTCGCTCCAAGAGCCCGAAGACGCGATCGGAGAAGTAGCTATCACAGCTAAGCCAACTGTGACAGTCAATACGGCTCAAGCTAACAGCAATCCAGATGTTATGTACTGGCATGAAGCGATGAAACAAGAGGATCGAGCGGAATTCATAAAGGCAGCACAGAAAGAAGTACAAGATCATAGCGATAATGGGCTATGGGAGGTGGTCAAGCGAAAGGACATTCCAAAAGGAGCGCTAATCTCTCGAGGAGTGTGGAGTTGCGTCCGAAAGAGAAGACTTAAAAACTAGAGAAGTCTACAAATGGAAATCCAGATTGGCATATGATGGGTCCATGCAAGAAAAGGGGGTTAACTATTGGGAAACCTACGCTCCTGTGATTCAATGGCCCGTCGTGAGATTCATCCTAACTATGGCACTCACACAAGGATGGCACATCAAACAGGTAGATTATGTGCTGGCATATACTCAAGCAGTCGCCGAGACTGATATGTATATGGAAGCGCCGAAAAGCTTCACCTTCGATACAAAAGGGAACCAGCGAGCAGAGGACTACGTCCTCAAGATCAAGCAAAATTACTATGGGCAGAAGCAGGGTGCCCGAGTATGGAATCAACACCTCGTGGAACGACTTAAGCAAGTCGGTTTCCAACAGAGTGCACACGATGAGTGCCTCTTTTATCACGGTAAATGCGTATACATTTTGTATACGGACGATTCCTTATTGTTGGGTCCCGACAAAGAAGAACTCGACCGGTTGATTGTTACAATGGAGAATAGTGGTCTGAAAATGACCCATGAAGACGGAGTCAACGATTTTCTTGGAGTCAACATCGACAGAAAAGAGGATGGCACCATCCACTTGACTCAACCACATTTAATTGACTCAATCCTCCAAGATCTTCACCTTGCCGACAAATCAACTAAGAAGAAAGAAACACCGGCACCAACCACAGTACGCTTGAGACAAGACCAAGACGGGAAAGCATTTGATCACCATTTCCATTACAGGTCGGTGATCGGGAAACTCAACTTCCTGGAAAAGAGCACGAGACCAGATATTAGTTTCGCCGTCCACCAATGCGCTAGATTTTGCGAAAACCCAAAAGCAATTCACGGGAAAGCCGTCAAACACATAGCACGTTACCTCGCCGGGACAAGAAAGCAAGGAGTGATACTCAAACCCGACACCATGAAATCTTTCCAAGTGTTCGCCGACGCGGACTTTGCTGGAAATTTTAACAAGCTCGACCTCCCAAATAAGGACATGGCTCGGTCTCGAACGGGATTTGTGGTCTTCTACGCAGGTTGCCCCATTCTCTGGCAATCAAAACTGCAGTCAGAGATAGCCTTATCAACCACAGAAGCAGAGATCATCAGTTTGTCGCACGGGCTACGTACCGTCATTCCGTTGATGGCCATCACTCGTGAGATGAAGGATTTGGGATTCCCTATTCTCTCCACGACGCCCAAGATACATTGCAAGGCCTTCGAAGATAACAGTGGTGCAGTTGAACTCGCAACAATATACAAGTACAGACCCAGAACACGGTGTCTGTGCACCAAGTTGTTCCATTTTAAATCTTTTGTGGAACGAAAAGAGATCGAGATTCACCCGTGCGCGACAGACGATCAGACTGCGGATATCTTCACTAAATCGCTCAACGAATCATCGTTCGAGAAACATCGCGAGAGCATACAAGGATGGTAACATCGACTCTACTCGGCCGAGAGGGAGTGTTCGAAATAATGAGATATGGTCAGTGAATGAAGAAGTGCGACCAGGATTCGGAACCGGGATTCGGAAGGAGAAGATTCGACCGACAAGAGACGAGTACCATCTTACTCTCGTTATTCCACATCGAGGACAGGAACAGAACAAATGGACCAATGGGCCGACCAAGTCTCACTTGGAGCAACGCGTCATCAACAATAACGGCCCAAACCAGTCCAATACATAGAGAAACAAGATCCTGTGGCATCCCATAACTGTCTTCGTCTAAACATTTTGACAGGCAAGAACGGGCTGGACGACGATACATAGGAAACCAAGATAACAACAAGATCGCAAAAAGATCTCCAATCTACTTTATCCAACGGCCGATGATCCAACGGATCACAGTCATCGCTACGAGTAGAAGTAAAGAATAAGCACACAACTTAACGCCATACGTAAGGGAGCAGTATATATACTTATCCCATAAATTCGAGCAGTATATACACTCCTCCCATAACTTTGAAGACATCTAATACTTGGAATATAGATGTCATCAGCTTTTTGACAGGTCAGTCGAATTTATCACGGAATTTTGAACATTTCTATATATCATAGTCTACACTGATTTTCCAATCCTACTCACCGTTCCGTCGATCAAAGATTGGCCACTTTCGCTCATTTTCCGCCTCCCTCGCCAGAGGTGCTACTTCGACGACCTCTATCTTCATCCACATTTACTTTGCACTGGCACCACTCTCCATTCTGGTCTGTCATATACTGAACAAGACACATTCCTAAGAGCATGTCCTCCCAGGCATCGGCTGTGCCAGGAGAGACGCAGACGTCAGAATCAGTGAAATCTCCAAATTTGCTGGTCGACTCGTCCCAGCCATCTCAAGGGGAACCACCACCTCATGTTCCTGTACAAAGATCGCGTTTTTCCTATGCAAAGAAGAAGCTCATCGCCCCTCATACCTTTTGGTTGGACAGGAATTACTTGGACCGCTTTTCCGAAACTTTCCCACGCTGTGATGCGAGAACCCCTCTTCACATGGACGGCCAGGTCGTGTCCTGCCCAACATCGAAGAATGGACATGTGTATGTCATAGTCTGGAATCAACTACCCCATCCGAATCTAAATTCCCAGTGGGTCAGAAGTCATTTCAAGTCGTCTCCATACGTCAAGAATATGCTGAAGGAGTACATTTTGGATTTTGTTTATCCGGGCAAACAGTCTTCACCTCAACGAAAGAAACCCCCGCCCAATCAAGAGAATCCTACGACGGAACCCAACAACATTCGGCCAATTGATAGTCAAAGAGTAACGATGCAGGATGATACGCGAGCAGTTACACAAACCGACAGACCTCATCTTCCACCAGCCAAAAAAGCCCCTCCCAACCCAAATGAAGACGACGACGATAGTTCAGTGTCTTCTGGGCAATTGATCCCTCAATCACAACTTCCCTCGACAACCGAACGCGCACAGCGACGGGCCCAGCTAAATACGGCTACCGAGGAAGACACATCACCTGCTATTGGAAATAGTTCAGGTCGTTCAAACAACCAACAAGGAGAAGATACAACACCAACCCACGCTGTTGGGCCACAACAACCCGCAAGGCTTTTTGGTAGTGGGAACACGACGGATACTGGTGTAACCTCTAGAGCTTCCCTGCAGAGTGACCCTCCGAATCAAAATGTGTCTTCTGATTCCGAATCAGAAGATGAGGAAGACAATGCCAGAACATTCTAGGAGCACACCGATCGACCGGAGAATGTGTTGGACGAAGACAGGAGATCGGAAGCAGACGATGAAGAAGAAACAGAAGAAGACGAGGCCGCAAACAACCAGAAAGAACAAACAACTATTCGTGAGATGATGAATGCCCTTGTGTTCTCTTATCAGGAAACTCCCTTGTCGCAACAAGCATCACACTGGATAGGCAACGACGCAAACCATCGATCAATGTACAGTGGTCCGGATGGCCTGAAAGACAACGTGGCGGAGAACTTCAGTAATCCCTTTGAATGTCTCCAGTATGTTGGCGGCCTCTCTATGGATGTAATAGCACACATTGCAAACTCAACAAATGACTACTTTCATCAAAGGATTGAGCCAAACCTTCCAAGGAAACGAACTTACTATCATTCCCAAAAATGGGTTGATGTGTCAATAGAGGAAATGGTACGATTTTTGGGTTTGATTCTGATGATGTCGCTCCGACCTGTTGACGCAGGAGGATATGCGGCTCACTTTCAAACAACCAACCGTGTCTACAATATTGGAATGGCCCATCCGGTCATCGAGATAAAAGACAGTGCCGGGTGGGCTTCCAAGTACATGAAACTGGGCCGCTTTAGACAAATCCGAGGAGCTTTCCACTTGGACGAAAAGTCCAGCCAAAGAGGTGGCGACAAGTGCTACCAGTTGCGCAAGATCTTGACTGCAGTGAATGCTGGATCCAAACAAAGCTTCAGAGTTCCACGCGACCTTGCCTTTGATGAAGGAGGTATTGGATGCCGCTCAAGATATTGCCCCGTCAGGCAATACAACAAAGATAAGCCACAAAAATTTCGTGTGGATTTCTTTATTTTATCATCATCCTCAACGTATGCTATCCTACACATTGATGTGTATCAGGGCAAAAATCCTACGAACTCATACATCAAGAAGCAAGCACGACAGCTCCCAACCACAATGAAGGCTGTTGTGAACGCCTGTTACGCCCTACAGCTCCATAAGAGAACGGATGGCTATCGCCATGTGGCAATGGATAACCGGTACACAGCCCCAAGATTGGCTGTTGTTCTTCGTGACAGACTTCGACTGTTCTCCACCGGAACTTGCAGAGCCAATCGGAAAGGTTGGGACAGTAAGAGATTGAACCTAAAAAAAGACCGGACCAATCGTGGGGAGTCACTGTTGTTCCATGATCCGGTGAATGGATTGATTTTCGGACAGTGGGTTGACTCCAAGGTCGTAAATTTTGTATCTTCCTACGAGGATGTGGGAAGTGGGACAGTGCGTCGTCAAGTGGGGCAAAATAAAGAAGAGTTTCTCTGTCCAGTTCCATTGATCCGATACCAGATGACTATGGGGGTTGATAATGGGGGCCAAATGCGATTGCAGTTTGGCGGTTTCGGCACCCGTGTGAAGTTCAAGAAATGGTACAAAAAGGCTGCTTTAGGGATTCTTGACGTCATGTTACTGAATTCCTATATAGCCTGGAACTTGTCATCAAGCGACCGTCCCCGTGCGCAGAGAATCAAACTTACACGGTTTGGGTATTATACAATCGTTGCTCAGCAGATGTGCGAATTTGTTGCTCCAATGGAAGTGGATGCTCTTGGAAGACGGGTCTCTACCAACACCGGTCGCAGAGTCTGTGAAAATGGTCATTTCCCTGTTCCAGTAGATTCCAACAAGCAAATTGGCTGCGCGGTATGCCTATTAGAATATCGATGGAGGAAAGACAAGCTGAAGATGACGGGTCTGCATTCCAACGTTGGAACCTGTGTCAAATGCGGAATAACAGCTCACTTGGTCCATTGCGGTCACAAAAAACAACAAGGCTGGCACATTCACAATCTACCGGAATTCGACAAGCTCACATGTTTCGAAATCGTACATTCGGAACACGGAAGACAAATGTTTGTCCAAAATCACCCGTCCAGCAGATACAAGTATTCGATAAGAAAAAGCCATCCGTTGATGGTACAGCTTCGTGAAATGCATGGTCTCACACCAAGGCACACAAGAACACGACGAGCACGGAATGGTAGGCGAATGGAACAACGGCAACAACAACAACAAAGTAACGCTGCACTGCATGACGAAGAGCAAATGCAACAAAAGCGAGGAAGAGCTCGTCTGTCACAGAATGGGATGGACTCTGACAATGACTTGGACGAAAGTGACGACAGAGAGGCCAACAGCTCATCACAGGTAGCCAGATCAAAAAGACCAAGACGATCATCCCGTCCAAGAAATATTGTTACCCGAACACAACAAGATTCAGACGAAAGTAATGACTTGGACGATGAGACAGACAACGACTATTCGGATGGTGACAAAAGTTCATCGGACGAAGAGAACTATGAAGAATTATATGCCTCCAGTGAGGGAGAGGACGTTCCCTCTATGACAGATACCATATAGATAAAAAAGAACTTTCACTTAGTAGTCTCCATTGCATATATTACTGTGAATGATACTTCTTATTCTTCTACCTCATTAGTGGGACGAAAGCCAACGTAGGGTTCGGAGGTGTTTTCATTCGGAAAATTGTCCCGAATGAACTCAACAAGGCAGGGAGGAAGCTCCCTACGAACTCCACGCCCAAGTGGACCATGGATTTTGTTTGTCAAACGCCGATACAATTGGTATCGGATGGAACGATTGGATTGCCCGGTATTCTTTAGGTGACTTGCGATGGAATGAAGGTAGGGGAGGTGTTCAAAGATAAAACAGGGGTTTCTCTTGCATGTGGAGCAAACATGCTCCCAATACATGTATCCATGTGTTGCACTTGGGGGCGTGTTGTTATTCAGCTCGTGAAGGATCCGTTCAAGGCTTTCCGGACATGCATACTCCAACGGCATGAAACGAGTCTCCGTGCATTCTGGTTTCATTTCAATCACACCACCACTGTCATCCGTGACCAGGGTGTGCGCCCTCTGAAGGGTAAACGGAACATACTCCTCTTGGTTTGTTGGGTTGTAGAACTGATCGGTGTCGATGGTGAGGTCTGTGAAAGAAATGAATGAGGCTGATGAGGTGCAGATGGACAAATATAGATACAACGATGGTGTAACGCAATAAGCACTCGGGGAACCCACCATCTGTTGCGTCCATCTTGTAGAGGGAAGTAGTGCGAATGTTTCAGCAAGGTAGATCCAATAAAGGGGCAATGACAGTGGTGAACGACCGCTTCAATGGTCTTCACTGTGATGAGTGCAACAGAAATGACATTCATCTGAACTTAAAACGACTACTTTTCAAACCGTGTTAAGATGGGAGTAGTTTATGGGAGTCAAAGCACTGATCCCATATTTTTTATGGGAGTAGTTTATTTTCTACTCCGTTACCCTTAAAACCCGTTCCTTACGTATGGCGTTAACTTTGTTTTACACGGGTTGAGCTCGTTCTTGTTGCCCACGGTAGCAGGAAAACAACAAGGTATCTACAATGGCCCCAAAATCAAATGGACAGTCCTCTTTCAGCAGCATCGAAAAAGTGCTTAGCTTGATTGTGACATGCAAAAGTGAGGAAGAAACAGATCCCCAATCCATGGAAGCACCGGATATCCACCAAAATGGTTCTTGGTTCGCCCACGAATCTCGAGATAATGGGTTGAATCAAGAGCCAACGGATTGGAACGGCTCCTTTGCGCCTCCGAAACAGAGCCTCAACATTTCCCATTCTTCCCATGGAGACATGATTGCAGAGCCACCTTTGTTAGGTCGTTATCAAGAACCGCTCTCCAAACAGGGAGCCTTTCGTATGTATCCGGGTGGAAGAAGGCCTTCGCATGTCCATTCGGTATCCAGCAACACGGACAGGATAGACGACGACGAGGAGGAGAACCTTCGTCAGGGTGGTTCTGGGAATGGTCCACACTCGAATGAACATTACGATTTCGATGATGAGGAGATTGGAAATGGTTCGGTCCCACAGGTTGGCGGCGGCCATCTCATTGTTCCGGCCGAGCTGGCGGAAACATTGGATCGGCAGGAACGAGAAAGGATTCAGCAATAGGTGTTGCATTCCATGACGATTGAACCGGTCCATGTGCAACTCCTAAAGGAAGAAGAAAGCTCCAGCAATGGTTGGAAACAAAAATGTTGGTTTCTTGGTGGATTCATGCTGATCCTGGGTAGTATTGGTGTCATCTTGACGGTAGTCTTGGTGGGAATTCAGAACGAAAATGGCACCACCATGGAGCAGACCAGTTCACCGTCATCTATACCTTTCTCCACATCGAGACCCAGTCCAAGCCCAGTTCATTTTCCGCTTGAGCCAAGAAACCCTGATTTATTACAGTCCGACTTGTTAGTGGCTCAAGTGACAAACGTTGTTTTATGGATCGGCCCGGTTCTGTTTTGTTCTCATGTGAATATGACATGGAACGACACTGAAGAGCTCTTTCCATTAACAGACGAGTACTTCCAGAGCAATTTTGTCCGATTTATGAGTCAACATGCCCAGTGGAGTGTTCTTGATATCAAAGATGTTTCGTTGGAGCTTTCACTCCGTCGTCCCGACTTTGAGTATGGCGAATTGCTGTGGCTTGAATCCGTGAGACTCACGTACAAAACGGACCAGCAAGAGCTTAGATCTGTTGAGTTCTATGATGTGCTGACGAATTTCATTCTGAATGGATTTAGTGAATATATTGAAAGAAATGACATTTCCAAGCCATCCAAGGTCTTGCAAATGAGTGGCAGCAACGCCATTCAAATTGGATACTCCGTGCCACCGGCACTTTCAACCCGGAATACAGCGCCAGCTTTGGTATCTTTTTCCATTTCTGTTACTCTGTCAGAGGCAAGAACAAAAACGATGACAGATGATCTCGATATCGGAACTGTCACAGGCTTGTTTTTGACGGAGGTCATGAACGAAACAGCTCGGGAAGCTATTACCAGTATGCACCTTGTTCAGTTTGGCAGATCCTGCTTTCCTCAAAATTCCGACAGCGTGTATCTTGCCTTTTCAAGTTACATGAGGCTGCACAACGGTGATCGGCATTGCTCTGGTACGGCGGATATCCAAAGTCAGCTTTTCCCGCTTGTTCGGGAAGCGTTCGTGGAGTTTGGCGACTTATACTTGACAAAGTATTTGCAGACCATACCACCGTTCGACCAGACGTCAGATCAATTGTTGTTTGGTCCACCAGCTGCTGCGCTGTTTCGAGACAATATTGACAAAGAATTTTACGAGATGCGTTGTGCATAGCTTTGGAGCTGTCGTTTCGGACAAAAGAACGCTGATCAGACGACTCTGTCATTTTGCATGTTGGGAGCGGTTGCTCTGTATCTTAAGAGAGTTTCTGTTTGTCATTGGACCCGTATTCCATTTCTCGCTTTTCCGTAGAATTGACGGATTGACCACAACAGTTTCGACTATACATTGAAGGCCAATGGTGGTTTTGATTTCGGATTCATCATGAAGCTTTCTTCAGCTTTTTCATTGCGACAAGCTGGAATGAACACCACAATATTGAGACGCTTCTATTTTATCTTCACTGGCTTATTCTTTGACAACGTCATTCATCGTCAAGCTCATTGCAAAGGGAAAATTGCAGATTTGAATTAAAACCCATCTCGTCTTTAACACATGGTCCTTCAAAGTACCAAGAACTCCGTTCCCGTCAAACGTTGTCCATTCGGACTAAACGTTTACTCCATCATTACGGGAATATTTCACACTCGCCATCTCGGAAATGAATCAATACAATAACTAGTATGTTTTCTTTTCAAAAAAGCCTCGATGAACCAACAAGCATGCTCGTTGGTAGAGGACATCGTCTTGTTGAGCGATGGTGTGGGGGCGCTTTTGATAAAAGAATCGTACGAGCAGCCATCCCAGGAGGGTGCCGATATACTGAAACACAATGTAGAGTCCGGCGCTTTGTGGTTCAATGCCGGCAAAGGTATTGGTCAACATACGAGCAATGGTGACAGCCGGGTTACCAAAAATGCTACTCGAGGTGAAGAAATATCCACCGCCGACCCACAAGGCCACCACGGTAGGAACCTGTCCTTCGTTGCCTGTACGAATACATCCGTGAATGACCCAAATCAAGGACGCCGTTGCAATGACTTCGGAGATCCACAAGTTGTATCCCCATCGCTCCTTTTCGGATATTGATGTCGTGACCTTGAACATTACATTGGCTAATATAGTTCCAACGCAACCACCACTGGTTTGCGCCATGACATAGAGTATCATGTCTCCCACTTGCATGTCCTTGTTCCAGACATCGACCAAACTGACACAAGGATTGAAATGCGCACCACTAATGGGTCCCAACACTGTTATCAGTCCATATAAGCCAGCACTGGTGGCAAAGGCATTGATCCACAATTGCAAACCCACATCGGTCGATAAGGCTTCGGCTTGAATGCCAGATCCAACTACCACCACAATCAACAAACAAGTTCCCATGGCTTCTGCTACCAATTTCCGAATCTTATCCAAGGGTTCTGACACTGGCGCATGGCTTGGTACAGGACAGGGCGAATCTGCATAACACAATGGCACACAGGTCGTCGTGGAAGTGCCTGCATGGTTGTCGCTGCAATCGTTGGTGTTGTTGCAGTTGTTTGTTGTGTTGCTGTCCATACGACATCGATCTGTCACACAGGCACTTCCAATTGGGACACAGGTGGCCGTTGTTGTTCTGTCAGTGCTGCTTTGCTTATTTGATGATGAGGACAAGGACAATTCGGGATCTTGGAAGTGCTGCTGGCGAGGATTGCTGGCCGTCGGTTCATCCTGGTTGACCATCGTGTCTCGATCGGATGCCGACATTCCCAAACAAAAACAAGCCGCGACTTTAGACAATGGACGCTTCTATCCCCTCTCTACAAGACACTTTTCTTTGGTTGTTTCAGTGGCCTTCGCACAAGGCAAAAGATCCTCTTGTATTCATAGGAACAACATGGAACGGCTAATTCAGACACAAGTGGCACGAATTCTTTCTGCGACACACTAGTTCGATATGAATCCAAAAGATTCGCCTCTTGTGCGCGTGTCGCTCTCGCGTCTGCATTGCCCCTTTTGTTCCGGATGCTACCCCCCTTGGCCCCTTGGGCAGATGGGACTGTAGCCGTTTGTGTACTTTTCCCGTAGCAATTAGCGCTTTCTTGGGGCAGGTGTTGAACTTCAAAGCTGCCCAGCCAGGGTGACCGTTTAGACAGTCTAAAATATTTCGGGTCTAGAATAAATCTAAAACGACTTTTAGACTGTATAAAATGTCTAAAACAGCAGCTTTGGAGATGCAAAAGCCAGAGGGTCAATCAATTGTCACATTTTTCATCAAAGTGTCCGACTGATGAAAGGACTGGGTCATTGGACCCACAGTTTTCCCTGTTATAGTTGTATTTCTAAAGAATAAATAGATTTTGAAGCTGTAACCACAAGAACAACTATGTACCTACTCTATACGTGCTCTTCCTGTTCAAAGATGTTCTAGAACTCTTCAATTCGGTTCTGAGGGGAGAAACGAGGCGCGGGAAAGCGTTGCGAAAGAACAAGGTGACCCAGCACTGAACATTCTACTTCGTAGCGTAGAAATTCTCGCCTTGCACCGTGGTAGAGGCATCATTTCGAAGGGGGAAACCGATGCGCAATCTGTTCCAAGGAACGGCCTGCTTTTTGCAAATGGCGACAAAGATCTAGGATGGTTGTCGTGGTGATTCCAAGTGCCATTAGGTCCATGGTGTGAGGATCAACGAGGGAATCACCATTCATGGTATTGTCATTTTGATTTTGATTATGGCTGGTCATGGCTTGGCCGTAAATCTTGGACCACTCAGATAGGCCACTCAGTCTGACATCTTGAAGATTGCGAAATGTGGCCGCTGCGGAGATGGCAGCAATGGTATTGCCGGACTGGGGCCGTATACGACCATCAGGGTATGCTTGTGAGAGTTTGGTACACGCTGTCTCAGTGATCTGATGAACCTGCCCGAGAACGTTTGCCAATAGCTGTGGAGGCGGTGCTGCAGTGGACGACAAGAAACCACGATGAAATCCAGATGGTTGAAAACGTGCACCATCTTCGTCGTCCTCACTACCACAGCAAGCCTTGGCAAACACTTGAAACGACTGCACCAGCAAGGAAGCTTGCGCTTCGCAATCGGAAACTGCCACCGACAGGCCTCGATAAGATTTGGCATCCAGCTCAAGGGACAGGCCCACTCGTGGTTCCGCAAGTCCGGATGGAAGTTCCTCCTTGAGTTTGGCATCCACTGACGACAGGGTCGAGAGGACTTCAACAAGCTTTTGGATCTGTAGTGGATCCTCTGAGTCCCGGACCATCATTAGCCAACAATCGGCTTCGGATCTGTTTTGTTTTTGCTGTTGAATCAGAACCCCGTCGATTCGTTCAGCACAAATTGAGGCCTGTTTGGTGAATTCGTTCATTGCGGTGAAAAATTGCAAAGACAAGGTCTCGACCAATCGACGACTGCTTCGCGGGAAAAGCAGAAGTTCCGCAATGCTAAAAATGACAATTCCCGTGAAGATCAACTCAATGCGTTTGGGAATATATCCCATGACAAGGTCTATTTCGTCGTCCTCATTCATCAGTGAAACACTCCCGTAAAGCATGGAACCAATACTACATGCAGCATAGGTATATGCATAGGCATGGTCGGGTGTTCTGAGGTAAATAACAAAAAATGTGAAGAGACCAATGGCGGGGATCTTGATATAATCTTCTTGAGTACCTGGAAACAAGTCTGCCACCAAAAGGGCAAAGGCGGCGGCCAACAGAGTTCCCAACAGACGATCACCCGCCTTTCGAAAACTGGATCCGGTCGTCGCCAGATTGACACTTGCAATTGTCAACCCGGGCCACAAGGCGAACGGTGTCGCCAGGTTATAAAGATAGGGGATCGATATAAACAAGCTACCAAAGAACATGCCCACGGCTGTTTTCAGTGCCAAACGGAAAGTATCTGGGCCGTACCATAGCCAAGGCCTTGTTATGTAAGAGTGGACACCAGTAAAAATGAGCGAACGCAGTTGTTCCCATGTCCCAAACGATTTGCTTCCCACACCGCGAACTTCTTGTGCTTCCCAGTTGTGGCGATTCATAAAATTGACCAAGCTTTGAGCCAGTTCCAAAAGTGAGTGACTAGCTGACATGCGACGTGCAAGGTGAGCAAACAACGGCATGTTGAGGTTTTGGTGGCGATGGTAGTAGGCTGATGGGTCTTGCATCGCCAAAACATGCGCTGCACGTTGTACTGCTATCTGAAACTGATGGCGACTATCCTCCATGGCTTCTTGAAGCTCATCTTGCACATCTGGTAATACCACTCGCCGCGTCATGGGGTCTGCCCAAGCATGGCAGACTGCAATGCTCGACGTCATGGCATGAACCAAGCGGTCGCGAGATTCAGAAATATGATCATTGATCACACCCTTAGCATCGCGTAAGGATTGACTGTTGAATTGATACTCCTCACCGAGTATTCGGTTCGTGAGAGCCGTGCAGAGACTGCGAATAATCTTTGCCAGCGTACGAGCTTCGTCCACCCATTCGCTCAAATCGTCAACGGCATGTGACCGACAGCTTAAATACAGCTCAGTTTGTGCTGCCGGTAACGTGCTCTTCAAAGCATCAATTGTCTCATCAATGCGGTGGTACAGCATTTCGATTGAGGCCAGCGCATCTCTAGATTCACTGGGCGTTGCTGAAGAAGAATTTTCGCCGTACAGTTGGATTTGACGAAGCATCATCGCGAAATCCTTTTCGAGGCGGGCCAACTGCCTATGAATGGCGAACAAGGCAAGATTCGGTTGGGGAAAGAGGTTGACCAGTATTGCAACGGCGAGGCCAATAAAGTAAGTGGCAGTCCAACCGAGTGGTTGCCACCATGGGATGTCCTCTCGAACCACAGGCGCTATGATTATATACATGATGAGTACCATAATGTTTCGTGAAGCCAGCTAAGGATAAGGAACGGAAACATGGTGAGACCCGTGCAAGGAATGTTTCAGCCAATTGGATCATGAAATTATCCAGCAAATATTCCTCTTACCTGCGGGCATGACATGAGAAGAAATGTCATTGTCGAAGCAACAAACGGAAAGGCGAATACTGCCTGGAATTCATTGAGAGCAGCCAAGAACGTTGCAACTGGGTATGAGACTGCTGTGGTCATCAAAATACCCACAAACAAGTCGCGAGCAGTTAGAATGCAGGAACCTAGACTGTCTTGAAGACTGATGAGCATAAAAATGTTCCCAATCCAGACAGCACCCAGAAATATGTGTTGTAAATGTGCCCCCATATGATGTTGCGGAAACACCAAGATGGAAAACACAATGAGCGATCCAAGCATTGCTCGAAGGGCTTCAGGGAGTCGAGAAGAATAATCACCTCCATGTTCATTCGCAGTCGCGAATTCATTGAGCCAGTATCGAAGGCCATTGGGATTGTGGTTGCCTGATTGGGGAGTGTTCTGGTTGGAGGAGGTATCCGAACTGGCGTTGAGAGGGTGAAGCTCTGTCTGCGAAAGCAGAAGACGAGAAAAGCGTTCCGACTGGTCTTGGACACTCGGAGGTCTCCTTAGTCGAGTGCGTTCCTTTCTGGAAAATTCTGTTTCTTCGTCCGAGCTCATCATTTCGGCTGCGGGTTCCATGCTCAACGATTCTTCCATATATCCAGCAGGCCCAGAGTCTCTTTCGGACGACGAGTTTATGGCATCGTCGTCGTGGATACGTTTGTTTTCAATGTCAATGCAAATGGCTGTCATGGTAAACAGTCATGAATGTTTCCAATGCAGAATTGATTTTGTGAGAACAACAGAAATGTTCGTTCGGGGTATACAGTATTTCCAAAGCACGCAACTGATGGTTATATGATAGTTTGTGTACACGTTGAGAGAAGAACCGTTGGGTTGTTTCAGCTTTTCATCCAAACGTGCTAGCTCTAGTATCTGACGCAATCGCGTGAACATTCTCCACCATGACAGAAAAAAAGAAGAAATGGACAGTACCACCATCTCTATTGCACACCAAGGGGAAGCAAAGAGAATCTGCGTTTTCCGTGAACCGACATACTAGCGATGGATTTCGTCTGGGTCAAAAAGGCGCAATAACAGGCGACTTGCTTCAAACTACCTACTAGGTAGACCCAAAAAGAGTTTCGTCGTGCCTGGTGCACACTTCATTCGAATCTAAAGTCAACATGTGTGTATCTTGCCGTTCGAATCGGTATGTATTAGATCGCAACTTTGGATCCATATGACGGCGATCAATTATTTTGTTCTCATGTCCATAACCACAGAAGGATTATGGTAACGTGCCCGCTGCTATGGGTGAGAGAGACGGTTGCCATGTCACATACTCGTAGACTACAATATTCAAATAGAGACAATAGAGAGATGATGAGATAAAGGGGATATATTGGATAGGTCTGATCTTGTCCATTGGATTTGCGACGCTAGACGGAAAGTAGAGAAAAAGCATTGGGAACTCCTTGGCCAACTCTCGTGGTTTGGGGATGGACAATTCTAGACTTATTCTGGGGACAAGGAATGCTGGTTGGGTCAAACCTTTTTACTCATTGGGCTTAATAATTGACCCGATCCACAATCTTGACCGGGCCTAAATCGCAATTCCACTTAGAGGGGTCTTGCGCAACTTGCTTGTCCTCGAGACAGACACGCTCGGTCATTTCACACTGTGAGAAAGGTCTTGCCCCGAATTTGGGGTACTTTCTAGCGGTCATAATCTATGTGGTAAGATATTAAAATTCAAGCTTTTGTGTCAAAGCAGCACTGAGTATTGCCTATCCTCGGACAGGCCCGCGGTTTCTGGGATTCTTCTTTGGGGTAGGGCGTATCTCGTCCCAGCAAGTTTCCTTTAATAAGCGTCCGTCCGCGCACAGAGTTCGTAACCTGTTGAGCAGTCATCTGCGATCGCTATGGAAGCGAGAAATGTGATTGGGATAGGGATGTGGTTGCAAGTGAAATATTATGTGAGCGCCCGTGTGGAAAGCAAAACCTTTTTCTCGACCTCCAAGAGATGGCGAGTCTGCAGTGAATGAAGAGAGAATCTCTAGGGCGCATACCATCTTGGGTAGTTTCATGTCTTGGAATCAACAAGGTTGAGATCTCTTCAAGACGTCTCTTGGCACTAAGAATAGCGAACGAGAGGACCGTAGCAGGAGAAACAGAATCACTGGTGGTGGTGGTTATTGTTGGCCCGTCAAACGCCAGCAATACACGTAGAGAATAGACGACCGACCGAAAACGCGAGAGCATTCCAACCCCCAATTGTCCGTCATGGCAACAACGACTGCCAATGGCTTGGCGACGAATCCGTTGCGGGAAGATGCCGTGTTACAGGATTTGCTGCAACAATTGGATTCGTTGCAGACCCATCGTGAATTTGGTCAGTGGAAGAATACATTTTTGGATCGTCTGGAAGGACAGTATTTGGATCCAGCCGGCTTGGACGCTGCCTCTGGAAGGTATCGTCAGCTAGGAACCTACATGACCAAACTTGTCAAGATCGTCAAGCAGTTGGAACAGTTGCAAAAGAATGGCAAGCTTCAAAAGGACAATGTCAGTGTCAAGGCGCATCAAACCGTCAGTAATCTCAATGAAACCATGAAATTGGCTTCCTCGCAGTTACGATCCCTCATTCCGGGGACAGCGGAGCAGTCGGTACAGTGGAAGTTTAACAAGTTTCACATGGGCGCTGTGCTGGTGCGAGATCATTTTGGAGAATACGACCGATTGTATCTGTGCGACAAAATCTTGAAGCATTTGCACCTGACTCTGGACTCGATTGTCGATCACCAAGTACTCGATGAAATGAAGCGATTCAATGTCCAGTTGGAGAACTTTTGTGCCATTATGGCCGATTTAGGTTTGTACGATGCCATGGTCAAGTGTCATCAACTCAAAGTCGATGAAATTGCGGCCAGTGCGTCCGATGACGATGAAGTAGACGATTGTGACAAGGATGAAGAAGCAGAAGAAGAAGTGGAACAAAAAGAAGAACCCAAGAAGGAGGAGACTCCGCCACCAAGTCCTCCTCGGAAACCGAAAATACTCAAGACCTCGGCCGAAACAGACACGGAGGATGAACAAAACCTTGATTATGATGAAATCTCTCTCTCGGAACATTCCATTTATTCATTGCGCAGTGACGATGATAAGGTTGCCTTTGACGGCGACACGAGTGTGTCCACAATGAATCATAGTTTCAATATGTACTATCAAGGAAATCCCAACGATTGGCGAATCGCACCGAAACGAAACAAGGACAAGGATGACAGGTCCACCGCGTCCTCTCCGCGAAGTAACAAGCGATCGGGGGGCAATAGCAGCATCAGCAGCATTCACAGCAGTCCTCGAAGCGTGAGCTCCGCCAAAGAGCGCACCGCACGTCCCAAGCTATCCTCTCCTTCTGCTTCGCCTCGCAAAAAGAAACCTGTCTTGATTCCGGAAGAAAACGATTCCTCATCCTCCAGCGATAGCAGCAGCAGCAGTAGTAGCAGCAGCAGCAGTAGTAGCAGCAGCAGCAGCAGGTCAAGGGCAAAGGATTCCAAAAAGGTTGCGGTAAAGAAAAACAGGAATGGTAAAGCCACAGACACGCCCATGGAGGAGGACGAACAACCACTTCTACCAACTCAAAATGAACAAGAGACCACAACTAAACCGACGTCAACGGAGTCTCAGCGACCAGGAACATTTCGAGGTGCTTCCTTTGGTGACTCGACTGACGAAGAGCAAGCCATGGCCGTTGAAGCCAAGGACCTTCGTCGCAAAGGAAGTCGACGACCGGCAGGAGACAATGATCCGATGGACGTGGATGAGAAGGATACCGATATGACTAAAAAGAGCAATGCTAACGAAGACGACGAAGATGCCGGAACGCAAGCGTCCACGCCCTCATCGTCTGTTTCCCGATCTTTGCGACCAGGAGTGGAGCGGGGTAAATCATTTTTGCCGCAAGAAATGGCCAACATGGCGGCCATGGCGCCCACGTCCAGTGACCCATCTCGATCCACTCGTCCTGGTGTATTTCGAGGTGCCTCATACATGCAGCCGGACGATGATGATGATGGTGCTGAGGCCGCCAATGACGGTCCTCGGAGCATGCCTTCTACCCGACCTGGGGTCTTCCGTGGAGCGTCGTACCTGGAGCCATCGAAGGACAATGATGCATCCTCTCCATCCACCTCTTCTCCTCGGGCAATGCCTGCGAAGAGACCGGGTGTCTTTCGTGGTTCTTCGTACATGGAACCATCGAATGATGATGACAATGAAGCAGTCGACGATGGAGATGACAACATGCTGCAGCATGTCGCGCCAGTGACCATGCGACCTGGCATGTTTCGCGGTGGATCGTTTGACGGGGATTCAACCGATGAAGAAGTTGACCGAACAGAAGAGTCGCCCACTCGGCGCCGAGGAGGTCGACGGAATCCAGAACAGAGCCCGACCAACAAAGCCATTACAAATGCTAGCGACCCTTATACCAAAGAGAGAACATCTCCAACATCCAAGGCTGGCAAACTGGACTCGCATTCTGGAACAGAGAGCAGCGACAATGACCCTTACCGGAAGGAGTCAGCAATGCCCTCTCCAGACGCAAAGAAGTTTGACCTTCGGCTTGGATCGGATCCACTGAATGGATCTTCGACAACGATTGGAGTTCACCATTCTCGGGAGGTCATGAACGACCACGACCCTTACCGGAAGGAGTCAGCAATGCCTCCTCCCGACGTTAAGAACTTTGATCTTCGGCTTGGACCAGAAAAGCTCAATGGATCTTCGACAACTATTGGAAAGTTTCAAGCAAACTATCCAGACGAAGCCTTCCCTAACAAAAAGAGATACGCGCCAGTACGCGATGATAGCATTCATGAAACTCCAATGCCCAAGCCGGTGATCAAGAAATTTGATATTAGTGTCGCACGGAACCCCATCAAGCCCAGGGGTCTGGGTCGTCCAGACAGTGACAATGACGAAGATACAGACGACAAAAGTGTTCAAACCGACACGGATGACACGGATGACTTTGGTGACGATGAAAGTTATCGTCGTCGCCGCTTTAACAAAAATAAGAATCTCCCCGATCGAGGTGACACTGACGATGAAGATGAAGGGAAGTCACGTGATCCAAATCTGAGACGAAAGGGCGGAATTCGAAGACGAGACAAGAACGGCAAAGACGAAGAAGGCCAAGATGCCAACGGTTCCGAAAACGATAGTGAGTTTGGTGATGACGATAGTTATCATCGTCGCCGCTTTAACAAGAATAAGAACCTTCCCGACCGCGGTGACACGGACGACGAAGACGAAGGAAAAGACTCCAATCTCCGAAGAAAGGGTGGCATTCGACGGCCAGGAGAGGAAGGGGAAGGAGAAAATGCCGACGCAGAAGGCGCCAACGGGGATGGTGACGAAGATGGCGAGTTTGGTGACGATGATAGTTATCATCGCCGCCGCTTTAATAAGAACAAGAACCTTCCTGATCGTGGTGACACAGACGACGAAGACGAAGGCAAGGATCCGAATCTCCGACGAAAAGGAGGCATTCGACGACCGGGTGAGAATGGAGAAGACGGAGAAGGAGAGAATGCTGATGGAGAAGGCGCTGACGGTGACAACGAGAGTGACTTTGGCGATGACGATAGTTATCACCGTCGTCGTTTCAATAAGAACAAGAACCTTCCCGACCGTGGGGATAGTGACGACGAAGACGGCGAAGGAAAAGATCCCAATCTCCGACGAAAAGGAGGCATTCGACGGCCCGGAGAAGATGGCGAAGGAGGAGAGACTGCGGATGGAGAAGGCGCTGACGGTGACAACGAGAGTGACTTTGGCGATGACGATAGTTATCACCGTCGTCGTTTCAATAAGAACAAGAACCTTCCCGATCGTGGCGATAGTGACGACGAAGACGGCGAAGGAAAAGATCCCAATCTTCGACGAAAAGGAGGCATTCGACGACCGGGCGAGAATGGAGAAGACGGAGAAGGAGAGACTGCGGATGGAGAAGGCGCTGACGGTGACAACGAGAGTGACTTTGGCGATGACGATAGTTATCACCGTCGTCGTTTCAATAAGAACAAGAACCTTCCCGACCGTGGCGATAGTGACGACGAAGACGGCGAAGGAAAAGATCCCAGTCTTCGACGAAAAGGAGGCATTCGACGACCGGGCGAGAATGGAGAAGACGGAGAAGGAGAGACTGCGGATGGAGAAGGCGCTGACGGTGACAATGAGAGTGACTTTGGCGATGACGATAGTTATCACCGTCGTCGTTTCAATAAGAACAAGAACCTTCCCGACCGTGGGGATAGTGACGACGAAGACGGCGAAGGAAAAGATCCCAATCTTCGACGAAAAGGAGGCATTCGACGACCGGGCGAGAATGGAGAAGACGGAGAAGGAGAGAATGCTGATGGAGAAGGCGCTGACGATGACAACGAGAGTGACTTTGGCGATGACGATAGTTATCACCGTCGTCGTTTCAATAAGAACAAGAACCTTCCCGATCGTGGCGATAGTGACGACGAAGACGGCGAAGGAAAAGATCCCAATCTTCGACGAAAAGGAGGCATTCGACGACCGGGCGAGAATGGAGAAGACGGAGAAGGAGAGAATGCTGATGGAGAAGGCGCTGACGGTGACAACGAGAGTGACTTTGGCGATGACGATAGTTATCACCGTCGTCGTTTCAATAAGAACAAGAACCTTCCCGACCGTGGGGATAGTGACGACGAAGACGGCGAAGGAAAAGATCCCAATCTCCGACGAAAGGGTGGCATTCGACGGCCTGGCGAGGACGGTGCTGAAGGAGACATTGCGGACGGAGAGGGTGCCGAGGGTGCCGAGGGTGCCGATGACGGCGATGGTGACGATGATAGCGAGTTTGGTGATGACGATAGCTATCATCGCCGCCGCTTCAACAAAAATAAAAATCTTCCCGACCGTGGTGACAGCGATGATGACGAGGACGGCAAGGATCCCAACTTGAAGCGAAAAGGTGGCATTCGTAGAGATGGAGAGAATCAGGACGAGGATGCCGAAGATCCCGCTGCCGACGACAATGATGAAAGTGAGTTTGATGAGGACAATAGTGAACATCGTCGTCGGTTCAACAAGAACAAGCACCTCCCGGATCGTGGAGACACGGACGATGAAGATGAAGCCAACCGGGACCCCAATCTAAGACGAAAGGGTGGCATTCGCCGTGACGGGGAAGGTAAGGACGATGCCGATGGAGCTGTGCCATTCAATGCCGAAAACAAGGCTTCTTCGAATACCAAGGACAGTGACGATGAAAGTATCGATTCGTCCGAAGATGAGCGTGAACTGGAAAAGAAACGGTCGGCCATTTTGGATTACAATTTGGAAGAAGCCAACTACAAGCGTGAAAAGTGCTACATGTGGTATGCTCGGTTGGGACAGCCCACACGGGATCAAATGCGAAAACTGGTGCTGGGTCTCCCACCATCCTGTGAGATTTCAGTCGATGACGTGGATCTCCTTCCCTGGATTTTGGGTGGATTAACCTGTGATGTGCGAAAAATGACGGCCTTGATTGCGGGAGATTTGGAATTGATTATGGATCGGTTGCAACAGTAGAGAGAACTTTGGCAGCAGCGTGTCGAGTTGCTACTCACTGTGAATGAATCCCTACCAAAGAGCACCGAAACAGCAGGCCTAAGTCGGTATTACATTACGTGTACCTTACAAGAAACACGTGAACAATACACTGCAATACAGTCCTCGAATTCATGTCATCCTCTGTGATTCCATTCTGTACGCGATACATTCTAGTTTTGTTTCAGCAGATATGCTTGTAATAGAATGGGTGACGGATTCATATCACCTACTACTACAAAATTCAACTTCGGTAGTTGTTTTCTGTTTGCTAAATCCAAATTCTGGATCACACCACTAGCCTCGCAGACGAGTGAAGGAATCGGCTATTATACAGAACTTGGATGTAGGACCCTTGGAGTCTTGTGTCCACCTCGTTCCACACACTATAGTCTCTAGAGAATAGCCAAGCGGCTATAATACCGTCCTATCCGTTTGGATACAGCACAGATGGACGACAACTATCGAAGTGCAGGAGGTTCGTCCAGAGATATATGGGTTCACCACCTTTTTTTCAACGCGTTGGATTGGTGTTGCTGCGTACTACAAAAATCATTTGTTTTGGATTTGTGGGTTTGTTCCGTTCATGTGTGTGTCGTTTTGGTACGATCTCCTCCTCTTACATGTAGACTGAGAGATCCTCCGATGGATCGTGTGTAGCCGTTCGGTTGCTTGGTCCATGAGATGGAGATGGAGATGCGTATGCGTTCGTCCATACTCATCATCTCTGGACACATTCCATTGTTTTGAAGATGGTGTCTTGTCGTTGTCGGAGGGCGTCTTTCTCATGGTTTGTCCAAATGACGGACATGAAAGGGCACGCGCGCGAAACAGAGTCTTTTCGGCGAACGGCTCTATGTTTGTTCGCGCGCCCGCAGTTCGGGTCGTTCGGTGTGTGTGACCGGTCGGTGTTCGGTGTCCTTCAACGGAAAACGGGCACACTCAACCTTGCAGTATACTGTTTGGATGTAGAGTAACGACAGAGCCGACTACTGTTTCGATGAGACTCATCGAATTCAAATTCTCCATGAGAAAGATGGTCGTGGGAGGATCCACGACACCAACAACCAACAACGACAACTTTTTTGTTGGTGTGGGTGGGTGTGTATTGTTTGTCAATGGTCCTGGAACGACGCAACAACAACGACAATATAGTACATCGAGAGAACCAAAAAGGACCGGCTCTACCAAAAAATCATTGATTGAGTGCAAACGAGGGGGATCGTTGGGCCACTCGAAAAAAGAGAGGTTGCGCAGTGTGACAGTGTCACGGCCAAAACTGTGAGAGGACAAAGAACCCGCATCACCATCACCACCCATTCCTTGTATCAGTATTGGGATTATCATGTTGCGAGGAATTCGTCGTGCCATTCGGCGCACTCCCAACAACCACAACAATAATGGAGAACCGGAACAGGAGACGACCAAGAAACACCATGCCAGCAACCACAAGAAGAAGAAGAATCCAAAGACCAAAAAGATGAGACGCACCAAGAACCAACCGGTACTCGAACCAACGGAGCGATCCGAAGAACCACATCCTGTGGTGGTGCCGAGTATTGGGGATATTCCCACAGCCAGTACGACTTCGGACATGGAAGAAGACCCGGTGCACTTGATTCCAACTCCTGCACCACCACTCCCCGAACGCACTGCTGCTCCTCCTCCTACAACAACCCAACAATCTCCTCGATCGACTCCACCACCCGCACCCGTCTCGACACACGTTTCTCCTCCACCCGTACCACGGTCGTCCATACGATCTCCCGTCGAGGAACCTCCTCGATCCGTGGCAAGTCCGGTCAGTCAAGATGACAATTCCTTGCAGTATTCCTATCCGAGTCATCACATGGGATCGGCTGCCTCCTTGCCCTACGCAGTCGCCGTCTCCCCTGCCACCACCACGGCCGTTCCCTCCACCAGTACCGGGGCCGGGGTCGCACCGTCTCCGATACTCCAACCGCCACAACAAGTCATTGCGTCGCACCACAAGCAGCAGCCGCCACCGAAAAGCCACCACTGGTTGCCCCAACCCCTTCCAGCGCCTTTGTCGCAAGCCGCCTTGGCGGCGGCCGTGGCTCCCGATGCCGCTCGGCGGTATAGTATTTGTTCCTATACCGATTCCGAAGATGGCGGTGTCACCATGGACCCCAGTATTTTGTCGTCGGCCAGTTCCTTGACGGCCGATGATTTCACCTTGGCCACGGTACCGCCGGGCGGCGATCCCATTGTCGACGAACCACAGGCCTATGTCTCCCTCTTGGGATTGGCCCTCAGCAGCGATGACGATGACGAGGGCCACAATTTGGCCACGCATCCCACCGACAAACTCGTTGTGGTTTGCGATCCGCAAACAGCGGCAGCACACGACGACGACGATGCGGAGGACGAGGAGCGCTGGTCGTGGACCAGTAGTGGGAATCCTCGTCGGGCCACCTTGTATCAACCATCCAGGACCACGCCCACGTCCGTGTCGTCCTCCTCCTTGTCGCAAGTTCATCGACTCAAGTCCAAATCCCTCCTCCACACCACCACCAAAAAGGACTGGAACGATGTCAGTACCTTGGCCTCGACCTCGCTGGCGCCCACTCCCACCAGTCAGGCGGAACCACAAGTTGCATTGCCTCACCAAGATGGTCCCCAACAACACCCGGTGGTGGACGAAACCACTGCCCCCGATCAACCGGTGGAACATGGCATAGATACTGCCAAACAACCCGTGGAAAATGGCAAAGATGCCGCCGAGATTACTCCAACCGATGCCGTGGATGCCCCCTTGCCCATGTGGGCGCTTTTGCCGTCGTGTACCAATGGAGACGAAGAAGAAGATGTTGTTGTTGTAAGTAAGACAAACTCCACGAGTCCCCAAGAGGTAAAACTGGACGATCGAAATGTGACCTCCCGTAGCATTCGCGGTGCCAAGGAGACGATGGAAGGCAAAACCAAGGAACAGCCGAAACCGTCGGCAAAGTCAACCAGCCACCCCAAGGCGTCCCGTTCCGTGGACGCTCCATCCGAGGAGGGCAAACTACAAGGCACAAAACGAAAACCACGAAAAGGAATTTCCACCATTTTTCGGGGCCTCCGACGAACCAATTGTTCTCCCCCCAATGTCCAAGACGTGGCGGAGGAAGAGGCACGAAAACCCCACGAGGCGGCGGAACCAGCTCCGGCGGAACGACAACAACGAGTGGGTGTCTTGAAACGACGGCGCAAGCGGTCGCAAATGAGTGCCTCGGTCACATCGGCCCTCCAGTCGGCCGCCGAAGCCGATGCCCGTGGCGAAACTCAAGCCGAAGCACCATCCCAACGTCGAGTGGAACCAACCAAGCCCGAACGCAAGGTGGAGGATCCACGAACTGTGGCACTCTCCCATCAACAGCAACTTCAGGTTCGATCCAGTCCCGACAAGAACTCGTCCGTTTCGTCCTCTTCCTCGTCGACCACCACCTTTCGCATTGTCGGAGTCGTGGATCCTCCGTCGCACAACACGACTACCACCAAACCAAAGGAAACGCGCGTCGCGGCCCATCCCATGACCATTCGGACCACCCTGACCGACAAGGACCTCGATACTTCGGCATCGTCGTCCTCGGCCCTGGTGGTGCGCAGTCCACAGAAAAAGACTCGTCGTCGTCGAAGCAGTCGCTATTCGACCCCGGCCATTGAACAAGCGCGGTTGAAAAAAGAGGCGGCCACCAGTCGAGCCTCCCAAGTCAAGTCTTGGAGTACGACATCGTCCTTGTATCAACAACCACCGGGCGAGAATGTCACATGGTTTGTCTGTGTCGAAACCGATGATCCCGTGACGGCCGATCCCTTTGTCATGCTCCCCGTACGATCCAAAGACGAGGATGCCTCGTTGACCGATCCCGAAGACTTGATTCTGTTACAAGATGAAGAGGATGAGGAAGAAACTCCGGAAGCAGCCGCCGATTCTGGGTGTTCCACGCTGGTACCCTTTTGTTCCTTCATGCCACATGTCCAACAAACGTCCTTTGCCTGGAAACCGTCCACGACGGGTTCCACCGAAACCAAAATGTTGTTTGGATTGGAGTGTACCGATGGAACCCGACTGCGTGCCAAGCTCTTTTCGACCGACCGTCTGGAACGACTGGTCCAAAAAGACGGTGCTTCCCGCGCCTTGGTGGTCCATGCATCCTTGGGGGGAAAGGAGGGAGGAGCACTGGTTCCCGTGGAATCGTCACACGAGGTAACGTATCCTTTCGAGAGGGTTGTGCTTGTTGTTGTTTCGGGTCACTCACTTTGTGCGTTTTGTGTGTTAGGTTCCGGAACTGATTTCGTCCGATGACGATGAAGGACCACGCAAGCCACCAACGCTGGGTCGGACGGCCACGGATCCGTCCGAGTTGGCACTGATATTACAAGAAAATGGGGACGATGAAGAGCGGGAACCACCGGCGGATTCGTCGCGGAACCCTCCCACCACGTTGGTACGGTCCACGACACATTCTCGGGTCATGTCCAAGAAACCATCGGCCGTCCTGTATCATCCCAAACCGTATCGGTCCACCACTGTGGTGGGACATGCCATGGAAGCCCTCCAAGAGTTGGAACAACGCAAGACACATTTACGAGTACGACTGCGAAAGACATGTCCCACTGAGAGCAGCAGCAGCAGCAAGCTCAATACTACCGTTTGAGGCACGAGTGTGGGGAGGGCGAGCTCGAGGGGATAAAACTACAGTAGCTTGCTATAATATACTACTTGCTGTTATGAAACAAGTGGCGTTGCGTATACAATAGAATGATGCTAGTTGTAGCGGATACCAGTTGCTCAGTTGTGGTGTAGTGAGATCAAACAAGTGTAGGACACTTCAGAGCTTCATTCCACAAGAGTCATGGGAGTACCAATCTGGAATATCGAACTGCCTCCATCAGGATTAGGGATGTCCAAACTCCCTTCCACCTCTGGAGTTCTGCTACGTACCAAATTCACCTTTCTGGTTTTGTCTCTGGAAGATCGAACTCTGTAATTTGAGAATGTCCTCTTACCCAGCAGGGAATGACTGTCATCCCTTTTATCACTGTTGAATTTTGCGCGCAGTATTGGGCTTGCCGTGCAAGAAAAGGTTATGTGTCTTTGTCTGCCATACTTTCCTCGTCTGTCACGACTGTTGATAAATCGTTGGGACTTGTACTGTTGTTGTCAAGACTTGGCAGTGTTTGGTTCTCGTCGTTGATAGAGTTTACGAGTTGGACCGCTTCAATGGCCTCCTGTAGTTCTTGAAGCAGACGGACGCGTTCGCTTACATCATTCTTCTCCAAAACACTTTTGGATTGGTCTGATTCGTCATGGGTTCTCATGTCACCTTCTGTGTTACTTTCATCAACATCATTACAGACACTGGATGACAAGGGTTCTGAACAACTCTCTTCGAGTGCTCCCGAAGGAACCTCTAGTTTTACAGGTTCCAGCTCGAATGTATCGGAAGATGCCGCACTGCCCTCTGCCATTGCTGTTGTTTCTGAGCCATGCTGTTGTTTGTACAGTTCCAATTGTCGCATTGTTTCGTAAAAGACAGATTCCTGGTCATTGCCTCTGCGCTCTTTCATGTCGTTTGCCAGTGAATCCAAGAGAGCATCATTGTCACGACGATACTTGTTCCACCAACCCCTTGTTTCCTTCAGCCAGCTCGAAAAGAAGCGGTTCGAGCCAGCCACTAGCTCCTTGTCAGCGTCGCTCTTGTTGCTGTTGTTGACTTTTCGTTTAGTCGCCAAGGTTTCCTTGACTACCGTCACTCGAATTTCATCGCAATGACGTGCCAACCAACTTCGGAAGGGCACCGTCAATCCCAACAGGGTCCACACCCAAAATTGCCATTCCAGACTACGACCAACGGCACCACTGGTAGCGGATTGAGAATGGGACGACCGTCGAATGGCCAACAAGCGTGGTTGAAAGCCTGGAATGGTCACATGCGTGGAAAATTCGGCCTGTTCGTCGTCTTGAACATGTTGTGCCAGGAATTGGGATTGTTGCTGCAAGTAATCTCGACGAGCCTTGGCATTGGCCAAGACCAATAGTTGGGACAAGCGCAATTTGGCCATGGGAGCCACACCCATGAAATCGGAGGGTATTATTCTTGCGCTATTAGTCGAGTGTTGCGTGGTGGTAGTGGCACGTTTCCAAACGCCTACAACGGTGCCATCGACCCAATCGGCAAACCGATAGAGTCCTTGAACTTGGGAGGTGATTCGTTTGCGCGGCCTCACAAACTGAGGCGGCCACCAATGAAAGGATACAGGAAATGATCCTGATGTTCGTGTTTCATGGTCCACCACGACAGGTCGACCTTGCTCCGAGTCACTTGTCGTCGTCGTATTGTCGGGGTTCTCGCTCGAAGCTGTTGTCGTGATGTTGTTGTTGCGTTTGTTCAGAATCGATTTCCATGTATAGTTCTGTACAGTTTGCCAGAGCGACATCCATGTCAAGGGTGGTGGTTGTTCGTAGTGAAAGGTTCGAATCTTCCATTGAACTGTGGGTGGTTGTTGTCGTAAGGTTTCCATATATTCTTGGACTTGTTCCGGGCTCGTCATGGCATGAGCAATGTAGTTACGAGTTGGACAGGTGTAGGCTTCCCACATGTACAAACTGGCAATTGTCACAACAAACCTAATAGAATCAAAGAAAAAGTCGTTCAGAGGTGGAGGGTTGACTGGGAAGCATATCAATGTATCATCAACCAAGAGCGTACCATGTATTGAAACGCGGTACACCCAAAAGTACATTCTTGACAATAAGTATCATGGTATCCATGACATGTCGAAGCCCTCTATACTGATGGCATGCACGTTCGAAAAGAGGCGACGTGGCTTCCAGATGGAGGAGGACCTGGCGCAACATTGTGTGTACATATCCCAACATGGAAAACCACAACATAATCGACACTGTTACAGCCAGGGTTGAATGAGATGACGACAAAGAGGATAAGGACTGGTGGAAACCAAGTTTTTGTCTCAAAGATTTGGACACCGTACTTTGGTGCCCGCCGGCCTCCCAAAAAATACGGCCAGTTTCCTTGTCCATCAAAGCCGATTCAGCAAAGACTGATGCTTCCATGCTGTTATCTTGCCTCCTTGTGTGTTCGCTTAGTGACTGTGAAGAGGAGGAAGAGGCCATGATGGACGAATGGTACAAAGGCGCCCTGGTTGGTGATTCTTCTGGAGGAAACGGTGTGGCCAAGATGGATGGTGAACAAAGTAAAATAAGACCAATGGAGCGAGTTATACCCCGCTTTCGAAGCCATTGTTTCATTCTGTTTCCTTGAGGTAACTCTCTTTTATTGTTCAGTTGATACAATTGTGAGAATTGACTCTCCGTGGCGCTATACTGCCAAGTGACAAACGTAATCTGGATCTTTTCTTGGATCTTCGGTCGGATCCACCTGCGTAATTGGGGGTGTCAGTTTTGCATGGGGGGAGACAACTACGAGAAATTCAACGGTTACAGGGTATGGACCAAACGCAGTCCCGCGCATCCTGTTTCCATCTCTCCATCATGAATCATGACTTCCATTTTCCATGTTATCTGTTATTCGTTCACAAATCACAAACCAAACAACAAACGCAATTGACGGTGCCAGTAAGTCACTCTCGGATCAGATCCATTTTCCCATGATCCATTTTCCATGCTTCACCACGATTGATTGGGGGGCACTAACCACGGCTCAAGGTGTAGCATTTCCCGTAGCAAAAATTTTAAGGCTAGCACAGTCCCGCATCTATATAACATGACAAAGCGCACATTTCCATGTGTGTCTGCTAATAAAAGAGGCCCTAAAGTTTGGCACGACCTCAAGTTTAGAGAAGTAACAACGCTTAACGTTCACGTCTAGAGTTATACTATGCGTCTTCCGAATGTTCAAAAAGGATTATACCATTTGCAAAAGAAAAGGAGCTCACAAAATCGGAAACCATCAAAAGTGAAACGAAAGAAAAATAATGAAGATTCACCACGCCCTTTTGGGCATTCTCTTCCTCTCCCCCTGGGCTGACGAGTTAGTCCAAGCTACCATGTTTGTGCCAGGTCGAACCCAAAACCAACGTGATCAGCTATGCTCCATCAATACCATCACTCAAAAGAGATGGGACAGTGGACATCGATTCCATCCCTTTGCCATCAGGAAGAAATACGGTAACCGTGAATGCATTGAAAGCCTTGATGGTGGCAGAACCAAAGATGTGGATTGTACCAGCGCGAAAAAAGAATGGAAATGGCGAACCGACAAGAAGCTTCAGTCGGGGATGAAGGAAGCGCACGGACAACCCACGTGCTATTACACACTAAACCATATGCGTCAGTGCAAAGAAACCTACCTCCCCAGCAACAACGCAGTGAGGAACAAGGTCGAACCTGCCATTTGTCCTTGCGGTCAAGATATGGTTCGATCCACCTGCCCTGACATTAATGAATGTAAGGAAGATCACACATGCCCCGAATATAGCGACTGTATCAACAAACAAAACGGTTACGAATGTCGTTGTTCCACGGGTTTTGAAGAGTTCATCACGGGACGATCCGACGTTGATAACCATGGCCTTTGCGTTTCCCCTCCCTCTCAAGAACCAGACAATGTGGGCGTGACATCCTTTGAGATGTCAGTCTCCAATGTACGACCGGGACGTGTGAAAATGACTCTCAATCGGTTGGCAGATGAGGCTGCAGGGATACCAGTCCCCGTACAACTGTATTCCAACATGTTTGAAGATTTCACATCCCTGCAACAAACTCGAACGTTTGCTTTCAGCGACTTGCAGCCTGGTTCTCGCTATGTCCTTCACATTACCTACCTGGACATATCCAAGGATCCAAACAATCCCCGTGTAGGAAAAACACATTTTGGACCCATTGTAACGACCAAGTGCTTCTGTAACATTGTTGATGGAGATGAGTCCGGAAAACCGGACAGTGCACTTGTTTTGCAGAAGCAAGGCTTTGTTCAATTCCAGTGGATTGACAACTCCCGCTGTGAAGATGCATACTCTTTTTCTCGAAATCATGTTTCGGAAACTACCAATGGCGTGGTGGTAGGAGATCAAGAAGTGTTCACCTCCGACTATTACTTCTTTTCGCAACAACAGTGTGCTCAAGATCCGTATGTCCCTGGTCGTCAGGTGGCGGACGACTTGCGTATTTCGAATCTTATCGTGGGACAAGACTACCAGTACCATATTCGAGCATCATCCAAATATCCGTGGCGAAACAGTAATCAAACCACCATGAAGCATACCGTGTTGTGGTAGGCGTCCATCGATGGTCAAGTGACCCTAGAAGAATCAGCTGGCTTGCTTCCGGTGGAACACGTCGTGGTGGAGTATCGCATGGAAGACCTCGATGGATTCATCCTACCTGCGTGTGACGCTGTCCTTGACGGTTGGTGTCGAACGTTTACGTCTGCCTCGGGAAAGTTCACGATCGATCTGTCTTTGGTTCATCCTTCACTGAACAATCATGACGAGTTCCCTGTTCGCATGCGTTTCTCCAAAACGACGGCAGACATTAAACATCGCTTCTTTTGCAGCGATGGAACTAAGGATTGCAGTACAGAGCTTGTTCTCGAAACCACTGGTAATCTGGAGGAAGAAGGTGAACCACTCCCCCTTAACGCCTCTGCGACAGAAGAATCAAAAGTGAACACCACTGTGATTTATCTCCGACATTTGGAATTTAACGAACCGATCCACGTGATCGATGATACCACTGTTCCGTTCCGTGGCAAGGTCACTATCAGTGGTACTAGAATGCCAGGAGCCGGGGCTTTGGGATGTCCAATCGCAGGGGCTGAAGTGTGCCTTATGGACCACATGACCAGAAACAAGGTACTACTTCCGGAGCCGGTTTGCGTTAAAACTGATAGCGAAGGGAATTATGCGTTGCCCGCCGTGATTGGAACAACAATCTCACCAGAGGTTCGATACCACGAGCACGTTTTCGAGCCAGTTGACTCAGAGCACGACCAGCAGTTTGATAAAGGAATCCTTATACAAGCAGATGGTGTTTATGAGAACTTCAATTTGCAAGACACCACAACTACTAAGTTGACAGTTGAAGTGGCCGGTGGCCTCTGTGACCGGGTACTTGGTAAAGCAGAAACTCTGGTCAAAATTCAGGGATGTCAATGGGAAGGGGTAAACTTGATTCAGGATGGATTCCGAAATGTTTATGACGTACCTGCTCAGCCCATTGACCTTCATCTGAAGACTTTGAAAGGTCACAAAGATAATCGGGAAAGGAATGTCATCATGGACGCCCTGAGTCCCTCGCAAGACACAAGCATCGATCTTCGAGATCTTGAGGAGGAGGATCAAGCAGAAGAACAGACTTTACCGCAGGGAGTTGGAGGCAATGACACCTCCGTTGCCGGTAACACAGAGCTAGCTGCGGACAGCTCGGAAGCAGAAGCGTTGGAAGAGGAGGAACAAAAGGTGAAGGAGAGAACAAATATGAAACGGGTTCGATTTCAATACGACGGCAAAGACGTATTGCAAGTTCGCTTCGGAAACATGGACACTGGCACGTGCGGATCGTCAGCACAAGATGAAGGAGCGGACTCGTACTCTCTCCATGTTGTTCCTTCGTTCACCTTTTTCGTCGTACACGTAATGGCAAGGCAGGAGTTTGGTTTCGACATTACCTCTTGCTCCCGATACCCGGCCAACACCACCGTGTCAATCCAAAACCAAGTTGGCGTTGCTGACTCTCCAGGAGATGGAAAGTTCCTCGACGAGTTAGAGGCAAACCCTGATTTCGTGGAGCAAGTACGTGCATTGAAAGCCTGTAATCCATCATGCTCACACCCTCTTGAAATGGATGAGGCTACAGGTGAAAACGCTCAAGCTTCAGTTGTGTTGCTCACTGGACAACCGAATCCATTCGGTACCATGACAAAGCCTTTGTTTGTGGTGCTCGATAGATCGGGGACGATGTTGTGGTGACGGTGACTTTGCCCTGACCGGTAGTCAATCCGTGGCCCTTCCAACTCATAAACCACTATTGGCATTGAGAGACCCCCCTGGGGGGTTGTCGTATGCCTATTATGAGAACATGGTCAGTACAATCCGAGTCGAGATGGAAGACTACGAACACTTTGTTGGTATTGACGCGGGTGTCAAAGCGAGTTTTGGAGGCGCGTCAGATCTCAATCAATGTACTGGAATGGGAGCCAAACAATGCATGGAAGCAATTGAAATAAAAACCAAGGCACAGCTCGATGTCCAAGGTACTACCAACTTCGAAGTGTCTCTGGTTGACAAGAGAAGTGCAGGAGCTTTCACCACGACCTGGAGCTATCGGACCAGCAGAGATGAGTGGCCAGCCGGCAAGAACTCTGACGCGTTTTTAGTGCCGAACTTGAACGTCAAGTTCAAGAAAGTTCGGGAAGTCCGCTTTTCATATTCCGAAACGGTAGACACGTGTGCGACAGCTGAAGAAAAGACAAAGTTCAACTTGGACTCTCCTGAAAACAAACCTGCAGTTGGGTTTCTCAGTCGCTTTGACATTGATAACGTCGAGATCCCCGAGCTACTGAATCTGAAGAATGTTGCCAAGAAGAACATCATTGATCTTGACTGCACTGAAACTGTGGAAGAAGACACTAGCGCCGAATGCACAAAAGAGATAATCACTCACGATGTTATGAGCCAGGCTGTTGAGGATTGGGAAGGCTTTCTCCAACGCCATGACGACATCAGCGCCCAAGCGGCCGATGGAGATCTTGACGGGATGAAACCGCACTCTTGGTTTGACAGAATTCATGATGCCGCAGAAGACTCCGACAAAACCCCAACTCCTGAATCACATTGGAGCGGTATTGTGCCGAAAACGTTGGCTGAGAGTGCGGTACGAATCCAGTCTGTTGGCCCTGCCGCGGCAGATGGCGATGAGAGCGAAGCTGAAGAACTGGAGAGAATCAATCTCATCAAGTTTGATGGAGGAGGGTCTCTGTTCCAATATGAAGTTAAGCAAAGCCTTCTTTCGGAACATACCAAGAAGATTGGACCTCCTCGTAACAACATGCAACAGCAATTTTATATCCAAGGAACAGCTGATGTTGATGTCGAAGCCATAGCTCTTGTCGGAATGGACATTCAAGGCAAGCTACATGAGAATGGGGACTATCATCACACACAAACGAACACCGATAAAGAGGAAACCAAGATTGGATTTGTGTTGGGTGATGCTGATATCGGAGACGTGTTTGACGTGGAAATCTTCATGGACCCCGACTATGGGACGTTTGTTTTTCATGTGGTTTCCGGTGTCTCTAAATGTCCGGTTGAGAAAGGAACCACGCCCCGTGAACAACCGTCGCTCAGTTTGGCATCGAGACCAAGCGCCGCCCTCCTTCCTGACGATACCATGATATTTGAAGTCGAGCTCACCAACGAAGGTGCATCTCCGTCAGCCTTCCAGCTCTTCACTGATCATCGGCGCAATGGAGGTCTCCTGGGCCACCTGGCGAATGGAGACACTCTCACCGTACCACAACATTATGACGTCATGGAGCCAGGAGAAACCGTGACGACCACGATAACAATCGAGCGTGGTCCTGCATGGTTTGATTACCCTTCCATCCCCATCATTTTTCGATCAGTCTGTGAAAATACGCGAAACATTGGCGAGGGGAATCTGATTGCACTCGACAACCGTGCCACGGCGTCCATTGATATTTTCAACGTAGTCGATCCCACCATGCCAGAAGGTGAGAAGGAACGTATTCGTTTCGCACAGCCCTGTCCCGGCATTGCTTGGGAGGGTGACTTGGCCTTTGAACGCACGTTTCGTATCAACGAAGCGGACCGCAAATCAACCATTCCATCGTATACACTAAAAGTGGTGGTACGAAACCTCAACCACAATATTGAAACTTTCAACAAAACCCGCGTGAGTGCGCTTGGTCGTCTCGCCGGCGCTGGACTCTTTTTCCGTCGGGTGGGAACTGTTGCTTGGTCCAGGGCCCTTTACCGCCCTTCCGGTCATGACTTTAGCGTCCCCATAAACTTCATTGAGATGGAGGAAGACGAATATGGATACCTCACTGTCGAGTGGGATGTTGGAGCTCTTGGAGATGGTGAATATGAGATTGAAGCACGTACCATCTGTCCCGATCCCACTGGAGATCTACCCGATGATTTTAATTTCGCCACAACGTCGCGCTTGAAAGGGTTCATTGACCGCTCTCCTCCCAGCCTGTACGGTCCTGCATTTTGGGATGTATACTCCATCGACTATCCCATCGAAGTGGAATTTTCGGAAACACTCGAATGTGCTCAACCGCACAGCTTCACCCTCAAAGTTGACATCGATAATGGTTCTCGCATTCTCGACAATTCTGGTGATGGTCTTTTGGTTGTTTGTGAAGGGCGCTCCATCTCTTTTCAGTTTGACCCGGCCTGGGTGGACCACAAGGATCTCGTTGGCAAATCTGTTCGTGTAGAGTTATCAGGAGTGGAGGATCTTAACGAGAATGCCTACAACGGTCTTATCACAGGCTCATGGCTTATGACAAACGTCAGTAACGTCAACAGCACTTCCAATGGCGGAGACAGGCGAGAATTGTGGGCAAATGAGCAGTCTCATGATGACATGTACAGAGACACAACCACTCATCACGATGCCATGGAATCCGGAATGAAGGAGCTTCATGCTCAGCTTATGACTCTGCATCGTGGTATCATGCTAGCTGTTGCGGCTATTGCCGTAACGTGCGTGGCGGGTCTGGTCGGTGTGTTAGCTATGAAGAAATCTTTTCTTGAATAAACGAATGCAATGCTGTCTTCGCCGTCCCTTTGCTTAAAGTTGAATAAAGCAATAGAGCCAAAAGCATCAAGAATCAAGACACATGTTGCGTGTTATAGGGACTAGGTAGACCATATACCATTGAAAGGTGGCGCATTGAAAGATGACGAACAGCATTCGATATCTCATTAAGATATACGAATCGCTTATAGATTCCCAGCAGCATCATGGATAAAATTCGCAGAGAGAGCTTGTATCTTCTCTCCCTGATCACCAGCTGGAGTTGGAGCACCTCGCTCTGTGTACCAAATGCAATTTCCGAGTCCTAGGCGTTTCTCCTGAAAATCTTTTTGTTGGATCCAAATTTTACGGCGTTTTCTGATTGGCCAAAACATTGCAGGATGACGTATACGTTTGTTGCCATGTATCCTTGGACTTCGACGCTTGTAAGATGTGTCGTTCAAAAGGTTTTGCTTTGCTCCTATCGGAACCATGGTAGTTGGGTGGGTCTTTGCGTCCCGATTTTCTTCATCACTCCTTGTTCAATGGCCACAAGCTCGTCGACACGTAGATGCTCGTCCGTATGCTTCGGTTCGCTTCCTCGCAACTGCTTCATACAGCAACGATGACATTCTTCTTGCTAAAGTGGCGAATTATATTTCTTTTGTTAGTGGAAACAAATCTCGACCAATCAAAGACCTGGCCAAGCGTTTCAACAAAAGTGAGAGCCACGTTTTGAATCTCGTGAAAGCATCCAACAGACTCGAAGTTTCACAACGAGGTCAAGTATCGCTTGTTAAGCCAGATACAGCTGATGGATCCTCATGGAATGAAATGTCAAACGATCTGCGTAAATTGCTGTCGAACATCGCGACTACTTCAATATCTCTTCCCTCAACGAAGCGGGAAGCTAGGAATCTCGGCACTGCTGCTATTGGTTGTGAAGGAGAGCAATTTGACGTCGTCTTGGCCGAATGCTTGTGTTTTGGCTTTGCTTCTGTGAACGAGATGGCTCGGTTAGAGTGGAATATGAATCGAATCCAAAAAGCAATTGGAGAAAGCAATGGATCAAATTCCAACAGAGAAAGTGAAGGGATCGATAGTAATGACTCTTCTGTTCTTGCCAAAGCGTTCAATCACATTCACTTCCTTCCTTTCGGGGCAAGTTGCACCACTGAGGAGCTGATTATCGCAACTGGTGCAGAGAAGGAGGCACTGATTATTCTTGTCACCCGCTCCACCCGTTTCTCGGTACAGGGAGATGAGCGCATATCTGCGGTTCCCTGTCCAATGAACCAACGGCCAAGCGCGCGTTCCCAGCTTGTGAATCATCTTGAATCATTTTTGTCACGTTTGTTGTCAACCCCTCCCAGTGACATGCCGGCCAGCAAACGCTCCCTGAGTGCCTTTCTCGATGAGCTTGATCTCGGTGCAACCGATTTTGATGTCATTTTGGCGGATTGCTTGTACTTTGGCTTTGCCGCTACCGACGACATCAACAACATTGAGTGGAACACGAATATGATCCGACAGGTAATGGGTGTCTCAACCTCTGTAACCGGTGAAGACCCCCAAACAGCATCTCATGGCCACCACCATGGAAATGGGCAACAAACCATGAAAGCTGAGCAATTCAAGCTGAGCGATGGAACACCTTGTACCTATGTTACCACAATGAACGATCTGGAGGAGATTATGCGCCATTATCCCCAAATCTTTGGAACTGATACGGAACAAAGCTCCGACTGTAGCTCTGCCGTAACGTTGGACTGTGAAGGAATCCCTTATTCCTTGGAGCTCATTCAAATAGGAACCAAATCGGGGGTGTTTTTGTTGGATGCTCAAACCATTGGTGTGGAATCCTTGTGTCAAGCTCTTGAACACTTCTTGACATCCCCGTCCACCCTGAAGGTGTTGCACGATCTCCGCGAAGATGCACATGCCTTGTCAAAACTGGGCAAGGTGAAATTAGACAATATTCTCGATTCCCAACTGGTACACGAATATTTATCCGGAGCTTGTCATGGTGGCATGAACCAATTTTTGGAGAATTTGGGATTTGAGAGGCATGTGTCCAAGCTTGCCATGGGTCGTCAAATGGATCTCCTGGCACCTGGACAATTCTGGAAAGAGCGACCTTTAACGACCGAAAAGCTGGACTATGCCGGAATGGACGTTCGTTGTCTTTACGAGTCCCTTTCCAAAATTCATGAAATCATTCCATCCGAGGACCTGGAAATGCTCAAGAAAGCCTCATCAACTCGTGCCGAAACGGCTCTGACTCAACAAGCCGTTCGATCCGTAGCGTTTGACACATTGCAACAGTATAAATTGTCATCGGCCGAACTGGTTCTTGCGCAAACTGACGAGCATACCTCTCCTACGGCCGTGTTCCAGAGCACACCGCATGTGGACAGTGACACGGACCACGTGATTCAGCTCTTGCCCCTTGCATTTCGGAAAAAGTGGACTCCTCAAGATTTCCCCACTACGCCAACCGAAACGGCCCTGGATCTCACGGGTCTGACCGACATTGTGCTAGATCAGGGTCGACGGCCGGAATGTTGGGTGGACGGCCAACGAGTCTTTTTATGTGACAATCCCGAAACGATCGTTTCCGAACAGGACATTCAAACGATACTGAATCAAATTGGTGAAATTGGTCATGACAATCGAGCTGGTATCGACGGCCAACTGCATCGCTTTTCCGTTATCCGAGCACGCAACCAAACGAAAATTGTAGGCCTCACGATTCGCATCGGACGGAGTATTACGGGAATTTCGGACCTCTTGTTGGACGTGTTGCTAGGTTCTGACAAGTCTATCTTGTTGCTAGGAGAACCAGGTTCGGGCAAAACCACCATTGTTCGCGAAGCGGCTCGTCTCTTGTCTCAAGAGAAAAATGTCATGGTGGTGGATACCTCGAGCGAAATTGGAGGACACGGAACCAAGCCCCATCCTTGTATAGGTTTAGCGCGACGCATGATGGTGCGTTCTCTCGAAGAGCAAAGTCGCGTCATGGTGGAATGTGTACAGAATCATACTCCCTTTTGTATGATTGTGGACGAGATTGGTCGCAAACAAGAAGTGTTAGCAGCCCGCACGGTTCGTCAACGGGGAGTCCGAATCATTGCCAGTGCTCATGGAGATTTACGGAAACTGGTTCAAAACCACGAGCTCCGTGGGTTGGTAGGAGGCGTGGAACAAATCACTTTGGGAGATGCCTTGGCCGCCAAACAAGCCTTGCGAAAAGGACCAACCACCGCCTCTCTTGACGGAAGTGTTTCCAAAATCAAACAGGAGCGGGCGACGGATCCGACCTTTGATGTCATTGTCGAACTTCGACGTGGTCTCTTCGATGAATGGGTTGTGATCCCCGATGTGGCCAAAGCAGTGGATAGCATTTTGGACGGACAGGAATACCCGGCCCAAAAACGCAAACGAGACCCGCACACAGGTGCTTTGTTGCTGGAGCTTTTTCGCGCCTAAGTGGTAATAGATCGTTCCCTGACGAGAGGTTCCATGTAGATGAAGTGCCTTTACATACTCGTAGTCATCAGAAGAGAACGGACCACCAATCGTCACACTTCCCAATTGTCCAAATTCGTCTGAGTTCAGTATGAACGGGACGGGTGGGCCGGAAGGCTTGGGGTCTGGGGTGGGAATTTCCAGAAAGACCAGCTGTTCCGAAAACGGACAGACACTAGAGTAAAAAGTACAATTGAGCAAACATGGCGGTTGATGAAACGGTTAAATATATATGGCAATGAAATAGCAATGACTATTTTAATGGTCAGTCATGGTATGATTTGGAGGTGCACCTCCAACCGCGTAAAATGTGAGTGGGGACTTACCCTTGACGAATCTCTAGTAGTAATGTAAGACGCCCAACCGTTCTGGAATGACTGAAACAAGACTTTTTGTTTGAAAGCTCGTAGGAACAGGTAGCAAGACGTTAGAGAGAATTGCTGTGTTCGATAACGGGCATGAATCGCTACAACGGCAGAGTTAAATTCATATTATCATCATACAGCAACAAAGAATTATAAATTGACTAGGAAAGCATATATTATGAATTTTGTTTTTCTTCGTTCGTTCTGCTGACCAGGATGCATGTGGTATTGATAATAGCATATTGGTATACGATAAAAGCAGAAGCCCTTATATCTCTCGATTGGCACTCATATTGTATTTCAGTACACATATCACAATCGCTCAATTCAGTATGAACGGGACGGGTGGGCCGTAAGGCTTGGGGTCTGGGGTGGGAATTTCCAGAAAGACCAGCTGTACCGAAAACGGACGGACAGTAGAGTAAAAAGTACAATTGAGCAGACATGGCGGTTGATGAAACGGTTAAATATATATGGCAATGATATAGCAATGACTATTTTAATGGTCAGTCATGGTATGATTTGGAGGTGCACCTCCAACCGCGTAAAATGTGAGTGGCGACTCACCCTTGACGTATCGTTAGTAATAATGTAAGACTCCCAACCATCGATCTATGACCACCACAAGCGTTTTTTGTGTCGAAGCCTGTAATTTGACGTTGAATGACGTTACGAGCTCCCGGCTCACGATCGCACCACTGCATAATAGCACCACCATCACCATGAACAGTAAAGCCGCAGTGCACCTCCAACGAAAGGTGCTAGCACTCCTCCGACCATCAAGCATGCCTCAGAATGGAGTGTACCGTGAAGGTTGAAAAGGGCGGCGATGAGTTGGATAGTTTGATCGAGCTACAACTACATTTGCAATGTCTTTCAGTTTGATGAGTGATGAGGGAAAGTCGTGACAAGAATATCAACAATGGAGACAGATAACGATGGAAAGATAAAGATCACAACGGAGGAACGACGGAGAAAGATTCAATTCGGGTCAAGGAATGATGGACGACCCGGAAATTGAAACACGGCAATCAGACGGGTGGTTTTGAAGCATCAAGGAAGTATCTGTCAGAAGACGACGACACAGCTTCTGTTGTCGGCGACAATGGTGGCGGTGCTGCTGCTGCTTCGAGTGGATACCGTGGAGCTGTGGTGGCAGTCGAAGATCGCGTGGTCGTTCTTCTCCTTCCGCCATGCGACAAACGTTGAGTCACACAGCGTCATTATTGACGAGCGGCCACAACGACCACGACTGGACGAAAAATGGTCGTGCCCGAGGCTGTGCCCAATCCACGAATGCAACAATCACGGAAACAAGCACGGAGGGTTGCATCCAAGCAACCACCATCACCAGCGACAACAGCACACCAGCAAGAAGAAAAAGAAGAACCAACAGGACATTCCAGAGAATTGTTCCTCGAGTACTGCTAGTCGCTTTCATGTTTGGAATTATGACAAGAAACGACCTCCAACACATGCACATCCAGAACGTGATTTAGAGGAGGACGACGACAAGCCCCATTCCGTTGACTCCAGGATTGTTTCTTCCACAGCCTCGTATTTGACCTCGTGTCTGACGGCTGCCTTTACCATTGGTTATGGTGTCGGAACCTGGCCGCATCATTTGCCGACAAGCAGCAGCCGCAGGACAAGCAGGAGCAGTACAGATCGTGGGCGGGGAGACGAAACGGATGCCGAAACAGGATCATTGTCCTGGTCCTTTTCGTCCGAGAATCCTCCTATCAGCCATAGCAGCCATGTCAGCACAAAAACGACTCTTCTTTCTCGCTCGCAAGTGGTGCGACAATTGCCACCCTGTGAATTTGTGCAGTTTCAATGTTGGTCTTGCCTGCAAGCACCGACTGGTGCGGCGACACAGGTGGCTGTCGTGCGGGCCGTGACACTGGCGTTGTCGTCGTGGGTGAGGAGTATTACTGCCATGGGTGGGAAACGACGAGGCAATCGCCATTCAAATAAGTACTACAATCACAAAACAGACACTCGTACAAACCATGATCCTCCCTTGGGTTGGTCCTGGTTGTTTCAAACCTTTGGTGTCGAACAATTGCACGTGCAAGCCTTGGATCGAGCCTTGTCCAGCAATCTGCGCAACATTGTGTTGGATCGCTTGCAACAAACGGGTACCACGGCCCAAAACAAAAAAGCCTTGATGCGAATCCTCCACGAGTTGCCAGAAAAACCACAAGGAAAGGACTCCACAGACCTGGCCTGGTCCTTTCCAGAGTACTACTCGTCCCGTAATCGAAGAATGGTGGTGAACCAAACCGAGCCGAACCAGCAGCTGCAGCGTCACCCTAAGAGGTGGTGGTGGAACAAGAACCCGCATCACAACAAGATGTGGTGGCATGGCAAAAAGGACAAGACGAGCCTCGATCATTCTCCTTCTTTTTCTTTTAGCAACAATGATCCAAAATGATTAGGAGTATATGATGTCGGTTCGTATGGTCAACGACCCTCCTCAGCAGGACCTTGTGGTTGTTTCTTCATGGTTCGCCCATGGCAAAACAATCCAAAATCAATCATTGGCCGCCATCACGCTGACCATGTTCTCTCTCTCATTCCCCCATAATTTGGCGGCGATAATGCGTAGATATCTCTTCCTCTTGTGGTTTTGGTTGGGGAACAGAAAAGTGCGGGGCAAAAACATCGCTACCATTCGCTATCGTCTAGCGACTACTGGTAGCGACTCCACTCCACTCCACTCGTATTCGGTGGAAGTGGAATCGTCATGGGGACACGAGCGAATGCAAGGTGCTTCTCGAGCTACCCTTTCCTCATCAATAGTAATCGTAGGATTTCGCCCTCGTTTGGATGTTTGCGGGATAGATAAGTTCTGGCGAGCTTAGTAGTTTGGAACCAGTCCAACCATTCATGGTTCCCTTACTATGAACTAGAGGAATGATGTCGCATTCAAAGCAGGGAAATTTTGCAAACATCACATAATCTCTAGTTCATGTGGGCTCATCCACTACCACTAATACCTCTCTACCTAGTAGAGGCGAGTCCTTCATCTCCCTGTCTACGACAATGGTAGTGCCGGCATTCAAAGCGATGAATATCATGTTGTGATTTTTGCCAATGATAGTGACTATTTGTGTTTGAAGGCATTCATGGGCAACATGGATGAGGCCGAGGACGTACCTCTTGGACATTGCTGGAATGTAAGGTATTACCCTCTTATCCATCAACAAGGAAACCTATACTCAACTTTTTCAAAATACTTGTACGGCAGGAACATGAAGACAAACAAAAACATGGTTACTTCTGAATTAGATTCAACATAGTAGATCCTTCGACTGTGGCTGACCTAGCACTTAGGAGAGACCAAACACCATCATGGCCATTCCAATCCCAAACACCAGTGAGAACGGATTCATGGACAGTGTCACACTCGCACCCGACACTAAGGAGGTCTGGTTGTTGTTGGCAGACAAGGATGACTGGAACAAGTTCTCAAATTCCGTCCGTGTAAAACAAGTATCGGCTCCACTCTCCTCTGTTAGGATTCTCACCGAAAACTAGGTGGTGAAACCTACAACTCATCGAATGATGCTAGTATTTTATGGCATCCGATGACATTTTCCTAAAAGTGAGAAAAGAATGTCGGCATGCTCGCGAAACTATAAATTTGGCCACGGCATGCTCGCAGTGCACGCGTTATCGGCGACCGCTCGGATATTAACTATGGCCCAACACGTGCGCGCCCAAAACTATCAAGTGCGCGCCTCTACTATCCGAGTACGCGCATCCACGATTCGACCTAACGGTCTATGTAATCAAAGCACGAATCACGATCACGCGAGACCATAACTCTGTTCCCACAAATCCAAGAATGCAAACAGCAACGCGTCCAGGACAAGACTTATACCACGACAAAGCAAGAGCTGTTGCATCCCATACATGTTATCCATCACCCTATACATTCAATACACACCAATGCCGGTCTACTCCAACCAGTGAGGACCTATCACACCAGATCCATGGCCGTATACAAGAGCCAGGACTTCGGCACCATCAACCACCTTAGTTAGTAATCATCTCGCAATCATTAATATCACCATTTTAACACTCATCTTAAGACTAACCTCTTATCAGTGGACCGACTGCCCCCACCCACGGCGGACTTCGACTTGCAACTCTTCTCTGACCCGTGGAGGATTGTTGTATCGGTTGGTGATTCGATTGTCGGCTCAGCGAGCCTTTTACCTATCCTACCTATCTGTCTAACCCCTGTTGAATCGAGAGAAGTTTATCAGATTAACAGTCTCATCGTTTATTTCCGAGAAGCTTTCGATGTCTCACGACGATTCCAACCTCTCTATTCGACACATCTTTCATTCCTTCCAACAAAGCGGGGAGGAACTCCATCCACCCGTGGCCCATCCGGGCGAGCCCTTGGTTGAAACTCCGAAACAGACCCCGACTCAGGCCAGTGCTCCGAATCCCTTCCAGACCCCGGACCAAGTGGTCCAGCCTCCTTCGATCCCGACTCAACCTTCGACTCCGCCTCGCCGTTTGAACCCTACTCGCACCCGACGTACGAGCCGTCTTCTTACTGCGCATATCCGACACTTCCGCGAGCCGACTGAGTCGACTACCGACCCCGACGTGATCCGTTCCACAACCGAACGCGAGATCGATTTCCAGTCCGTCCAACCCGTGACTGACCTTGAGGACATCCAACGACTTCTCGACCTCTTGAACCAGTGCTCGAGACGCCGTTTCATTGTCCAAGCCCTGTTGGGCAACCCTGTGGAACCCATCCGTATTCGATTCATCTCCTTTGAACGTCCAACCAACTACTTCCACACCATCTGGATCGTCAACTCGACGACGAATCCGCTACCTACCCCGACTACTCGTCTCGACGAGTACGTCTCCTTTGTTCACGAGATCCATCTCTGCCAGGATTTCCGTGCGACTATCTACCCTCTCTTCACTCAACACGTGAACCACTTGTTGGAAGACGACGACGTTGAAGAACTAGCCACTACAGTGACCGACTCCGCATCTCGTCTTCAGTACCGAACCGAAAGTGACCAAGAATAAGTAACTTTACGTAGTTTCTACACCAAACCAGACACAAGACCGAGTTCCGCACATCCGGGTACCCTTGGTCGCACAACACGCCACACATTCCCATCAAATCGCGAAAATTCGGCGAAAATTTGTTGAAACTCGGCGAAAATTTGTCGGAATCAACGGAAATTTCCAGGAGTCGCACATCACAACACACATCCGGGTATCATATACGTGGTACATACGTGGCACACGTGGTACATCCGGGTTCACATCACATCACACATTAAATAAACCACATCACACCGCACATTAAATAAACATCGAACCAACCAAATAACACCATGGATCCTCAAACACCCAAGACACCGTTTACTCCTTCTGAGGACAAGTCAAGTCATATAACCAATCAAGATCTCTTCGACCATATAACTAAAGGCATCTTTGGTTGTAATGATGAACGAGCCCAATCACTTCAAAAGTGGATGCGACATCATGGTTTTGAACATATCCTTCATGTCCTCGACCATGTTGCAACTGATCCCGAGGAGACACTCAAGGATCTCATGCAATACAAGGTTGGAAAACAAGTCAACGACCTACAGACAAGTACAAGATTACAACTCAAACTAATGGCATATTGGTTACTACAACAACGGCAACTCCAACATGGAAAACTACCCCGTGCTACATGGATGAACCTCACGAGGGACCAATATGACGATTGGAGGATCAACACCGACTTTACCAAGTCTGGTATGAACCAAGACCCAGTTTCTCCTCTGAAATCACCTGCACACTCCGTATCATCCCGATCTCCCACTACATCCTCTACAACATCTCAATCCATGTTAGATCTCTCTGCTTTCAAGAAAGGAACCAAAAGAGATGCAACAGCATTTGAATCATTCAAAGACGAACGATACTTTGATTCGTTTTGGCGTGTATTCAAATCAACTGCGAAAGCACAAGGATTGTCGAATGTTCTTGATTTCGATTACAAGGTACCCAAGGATGACGAATGCGCAGAGTTACTTTTCCGAGAACAACAAGTCTTTGTCTATTCTGTACTTGTACGTATTATCCAAACCGACCAAGGAAGAGCATATGTTCGAGAACATGAACATGATGAAGATGCAAGAGCCGTCTTGAAGAAACTCCATGTTCTACACACTGAATCTGATCTAGCTAAGCGAGAAGTGTTACGCCTAACAAGCTACATTTCGAATCTTCGACTGGATGACTCTTGGCGTGGTACAACTCGTCAGTTTCTCCTACATTTTCAAGAACAGCTACGACTTCTGGATAACCTTGTACCACTGTCGGATCGTATCCATGACCATACAAGGATGACCTTCCTTATGCAAGCTGTTGAAAAGGTACCTGATTTAAGACGAGTCAAGATCTTGGATAACGTTGTCAACACAAAATCTGGAGCCAAGTCTCTCTGTTATCAATCATATTTCCGCCTGCTTCTTGATGCTGCTTTTGACCATGACCAAGCTACCCGAACTTCTGCGTCTAACCGCCGTCGTCATGTAAAGCAACATGAATTTCAGTTGGATGAACCTTTTGAACCAGTGGAGCCCCCTGACTACCAGATCAACAACACGAATATCCAATCCGAAAAGTCCTCAACTTCGTCAAAAATCAGCCTTCCAAGAGATGTATGGTTTAAACTCTCTGAAGAGGATCGGCAAATCATTGTCGACTTCAATAAATCCGTCCAAGATTCCCCGACAACTCCACGCAAGGTCCAAACACATTCTCTTGACATTGATCCTGAACCGGACCCTGATCCTGATGCCAACAACATTGGTGATACCCATCAAGATGCACCAGAACAAGATCCATTCGATACATCCTCTGATCCGGTTACCCAGTTCGTACACCAGGCTATCGCATCGACAGATATCAATCATCCAGCATCTGACCTCAGCAACATCTTGTCAACTTCTACGACAAAGTCAAGTCCTAAAGTCAAGTTCAAGTCTTCTGCTGATCACAAGCAAAAGGTTCATATGTCACGATATCTATTCTCCCGCAAATCCACCTTTTCTGGTAATCAACTCATCGATCGAGGTGCCAATGGAGGCCTTGCAGGATCTGACATGCGTATCCTTGCCAAAACCGGACGTCATATTACCATCGTAGGTATTGACAATCATGAATTGACTGGCCTTCCAGTTGTTACCTGTGCTGCCAAGTTTGATACAAGTGATGGACCCATTATTGGTATCTTCAATGAGTATGCCCACTATGGAAAGGGTTTATCTATCCATGCCCCAGCGCAATTTGAACATTTCGGCCTATCTGTCGACGAACGATCCGTCAAGGTTGATGGCAAACAACGCATTACTACCCTTGATGGACGCGCATTGCCCTTACGAATCAAGGATGGCCTTGCATACATTCAATCTCTGGGAATCCCTTCTGATGACGATATGGATAAATATCCGCATATTGTGTTCACTTCACCCCATATCTGGGATCCTTCTGTACTTGACCATACCCATCCAGACCCCCATCAAGACCCTGCACCGAACTGGACATCTGTGGAGACTGATGGTAGTATGGAAACGTACCCCTATGACCAATATGGGGAGTATACCGATCGCGTTGTATGCACTTTGAATCTCCTCCTTGATCTCCCATATGATCATGGCCCCGATACACCTTCCTTCTTTTCCATCTATGCTGATCAAGATGGCAACGACCCCACACTTCATGCGTCTGTCCACAAACTCTACAAGGAACAATACGACTGGAAGAAATTTCGCCCTTTCTTTGGGTGGCAATCGGAAGACGTAATCGCCGATACGTTCAAGCATACAACTCGTCATGGACACATTTCCTTTGACCAGGATACCTTGAAGAAACACTTTAAGGCCCGGAATCCTATCCTTAACCTCCCACGACGGCATGAACCCGTTGCCACTGACTCCATCTTCTCCGACACCCCGGCTGTTAACCATGGTGGCAAGATTGCTCAGATTTTTGTTGGTCGTGATACTTTGGTTACTGACATTTATGGTATCAAGTCTACCAAGCAATTCGTCAATACCCTCCAGGATAACATTCGTACACGTGGTGTCATGGAGACTTTGATCAGTGATGGTGGTTCGTCACTTATTTCCCACAAGGTCAAGGATATTCTTCGCACCCTTCTGATTGGTGAATACCGTTCCGAGCCCTATCATCAACACCAGAACAAAGCTGAGAACCGCTACCAGACCGTTAAGCGTATGACCAATGCTATCATGAATGCCTCCGGTTGCCCTGCTTCTGCATGGTTACTTTGTTTAGAATATGTGTGTGACCTCCTCAATCACACTTCCTCTCCCACCCACTCTGGCCGCACCCCTCTTGAGGCTCTTACCGGTACCCCACCCGACATTACCCATCTCCTTTTCTTTCCTTTCTGGGATGAGGTCTACTATCGTGTCGACCCTTCTGAACCTACCTCCGGTTCTTACCCTTCGTCTCCCGACGAGAAGATTGGCCACTGGGTTGGTTTTGCCCACAATGTTGGTGATGCCTTTACTTGGAAGATCCTCACTGCCGACAACGTCCTCATCTACCGTTCCGCTGTCCGTCGCGTTGCCTCCACTACCCCCAACCTTCGTGTGGATATCTCTTCAGGGGAGGAGTCGCCGCATAAACCCACTGGTGACACTGTCTTTATTCGCAGCAGAAGTGAAGACCCATCCACACCTATGCCAACAATTGACTACGACGATTTAGTTGGACGCACATTCCTTTGTGACACTGAAGAGAATGGGGAGCGCCACCGAGCACGAGTAATCAAACGAGTTGTCGACCTGGAACAAGAGGCAACCAAACAAGAAGATCGACTCAAATATATCTTTCGCAAGTCTAACTCCAATGTTGATGAGATGATCTCCTACAACCAGCTCATGGAATACATTGAAAGGGATAATCAAGCCCAAACGACAGGGGATAGTCTCTTCCGATTCAGAGACGTTATTGCACACCAAGGACCTTTGAACTCAAGCGACCCAGACTATAAAGGGAGTAAATATAATGTCCTTGTTGATTGGGAGACTGGGGAGACGACATACGAACCACTATCTCTTATTGCAAATGATGACCCCATCACAGTCGCCATCTATGCCAAGAAAAATGGTTTGCTGGATCTACCTGGATGGAAACATCTCAAGCGATATGTCAAGACAAGCAAAAGACTCATTCGAGCAGCTAAACAATCCAGGATCAAACAAGTTCGTCGCTCTATCAAGTACAAGTTTGGTTTCCAAGTACCTCGCACCTATGAAGAAGCAGTGGAACTAGACAAGCAATTTGGGAACACGAAATGGCAAGACGCAACAGAATTGGAACTCTCACAGATCCAATCGTATAACACTTTCAAGGACCATGGAAAAGCCAAGTTCATTAATGGGAAATTGGCCAATGCACCAGAAGGATATCATAAGATAAGAGTACATCTGGTCTTTGATGTCAAGCATGACGGAAGGCACAAGGCACGACTTGTCGCAGATGGACATCTCACCAAGGAACCCGTTGAGACCATCTATTCAGGGGTTGTCTCCATTCGCAACCTTCGCATTGCCATATTTCTTGGAACCATGAACGACATGGAAATATGGGGAGCAGATATTGGGAACGCATACCTAGAAGCATTGACAGGAGAGAAGATTTTCATCATTGCAGGACCAGAGTTCAAGGAGTTAGAAGGACATATCTTGATCATCTACAAGGCATTATATGGTCTCAAATCCTCAGGTGCTCGCTGGCATGACAAACTGTTTGATGTTCTCATTGATATGGGATTTTCTCCAAGCAAGGCTGACCCTGATATCTGGATGAAGAAGGCTCCTGGAGAAGACTGTTATGAATATATCGCTGTATATGTTGATGACTTAGCTATCGTTGCCATGGACCCTGAAGCTGTCTGCAAGATCTTTACAGACAAATACAACTTCAAACTCAAAGGAGTCGGACCTATCGAGTATCATTTGGGGTGTCGTTATACCACAGATCCAGACGGTACACTTGTGTCTGACCCACGAAGGTACATCGAGAAGATGATGGATACCTATGAGCGATTGTTCAATGAGAAACCCAAGAAAGCAAAGCCGCCAGTCATTGCTAACGATCATCCTGAACTCGATGACTCTGAGCTCTTAGATGAAGAGGGGACCCAGCATTTCCAGACTCTTATTGGACAACTGCAATGGCTAATTACCATTGGCCGTTTTGATGTCTTTCCTGCTACCATGACTCTATCAAGGTTCAGAGCTGCTCCAAGGATTGGTCATTTGAAGCGAGCTAAACGCATCTATGGATACCTCATGTCATTTCCTGATGGGTCTATCAGATTCCGCACTGGGGAGCCAGATTTATCAGCTTTACCTATCCAAGAATACGATTGGAGTCGTACCGTATACATGGACGCCAAGGAACGTATCCCTGAGGACTGTCCAACCCCACTTGGGCGTTTTGTGACAACTATACATTATGTCGACGCAAATCTCATGCATGATATGGTTACTGGGAAAGCAGTTACAGCCATCCTGCATTTTGTAAATGGTACACCCGTGGACTGGTACAGTAAGCGACAAGCCACAGTGGAAACAGCCACGTATGGATCTGAATTTGTTGCCGCAAGGACTGCAGTTGATCAGATCACGGAGCTACGCCTTACACTCCGATACTTGGGAGTCCCTCTGCGAGAGAAGAGTTACATGTTTGGAGATAACCGCTCTGTCGTTATCAATAGCACCACACCACACTCAATCATCTCCAAGAGGCACCATCTCCTATCCTATCACCGAGTCCGTGAAGCTATCGCTGCAAAGTACGTCGCATTCTACTGGAAAGATGGAAAGACAAACCCAGCTGATATCCTCAGCAAACATTGGGAATTCGCCGCAGTTTGGCCCATGCTCAGATCTTTGTTATTCTGGAGAGGAAAAATCCAGGAAAGTGATGAGGGAATTGACAATCCTCATTCGAAGAATTGTGGGGAGTGTTAGGATTCTCACCGAAAACTAGGTGGTGAAACCTACAACTCATCGAATGATGCTAGTATTTTATGGCATCCGATGACATTTTCCTAAAAGTGAGAAAAGAATGTCGGCATGCTCGCGAAACTATAAATTTGGCCACGGCATGCTCGCAGTGCACGCGTTATCGGCGACCGCTCGGATATTAACTATGGCCCAACACGTGCGCGCCCAAAACTATCAAGTGCGCGCCTCTACTATCCGAGTACGCGCATCCACGATTCGACCTAACGGTCTATGTAATCAAAGCACGAATCACGATCACGCGAGACCATAACTCTGTTCCCACAAATCCAAGAATGCAAACAGCAACGCGTCCAGGACAAGACTTATACCACGACAAAGCAAGAGCTGTTGCATCCCATACATGTTATCCATCACCCTATACATTCAATACACACCAATGCCGGTCTACTCCAACCAGTGAGGACCTATCACACCAGATCCATGGCCGTATACAAGAGCCAGGACTTCGGCACCATCAACCACCTTAGTTAGTAATCATCTCGCAATCATTAATATCACCATTTTAACACTCATCTTAAGACTAACCTCTTATCAGTGGACCGACTGCCCCCACCCACGGCGGACTTCGACTTGCAACTCTTCTCTGACCCGTGGAGGATTGTTGTATCGGTTGGTGATTCGATTGTCGGCTCAGCGAGCCTTTTACCTATCCTACCTATCTGTCTAACCCCTGTTGAATCGAGAGAAGTTTATCATCCTCTTGAATGTGTTGGGCCAATTCGGGACTGACTACCGAAGAACCACCAAAAAACAAGTTGACAAAATCCACCACATTGTCCCCCGTGATACAGAGATCATCCAGAGCGGCTTCACTGCCCTCGGCGCCAGTTGCAACACCGGTGCAGGCCACTACATTGTCGAACAAAAACTTTCCTGATTTTCCGGCCGGGAGCTGGATATGCTCCATTTCCCAAGTATCAATGGAACCATCCTTGTTGGTATCAATAAATTCAATCGCATCTTGGACCATTGAATCCATATCCAGTCCGTCTTGACTTGCTGAATCATCCACAAGGCCGGACAACAATGACGTGTAGAGAGACCGGAGTATATCGGTCGAGAACGTTTGGCCAGTCTCCATACGAGCAACAAAGTCTTCCAAGGTTTGATCCGCTTGTGTCAAAGAAGCGCCCTTGTTTGGCACGTGTGATTGGCCTCCTTGCTGAGACGTGAGGAGAAAGCACTTGTTGTTGTGGTTCGTTTCTTCTGGAACAGCCGTCAAGGTACGCCGAAGGTCCAATTTTCCGACCACCAATCCAACAAGCAGCAACAAAATCGCAATCCCAATAAAGACGAGAAAGAATTTGGGCCGCGGTTCTTCAGGACTTGGTTGTACGTTCGCGGCGATGTAGAAGAAATTTGTACCATCAGGGAACGGAACCGGAACCGGAACACCGCCATTCAAAAGATTGAGATTGCTGGCATCGAATTTGAACACAGACCCGACACACGATGTCGGAATTCCTCGTGTGGATTGGGATGGTGTGGGTTTGGTCGATCATCGTCGTCCTTGCAATGGCGGCGTACTCGTCGACCCGATACCATTCGCAAGAAAAAGTCATCCTTATCTTGACTGTCGCACAGTCCGACGGATTGTTTGCATTATGGCGGGGGTGCTTGTTCGTGGTTGGGTATTACCTTGCATTCCTGGGTGGTTCATTATTTGCATTGGTCTTTCCGGTCCAGTTTTGCTGCCGTTTTTTGAGTGCCGCCGTCGGATTGTTGGTCTCGACCTTGCTCTTTGCCGCAGTCTTGAACGGATTGGGACATCATCATCCCAAGTGTTTGGGTGGCGTGGACTTTTATGAAGCAGATTACTTTACCGATGCCTTTGTGTTGATGCCTTTGTTTCGAGTTGGACCACCTTTAGTACGGTACGTGCACACACACGCACAAGACACTAGGTAGGGACATTTGCCAAGAGGTGGTTGTCATGTTTGTGTTGTATCCATGATTCCATGTGTTTTCTCATAATGTCGTTGTGCACACATGTGTGCTGCTGTGGGATTGGTGGAATCTGTATAATACCAGGTGGGATATGGGTTGATTTACAGTGGTATTAGTGCCGATGAACACGCGATATTCGCAAATGTACAGGCATGACCATTGTCGTGACCTTGTAGGCCTTTGCCTTTCCAAGGTCACACGAACCCAATCCGTGGTCCAAGTAGCCTTCTTTAGTACACCCATTGTCATTCGATATGGATCCATGTTCGGATGTTGCTTGCTTGCAAGGTTTGTTCCTCATCTTGCGAGACAATGGCTTATAAACAAAAGCTATGGTTTGTAAAAAATATCTCGTGCTATCTTTCGATTTTCGGGTCCGGTCGCACATGCGTATAATGAGCGCAATCGCAAAGTCGCGTTTTGATAGAATGGCCTGCGTGAAAGCGCGATGCGATTTGGAAGGAATTTTGGTGAGCATGAGCACCAAAATCGCGCTTTCGCGCGTCGATAGAATGGGCCCCGCAGTGCATGCGATCACGCGTGACTCACTCACATGCTTGGGGGTATGTGGCTCCTGAATACGACGGATACTGAACTCAGCCGTCCTATACCGCCTTGGCGGTTTCAATCTTCATTGTCGATAAAATTCTGAAACGTGTGTGTGACGTGAGAGTGGCACTACTAATTTCAGCGACTGAATCACAATATAGCAAAGGGTGGACTGCTGCGATCTATCCAAAACAGCGACTTAGTACATTATAGATGATATAAAAAGTTGTCAGTACATACTGATCTACATTTTGCGCGTGACTCAGTTCACCCTGAATCTGTTCCCACAATTTGCCCACCGCGCACACTTCGTCTTTGGAACAGTGGGGAAGCATTCCTGCAATGGGGACAGCCAGCAGCATCCCAGAAATTGTTCCTGTCTCCTTTACCCTTTTAAGCGATCCGTATCCCTTATTCGTCTGATGAGATGATGTTCGAAATGAGCTGTCTCGAACTTCTTGACCATTCCTTGCTCTTCGCGTCTTCCACCACGCAATGACGCCGATTATGGACTCGAAGTGGTCTCATAAACTGGAGGTTTCTCACCCATTGAAAACAGTAACCACAATCAAGCAGAAATGACTTTGACAACAGTCGTCGGAAGCTCCGGATCGGGGAAGACAACCTTTTTGAACGATGTTCATAAGAGCAACAAATGCATCTACATTCGCCAGTATCACACAATGCGACCGTACATCCCCGTCTCCAAGATCCCCAACTTTGATCCAACCCGTTTGCCATACTGGAATATATACGTGGGCGAGGAGAAAGACAAGACCATCAAGGTTGGTGGAACCATGGCAGGAAACTTCACGGCTGGTTTGTCGGGTGGACAGCGCAAGTTGCTCTTGTTTGAATTGATTTGTCAACGAACGGCGAATCAATCCGAGCTCTTGATTGCCCTGGATGAACCCTTTGCCGGTGTCACGGATGACTTTGTTCCATTCATTGTCAAGCGATTGAATGAAATACGCAAGAAGCACAACATTGTGTTGGTCACCAACGATCACGTCGATACCTTGACCAAAATGGCGGATAACACCATTACTGTTTCGGCAGTGGACCGGACCATTGTCAAGGTGAATGACAAGGAAGGCGTGGATCGACAGAGAGCCATTTTTGCGTTGTCGATTGGAGACGCCTATGACTTTCAGGCGTCCGATGAAGACTTGAATTTCTTTTTGGACGTGGAAGTATATTCCGATCAATCGTTGATCGGAATCGCCATGTTCTCCATCTTCTGCTTTGGGTTGTTTTTGTTGACATTCTGGGATTCTTCTGAAGACCAAGCCTCACTGGTACTTGTGGCTGGAAGTCTCATTGCTTTCTTTTGTGTCAATCCCTATCTACTATCTCTGGTCGAGTGGCGAAATGCTGTGGAGGAAGAGGCAGAAGCGTTGATGCATTCCTCCAAGACCATGAATGGAGCACTCAAAACTGTCATGACCGTATTGATTGTCTTGATTCTTTCCTTTGCCGAGTATGGCGTAATTGTTGCTGTTGTCGATGGTTTGTCTGACATCAAGTTTTGGTTGGGTATCTTCTTGGACAGTGCGTCCATGACCTTTCCTCTTGTTTGTTTGGGCATTTACACACACATGGATTTTCAGTCGGTCGAAATCTTTGGTACTTTGCCCTTCTTGCTCATGATCTTTCTCAGTACCACCTTTAGTCCAGGCTCGGGCGTGGAAGTGGTCAAGGAGCTTCGCTACTTGTTTTCTCGGTTCTACCTCTGGTGCATGGTCCCCGATGTACAAGACGACATGGAAGGATGTCCCGAAGATGAAGGATTGAACATTTTGTACATGATTTTGGCTTCCTTGGTTCCAGTTGTGTTGTTTTTGGTAACGCAAACAATTGTGGTCCTGCGACGCAGAAACAAGGAATCCGAAAAGGCTCGACTGAAGGAGAGTATGATGGATGACGAATTTGCCGATTTGCAACTAAGTTTGTATGGAGAACGAGCTTTGAAACGTCTGAACCACTTGAACTCCACAACTCATTCCAGGGCCTCGACCGATGACGAGCAAGTGTAGACGATATAGAGCGAAATCATTGGCACAACCAACAATGGCAAGAACATGTTGCCGCTAGAACAAGAGTCTTTCTTGACTCGTATCCCGTATAAAGAGCACAATAACTATGGAGTGCCTACATAGACTATGTTCTTCTGAAAAAAGGTAAAGTCACGTAAAGTTTCAGCGACTGCCAATTTGAGTGCGTGTCGACGAAACAGCGATTTCCGCAAAACTTTTCTTCAAGAGAGAGGTGAATGTATCTCTCGCTCATGGTGGAGATGATCAAGTGTTCGTATGTCAGGAGCAGCGTAGGATGACAACGACGCTCCGTCCCAACCAACGAGGGACAAGAATTCCTCGCGCAACGACCAATCGAAAAATCAATCCTCCGGTTCGGCGCTCACAACCTGTTGTCACCACAACGACACCTCGCACAACCGATCCAACAGCGATCAAGGCCCCGAACGACGACAATGAGACTATTCTGGATCGTAGGAAGGATCCAAAGTCTCTCACAACCAACCGTCACAACGATGGCACAGAAGGTGACGCCGGAGGGTCGTGCAAGCGTATAGTGCCATCCAACCAAACAGCCATTGACCATCAAGAAGACATGAAGCAAAGTGCAGATGAAGTAGAGACGGAACACAGTGCCGTTGCTCCATCAACTCCGACGCTAATTGGTAATAACACAGATCGACTGGAATCTTCTTTGCCTTCCTCACCACCACCACCACGAAAACAACAACAAGACGATGACGAACGAGAATCGCTACAAGAAGAAATCACCTTTGTCTGGCACACAGACGCTACCATTCCTCGGAGCAACGTTGCATCTCACAAACAACAAGCACAGGCATCACCGCAACTACAAAGACCAGTTGGAGCTCACACTCCGTTGGCATTAACCACTGCTAATTCCTCGGCAACGACGACGACAAGTCATTCGTATCCGCATCATGTTCGTCGTCGATCGTCTTCATCCTCCACCACTACTGCCAGCGGTAGTCTCCATACCTGCACGAGCACCAATACCGCCAGTTACCCTCGTTCCACTGCAGCGACGGTACGGTCCTTGGCTGGATCGACATCCTCCATTACAACCACCTCATCGTCCTTGCGTCATTTGCATGCCATGGAATTTAAAAAGCGACAACAAGAATTGGCCTTTGGCTTGCAACGACGAAACCACAAGGCCCGATCCTCCTCGCAATTTCCCTCTCATGTCTATTATTACGCTCCGAAAGGTTCCTCCTCGACGCCGGCAACGGCGCAACTGCGACATGCACTCGAAGCCGCGTCCCGGAGGTTCGCACATCCAGAGATGGGGACGACTCCGCCCACCAAATTTTTGCGTTCGAAACCAATGGCATCCTCAGTGAGTTCCACACATGCTTCAACGACAGGAACGTCTCCGATAGCCACCACAAACACTCCACCGTCTCCTTCCACTGCACAAGACGACGAACTCCATCGAAACACTGACCCTCGTCCTTTGCCCTGCAACACGAGTAGCAATCCAGTTCCAAGCAACAACAATCACGATACCGTGTCAATAACCTCTTCAAATTCCACAATGACGGGAAGCTCCAGTAATTTGGATGGTTTGGTCCGACAATTGGCCCGTTTCCAACCACCCATTCAACCCGAGTTTGATGACGACGACGACGACCACCCCAATCCGGTGGATAACCAGAATGACGATGCGGTGGAGGACGACTTGAGTCCTTTGTGGCAGCTAGCCGACCCGAAACACGCCGATGGTTCGTCACCAACACGTGCGGAACGTTCGGACTTGGGTGTGGTCCAACCAAACTCCCCCGAATCTCGAGGCAGCAGTAGTAGTGACGAGATTGTCTCCTCTGTCGAGACGCAAACCATTACATTGAAAGCGACTGACAGTATCGAGGAAGAACACGGCGATGAAGAGGAGTACGAGGAAGATGCAATTGACAAGGAAAGCAAAGTCGATGAAGATGATGAGGAGGAAGATATCGTACTTTTGCCAGACGACCTGGATGAGCACGTTCTCTCCTCCGATGGGGAAGGAGAGCATGACGAAACGATACCACAGGAAAGCAAGTCACACCAGGTAAATGTTTCTGGGAAGGAAACATCGCAAGACCAGGATGGCGCTCATGACGTTTTGGATAGTGACGAACTGGCCAGTGACGAGACGGACATTCTGGATGACACCGATGTGGACGACGAAACAACTGAGAGTGATGACGATGATGATGAAGACGAGGAGCTTTTGATTCGGCCAGTTTTACCGTCCGCGTCCTCCTGGTCGACAGCCGTGTCCTTTCTTGTTCCCTGTCACGGCCCGTTTGGTACTCCTTCCTCGCTGCTTTGTGTTCGCAAAGATGCCCATGCAGCGTGGCAATTGTGTCGAGAGGAGGGAGGATTGTTGCCACCACCCGCAGTAGTACCATCGCCATCATCACAACCGTCGCTCGTCGAATCCCCGACTGCGGCAGCAACTTTGCACCCCACAAAATACACAACAAACCTGGATAAGGCGAAGACCCTTTCACAAACTCATATTCTTGCTTCATGCCAGACACCAGGCAGTGCGACCATCCGGTTGAATTGCTCCGAGGAAACGAGTAGTATTGGTGACAACGACGAGCGAGAGAGGATCTTCTTGTCGTTCTCGACCTTAACAACCAAAGAAAAGCCTCGTTCCGAATTTTTCTTGTGGACTGAGCTTGGTGTGTCCTTGTTGATATGGTACATTTGTATGCTCTTGCTCTTTTCTTCGTCCGACGAACCTCTTGATTGGACAATGGTCGCAGCACGAACAACTGCCGTAGTATAACAATAGAAGTGGACAGTGGTTTTTGTCATTGCAGCAACATGGATTGATGGATGTGCTCCTTTGTCTCGCTTATGGACTACTAGCTTTGAAAAGGAAAAAGTCTCGAACGTGTGATGAAGACGAAAAGCTGATTGTACTCCAGGAAACATCGTTTGTGAATTGTCTTTGACGAATACTGCATAGAAAATATATACAAAAAGCTCAAAGAGTAGAGAGATACTTTGCTTGTGTAGAGGTTCCAAGTCCATTGCTCCTTTCCTACGTACAAACACATGAATGACGATCTACCTAGTAGTGGATATGAGACTGTGTTACTGTTTGTAGAGAGAACGTCATTTTTATTTAACGAATGAATGAAACTATCCAGTATCCAGTATCGAAAAATGCCAGTGTAGTTGTGAAGACTATCCAGTATCCAGTATCGAAAAATGCCAGTGTAGTTGTGAAGGAATTGAGCATGGTATCGGAACTCTACGGTTTTATGGTTTAGACCATACTAATGTGTCCCTCGGGGTAGGTACAAAAGCCAATGCCGGGTTGATCCGGATCGGGTTGACAGGCCATGGGTCCGCACGAACCACCCGCACGAGCAGTGGCTCGCAAGGCGGCATGGTCTTCTTCTTCAGGACTGTAGACAATGGCACAATACTTTTCGCCATTCGAAGTTTGCAAGACACAAAAGGGAAGCTGTAATGAGCGACAAACGTGCACCACCCACGAGAGCGAGGAACAAACAAACGTTGGTCAGAGAGAGAAAGAACCCCTTCCATATCCTTGACAGAGAGTGACACCCTTGTCGGATGCAACACAAACACACACACACGTACCCCAGTGACACCTTCGGGAACATCCGAGGTGCAAGCGTCCGAATCTGGATCACAGGGAGGAGCACAAAAGGTTCCTGGAACACCCATGATACGAATTGGGATTTCTTCCGCAAAGGTACACGGAGGTTCCTCGTAATGATGAGACCCGCCTTGCTTGGGTTCCGTGGTGATACTGTCAAGTGTGGTAGAGGTTTTCGTCATGGGCAAGGCCACTTTGGTATACACAAAGGGCTTGGATTCCTCCGTCGTTAGGACTTGGGCAGAAGAAGAAGCTTCCATGGACACCATGGAGAGAAGGAACAACACACAGGTGGAAGAAAACGCCATGATTCTGCAAGAGTCTGGTTGATGCTGCTGATGGCGATGATGACAATGCCTCACTGGAAATCCCAAGGTATTTATGAGCAGCAAAAGGAACAAACTAAGAATGTGCGAGGAATCATGTCCACCATTGATCTTTCACACCAAAAGCTGCTCGAAAGATTTCCCCCAATCTTCAATTGAAACAACGACGCACGGACGTCCAGGACTTACTTTGATGAAAACTGCGAGACAAAGTGCCAACTGCCATGACAGCCGGTCATGTGAGCATGAGACGTATCTCTAGTCTGGATGGATCAATTTGGACTCACAGCGATTTGGACGTCTCTGACTGTTGGATCCATGCAGTGGCGCTGGTTGCATTCTACATTGTTGACAACACCGGACCAAGCACCATCACTTCGACTTTGGTGTCATCATTCCATCACCTTGGTTTTGGATCGCATTACAATGGCATTTGTAGTAATGAGGACCGCCTGACCTCTTGATTTTGCGTTCTTTTGTCGCTCATTTCTGCGTGTTCATCTTTTTGGGATCCGTTTCTTTAGTGAGCGACACAAATGCGCTCCTTGCTATGCAGAACAACGACAACTTAGGGCGTAACAAATGCTGTGTGCCACCGTACCTTCCGCCAGGCTTTTTTGTCGTGCCATTCTCCCGTGTGAACCCAGTTCCGCTTTATAATGGTCCACCCAACACCCAACCTCCCTCTCCGCGTCCGAGTCATGACGCATCATGAGATTCTTCCACAGCAACGGGACGATGATTTCCGAGGTTCTGTGAATGGAAGAACCGGGACCCTCTTTGCGATACCGAGATCCGTTTGAGACAATGGTCGATTTGAACGGTATGGTCCGGAAACGGGAAGGACTTTATTCACCCAGCGTTGTTTGCCTCGATAGCTCTTAGCTGCCGTTGTGATTTGGACAAATCCTCCAAGGATATATCTTGTTTCGCGACGAAAGCACAAATCTTGGTGATCCATTCGACTTGGAGGCTTTCACCCGGTCGAAAGTATAGGGGTTTCCTCATCCCAATTCCTAAAGAGATAGATTGGTTCGACGTTCATCGACCATCGACCTCCTTCCCCTCTCTGTTCCTTCCCTCTTTCTCTCAAAAGATTTGATTTGTGAGGAAAGGATGAGGGCGCGTCCGGCGAACGAATGGCCTGCGCGCAATGCCGAGCCTTCCGGGACGAATTTCGCGGCGCAACATCTGCGCTCACAAAAACTTTGCTTCAACAGTCAGAGGTCAGAGGTGGATGGCAGTTTAAAAAATGCAAAAAACAAAAAAGCCACTGAGGCAAATATCATGAGCTGTACTGTTGTTTTCGGTTCCCCCTTGGCAATTCAATCCCATCATTTGACGCTCCTTTTACATCGCTCGATTCTCTCTGGCGAATTGCGAACACCCAAAACAAATTGTGGACGATGAGGAATGAACGAGACCTCCAAAACAGCAACGAGAGAGATAAGGAATGTCGAAGTGTCTTTAGCTCACACGCTCACACCAAGTATCCTCAGCCATTCCTTGGCAACCAGGTCACTTGTGGACGTTCCTTGGACCTTGGTCAGACTTGTCGGCCAGAATGCTCTGTTTCATGAGCCGTTCAGGATAACAACCGGCTTGGACCAACAGAGATGAGTGGCCAGCCGACAAGAACTCGGACGCGTTTTTGGTGCCGAACTTTCTTGAACTTGGCTCTGTTCCTCGTCCGACAAATTTGTTGTGTTGACAATGACCGTAAACTACCGTATAGGGTAACTGTAGAAGGAAAAAAGTGTTTTTTGCATGGATTAATGGATCGTTTCCCTTGTCTCTCTCTAATGGATGACTCTGATGGGCAAAGGAGATGATCCAGCCTGTCTTGCGGTGGCTGCGACTGTGACATCTCTTTCGAGTAGCTAGTACCAAGTCATTCGTTGAGCATATCATGTTGTTTGTGACATCTCTTTCGAGTAGGTAGTACCAAGTCATTCGTTGAGCATATCATGTTGTTTGTATAGCTTTGGAAAAGACAGTTCGCATCTGCCTCTATACCACGATCCAAGCATAAGAAGTACACATTCGCCAATTATATGAATGCCAACAACACCAACGGCCTGTCCACCTTGAAAACGACGAGCAACTCCCACGTACCAACAAGGAGAGTGAGACAAGCTGATGGCAATCGAGTTTGGCCAATCTATTCGTGAAATAAGATGTCAAGACTTTTGCCAGTGGAAGGAGATGGAAGGAAGGTGTAGTTTCGGAGGTTGAAATTATGGGGAAAATGGATCAGGAACTTCTGCTAACCCAACCCCTAAAATTTCGAGATGTCCCTGAGAACACTTGTGTAAAACACTTGTGTCCTACAATTTCACAGCAAAGGACAACCGTATATACTTGTAGTGTTTCACTTGATCTTGTTAATAAGTTTGAAAATATGCTGTCTTATGAATACTATTGATTTGGGGAAACGCTCCTATTGCTGTCCCTTTGCGGTGTTGACAGTGCTTCCGCTCCTTGTGAAGGTGCGGGAGTTGATTGGGGTTTGGGGAAACACTCCTATTGCTGTCCCTTTGCAGTACTAACCGTGCTTCCGCTCTTTTATGGAGGTGGTGGAGTTGGTTGTAAATCCAAGGCAGAAATTGTGGGCTCCAAATGTTCTTTGAACCAAATCGAATCTAGCCCCTTTGGCATTGCGAAATTATTCACCTCCGTAAAAGAGTTGGACACTGCCAAAATTCGTTTTGTTTCAATACTCTTGGGTGGTTCGGCATTTTCATTTCTTGTTACCAGTGTCTCTACCTCTGTCTGAAAGCTTTGGACTGCAACAGCAGACCACTGTTTGGAAATCTCCTTCTTCTGTTTAGTTTCTTTGTTGGAGCTTTCAGTGTTGCCAATGCCCAGAGATAGGCACCAGTCATTGAGATTGGAATGTAACCGAGCATAGTGTTTGCACTGAATCGCCAAAATAGTCACGTTCCACTCCTTGTCCACCAGAACAACAAACAAATCTGGTCCTTGGGCATTTGGTACCCCCTGGGATACTACAAAGCAAGTGTTGTTTTTCACTTCGTTTTGGCTGAAAAAAGGCTCTTTAAGAGCAAGTTCCGACAGCTCTTCCTTCAAATCCTCTTCGCGCATTTCTTCATTCTTCCGACGGCTACGTGGCCACCCATTCTCTAACTCGTGTGTTTCGGTTGCATATCCTTGCACCTCAAATAGCCTCATACAGTGAAGAGATACGACCTCCTCAAACTGGTTTCCCATTGATGGAAGCAACAATTTCGTAATCCCGGAGCACGACAAGTACTTCAGGGCGTTGGATGTGCCGTTCCTTCTTGCCAGTCCCTTCTCAAATAAGGTGTCGTATTTCTCCTCGAAAAACAGCTCCATGGCAACGTTTTTGTCATTGGAACCTTCCGAATCACCTCCTTTTGCGACTCCCGATCCCTCACTTGGCTCTCCTTTTTCTTGGATAACATTGTTGTACAAAGCGTTCTTCACATTCATCAATTGACTCTCAAGTTGGGACTCCAGTTCATTCCTGGTCTTGTCGTTTGACTGGTTGATCGCTTTATTCAGTGCCTCCTCCTGGTGGTAGACAAATGCGCAACGTAGCAATAGTTCCCGATCCTGGTTTTCCAACTTACTCACAGTATTGGTTCGCAAATAGTACCGCACAGGGTAGTCCATTATGTGCTGATAAGACGTAATGGCTTTCAGTCGTTCCGTATAGCGTGTTTCTTTTGTAGTCACACCATATGCATCTACCTCATGTTCTTTAGCACGTAGGATTGGTAAGACTCCTCGAAAGAACATCCTGGCATTGGTCCTCAGAATGCGGCAATATCCGACCTCAAGAGCAGCCTTCACAGCATTGTGCAATTCCTGCTCCTTCCGCAGCAGGTTTTCTAAATTTGGTTGCTTCATTGTTACTATCTTGACAAGGCTCGGACTTGTGCCGACTCGACCTCTGTGGATGGCGTCTGTGCCAGTTCCAACAAGAACGAGTTGCACGCGCCCTTGAGGACGTACAAGATACCTGTGAAGTTCAATTATTTCCTCGACGCAAGAGACAAGACCCTCCACAAGGTCAATGTTTGTTGCTTCATCGATGACGATGGCCACCTTTTCAGGTCTTTCATTCTTTGGAAATTCACCCTCAAGCCATTTCTGAACATACGGCTCCTTGTCTGATTTCATAGCACTATATGCGTTTCTGAATACGTCGAAGGCCCATTGATTCCTGCTTTCGTTCAGAGTGGATTTCATCCAAGCCAAACCAGCCGCCACGTCGGATTCTCCACTTTTGATCTCGCCGCAACATACTATCAACTTTCGTAGAAGTTCACAGACTTGGGGATACTCAATGGGGGCTTCTAGAACTCTCTTTTCTCGAATCCTGAAAGACTCGGTATTTAGACGCTTGTACAACACCAAAAAGCCATTTTCTCGTGCTTTTTGGCATGAGAAAACGCTTTTGCCACTCCCACTTTCTCCTGCCACCACTATAGCGAACTCTTCGTCCACACGTGTTCCAAAGGGATCGTTACTAGTAGCTACTTCTGTGTCCACATACAATGTCGAAGGCTTCACAATTCTTTCATCTTCTTCTTCTTCAATGTCTTTCAAGGGTTTTGGCGACGGAATTTCAGCCTTCAGTCTCTTGAGAGTATACGCCTCAAGTATCTCATTCAATTCCGAGGCGCCGAGTCTTGTTGCTTCTATTACTTTCATCTTGCCGCTGGCGACGTCCGTGAACGTGGTTTGAATCTCTTGAATTTTGACAGCACGTGTGATGATGGAATCAAACTCGTCTCTCCTTGCGTCATCATATAAAACTTTGCGCTGATTTTCCCCAGAAAGGTACTTCACAAGAATATCCCAATCTCTAATCTCTCTCCTGTTTTCCCTCTTTTTTAGCCCCTCAATAAGTCTCCTCAAAAACTCACTTTGACGCAGGATATCATCTTTGGATTCTGTCTCTCCTACCGAATCCTCCATCATTTGCCCTGTGACTGCATCGTTCAACATTTCCTCACCACCAGCAACACTAATAGGCTTTAGTGTCAAATCCAAAAATGAATTCAAGTCCTCCTCTTTGCCGCTATTGATCCATTTCCGAATCCCTTCCCATAACTCCTTCAGTGTTTTCTTTTCGTCCTCTTCCTCTAGGTTGTTGTTTTCGCGTTGTGAATCTATATTTTTCACAATTTTTTCAGCTATATCATTGCTGACAGTTTTCTTTTCTTCCTCCGTCAATCGACTCAAAATTTGTTGGAAGGGAGAAACATAAGCGAAGTGCGATGTTTCGTCATCGTCATTCGATCGCGGATGCTTTGAAAGACTGTCATTCGGGAGAGGGGATCCTTCTCGTTTGGCATTTGACGTTGGTGCTTTGGAATCATCCATGACAAAAGACGATATCGGAATAAAAAATTGAATGCAGCTCACTGTAATAATGATGGATGTAGTTTTCATGCGACTGGATGGATTGACTACGTACACGTACTTATGATTCTGCAAGAGTCCGGTTGATGCTGCTGATGGCGATGATGACACTGCCTCACTGGAAATGCCAAGGAATTATGAGCAGCATGAGCAGCAAAAGGAACAAACTAAGAATGTGCGAGGAATCATGTCCACCATTGATCTTTCACACCAAAACCTGATCGAAAGATTTCTCCTTTCCCCCAATATAAACAACGACGCACGGACGCCCAGGACTTACTTCGAGATGAAAACTGAGAGACATAGTGCCAACCGCCATGGCAGCCGTCATGTGAGCATGATACGTATCTCTTGTCTGGATGGATCAATTTGGACTCGCAGCGATTTGGACGTCTCTGACTGCTGGATGCATGCAGTGGCGCTGGTTGCATTGAACATTGTTGACAACACCGGACAAAGCACCATCACTTCGACTTTGGTGTGATTTTGCGTTCCTTGCCGCTCATTTCTGCGTGTTCATCTTTTTTGGATCCTTTTCTTTAGTGCAGAAATGAGCGACACAATGCGCTCCTTGCTTTGCAGAGCAACGACAGCTTTGGGCGTAACAAATGCTGTGTGCAAAGCACAAATTGTGGTGACCCATTCGACTTGGACTTAGGATATCTGCTAGCTAGGTGTGATAACGACTTGATAATCGGGGTTAGTTCAGTTGGGTAGCAATGTTAGTCAACCTATCACGTTGGATCGACGATGGGGCCCTCACCTTCGGTCTACGATATAGGTTGACTCCTTTTGTAGACAACAGTTGCTTGTAACTTTTGTGTTTTAGAAAAGAGTGAGATTAATCTACATGAAAGTGATTTTCAGGTCTGATCGATCTCCGATCTCAAGGAGAACTTAGCCGCTCCATTTCTCTCTTGAAGAATAGTTCTTCCTTGTTCTTTTTGTTCTTCATGATTAGATGAGAGTATTCACCTCTCCTGATTGTTTGGGCCTTATGAATGTTCTTTCTAGAAGGTACTTACCTTTGGAACAGGCCTGCTAGATCATCTGGAGGTCGATCGTTATCTTTGTGTAATTCTCAATTTGAGAGAGAAGATATTACGACTAGAGGTATCGTCCAACTTGCGTTCGTATGAACGGATGTGTAGGCTCGCGACTTGCATTGTGCATGTACATGGATAATTAGTACATGAATCTTCCTGGACTGCTGGGTGAAGTTACTATTCAGCTAAATGCATCTGTTGTTCGTCCGTTCAACTGCAACACGAGCGTCTGTCTTACTTCAGGACAGCTGCTTTCCTCTATGTCGTAGCTATGTCATGCTATGTCACACCTAGATCTAATGGTGCAAGATGTGCTATGTTGTAACTCTCCCTCTCATGGAGTGATTGGGCTAGAATTGCGACATGGAAGGTATGATGGTTTACCATCCTTGATTGAGCTTACGGCAGCGCTCAAAAAGTTCTCGATTCTGGCATTTAGTAAAGTAATCAGCCTTTTGGTCAGCTGTGCTGACCATGCTAACTTTCACGCCGCCGGGGTGGTCGCCTACATGCTCCCAAAAGAAGTGGAGGTAGGTGTTAAAATGCTTGGTCCTTGGAGTTAGGCGCTGCTTCGTTGCAAGGTAAAAGGCTCCACTATTGTCCTCAAAGACTTCAGAGAAAATAGTGGGCTTCGGGAACGGCAGCTTGAGATTGCCTAGAAGTTCTTCAATCACTCGGCGGGTAGCTATCACACTACGCATGGCTTGTGAGAGGGCATGGTACTCAGCCTGGAGTGTACTAAGAGCTACCGATGATTGGAGTTGCGAACGCCATATTAGTGGGCATCCACAAAATGTTAGTATATAGCCAGTACGAGACTTAGCACTAACGGGATTGTCTTGGGGTTCGCGTCCATGCAAACCGGCAAAATCAGCATCTACATAGCAATCTAGTTTGAAATCTGTAGTAGGGGTGAAGATAGTCCCTTTGTCTCTTGTTCGAACTAAGTAGCGCACAATTGTCTTGATGGTGGTAGCGTGTGATTTCTTTGGTGCTGAACTGAATCTAGCTACCTGACTAACAGCGAAAGCTATGTCAGGTCTAGTGTTGGTAGCCAGGTATAGGAGCATTCCTACTACGGAGCGATATTCCCAGCTTTCCTTCATAGGTTCACCGTCTGGGTCGCTGCCTAATCCCAGCTGGGTTGCAGGAGTCCAATTAGGGTTGCAATCTTCTAGTCCTGTAGTTTTAATAATCTTCGCAATAAGTCCTTTCTGGGTCATGGTAATAGATTTATTCTCATGACGGATAAAGTTTATTCCAAGGTAGTCAGTCAGATTTCCTTCTTTCTTGAGAGATAACCCTTTTTCTTGTAGTCTTTTGATTAGATCGTCTATTAGTTCCATTTTAGGAGCACAGACACCACAGTCGTCTACCCACAGAAAAATGATGATGTTGTCTTTGTAAAGCAAACACTCGTCATGAGCACTGAGGGTGAATCTGTCTTCCTTTAAAGCCTCTAGTAGGTGGGTATACCATAACCTTGGAGCTGAAGACAGGCCATATAGACTCTTGATGAGTCGCAGGCAGGTCTCTCCAGGTTTGCCAGACCTAAATCCTCTAGGTAAATGAATCCATACAGGTTCATCGACCGTAGCTTGTACAAATGCATTGTTAAAATCAATGCAGGCAAGCTCCCATCCTAGGATTAAGCTGATAGTGAGGACAATACGGATTGAGCTCCAGTGAACAACTGGGCTGTAGTTTTCTTGTTCCGTTTCCTGTAAGTCTCCTCTCACACAATATCTGGCTTTGTGTTTGAGGATCTCACCATCGGGAGTTCTCTTTCGTTTAAATACCCAAGTTCCTGGTAGAATCCGCGTTTTTGCCTGAGATTTTGGGACCTCTTCCCATGTTCCTTTACCTTCGAGTTCCATAATTTCTTTGTGTGCTGCAACTTTCCATTTTTCAATGTCAGCATCTCGCATGGCTTCGTCATAAGAAAGCGTATCTGGATCAGAGAGAGATGCTTTCATGACGGTCAGGAGGTCGCTATGATCTACAGATGGAGGAGCAGTAGGATGAACGGTAGCCACATTTATTTCTTCTACAAGACGAGTGGGCCGTTTAACAGTCCGACCGGAGCGACGAGTGGTGATGGTTGGTGCGAGAGAAGGAGTGGAACCGGAAGTGGGTTGAGTGGATTTGCGAGGACGGGACTCCCTCTGAGGCCGAATCTCCCTCTGAGGAGATGGACCAGGGGAAGGAGTAGTGTTGGGAGAAGGAGAAGGCAAAAGAGGGGTTGTCGAAGGCGAGGTTTCAGCGACCTGGTCAGTTTTCTCCCTCTGAGGAAGGGGTGTATTGGAAAAGGACATCCGCTTAGGGGATGGTTGATACACCGGTTCCTCATTGGGAGCTGAAATCGATACGGGTCTGTTGCTTGGTGTCGAACTGGGTGCTGGTGCGCCAATGGGAGTAGCACGGGGATTAGTTAAAGGAAACGTGCCAGGAGTGGAACTGGGTTGGGAAGGCGATGGAAGCACGGCAAAAGGACGATGAGTCCCAATTGCATGTGCGACATCGGATTCTCTTTGTGTATAGGACTGTTGTGCGGCCTCATCTGTAGTAGTAGGCGCTTCAATATTTGGAGCATTGTCGTTGTCGAGATCTATATATTGATAGGAGGAGTCTCCAAACAGTTTATACCACGTGTCAGTGAAGAAGTCGGGCAATTGTTCATAAGTCATAGCAATTGTACTGAACCAATCGTCGAAAACTACATGGAATTGTGGTGTTATGTAGCCGGTGTCAGGGTTAAGTACCAGAGGGACCGAACTAGCATGGCGGTTACTTAACCCCATGAGTTGACAACGTGTAGACCTAGGCTTCCAACGAGGTAGTTTCTTCCCGGCGGCAATGGATTTCTGTAGGACATAGACTGGGCAGCCCCACACGTGTAGGTCGTGGAACTTTCGTTGTTCCCAACGGACACGTGTAAATAAGTCGTGGGGGCTCATCCCTGTGTCAGTACGGGGCACATGATTATGTAGGTACACTGCATGTGATACTGCCATGGGCCATAGCATAGGGTCAGCTAATTCTGGCCAGTGTATTGCAGCATGGAGCATCATTGTACGAGCAATAGACATAATAGTTTGTATTTCCCGTTCGGCAATGCCAGCATGGTGATGTGCCCCAACTCCGGCAAATCTGGAAATTTGAGCGAATGTTCGGAGTGATTGGGTGTAATCCTTAGAGGTAAAGGCTGCTCCATTGTCCGTTAGGTATTGAAGCGGTACTACCCCTATTTCTCTACAGAAAAGCTCGAAGGAGTCCTTAACACTCAGCGTTTCATGTGTATTTAGGTGGGATTGAAATCCTATCCACGTGTATCCCGAAGCGTGGTCTACAAAGATTGCTCCACCTGTATAAAGATCGTTGATTTTTGATTTCCCCTTTGAGTCAAAGCGTCTCCCCTTTGTAGAACACACAAAATGATCTACTGAGATGCATTGACCTGGATGCAGGTTACCGTCTTTGGTAACCCCTTGTTTGTCTTTGACGATGATCGTTTTCGTCCCTGGTTCGGTTCGTCTGCGTTGTTTCCCGAATTGACATGCTGCGCACAAGGGTAAGTCGGTGAGTGTGGATGCGAGAGTGTGTAAACGACGCGTTTTCTCTGTTGTTGCCAAAACGCCTGTTCGCATGAGAAACTGTACCTTGAGAAGATTCATGTGTCCGAGTCGGTAATGCCAGTTGAGAAGTTCCTTCTGTGCTGGTGAGAGGTTTGCGTTTTGGTGTGCGACTTCATTCACAGTACTGTTGAAAGCGAGTGATGTTGTTTGTAAGTGGTCTGAATTGTATCCGTAGGACATTGGAAGATTGTTCTTCGGATTTACCATCACATTTACCTCTCGGCGATCAGGGTCGCCTGGAATTCCAGTCAAGGTAAGTGTATAACCGTCCTGAATGATTTTCTCTCCATGGTACTGCTGAAGAAGATTTTGCGTTGACAACAATCTCACAGAAATTTTTGGTACATGGAATGCAGGAAGTTTCAACATTCGTGGAGCGCCATTCGTGTCCAAAACCGTCCAAAGGACAGTTCCTCGTCCAACAGCCTTCATTTTATTGGCAATACCTTTTACTTTCAGATCAGGGAAGGGCTTGATCTTTCCAATGAAGTCCTTGGCGTCGTTGGTAATGGAGATACTCGCTCCGGAGTCCCAGATGATTGGGTACGAGGCTCCTTTTGGCATGGATTCACGAAGAGCCTTTGGATCTTGGAGTGTTGCTCGAAGAGCCTGTAGGGTGATGTTCTCCCACGGGTGGTGTGCGATGGAGTCAAGGTCAAGAGCGTTGATGGAGGCCATCATTGCCATCATGTTGTTTGGATTGAGGGAGGCTCGGTGATGATGAAATCGTGGTACAGGCCGTGTGGAGCATGGTACGTTTTGGCAATAATAGGGAGTGTTGCTCCTGTTTTCGGTGTTCGATCTCTGACGGTTGTATCCCGCCAGATGTTGATGGGGATTTCCAGCAGAGATGGGGTGCTGGAAGCGACGAGCGCGAGAACGCAACAAACTTGTCTTTGTCGGCATTCGTCGGCTGGTCGGTAGTGTGGAGTCATTATGCTCGGAAGGTGTGTTAGCGAATGGCCCGCGGCTTCGCTTGTGCCTTCGAGGTGAACTCGAGTTGACCTTGAATGAAGTGTTCCGCCGTTTTCTCCCTCGCTTCGCGGGTATAATGGTTCGTAAGCTCGTAAGGCCAGCCTGACATAACGATGCCGACCATTCCAACAATCTACAACCAAACACAACAATCAACCGAATCGGTGTGGAGAACAAGGAGAAGAAGAAGGACCTTGTAGGGGAGTTGTGGTTGGTGGCAAAGTGGGTTCGGCGGTTGTTTAGCTGGGCACGAAAGGCATTGACCGAGACGGCGGTCCTTTGGGTGTTATTGGGGCGATTTGGTCCCTTGGCTTTGTTAGAGTTCTTGGATTTGGGACTGGATGAGAGGCTGAAACTGAGAAAGATGGCCACCCAACAAGAAATCCATGTAACGATACCAGGCATGCAGCCAGGATGCAGCAAGAAGGAAACAGAAATTTCCTTGAATCCGCAGTAAGCTTCATAGACACCATAGTAGAGATGTACCGCGGCACTGTACAGGTGTCCTAGCCCATTTGTAAAGGCGTCCTTAGATTCCTCGGTAGTGGTTGGAGCTGGGATCAGCCAGAGGATGATCGGTAACAGGACAACAAAATGTAGAAGGGCGACCAAGAAGAGATGCTGAAGAGAGAAAGTTTCGTCTGAAAGCTCCTCGACTGGCGTGCGCGCCGGTCGTCGTGGGGTACGCACGTGTCCAAAGGTGAAAGGTGCATAGTAGACTTCTACGCATTTTCCTACCATTGAGCCTCCTACTGTCTCGTCCACAGTACAGTTGGATCCGTCCGAAGTGTCTTGGGGGTCAGTGTCTTCTTCATTTTGTAGAGAAGTGGCAGGTTGTGAAGCCTCATCTTCATCATTGTCGAAATCGACACAAGCGAGATGGGCAAAATACTTGGTGACTGCCACTGTCTTGTTCGAGTCGTCATCATCATCCGTCTTGTTTTCGGGTTCCGAGGGAACATATCGTTCGCCTAGCGTGCTGGTTGGAACGAAAGAGGAGGATGAGTTGCTTGTTGAGTCATCTGTCATCGTGCTCTTGTTCTCACGGAATGTTGTGAGTTTTGTTGCAGGAGTGAACTGCATCGCTGATCCAGAGCTGGAGGTGTCCATCGGTTGAAAACAAGGAACCATCGGGCCTGGTGGAATGGGCGACATTCCAGGAAAGCAAGATGCTGGTCGAGGGTGATTCGGAATGGGCATTCCATCAACGAAGTAGCCCATTGCCCATTCCTCTTCTTTGACACGTTGGTATGCCTCAGCCACGGTAAGTCTCGGCTCTCGCCAAGCGTTTGCGAACACGGTTTTGGCTGCTCTCTCGTACCTCATCCCATCTCTTTTTGCTTGCTCTGCTTCGAGAATGATATGCTGCATTGCATATTTTGTCGATGCAGGGATGCTCAGCCGTCGTCTTGGAGGAGGAGGCGGCGGAGTCGGATCGTTCGGAGAAAAGGGCAAGGGAGCATTTGGCCGTGGTGGCAGAGGTCGTGCTTGATGGATTGGAGAGATGGCTGGTAGTTTCTTTTCCAGACTCGCCAATTGTCCAGCTTGGAGATGCTTGATTGCATCGGTCGATGTGTCCGTGCTTGTTTCAGGAGTTTTGTAAGTGAGATCTGTCTCTTCACTTTCCATTTCGTCGTAGTTCTCATTGATTGCTGCTGCTGCTGCTGTGATTTCTTTATCGTACATGTCCTCGAGAAATCGTTGGGTTGCAGCGTCATTCAATGGATCGAGCGGATCGTCATCATGGTTGTTTGTCATCGTGAGATCCATGTCATTCCATTGATCAAAGTATGTTGGTCCGTTGTTCTTGGATGGCTCGACGACTGGAAAGGTAGGCTCAAACGTTCCAATGGTACTGGTTCCTGATGAGTCTTCCATATCACTCTCACTGAACTGTTTTTCTTTAATGTTGGCTGAAGTGACACGATCCGGTGTAACAGCTTGGTGAGTGGTGTTGGAGAAGAGCGAGCTTGAATCTTCATTGGACTTGGTTTCTTCATACCTTTCTTCTTTGCTTTCTTCGTCTTCTTCAAAGGAGGCCATGAAGGCACAAAGTTCGTATTCCTCATCAGGTGAGTCGTCACAGTGGTCGTAATCGTCGTCCTCTGAGTTGTCTTCACAGAACTCATATTCTTCCTTGTCCATTTCTCTGACAATGTCCCTGTCCCAGTAGCGAGAATGGAGGTCGAGTTCTGCTTTCCAGGCCGTTGCGTCAAACTCAAGAACATGAGTGGATGCTTTATGTTTCTGTTGGTTCTTGTTGTTCTTGGCCATGGATTTGAATCCGACAATATGCTCGCTAGTACGATGCGTGGTGTTCCAGATCTTGCAAGTGCCGCACCAGAAATATGTTTGGCCGTCTTTGGTACGTTCATCCGGCTGGCCATCTGCAGGCGGAACACGTTTCCATTGGTGAGTAGAATCGTTTTTGGGTGTGGAAGAAGGCTTGTCCGTTTTGCCTTTGAACTTGTTGTTGCTCTTGTTGTTGCTCTTGTTCTTCCCCTTCTCACGAAAACTGTTCTTGCTCTTACTTTGCATCTGAGGGATGAGGGCATTGGCTTGGTAGCCGATACGGGTCTTGCCACGGCGATTGTTTGTCACTGTCAGGTTCCCGCCATAAGAAACAGGTAAGGCCTTGCTGTCCTTGTGGGAGCTTTTGGCACTCCATTCGCCTTGCTTGACACTAACAAGGTACCGGTTGTTGGCGATCTCGGAGACGTGCGTGTACATGAGCTTGTTGGTGCTCATGTAGGAGTCAGCGACGGAACGATCGAGAAAACGGATGTGTTCTACGGCGTCTTTGACTTTCTTGTTGAGAATCAAGAGGTCAAATTTTGGAGTTTCCGGCCATTCAGCGGTGAGGATGTTCTTGAGGAGATTCGCGGTGAGGGTGTGGTCATAAAGACCAGCAGCCGAAAGAGGACGTGCCTTGTTCGCGAAATCAGTGGTAAGTGCGGTAATGTCGTGTCCTGAGTACTGTTGTGGTACCAGACTGCGCATCTCACCCTTTACCAACTCCCAATGTTCGATGGAGTCGTCCGTAATGATGCGGACGATTACCATAAAGAGCACGGGAAACGAGTTCGCAGAGCGGGATTGGTCCTCTACTTCGCGACGAAAGGTTTTCTCGAGAGAATCGAGTAAGTAGTCCTGAGCCGCTGCGTCATTGTTCTGATCGTACTTATCGTATTTTTGGATCTGCACTGCCATCAGGTCCTGGACGCGCTCGTTGGTGAAACGAGGATGCTCCGTGATGATGTTGATCATCGATGTGGAGTTCTTGGGGTCAGGTAAGTACACAATCGTGTCCATCCCATGTTTGACAAAGTGCCGATTGAGCTCATCCTGCAATCGCGAGAAATCGCCTTTCTTCTTGTCAAACTTGTCAATAGGTCCAGTTACGCGGTCGATGTACCGCTTGTCTGTTAAGGTACGTAACTGGAGACTCCTGAGAGGTTCCGTCTTGGCTGAGTCATCTAACTTGGACCAGTCATGTTTCGGTTTTCCTCCAGTCCAAACGACGTACTCGTCACGTCGGGACTGCACCAGTCCGCCCATGATGGGCTTGTCTGGCATGAAAACGTCCGTGTTTTCTTGTGGATCGTCGTTTGCTGCCATGATTCGTTGCTGTCTCCTCCTGGATCTCGATACACCAATCAACGGTCTTGTCCGATCTGTTTCTGATGTGGCAGTTCGCGTTGGGTCGGTCTCAGGTGGAACAATTTGCAATGGTCGAGTGGTCTCTTGCTGGGATTCGCGTTGGGCGTTTGGATCGGCAGTTGGATCACTGTTCGGTGCTTCTAGAGGGTCGACGGTCTCTTGCTGGGGATCTGGATTGGAGTTGGTATCACTGTCCGAATTCAACCAGTCGAAGCTTCCAAGTCCACTTGAGGTCGGGGAGATGTCGTCCGCCGTTGTGGATTCTTGGTTGGGGCCTTGATTGGCTCCAGTAGTATTTGCGCGCTTTGGATGCTTGGTAGGGACGACTCAGTGGTAGTCCTCCAAGGTAGTTAACTTCTTGATAAATCGATCGATAGAGAGAATAGCGTATGGTTTATCAGCCTTGATTTGGGCTCAGCAACCACTTAGGATATCTGCTAGCTAGGTGTGATAACGACTTGATAATCGGGGTTAGTTCAGTTGGGTAGCAATGTTAGTCAACCTATCACGTTGGATCGACGATGGGGCCCTCACCTTCGGTCTACGATATAGGTTGACTCCTTTTGTAGACAACAGTTGCTTGTAACTTTTGTGTTTTAGAAAAGAGTGAGATTAATCTACATGAAAGTGATTTTCAGGTCTGATCGATCTCCGATCTCAAGGAGAACTTAGCCGCTCCATTTCTCTCTTGAAGAATAGTTCTTCCTTGTTCTTTTTGTTCTTCATGATTAGATGAGAGTATTCACCTCTCCTGATTGTTTGGGCCTTATGAATGTTCTTTCTAGAAGGTACTTACCTTTGGAACAGGCCTGCTAGATCATCTGGAGGTCGATCGTTATCTTTGTGTAATTCTCAATTTGAGAGAGAAGATATTACGACTAGAGGTATCGTCCAACTTGCGTTCGTATGAACGGATGTGTAGGCTCGCGACTTGCATTGTGCATGTACATGGATAATTAGTACATGAATCTTCCTGGACTGCTGGGTGAAGTTACTATTCAGCTAAATCCATCTGTTGTTCGTCCGTTCAACTGCAACACGAGCGTCTGTCTTACTTCAGGACAGCTGCTTTCCTCTATGTCGTAGCTATGTCATGCTATGTCACACCTAGATCTAATGGTGCTAGATGTGCTATGTGTAACTCTTGGAATGCTTTCACCCGGTCGAAAAGTATCGGTGTTTTGATTAGGTCGTCGTCCCAATTCCTGCCTGTTAAGAGATAAATCGGTTCGACGTTTGACAATCGACAATCGACCTCTCGTCCCCTCGGTTCCTTCGTCAAGCTCAAAAGATCGCCGTCCACACTCCACACTGATTTGTGTAATAGATGATGGCGCGTCCGGCGAACGAATGGCCTGCGCGCAATGCCGAGACTTCCCGGACGGAATTCGCGGCGCAATATCTGCGCTCACAAAAACTTTGCTTGTTAAAGGAAAAAGAGATTGAGCTATAGAGAGAAAGGTGGATGCCATTTTGAAATGCAAAAACGCCACTGAGGCAAATATATCATGAGCCGTACTGTTGTTTTCGGTTTCCCCTTGGCATTTCAATCCCATCATTTGACGCTCCTTTTATATCGCTCGAGCCTCTCTTGCAAACACCCCAAACAAATTGTGGGCAGTGAGGAATGAGTGAGACCTCCAAAACAGCGACGAGAGAGACAAGGAATGTCGAATTGTCTTTAGCTCACACGCTCACACCAAGTATCCTCAGTCATTCCCTGGCAACCAGGTCACTCATGGACGTTCCTTGGACCTGGGTCAGACTTGTCGGCCAGAATGCCCTGTTTCATGTGCCGTTCAGGAGAACAACCGGCTTGGACCAACAGAAATGAGTGGCCAGCCGACAAGAACTCTGACGCGTTTTTAGTGCCCAACTTTCTTGAACTTGGCTCTGTTCCTCGTCCGACAAATCTGTTGTGTGGACAATGACCGTCGCACAAACAACTACCGTATAGGGTAACTGTAGAAGGAAAAAAGTGTTCTTTTTTGCATGGAGTAATGGATCTGCCCTTTTTCTCTCTCTAATGGACGACTCTGATGGGCAAGGGAGATGATCCAGCCTGTCTTGCGGTGGCTGCGACGAGCGAGATCTCAGCTCACAACTTGTGACATGTCTTTCGAGTAGGTAGTACAAAGTCATTCGTAGAGCATATTATGTTGTTTGTGTAGCTTTGGAAAAGGTGTACATTTGTTCAAAACGAAGTATTAAAGCTCAAGGTGGAGACACATACTGGGTAGAAGTAGCATCCATCCGATGGTAAAGTCCAGTTTTGCTAGGAGTACTATCGAAACAAGGTCGAAATCGGGGATTTTCGAGTCACGTTGCGCTTGTACAGTGGTTCCATGCCCGTTGCTCCTTTCCTACATACAAACACATGAATGACTATGTATCTACCCTGTCCTCGAAGTGGATATGAGACTTTGCTACTGTTTGTAGAGAGAAGTTAATTTTATTTAACGTTTTGGATGAAACTATTCCAGTATCGAAAAACGACCGGCATAGTTGTGAAGGAATTGAGCATGGTATCGGAACTCCACGGTTTTCTGGTTTATTAGACCATACTAATGTGTCCCTCCGGGTAGGTACAAATGCCAATTCCGGGCTGATCCGGAACGGGTTGACAGGCCATGGGTCCACACGAACCACCCGCACCACCGGTGGCTCGCAAGGCGGCATGTTTTTCTTCTTCTTCCGGACTACAGACAATGGCACAATACTTTTCGCCCGACGGAGATTGCAAGGCACAAATGGGAGACTGTGATCAACAACAAAAGCGCGCCACCACCAGTAACAACACGAGAGCGAGGAACAAACAAAAGTTAGTCGGACAGAGAGAAAAGACCCCTTCCATAATCCTTGACAGAGCGTGACATCCTTGTCGCACACAAAACACACACACACGTACCCCAGTGACACCGTCGGGAACATCCGAGGTACAAGCCGTCGTATCTGGATCACAGGGAGGAGCACAATATTGTCCTGGAATACCCATGATACGAACGGCCATTTCTTCCGCAAAGGTACACGGAGGTTCCTCGTAGTGATGAGACCCGCCTTGTTTGGATTCCGAGGTGATACTGTCAAGTTTGGTAGTGGTGGTGGTTGTCGTCGTCGTCATGGGCAAGGCCACTTTGGTATACACAAAGGGCTTGGATTCCTCCGTCGATAGGACTTGGGAAGAAGCTGCCATGGACACCATGGAGAGGAGGAACAACACACAAGTGGAAGAAAACGCCATGATTCTGCAAGAGTCCGGTTGTTGTTGCTGCTGATGATGATGATGAAGATGACAATGCCTCAATGGAAATCCCAAGGTAGCAATAGGAACAAACGAAGAGAAAAAGTATCTTTTGACTCGCTTTTCGTTGATAGAGAGAGATGATGCGATCTTTTCCGGTTCGTGATCCGCCCGCTGGGGAGCTTTGACTCGTGGATCGTCCGTCGGACGTACGGGAGCCCTCGTCGGTGGTCCGATCCAAGATCCACCGTGGTAGCCACAAACATATAGGAGTACACTCCAATCAATGACCCAAATGAGTAGCCACACGCACACGTACGCACCACATCCATCCATCACCTCCTCTCACAGCACCCAAAAAGATTTGTTGCATCTCTATTTTGGTATCATGAAAATGATCATATTTCCTCGATGGTTCGTTGCTTTCGGGACGGTGCTGCTCGTGATGGTCCATGGAGGTCTGTGGGGTTGTTCCGCCTTTGGTGGTGCTAGTACGACGACCAAGAATGGCAAGAGACCATTTTATCAAATATCCAGTTGTCCAGCATTCCATGAAACGAGGAGATTCGCACCTCCATTGACTGCCTTTTACAATAATTTTGAAGAAACCTCCAAAAATGAAGACGATGATGAGGAGGACGAGGACGACGACGACGACGATTATTTGGAGGAGGACGATTACAATGACAAGGCTGTCCAAGATTTTCGGTCCAAAATGTCCTCCTTGTTTGGCACGGACGACAACAAGGACGACACGACTCGTCCCAGTGCGGCATCCTCGACCGAGGCCATTGACGAATTGATTCAATTGGTACGACAATCCTCCGACGACTCGTCCGCAACAAAGAACAAGGAACCGAAAGAATGGGCGCAACCGACCACTCTACTGGAACCAGGGACGGTTCTCGTGGCCAATCCAGCGCGCTTTTGCAATGATTTTGGCATTTCCAATAATGACGACGACGACGACGAAAACGAGAACCTGGCCTTGTTTTCAACCTTTTTGGGAACCAACCGTGCCAGTGGCAATTCGGTCAATCCGCGCTTGTTGCAAAAATTTGGCTTGACCTTACCTCCACCCGCCGATTTGGGTCCGGATCGACGAGCGGATTTATTACCGGTTCTCATGATTGTGGAACGAACTCGAGGCGACAGTGACGACGAGGATATGATTCAAGCCGTCTTGTTGAATCGACGAACGGGATACTTGCTGGGAGATTTGGAACAACCCACACAACAAAGCAGCATGAATGACGACGACGATGATGACAAGACGGCATCCTCCTCTATGGCACCCTTGTTGGAAAAATTTTGCATTCAGCCCTTGTGGTTTGGAGGAGTCTACAATCACAACCAACGAGATGGTAGCAGTACGAGTATGGCTTCGGGATTGGACATGCTGCATCTTTGTCCAGCCGTTCCCGGTGCCAAAGCCATTACGGACGATGGTTTGTATTGGGGTGGCGATCCTTCCTTGGCACAAGACTTTTTGAACGATCCTTCCCAAGCCCGTATTTATACCGGTTTTGATTTCAAATTCTTTGTCCAAATTACCCAATGGTCCACGGCCAAGGAACTGCAACATGAATTACAAGCGCCGCCAACGGACCAACCTGCAGCAGCCCATGACCGGTATGGAAATTGGTTTGCCTGTCGTGTCAACAAAGAAGTCTTGTTCAAAAGTCGAGATCGCATGGGTGGTGGAACACGAGGACGACCCGCCAAGCCTCTATGGACCGAAATTATGCAACTCTTGGGAGGAGAGTATTTGGAAATTTGTCAAACACTCTATCAACAAGAGGAATGACCAAAAGACAATCAGAAAGCAGCAGCAGCAGAAGAACACAAACACACGAGTGGACAACCAAACATCAAGATCGAGAAAACACACGAACATCTGGGACAATGGTTGTCGAACCGTCGGAACTCGGGCACCTTGGGAGAGCCAACTCGTACCACCATCTGACGCGAGACAAGGCTGCCAGGCAGCGCATGCTGGTACCCATTCGAGCAAATTCGTTCCAAAACAAGTCGGCAACACTTGCCTATCGACCTGTTGTTAGTACATACGTTGATTCATTCACATAGTAGAGAGATTCAGTTGGTTGTTATAAATAGCTGAATAATCATTGTAACAACAACACTCAATCGAAGCAAGAGAAAAATGGTAATGCAGCACATGGGCTGCTACGTTTTTGTATATTATGGGCAAAGGATTGAGAAATGGCGTTTTCGTTTGGACAAGTTCGATTCAATGCGCTGAAGCAAAGATACAACGTTTGATTGTGTAGATTGGATCTCTTCCTCTTCGTCTCTTGATGAGGGTCATGATGACCCTCATTCCAACTAGCTACTAGCTAGAGGTACTCCTATGTGTGCAGAGAACCTACGAGTCGTAGCATGAAAGATCAGGTTACCCTTAACCTTAAATAAGTTTGCTTGCAACACAAAGATATTCTGTACATCACTACTACGCCTTCAAAGTACAGTATTCTGACGTGGCAAGTGAGTTTGGACCTTCGACGAATGGCATCGATGATCCTTGCTCATTCAACTTCGACATTCAACTTCGAGATGTGGCTCCCGAAGAAGCTCCTTCAGGATCGTCGGCTTTCTTCGATAAGCGGGTGGGTTGGCATCCGACTTCTCACAAAACCCACAGTAGCCAAAAAACGAAAAGACGAGAATGGATAGTTTCAGAAACCATGACGACAATGAAGCGAATTGATTTGATTCAAGCCGGAGGATTTGCTCCCGGAACCAACCTGGTGGTGTCCCAAGTGCCAGTTCCCAAGCCGGCGGCTGGACAGGTGTTGATTGACATTAAGGCCAGTGCGATCAATCCAGTCGACTGGAAAATGGCGGAATACGGGTTCCTCATGCCCACTCCGACGGCCGATGCACCGGTCGGACTTGGCTGCGACATTGCCGGAATCGTCACCGACGCTGACGATGCGTCGTGGATTGGCAAACGAGTGGTGGCCTACCTGGGTGCCCACAAATTGCCACAGGATCCCACGGATCGTTCCGCCTATGCCGAACAGGTGTTGGTCGACGCCGAAGTAGTCTTTGAAATTCCCAAGGATACTACAACGTTTGCCCAAGCTGCAAGCCTCCCAGTGGGAGGATTGACGGCACAGTTGTTGTTGGACGCTGTCCAGGAGAGTGTCGTGGATTGGGTCTTGGTGTGGGGGGCTTCGTCCTCGGTTGGATTCAATGCCGTCCAGCTCGCTGCCAAACAGGGATGGAAGGTGATTGCCGTGGCCTCAGCCAAGCACAAGGACAAGTTACTCCAGGTGGGAGCCACGTCTGTTGTAGATTATCGTCAAGACAATGTGTTGGAGACGGTGAAATCCATCTTGAGCGAAAATAGCAGCGACACCAAGAAGGCAACCCTGGGTGGTGTCGTGGATTGCATAGGGGACAAGACGGTCCAGGAAACCTGTGTCAAGCTCTTGTCGGAATGTGGAGACAGCCAGGCACCCAAGGTCCTTAGTTCCGTATCGGGAATGGGATTGCCCGAAGCACCAGAGGGCGTTTCAATCAAGCCGATTGAACTTGCCACAGCACTCGACACTCCTGAAAAACGGGTCTTTGTCAAGAAACATTTCCCCACTGTGTTGGAGGTGGAACCACAAGCCATTCGTTCCGTCAAGGGAGATTATACTGCCGAAACGGTACAGTCTGCCTTTCAAATTAACAAGGACGGTGTCTCGGGAGAAAAGGTGATCATTGAGTGGACGCCGTAAAAAACCAACATAAAATAATCGACTTTTATCACTTTTTCACGTATGAATTTATGGCTAATAACATATGAACTAGATTCGTACCACCTCTCAGGACTTCAAATGCGTAGAATTCCCTGTGGCCTTTTGGACAGGGACTTGAGAAGGCAGCCCACGACGCAAGCGCTCGCCAATGCAACAGCAAACACGGCAATTACCATCCAGTACTGCAAGGCCATCATTTGATCGTGAAGATCATCCATCACGTCTTCCAGGTTGCCTTCTTGTCGAGTCGTTTGTGTATCCATCTCGGAAAAGTGACGAGTATCCTCTTCCAACTTGCGAGCTCGACCACCAATGTTTGAGTTCTTGATAAGTTTGACGACACCTTCAATGGCTCCACCTTCATATACGTTCCCATTCACATCATGAACATTGGAGAGTGAAACCTGCAGCTCTTTACCCAAGAGCTCGTCGTGGTCAATCCTTACCGGATCCAGATGAAATGAGATGGATCGACCTTCACACATGACCAACAGTTCTTCACCCGTATTGTCCAGTGTACGATTCTCGTGGAGAGCCACACTGAGAGAAAAGCCATGAGGCTCGGCACAGTCTAACGGCTCGGAAAATTCAATTTCGATTGGTTCATCCACCAAATAGTAGTCGTTTTGAAATGCCGGACCAAACAAACTTGGATGAATACGATCAAAGCTTCCCCGGATTTGTGGTGTTGCTGCAAAATTAAAGTCCGCTGGCAAATCCCCTGTTGGGTCGGGACACACCGTGCGAGCCTCAATCTCGTACTCACCGTCCGACAGAGCTCCAATGTCCCATTCGGCAGTGATGTATCCATATTCGTCTTTATGGATCGTTGTAAAGTCAATTGGAACACTTGAATCCTCACCGCTGAGTCGATGCAGGGCCCGAGACCACGCCGAAGAACCCACTCGACGGAACCACAATCCAGCATCCTCCAGACGACCCAAAGAACTGGATACAGACATGTTAAAAGTCTGTATGTTGTAGTCCACGTTCCGCACAACAACTTTCAAAGTGTACTCGGGACTCGTCGACTTTCGATCCCCAGTATTGATTTCGAAACGATTCTCAAGCGCCAAATCTCCTTCCCATGCGATTCTTGGACACGGTTGCGCAAACCGGATGCGTTCCTTTGGCTCTCCATCCTTGACTGTAGAATCCACAACGTTGAATAGCTCGATGGATGCGATAGCTGGGTTATCCTGTACAAATGTCTCTCCAAAAACCCGTTCCAGTCTTGCAACGCGTGCACCATCACATCTCGTGTGATGATTGCTTTAACACAGTCTTCTGTCGTCTTGTCGTCCACCGTTTTGTTGCAATTGAGAACAGTCATGTTGGACTGAGCGGCATCGCGGAGTCCAGTTAGTTCAGGGATTTCGACCTTGTCAATCTCAAACCGACTGAGGAACCCGATCCCAGGCTTATTCTCAGGAGATGTTAGACTGAACTTCGTCTTTTCCGTGGCAAATGCGCAGGTTCCCCCAAAGACATTTGATTTATTGAACCCAACTTCCTGTACTTTTTGGAACTTTGCGTTCAGGTTCGGCACCAAAAATATATCAGAGTCTTTGCCAGCAACCCACACTTCAGTACTGGTCTGGAAACTCCATGTGGTGGTGAACGAGCCTGCAGTCTTCTCATCAATCAACGAGACAAGAAAATTGGTTTCGCCGGCCCCTTTGAGAGTTTTTTTGATTTTCCCTTCAATTAATTCTAGACACATTTCCACAAAGAGACCGGCACAGGTCTGAATCTCACTTGTAGTCCCAAAACTTCCCTTCATGCTGACATCCAAGCCGACAAACGTTTCATAATCCTTCATTTCCATTCGAATTGTGCTTATCATGTTTTCATAGTAGGCATAGGAGCTCCCGCCTGGGGGATCCCGTAGAACTAGCAATGGCTTATGGGTCGGAAGGGCAACTGATTGACTTCCGGCCAGAGCAAAATCCCCAGTCACCACAACATCCGACTTGTGAATCGAGCCGGACTTGTCCATAACAACAAACAATGGCTTTGTCATGGTGCTGCCAAATGGATTTGGCTGACCACTCAAGAGAACCACCGAAGCTTGTGCGTTTTCACCAGTAGCCTCGTCCATTTGTAGTGGGTGAGAGCATGAAGGACTACAAGCTTGAAGTGCCTGAACTTGCTGAGTGAAATCGGGATTTCCCTCGAGTTGACTTAAAAACTCCCGATCTCCAGGAGAATCAATGACACCCACTTGATTTTGAATCGAAATGGTGGTGTTGGCCGGATACCGAGAACACGATATAATGTCAAACCCAAATTCTTGCCTTGCCATGACATGGACCACAAAGAAAGTAAAAGATGGTAGGACATGGAGAGAATATGAATCGACGCCTTCCTCTCGCGCAGATGAGCCACATGTTCCAGTGTCCATGTTCCCAAAGCGAACTTGCAACACATCGGTTCCATCGTATTGGAATCGAATGCGTTTCATGTCTGTCTTTGCCTTTTCTTTCTTTTCCTCTTCTTCCAAGGCAGCCGCTTCCAAACTATCTGGATCCAAATCCGTGTTGTCAATGGCTTCATTTGTCGACAGAAGGGAAGTTGATGTTCCATTGTTGCTGTCGTTATTCTTTCCCCCTACTCCCTGTGGCAACGACGATTCCTCTTCCGCCGCATCCTCTTCTTCGAGATCGCGAAGATCAAGACTTTCCATAATGACATTTCGTTCTTGATTGTCATCAAGTCCAGTGACTGTCACAACACGCACGTCAATGGGTTGTGCAATGACCCGGTAAATCTGGCGAAACCCGTCCTGAATCAAGGCTTGTCCGTCCCATTCACATCCTTGCATCGTCAAAGAGAGTTCGGTTTGTCCCAGAACTCGATCGCACAAGCCTCCGGCCACTTCTATCGTCAACAACGCTGTGGTAATATCATGCAAATCAAAGTTTTCATAGATTCCATCGGGATTTATGAGAATGCCTTGTTCAAACAAGGGGGCGTGGTCCGGGTTAATGGGACGAAACTCGTGGTTGTGGTATCGTACTTGAGGAGAAATGGTCGTTCCAATGACTGCTGGAAGCGCATAGTTTCCCTTATTGTCGGTCTGGACACAAACGGATGGATCTGTTACTTGAAGAGCGTTGCGCGTGGTATGATCCACCATACACACTTGAGCACCTACAATGGGACATCCCAAGGCACCGGCACCGGGCATTTCCGTCCCATGAACTTTCACCGTGCCGCGGAAGGGTACAGTCGTATCATCAATGACATGGACAGGAGCTTCGAATTCCAAATGACGAAGGTATACCACTGTTGTGTTGACTTTGGAGGCCTCGGTAATAATGGGAGTCGATCCATCTCCCAACTGGTCCCCCGTGTCATCATCTTCGGGAATTGTCGTACTGCAGTCTTTGGTCGAATCGTTACACAAAAACCGATGGACTATGGAACTTGTCGTTTTGGCAAAACGCAATCGAACAGGAAACTCGTCGTCGTTGTTCAAGGAAGGATGGACTAGGGAGAGACTGATGGTGAACTTGCCCGAGGCCCCTGTCTTTGTCCGACACCAACCATCTTGATCATAATCCTCGCATGCCGGAAGGACAAAAGCTTGCTGTTGTTGCAAATCTTCCATCCGATATTCTACAATCACGTCTTGAACCGGCAAAAACCCTGCCTCTTCTTCCAAGGTTACCTGGCCGTCAATGGAAGCTTGCCACAAGACGGTATGCCGCACAGTGGTGGGCGCGCTGTTTCGCCAGGCATGTTTGGACGCCTCTCGAATATTATACTCTTATTCTTGCCCCACAACAAGATTGGAAATGCTCAAATCATCCGCAATTTGATGTCCTGGAACATAGGGTTCTTGGGCACATTGTTGCCGAGAGAAAAAGTAGTAATCCGAGGTGAAGACTTCATTGTTGCTGGTGGTCGCAGAATCGGTAGTCTTCGCTCCGCGAAAAGGAATAGGCGTCTTCACATCGTGAATTATCAATCCATTCAAATTGGACAAAGCCATCTTGTTGCCAAACCTTGGCTCCATCTGGCTTTCCCGATTCATCCTTGTCTAGTATGTTGCAGTAACACTTGGTTGTGACAATGGGTCCAAAGTGCGCCTTTCCTTCTCGTGGATTATTGATATCGTCGGAAATATCGAGATTGATAATGTGCAGGACATGGCGAGATCCGGGATCCAGGTTGGTGAAGGAAAAGGTTTGAACTTGACTAAACGAGTCAAAGTCGACATAGAGATTGGATTAGTCTGGGAGCGGGACGGCCAGACCACCGGCATCATCGGCCAATTGATGAAGCACGAGTTTGACGCGACCGGGTGTCACATTGGAAATGGACACTTCAAAGGACGATACACCCACTTGGGAGACCACCTGTTTGGGTGCCGTGACGCATTTGCCCGTATGCTTCTCCACGTCGGGACCACCCGTCAAGAAATTCTCAAAACCAGCTTCGCATTGGCATTCATAGCCATTGCCAGGTAGATTGTGACACTCGCTATGTTCCGGACAGGTAAAGGCTTCTTTACATTCGTCAATATCATGACAGGTGGATCCCACAAAGTCTTGTCCACAGGGACAATAGGCGGCCGTGACTTTTTTCCGAATATCCTCGTTCTTGGGCAAGTATGTTTCTTTACAGGCACGAAGTTTGGTATGGGTGTAAAAGTAAGTATCCAGGTCATGAGCTTCCTTGATACCCGATTGCAATTTGCCATCCGTGCGCCAGCGCCATTCTTGCTTGGCATCCGTACAATCGACGTATTCATTGGAACCTCCCGTTTTGCTTTGCAGACAGGACCGTCCTCCCATTTTGCTTTGCAAGGAAAATGTTTCAGACAAGAGACCACTGTCCCAATTGGACTTGATCTCGGCATTGACTCGACAAAGCTCATTGCGTTGGTTTTGTGTGCGACCCGGTTTAAACATGACAGCCTGTACCATTCCCAAAGGAAAGGTGGCAGAGAGCATGACCGACACTGCTAGAGCGACAAAGTGTTGACCACAAAACGTCGGCTTTGGTTTCCCCCTCATGATGATTGGTTATGGTTGTCGTTGCTGTTGTGATTTGGAACTGGAAGGCTTTGATGGTTTTTGATTTTGTGAGCAGAATCCATCTTTCATTTTTCTCGTTCGCCTTTGTTGGGATGTGATTCTTCCGAATGGTCCAGTTGTGTCTTTTGCCGTAGCAAAATCCCACAGCGGCGATGCACACATGGAGTCATCCTCTTTTGGCACCGAAACGTGTCCTTCGCTGAAATGGAGACCTGTGTTTTCATGTTTTTTTTATTTTGGAACGATAGATTGGAAGGATGATGGAGACTCATCCTCTCCTATATTGAGTAGGGTCTTGCTGAATGGGGGAAAGACACATGATACAGCAGACGTGCTCCTTGTGAAGGAGTCATGGACATCTCTTTCATCACACACGTTTCCCTTACTCCAAGCGCACCTTGTGTGGTGCAGCAAAAAAGATACAGAATCTTTCACAGAATCCATGCTTGACACGACTGTCTCCTTGTTCCGTTTGTGTCACGCTGTACTTCCGAATACCTATCTATTGCAAGCAAATAAAGTAAAAAGATTTTATTACTAGGATGTTTATAGTGCTTCTGAGGAGTAATTGGACCAAGTCGCATAGCTGAACGGAACAAAGCATAGCTAATAGCGTAGCCTCTAGTGTGTCCCCCAAGTCGCGATGAACGAGGAGGACCATGGCAAGGACCAGGAGGATGGCTCGGAGAAACTGCTCCTTCTACTACTCTAGAAAGCTAAATAGAAGTATGCGCATTAACCAGAGGATTGCACAATATACACCAAGGGGAGGATCGCAGTCAAAATAGCAGGTTCACATGTCGTTCTGGAGATGGTAGCTCACACCGGAACGCACTCAGGACAGGAGCCAGTGTGCAAGTTGTGCAGAGCAAAAGAGACGTTGGAGCGGCGCCAACATGCTCAATGGCTGTGATTGCCGTGCCACGACACCATGAAACTTGGTTTTTCGAGGAACACCTGGTTGATTTCAAGAGGAAGATTCATGTCTGGAGTTGGATCAAGTGTACATTCCCTGCGAATCAAGGGACATGGCTCGACAGCCATGAATCGCAGCAAGTTTTTCTATTATATTCGCCCTGATTTATTCTGGAGTCTCGAATGAAGACTCGACTTAGCAGCAGACAGTGTCTACATGACGGACCACAAAATCACATCAACCATCGAGAAAAGGGCTTAGCTGTAAAGTACATGCATTTTCGGAGAGTGACGAATTAAGATTATAGAATTTAGATTATATGAGGATGTCATAATGGCATGAGTATTGATTTCAATTGATGTAACTTGTAGAAAGACAGTCGATAGTGGGCCATGAGTTCAAACGTGTGTGCGTCAAGATTCTCGGGAGTTGTCAACGATACTGGCAACCCCAACGGTTGCGCGTGTCCCCTTTCCAGCAAACTTAGCTGTATCGGACCGCCCACAAAAATCCCAAGGAGAAGCCACCGGCATCGGGGATTCCATTGGTCAATACACCCTTGACTTTTCTCCAGTACGTCTTGGCATCTTCCACATCCAATTTGCCATCGGAATTGGTATCGACCGACTTGACGACATCGTCTTGAACCTTTTTCCAATCGACATCAATGTATCCGGCGTAGACGGCTCCTTGAACGGCCATAAAGCCCAAGCCAATCACAGTCGCGACCGCCTTGCCAATTTTCTTCAAGGCCATTCCACTGCAGTATCCAACGACAGCCCCAAAACCCAACTTGGCCATGATCGGCTTGGCTTGCTCAATGGCAGCTTCCATCACATCCTTCTTGGTGTCCTTGCTTTCGGTCATTTTTGTCAATCTCGTCTTCTTTTGGAGCGTGTAATATAGATCAATGGATTCCTCGTTCTCTCGGTTGTGACCGTCAAACGTGTTGTGTTGTAAAAGTGGGCAAAAGGTCCTTGTCGAGAATGCGTTCTGATTGTAGCTTGTTCGCCTTCTCATCGTCGTCGTAGCGTGGGTCGACGACGACAGCGTGTGGTGACGTAAGCGTGATGTCGCTGTGGCGGGACTGCTATCCCGAATCCTGAATCGAAATGGCCTGCATTCAGCACATCCAGAGCGTTTGCGACTGATTCATTAAATTACAGTTTCATAGTATTGTTTGTTTTTCAAACGCGAAGGTTTGCAGTGTCCTTCCGCATCCATTCATTTTTGTTTTCTTTCTTCGACAAGGAGATGCAATGAAGAGGACTCTCTCTATCATCATGCCAAAACGTCAATCATTCACCAGCAACAGCGTCAAAAACGTGTGGAACCAAGGCAATGGTGGTGGCGGGCTGAAGGTCTCGATGCCATCTTGTCCTTGGATGAGATCAAGTGCCAAACATGGTTTGGGCCACGACGGGAGGGGAACACCAGGATCGAGATGGATGAAATCCATATCCAGCGTTCGACCCACAAGAATACCAGTGCTACTACCATCGTACGAGACCCCTATCTCCTGTCATGATCGTGTAGAAACGCGGCACGAACCATGAACGGTTCGACATCCATTCAAGACGACGACGACGACGCTTTCCAGTCATTTGACACCAACTTCCTACCGCCATGCACCAAGACACGATACGCTACTGTATTCCATTGGTCCAGAAAGCCATGTGGCAAGAACTCTGAGTTTACTCTGTAATCCTTGTGTCACGACTCTGGGCTTGACCGTGTGTGCAAGTTGATGGGGACATTGGTACAACCCATGGTGCCGCACTCTGCTCACGATATCAGTTACACGTTTCACACCACTGGAACTGCAGGATTTGAGTGTGATTGAGGGCAACGAACGTTGTCCTTTAATGAGACGGCTCACTGTGAAATTCTCGACGACACGTCGTCTACGAGCATCCCTCGGGCATTTTGGTGTCATTGGGGCAAAACACAGAGGTATGCCATCCTCTTGATTTCTGGTGGGCGATCCTGTAGTTATCAGGCATAGATTCATTCATTGCGTTCTGTCCCGAACAACAGCGATGCACTCTCTAAAGACGGACTAAAGCCACTGGGCGCTGTCGACTTTGCAATTGTGGCGTTGAGACCTCCAAACACACATTGAAACGAATATGCACTCTACATGGAAAGAGGAAACTATAGATCAAGCAAACTGGCTACGAAATGAATCATCATGCAAAAACTCTTCAAAACAAGAACCACAGCGTTCATCCACACCGAACACCCTGGTGCCGTCCCTTGGTGAACTTGAGGCTGGACTGCTTCAGGAAACACACAACTCCTGTGAGAGTCAGTTCACTAGTTGCTCGCAATGGGAGGGATGCTGTCGTTGGAAAAGGAAAATGCCACCCCCTTAAAAGCCTTGCATTTTTTGGCGACCACGACCGTGGCAACGAGTGAAGGTTTCCTGTCTTTTTTCAAAATATCCTCCATGGCGACTGCCACCGATGCCATGTCCTTCTCTTTGAAACCACGACGGGTCAATACTTGGGTGCCCAAGCGCAATCCGGTAGCACCCGATTCTGCCGTATCTGTTGGCAATTCTTGAGGATTCACAAAGATTCCCGCTTCATCCAACAACCTTGTGGCTTGAGCACCCTGGACACCTTCCAGATCCACAATGATTTCATGTGTCGAAGAAAAACCTTGATCTGCACACAGCACTTTGAACTTGCGACGAACCATTTCCTGGGCCAAGGCCCGCGTATTGGCCACAACTTGCTTCGCATAGGCCGTACCAAACTCTTTCATTTCCAGCAGGGTCATGCACAAGGCCGCCGTTTCATGAAAGTGAGTGTTAGACGTGAGAATGGGCATGACGGCTTCCCGAATCTTGGGTGTGAACTCCCGAATCTTGGGTGTGAACGACGGATCGTTGTACAAGACAATGCCATGATCGGCCGAATGAAGAGACTTGCCCGTTGATGATGTGACAATGTCAGCATACTTCATGAGATCGGCTTGAAAGACGCCTCCTGCGACCAATCCAGCCACATGAGACATATCATACAGCAGCTTGCAATTGTGTTTCTCGCAAATCTTCTTGATGGCCGGCAAATCGTGTTCAAAGAGCATTTCACTCCAACCAACAATCAACAAGGCGGGCTTGTGCTTCTTCATGGCGACACGAAGAGCGTCAAGTTTCACATTGTATGTGTTCTGATTCCATGGAGTGGTAACGATTTTGGCTCCAAACAAACGCGTTAGAGGTCCTCCGGCATTATGGGAGTAGTGTCCTCCATTCTTGGCAGGAGATGCCATGACTGTCAAGCCACGCTTGGGAAGTGTTGCGTTGTAGGCCGCGATATTGGCCAACATGCCCGACAAGAATTGGACCTCACAGTACGTGGCATCAAAGACTTCACAGAGAAGCGAGCGCGTCTGTCGCTCAATATCATCAATATCCGCGCATCCTCCGTAGAATCGATTTCCAGGCAACCCAATACAGAAAGAGTTCATGAGAGCACTGCCCCTAATCTGACGAACCTCGTTGGAACAATATGAGTTGCTTGCTACCAAGTCAAAGGAACACTGTGCATGGCGCTGGTGACGATCCACCTTGGAGATCAACATATCTTGAGCGACTTCGTTGAGCGATCGGCTACTCAGGTCCGTCTCGGTTAGGCCACTTTCGTCCAGAGCATCAAGTTTAGTTCCAAGTCTCCGATCAAGCGTTTTGTTCTTACGAATGACTTTGTCTGTTGAGCACAGTTGCTCTTCCTTACTTTGTTCTGCACCCATGGTTTCCTGCTTAGTGCGTTTCTTTCGGTATTGTCAGGTTTGTTTTGTGGAATAATGTGGAGAACGTACACCGTTTTGATTTTTACACGGTATGGTATCTTTCCCACTCGCGAATCGCTTACTGCGCGACCGGTAATATGTATACTCTCCAGCGTCTTTAATCAAGTGGAAAACGGGGGTGTAAATCCATTTCTTTTTATAGTGTTTTTCCATACAACTCCATACTCCTAGAGGTGCCATATGGATTAATTCAGGCTGAGAAGTAAAATAGCTTGTCGACGTCCATGACACATACATGATGCATGTGCGAAAGGCGTTGTGGGATCAGTGCGGCACAATCCAGACACACATCTACACATAACAATTAACAAGCACTCGTAGATTCATTCCTACAATCAATACTATTGTAATACTCGGAACAGATGGCACGACGGTTCTTTCTTCTTTCCTGCAGTTTCGGTCGCTTGTATTGCTCTCAAATCTTCGTGAACAAGTTGAGAGCGAGCCACACATCATCAATATCATGACATCACTTCGTCCATCATTTGCGGGTAAGAAGAAGACAACCTGTTTGGATCTGTCCTCCAAGTTATGTGGTCAATGTGGGATCTTGTCTTGTTGTAGTCGGAGGGCCAGACGAAGCTTGCGTTCTGTGGAGGTCAGGGACACCCAACGCAACATTGTTTGGGACCTGCCAAAAATATCAAATGTGGCTGTAGAATTTGGTTGGCCGTCATTTTTGCGATTGGTGGTAACTCTTGTGATCGTACGATTGAAACGCTGCCACTGGCGGACAAGAGCTCTGCTTGTTTTGTTCATTTGATGGCTCTTGGCAAGTCTCCAATCCGAACAGAGCATAATTTATAGTTTGTAGGTCGAGAAAAGATACACGAGAGAAAAGCACTCCATTGTTTGCTCGTCAGACGGCAAAAGGTCCCTATCCATCCACACCATACTATGGGATAAGATGAAGACAGATGAAATGATCGGATCATGGGAATTTTACAAAGTCCAAATGTAGCGGTCTGCCTTGTTTGTACAACTGGTTGCTGCATAAGAGATCGTCAGCTTTGTTGCGTTGCCAATCAGAATTGGATGACAATGGATCCCAAGTAATCGTTCAAACCAGGGCTTAATCCAGTACTTTATCATAGTATGCAGCCAGAAAGTTTAGGGTGTCGCCAATGAGGGCCACTTGTACCATCTTGGCCATCACTCCACGGCCAAGCTAGTGATATTGACGGTGGTTGATACCGACTGTGTCGTCACATGGAGTTTTTTCACACTGCGAGAATGGCGTAGTTTCGTCGGATAAGGATGATACTAAGCAACACCAGCAATGTCCCTGGGATAATGAGAAGATTCAAAAGATGCCGGATACTGATGAGACCCATGAACGTAATAAACAGATCACCAACAGCGCGTCCCCCTGTTCCGACAAGTGTTGTCAGAAGGCCCGAGTTGAATGTCCCTTGCGCTAAACTTGAGGGCGTCACCTTGGTCATCAATGATGCAACGAAGCTCTCGCATGCTTCAATGCCGCTAAACGAAATTAGGCTCCCGACGACGTACTGAGCTGGTCCTACCGCAAGAAACTGATCTTCGTTGTATCTGTCGTTGTTCTCCGGATCGTCTCGATTTCCAACCAGCAATGTCCTGAGGTCAGTGACATCAACAAGGAAAAGCATACCCACAAGAGTGATTGACAGGAACCACAGGGATAGGTAACGATCTTCATGGAACTGTGACAGGTAGCCAGCAAAAATCGTCACTGGAATCACAATAAGTCCGTTGACCAAATGAAGTGTCCCAACATTCTGAATCGACCAGTCGTATCTGTTTTTGGTGACAATCGACGTAGATCCAACAATGCTTTCCAACGCGATCCTCTTGACCAAAATCAAAAACATACAAAGTGCCACTGCATGGGTAATGTGCCTGGTGCAGTTGCAGAGTCCACAATGCAGCCAGTATGGTATGTTATTGGGTTCGTCTGCGGTTGGATCAGACAGTCGGTATGAATTGTCACTTTCCGCATTCGAAGAAATTGATTCGGAGTCATCAATGTTCTCAAAATCGTTACAATCAGATATTTGAGACACTAGCTTACTCACGATCCGTTGACTAGATGAGTCTCCTTCGCTATCGTCTTGGTGAGCGGAAGTAGCGAAATGTTCTGCCAGCCTTTCTCGACGCCTGAGTTCATCCAAACCAGACCGTTTTGGTTCTCGAAAGAGCATCACAATGGCAATTGAATACAAGCCCCATGCCAGCGCCATGAAGTATCCAGGTCCCGTCATGCCATTGAAATACTGGGTTCCAAGCAATGGTACATGAAAATCAAACTCTTGCACACGGTCCAACAAAATGGCCAACCCAGGTCCTAGTGCAGCACCCAGTGCCGTAGCCGTGGCAAAAGCGGCACTAGATGCAGTCCGTAAAGCAAAGGGGGTCGCATCAGCCACATATCGTCGATTGATGATGCGAGGCGCCCCCAAGCCTTGCACGGCACGTCCCAACAAGCACATATCAATGGATTCGTAAGAATACGCATTGGCGTACATCCAGTTACCAATCACCATGAGCAAACCAGCAAAAAGAATGGGTTCTCTGTAGGATCGATTCGTCCAAAATGAGTATCCGACGGCAGCCGACAAGGCAAACCACGAGGCCATACCAATCATGAGGCCTGATAGTGCATCATTGACACCAAGTGCGTTAGCGTAGTACGCACTGCTTGGTTCAATCACGTAGTTGTTGCACATGAACAAGAAACAACTTATCAAATTCAAAATGAGAGGGACCACATTCTCTGTATCTAATTGGTCGTCTCGCCGTGATTCAATACTTTCTCCAACTAAAAACTCAATGCTTTCTTCCTCGTCGACCTTCCTTGACTCTCGGGAACTTCGCCACTGCGCAATGACTTCCATTTCTTTCTTCAAATGGCGACCACTCATGCGTGCCCATGAGGGATCAAAGGAAGACAAAAATATCAAACTCGTTGATCCGAGTACGAGGTATTGTCGTAACTTGAGAAGGGTGCCAATGAAGCGATCTCGAAAGATAACATGACCAGCCGCGGCTCGTTCGACTGATTGTGAGCTTTTATCGAGTAGGGCAATGAAAGTTTCCCATTGCGAGCAAAAACGTTGGAGATACCGGGAAGTGCCGAGTGACTGTGGATATCTTTTCTCATAGTTAGATAGAAAGATGCTCCGTAGCTCTTCCAGTTCGTCCAGTGAAAAAAGCTTTTGAAAGTGATCTGGCTGATCCGCCGATTTCAGTTTAAAGTCTTGTTGCAAGCGCCACTCCGATATTTGAGCAGCATCAAACGTTCGCACAAACGCATCGTGTCGAATCATGATTTGGCGAATCGCAATGACATTGACTACCTCAAAGGCAAACAATTCGAGCAATTCATTTCCTAGTGCGTGGAATCGCACTATGTGAGCATGAGAGTCGGTCTCTGCGGATGGCAGTGTGGTTGTTGTTGATTGTGTTTCGTCGTGATTCATTTCCTTCAATGTGGTCCGCAGAAGCGAAATTTTACTTTGAAAGAAAGTGGAACATTTCGTTATTTCGTTTTGCAGTAAATTCGAAAAATCATTGCGTTCCAAATTACGGAGTCGAAGTGTCGCACTGTACGAGGAGTGTTCTTCCACATCCCTTGTCGTCGTCTCAGGAGCAGATGTGGAAGGATATTCTTCGTCCTCAAACTCAATGTAGTTTGTTGTTTGATCAGGAAGGAAAATGGATCTCTCCGAATAGAAGCGCGAACTTTTCTTTTGGCCGCGCTGTTGGCCGTTTCCTCGTTGGGGTGGTGGTAGATATAGTTGCGCCATTAGACGGTTCCATGATTCCTGCTCGTTCTCGGTGAATAGTTTGCCGTCTCTCCGATAACGCCAAAGACGATGAAATAGTTTTCGACGTCTTGCGTATTCAGAAAGAGCAGACTTGAGGTTCGAGTAATTCACATAATGAGCGGACCAATCTTGTTGAGGCTCTATTCCATCTTCCTGTTTCGTCCCATCAAGGCCGTTTCCTTCTTCGAGTGCGTTTCCTCTCCGCACAGCTTCTTTCAAGTAGGATCCAAATCCTTTCATCCTCTACAGTATCCTAGGAGAAGATCAACCTGAACAACAACAATGGACTTTCTTAGCAGAACGACACGAAACCACCTTGTATTCTTAGGCTTGTCCAGTAACCACGCGTTGGAATGAGTGGTTTTGTGAGGGCCTGTGCTAGAAAGTGGGTATGGCGCCGTTCCTACACCGCGCCTGCAGCACTCTCTCGGTGGAGGAGGTGGGTAATGTCCGTCAGTATCTCTCATATAGTACTATTTACTTAAAGAGAAAGTACACCAGGAACACAGAAGGCTTTCCGAAGTACTATTGCGTAATACTAAAAGCAGTACCATTTCTAACCGTTATTACCCGTACATGATCTCATGAGGGTTGTGCACGTGCTAAGCATCATATCATTTATGCAAAAAAGTATTTCAACGCATGTCGCGGGGGGAGAAGCCTTATGCGACTTTCCTCACTTTTCTTGTTTCCCCGTACTCTTGGCTCTTCGTTGCTCTCCGCGACCCAAGATGACAACTAATTTGTCGGAACACAACTAATTTCGGAACTTTGTGCCTTAAACAACAAGATCATCCCATTTCCCACCATGAACAAATGTTATGGAGCCGCAGCTGTATGCTTCCTCTACTCGGGACAAAACACAAATCAAGCACCTCAAGTAAGTTCTTCTTCATTGGCATCTGTTTTAACTGAAAAAATGAATGGGAAAAGATTTGGATTGAGCATACTTGGCTTTGAGTTTCTTTGATTTGAGATCGGGAGCAAGCACGAGAAGGATACTTGCGCTACTTTCTCATGACTGTACCCAATCGGAGTTTTGCACCGAGTATGTGGCCAAATGCTAGTCCCACCAAGGAGGACATCCAGATTGTGTTTGAAAAAGTAACAAGTCCCTAAAGTTTGAAGCGGATAAGCAACCTCTCTAACAACCAAAGAATCCGGGTAACTCTGCGGCCAACGACTACCATGACCAATGTCGTGCAACGGCATTACGAAGTACATGTCAAAGCTGGAGGAATCTGTTATGGATACGTTGGGATCATGCTATCACGAGCAATAGCAGGTCGCCATTCCAATCAGAGGGGCGGTTCTGTACTACTTGGTTTCCCGACTCATCAGCAGTTATCACTATTTTCGCGACATGCGACATGGAGGCTTGGAGACAATCCAACTGACAACGGGGAGCCGCATCGTTTCCTGTTGTTTGTTGTTGGAACAATCACTTTGATGTCTATTTAGGCTAATTGATGGAGAGAGGGTTCACTAGCTAGTGCTCCTGAGTCCTCTAAGTGCTCCTCCTTTTCCAGTGACAACAAGACATTTACTCCTAAGTTTGTGTAGATAGTAGGGGAGTATTATTTATTTTTTGTCTTTTTTGTTGAGCCGGTAGCTGTGCACTGTTGTGCACCAATCGCTGTTGGCTGTTGGCGTTTGGCGGTCGAGGAATGCCTTTGGAAATAATGGGGAAAATGGAAAAAATATTATTGAGACTTAAAAAAACAACTCCAAGTTGGCAAAATGAAAAATACGAGTAAGACGCAAATTCTAGAACTGTGTTTGGATACGACATGCTCGTACCACATCGTAGAAGCGTGGGACACACTTGACGTTATTTCCCACGTGGCATTTAATAAAACGGCGCATCTGGTTTTGGTCAGACGCTCGGAATGACCCCAAGTCGAGAATAAAAAACGACTCACACTCTTTTGAAGTGTACAAGTCGCGTTTGAAAGAAGAGTTCGGTTCCGGTTGGGTGTTATGTGTTTCTGGCTTTTCGAAAATTGTCTCTTTGGATTTGTTTATGGCTGCCATGCAGGAGCGCAACAACACATGCGCCATGATTGGCCCTTCGTCTTGGAAAGGCTTACGTGATTTGGCAAGGTACTATCAAGTACCACAGGTTGGCCATTATTTTCAAATGGACACTCTTTTTGGTCCGAGTGCAACTTTCTCTGTCAACATGTTACCCTCCTTTCATGTTTACGGTCAAGTACTATTGTCATATTTGACACAGTACTTGTCACCTCGACGCAATGTGATAGCAATCTTGCATGATCATTTTGAAGACATGCAGGCCATGGCATCGGTAGTTGTTTCCGCCGCTCCGGAATACAATGTGTCCTTCATTATCAATGAAGATGGCCGTGGTATGACATTGCCCCCAGATCTTCGCTCGCAACGAGACAGGACAATGGTTGAGCGCATTCGGAATAGCGGTATTCGTACCGTTCTCTTATTCTTCCACAAAGCCTTTTTTCTACAACGATACGCCAACTATCTGGATGAGCAGGGAATGTTAGAGGGTGACTATCTCTACGTCTTGGTAGAGACTGCGTTCCCCATTTCGGAAGTTGACATGGTCATTCAGGACCTCTCACCAAACTCGGCCTACCACAAATTGATTGATGGAGCCTTGATAATTTCCAAAATTGATTGTTTCCACTGGCAGCAAGAGGCTGATCCATTTTTGCAGCAATGGAAAACGAACAACAAGACCACAGTGCAGACACTGAATCATGCAGTTCCATCCTATGCAGAGCAGTCGCCCGACTTTTTCCAGACGCAACAACCGGCCGATTTCACCTCCTATGTCTATGATGCGGTAGTGTCAGTGGGTTTGGGTGCTTGCTGGGCGGAGACAAACGAAATGGAACAAAAGCAATCTCCACCGGCCTCTGGCAGTCCGAAAGGTCCTCCCGGTGGTTCCGTTCCAAATGGTGGCAAAGAAAGCTCCAATGGGGGTTCAGAGAAACTGGATAGTTCTGCTGGTGGTGGCGGTTTTCAAGATACTATGCAAGATCCTGGATCTGCTCCTGGTGGACCATCTGGTGCTGGGCCGCCAAAAGATGGTAAGAAATATGGACCACCCACCAAAGAATGGAGCCGACTTGATCCACATGTACGTGGTATGTTGGAAAGCAAGTTTTCAGGAGCATCTGGACCAGTTCAGTTTGAACGAGATGCTCATGATACTGTCCGTGAGAGCGGTCATGGGGCAGCCTTTGGAGCCTTCAACCTACGTATGTCAACCTCGGAAGCCGGACAAACGACCTACAAGTACGAAAACGTACTAACAGCAGTTTGGCGAAACAACGAATGGTCTCACAAGGAACCCTTCCGCTACCCAGACGGTTCGTACCGCGCCCCTTCTCTGATTCGTTCAATAGACAACAATTACCTTTCCGAAGAAGTACGAATTTCAGGACTTGCCTTGATGGGATTTGCATGGTTGTTATCCCTTATATGCATTGTTGCCACCTGCTTTCTCAAAGAGAAGTGGTATGTGCGCTCTGCACAACCGGTTTTTATGATTGGTCTGTGCCTGGGGTCCGCTATTCTTGCGACATCTATCTACACCTTGTCATGGGATGAAGGAACTGAATGGACCGACATTGCTCTTGATCGTGCCTGCATGATGACACCTTGGTTCTTTTTCATTGGTCATGTGTTGACATTTTGCTGTATCTTTACCAAATTATGGCGAGTCGACAAAGTTCTGCAGTTTCGAAGGGTCAAGGTTCAGCTTTCTAGTGTGACGGGACCACTTGTCATACTTTTGTCATTGACGGTTCTTGTTCTCACACTTTGGACCGTTCTTGACCCATGGGTATGGGAACGGGATGATGATTTGGATGCAGAAGACTTTCCTGAGTCGCATGGCAAATGTACCAATGGTAATGCCGGTCACTGGTGGGCGTTTTTCGGGCCCCTAGCCGGCCTTTTGGTGGTTTCTGAAGGTATCACTTTGGTCATGGCATTCAAGACGACAGACATCCCACAAGAACTCAGAGAATCGTCGGCTGTCATGGCTACTGTTTTCCTTCATTTGATATTGTGGATTGTCGGTCTTCCAGTGCTTGGTCTCATCGAGGAGACATCGACCGACGCAACTTATCTTGGACGGGTATTGCTGATTTGGGTATTTTCTGTCTCAAGTTTGATACTGTGCATTTGCCCTTTTTTGTTCAAGGCGTTTAACCTGTCAAATTCTCAATCGTCGCAGAGTAGAAAGGAACGCGTTCGAGTGACGGGATTGATACCCCAGGATAGTGCTACATCATCGAAACACGGTCAAGACACGGCATCTACAGGACAACAATCAGATTCGCTCCAAGCAGCGTCAAAGCGCAACCAATTTTTCCATTTCGGATCGGCCCGAACCTTGAATAGCAACGCGAAACCTTCAGGAACTCCTGACTACCAGGAAGAAGCTCCTCCTCGTGTGTCTTCTGAGTCGATAGAAATAGATGCCACCGATGAACTTCCGTCCACACAAACAGTTTCCGATCAGGAGACAACCAAATCTTCCAACGATCCAATCATTCAAGATACCGTCGACGAGCAGCCAACGGTACTTTCCAGCGAACAAAATGAAATAGATACTGTCGACGATCCAGAATCAAGTCGAGGCGTTCCGTCCACAGAAGTAGAGACACAAACAGTTGCCGATCAGGAGAACCAAATCTTCCAACGAACAAATCATTCAAGATACCGTCGACGAGCAGAGAACGGTACTTTCCAGCAAACAAAATGAAATAGATACTGTCGACGATCCAGAATCAAGTCCACGCGATGATGGGGCGAATGCATAAATCAGTGGAAGAGCGAATACCAAAGGATACGAAGGATGAAGGATGGAACCAGTCCAAACGAAGTACAACCGTGGGAGATTTGTACCAAGCCCATGAGAGTGGACCATCAAAGGGGCGTCTCCTGAGAGTATTCATAACCACAGTCCTCAGCATCATAGGAATTGGACATGGAGCGAGCCCTCGCTGTTGCTTGCTTACAAAGTCATTGCGTCTGAGTTTGATATCGGGTTGTCAAAATACGTAATGGACCGCTCGTGGTACACACCGTCTCTTTAGATCCTATTGCAACGCGTGACCAAAACATTAGAAAGATGACTGATTGGGAACCGTGATTGCCAACACTTGCGTGATGATATGACATCTATATGCTAGATGCGTACTATGTACCAGCACCTCCCCCTCGGCAATTGGGAGAGGGTTCTACTTGTTCTCCTCGTTCGATCATATCTTGCCATTGATCCGGAGTTTTGGCGACAATCGATAGGGCATGGACCAGTGCCGGTTGCCCGGATGATCCTAGCAAAAAGTTGGACAAGCATGCATTGACCATGCGATGACGCTGCAACAAGGATTTGCCCTGAAAGTGAGGGGAGACAACAATGGCCTTGAAATGGGATTCGGCATCTTTTGGACCCTTGTGTTTGTATGATTCATTCCACAATTCCAAATGATGCAAGGGAGAAAGGGTTGCATCATTTTGTAAGGTATCTTCCAGGGCAGTCTGAACGGGTCCTTTGTCTGCCGGAATAGATGTTGTTTTGGCCAAGGAAGACATTGATCGAAAAAAGATAGGGGAATCAACGGATTGGAAGAAACTGACACTACCGTACCGTGCTCTTGATGCTTGGTTTGGACAATGGTGTGGTCGTGGTAACAAGGATTCGCGTTGAGAATTTCGGAATGTTGTTGTTGCCAAAGTTCGGCTTTGACAGCCGCAATGACCCGAAAAGAGCACTCGTGGAGGACACTTGAGATGGACGATGAGTCGTTGAGTGACGTTGTTGGACGCAGATGGACAAAAGGATCGACGTGCAGAGGATACCACTGCGGCTCCCCCAAAGTTGCTCATGGTCAAAAATCTTCCTGTGTAAAGATCCACAAAGCTATACAGTTTGGACCGAAAGTTTGAAAACTGATTTAAAGTTTCAAAACTTTCATGTTTCATTTTAAACTTTTTGCAGCATCCACCAGCTATGCCATGGGTTAGAAACTACCTAGGAGTACTCACTACTCCTACGATTTCCTCCTAGCTATGCGACGTTCATCGTTCTCTAGATTCTTTATTGCTTCATCGGCACAATACCTTGGGAAATGTCGGATGAACAGATGCAAAACTAGAAAGTGTGGATGCTGCTCAAGACATCTTCCTGATGCATTCCTATCAAATCCCATTTTATTTGATCATAGTATGTGATTCGCGATCACTTCCGACAAGTTTCTCGGTCTTGGTCTTCTCGTCAAAGACGAATATCATATTGCCATTTATCTATATCATCATGGCGAAAGCCGTAATCATTCTCCAATGTGGAGAGTACGTTGCTCCATTCCGAGACTTCAAACTCAAGCCGCATTGAACTTCCCCTATGTATGCTACGTGTACTTGACGTCGATGGGATTCTAGGAGTACTCCATCAAGAGTACTCTATTGATCGTCAACGAAACACGAAGCCCCAACCCATATGATCCTTGTTTGACAGCCAAGCCCCTTTCGATGCATGTTCCATGTCACAAGACAAGAGAGTAGATGTGAGTCATCACTCAATCTCCGTGATACCATGGTGAACAAGAAGGCTGAATATCGATGGCCAAACTGTCCGACAACTGTTTGTAAAAGCGTTTTGCCCCAAATGACAACAACATAATTTGTGAGAACTTTGGAGAGTAGAGCGTGACTTTGACACTCTGTCAAGGGTTGATCGTTGTGCAGGATGGTCCTGGCTGACACGAGTTTGGTTCCTCCCTTAGTTCTTGCTGTCCTTGGTTCCATTGTTCCGGAGTTCGTGCCACAATCGACAAGCCTGAAAGAATCATTGTTGCTTCTCGCTGTTGTTGCGGTGGTGATCCTCGTGGACTTGTTGTTGTCGAGGACCACAACGACGACCACCAGGACCGATGGGTTGGTTCCGCTGCTTTCGTTGGAAGCAAACATTCCGACAAACAGGCATGAACGAGACGATGACATTCCATGGTACATTTTCCTTCAAAACGGGATGATACAAGCACAACTTTGAACCGTGTTTTGTCGTTTATGGACGTGCTGCTGCCCCGAGAACTGGTGGTGGTTGCAGCGTTGTGTTGGCCCGATTCTTTGCAAAACTCGAGGTGATGCAAGGGACTCAAAGTAGGATCTGTCCGTAAGGCATGTTCCATCGCCTTTTGAATGGGACCGGAATCCAAGGATGACACCAATGGCCTGTCAATGCCATGGACGTTTTGAGACGAACAGTGGAATGCGGAGTTCGACCATGAACGACGACAGCCTGGAGTGTCTGTGAAGTAAGGGGCGATGATACCTGTCGGAAATTTCATGGCATACCAAGACGTATGAGAGATAGAGCCGGTCACTTTCCGAATCGTACTGCGTTGGAAGAGCATCGTCCTACTTTGTGGGAACCTTCATGTCATCTCATGGTCGTTCGACAACGATCACCGATGAATGACGTGTCTTATCCGGAACCAAGCCCCCCAAAAGGGAATGCGGTTTCTCACCTTTCACCCCACAATTTCCACCCACCCCTTTTGAAACGGCTTGCAGAAAGACCTTCGGTTTGGGGGGAGATGGGGCGCGCGTCGGGCTATTCTAAAAACAGACATTGGGCCCGTCACACAATGTCTCTTTCGAATGACCAATCGACCGAGACAACAAGAACAAGAGACCCTCGTATATTGTGAAGTCCCTCTGTTGGATAATCTTTGTTGGTTCTGATTCATTGCCGCGTTCCAGTCAAGTGATAGAGATCCACTACGACAAACAAAAAATCATAGTAATGGCTCCTCCGTCGCAGCAACGCATGAGAATTTCATCGCCCCTGTCCTCTGGGTCACAGTCGCCTCGAGGACTGGTACAGATATCCAGTCATCGTGTCGTCTTGGTGGTTTGCATTATTGGCTTTGTGATTTTCATACAAGCGCTGGACGCCTTGTTTTCCTCCTCCTCGCCTGCCAAACCCAAGCATGTCATAGCACCCCTCCCGGCACAATCGACCGAAATGAAGGGGGACGCCACGGTTGATTTGAACTTTCGCGTCTCCTTTCCACCCACGGAACCGTGGCCATCACGTCCCCGATACGAACTGAATACGACCAATCCAGTCGTGAATCGACTCATGCGCAAAGGTCCCGATCGAGGACCGGTCGAATACGCGCACAGTACCTGTCTCGAACAGTATTTGGATGAGTTTTTGCACGTGTATGCGCATCGTCCCGATCCAGCCAACGCCTGTGGAGGACGATTGAATCATCAATTTGCCTTGTATTGTATTACCAAAATTATGAAACCAGAAACCATTATTGAATCCGGTGTCTATGCGGGACAATCCACGTATATTTTGCGACAGGCGGCTGGACCGGAAACCAACATTATTAGTTTGGATCCCTATCAAACACCAGTTTGTACCAGTCGACCCACCGATGCTCGACCCGGTGCTACCGAAAAGGATTTGGACCGATGGGTGGATCCCACCGACAATAACGAATACTTGACGGGTCCGACCAACTTTGTCGACTTTGGACAAGTGGATTGGTCTGCACGCATTGCCAAGGGAGACCTCAATCCAGACACCACCCTGATTCTGATTGATGATCATCAAGGAGTGTATCCTGGTCGATTTCATGCCTTTTTGAAACATGGCTTTACCAAAGTCGTGTACGATGACAATTTGCAAATGGGATGGGGTATGTTGGAGGGAGATATGGTGGGTGATACACCCAAACAAATGTGGCGTCATGCTAATAGCGATGCCTCGCAGTGGTTGTTTAACAAGGCTCTTGTCCGGTATGCAGAATTTCCACCCGTCTTGTCTCCCCGGTTAACGCAAGCGACTGGATGGCGAAAAGAGCCTGGCTTTTTGTATCACACGGATGATTTCCGACACATTGAAAAACCCTTGGTGCAACCGGAATTGCACAATGCGTTTGAAGATGACAGTTCCAAAAACACCATGAAAGAATTCATGACCAAGGATATGATGCTCACAAAAAAGATTTTTTCCGCACTGGGCATCCCCACTTTGTATCGACATGACTTTGGTGACTTCTATGAACTCTTTTCCTATTCTTTTATTTGTTACATGGAATTGAATCCAAAGGCAACCATCCCTCCTCCACCCTTGTGATTTTCTTCACAGTGAAACAGAACAATCACGGACAACGAATTGACAACGGAGAGCCCTTTTCTACTTGTACCAGAACATTTACACCAGTGCAGGAATGGCTTAGCTTTGGCAATACTACCGAACAGTTCACTTCTTACCCAGAAAGCGAGAGAAAATCCATAGCAAGAATCCATGCAACTCGTGGGCCTTATTTTGACGTTGCTCTTTGTTTGTCCTCGCGTCAGGAACTTGTGTTCGGGGTTGCCATACTTCTAGATCAATGCACCCATACTATAAAGGTAGAAAATGTACATGTCTCCCTATGGTCGCTTCAAGAGTCCAATGCAGCCTGTTTGCTTTCAAACTTCAAACATGCCGCTTGTATAACAGAGAGGAGAAAAGAGATGCACCCAGAAATGGAGGTAGCCGTAGACAGGATCGGTAGACATGTGCGTGATCTCTTACTCCTACTGGAAAGGCAAGTCCTCCTATATACAGTGTAACGCCAAGCATGTATCACGTGACTCTAGCAAAACAAAGTTATCATCATAATACAAGAAGCGGATTCCTATAGTTGATGTCACCACAGTCCACTAATTTAAAAGTGCCCGAATGAGGTAAGGTTTCAATATGTCGAAAGATACGTCTTTCGGTCTACTCTACAGTCGTGTACACCAAAAACATTGCGAGAGGCGTGTTGCTGCCAAAGAGTCGGAGGTAGTTTTCATCAAAATCGGAGGGCAAAGCTCAAAGCAACTGTGATTCCGATATGGTAATCGATGCCGATTGATCCCAGATGAGGGTGTGGGTTCTCTATGAGCTTTTACTTCGTTTCAACTTGAATCGACCAACAATGGAGCGCGATTTTCGCTCAGATCGATTCCTCTCCTTTGCTTCTTTCATAATTGCTCGGCGAAGATCCTCCTTCTCACTTTCTTGGCGAGAAAGTTTAATCTCTGATATTTCTTCTTGCACCTTGCGTAGGCTTTGACGTGTATGATTTTGTAACGCAATTTTTTCTCGTTTGCTCTTAGCGATCTTCCTTACAGAGTGATCTTTTCCTTCAATCCATTGTTTGTCTTCATAAGCGTCTACGCTCAGTTCCTCGGACTCCAGTTCTTCCCAGTCGATCGTCACAGGTAAGCCTGTTGCCTCAGGGTTGTCGCCCAACGTCATTCGGTGCTTGTGTACATGAACACTTCCAAAACTGACATCGCTTGTGACAGATCGAGATGATTCCTCTCCAGCTTTGGGAACAAATTCTCCACTCGAAACACCTGTGCCACTACTAGGACGACGTTCTTTGGCTGCTAAGTTTTTCGTCAGTCGGAAGGAATCAATCATTGGTCCTCGTCCAAAAGATTTCACAGGTACATCTTCCTCGTCTGATTCGGTCATGGTGTTTTGAATCGACAGCTGTTTCAGAAGGGTCAACTTGTTGATAGTTGCTTTGTTTTGACCCAAAAACAAAGACGAGTTGACACAACACTTTGTTTTTGTTTCTGTGCGTAGCGGTTTCTTCGTCGTTCCGCTTGTTGGAGGCCGAATCTCGATCCTCATCGCGCGAGAGCGCAGGCGGCTTTGCTGCCGCGAATACAAGACCACGCAGTCGCATGTCGAGCGCCAGACGACGGGCGAGAGGAAAAGAGCCACACTACACACTATTTGATGAGAAGCGGTAAAAAACGAAAATCGACAATGATGTATTTTGCTCTTAGAGGCAAGGCAAGTCCATTGCCTGAGTTAACTAGGAGCACTTACCCGGTTGTGACAAGGACGAGACAAAGCAGTGCGTCGATTGAGTTTTACGATAGGGAGGTGGATGTCACGAATTTATTTGTTTCGTGATGACCTCCGCGTCGAGCTACGAGTAGATCTAGCGGATGGCGAGGGAGGGGCTTTCTTCTGTTTTTGCGAAACGTTTGACGTGCTTTCAATCGCTCGAGAGGATCGAGTGGTCATAGAGCGAGTTGTTCTGGAGCCACCTGATTCATCGTCATCAGGCCCATCTTTTGATGAGGTTTGTCTCTTTGATTTTCTTCCCTTTGTTGATGCAATAGATCCCTCGTCATCGTCCACATTCGTCCCTTTGCCTCTAACTGCCCTCTTGGTAGATGTGGCGGCAGAAGGTTGTTTCTTCGGGTACTGGGGAGGGAGATTTCTATTCTCATTTCGTTTCGATCTCTTTCTAGCTGATTTACTTCCCATTGAGACAACGGACTCTTGGTCATCTTCATGACCCACGGACGCTTTCCTTTTTGGATTTCTTCGAGTCGACTTGCTAGAGACTGATTCAACCGAAGCATCATCCTCAAGAGATACGGAAGATTTATGTGATGATTTTTTTCTGTCTTCTTCCTTGTCCCCCGGACGTCCTCTTTTTGTTTTGTTAGCAAAACGTGTCGAACTAGCAACTGATAATTCGTCATCGGTTTCCACATCTGTTTCTCGTTTCCGCTTCTGTCTCGTGGACCTTCTCGGTTCGACGTGCACTTGAGCGGAAGGGTCAACGTGGCTTTTCATATTTTCACCAGAAGCTGAATCTTTGGTTTCGTGTTTCTTCCTCGTGCTCCTTCTTGTTGGTCTTCCAGTCTGACTTTGTTCTGTATCCAAACCGCTACGGTTGGCCACTATATGTGTTAATGGAGCTTCCTCAGCAACTTTATCCAACTTATTCTCTTCGCCATGAGTCACTGTTCTTTGAACGACCGAACCATCGTCCGACATAACACTGTTGCTTCGTGTCCGTCGTCGAGTCATTATGACGTTGCTCCCTGTGGAATGTCCATCCACCGAATCACTTCTGGCCTTAGCTTGTGATGCAAGCTCTTGATTTTCTTCGGAATCTTCCTTGTTTCTACTGTGGTTCGCTGATTCAGTGGATGGCACTTTTGGCTCGTGCTCAGAAAGAGCACCATCTTCAGGAATCGGAGCCAGACTCGACGAAGCCATATCGAAGTTTTCACTGGCCGCATCATTCGACTCTTCCCCATCATTTACGACTTCCGTGGAGACTTTTGGTGGCCCATCAGGTAAAGGAGCAATGACTTCGTCACCTGCAGTATCGTTGGTTTCAGGTGGCTCTGATACCTTTCCTTCAGTAACTGGTTCAGAGCTTTCAGTTGCTGTATCATTCAAATCTTCTTCATCATGTACGGCTTCCGTTGACACTTTTGGTGGCCCATCAGGTAAAGGAGCAATGACTTCGTCACCTGCAGTATCGTTGGTTTCAGGTGGCTCTGATACCTTTCCTTCCGTAACTAGTTCAGCGCTTTCAGTTGCTGTATCATTCAAATCTTCTTCATGTACGGCTTCCGTTGACACTTTTGGTGGCCCATCAGGTAAAGGAGCAATGACTTCGTCGCCTGCAGTATCGTTGGCTTGAGGTGGCTCTGATACCTTTCCTTCCGTAACTAGTTCAGCGCTTTCAGTTGCTGTATCATTCAAATCTTCTTCTTCATTAACCACCTCAGTTGATACTTTTGTTGGCCCATCAGGTAAAGGCGCACTGACTTCGTCACCCGCAGTATCGTTCTCTTGGGGTGGCTCTGATACCTTTCCTTCAGTAACTGGTTCAACGTTTTCAGTTGCTGTATCATTCAAATCTTCTTCATCATTAACCACCTCAGTTGATACTTTTGTTGGCCCCTGAGATATAGGCACAACGCCTTCTTCAACTGCAGTATCGTTGGTTTCTGGTGGCTCTGATACATTTCCTTCAGTAACTGGTTCAGCGCTTTCAGTTGCTGTATCATTCAAATCTTCTTCATCATTTATGGCTTCCGTTGACACTTTTGGTGGCCCATCAGGTAAAGGAGCAATGACTTCGTCACCTGCAGTATCCTCGGCTTCAGGTGGCTCTGATACCTTTCCTTCAGTAACTGGTTCAGCGCTTTCAGTTGCTGTAACATTCAAATCTTCTTCATCATTAACCACCTCAGTTGATACTTTTGTTGGCCCCTGAGATATAGGCACAATGCCTTCTTCATCTGCAGTATTATCCTGGGCTTCAGGTGGCTCGGATACCTTTCCTTCAGCAACTGGTTGAACGTTTTCAGTTGCTGTATCATTCAACCCCTTAACATCATTTACCACCTCTGTTGATACTCCTGGTGGCCCATCAGATCCTTTATCACCTGCAGTATCCTTGGTTTCATTTGGCTCTGATACCCTTCCTTCAAAACTGGGTTCATCGGCCGGCGCTTCAGATTTGGTTGCAACCATTTCATCACCTGCAGAATCGTGTGTTGCTGTTGGATCTGATACCTGCGATGCAAGAACCGGCCCACCAGCTTCAGAAGTCAAATCACCGTGTCTGATATTACTCTCGACAGCATCAGAATCAGAGGATCTTTCATTTGACTTTTTAAGTATCGTCTCACGGGCAGATTCTTGCCCCAGGTTATCTGAATCAATCGACCCTGCAGTCGTTCCGGACGGCTGGCCTTGGTTATACGCAATGGCATCTTCCATCCTGTCCATAAGCTTTCCATCGGGCAGACTTTTCTCCTTCTCGAACGCCATGTCCACTCTTTCTTCCGGCTTGTGCGGCAAACTGTCATATCCTAGTTTCGATATTTCCTTCGCCTCTTCTGCAAGATCATTTACAGGAGCGTCTTTGGCTTCTTCAAGCGTGAACTCGACATCATTCGTGTCGTTACCTGCTTTAGGATACAAATCGTCCCTTGTATTCGGGTGCATTAGTTCCACATCGATGTCCGCATCTCTTCCTGGAGCCGTTTGCTTCAGCCCCTTGCCAACGAGCACATCAAAACCTGAGCTTTCCACAACTTCCATAGGCTCATCAATAGCGAGCGTACCCTTCTGATCAGACTGAGGCGAGCGAAAAGTCGTTGGTATCGGGTCGACCATAGAACTATCGTTCTGCTGTCCGTTCTTTTCAGGTGATTGTTGCACGGAAGGAGTATCCGCGAAATCCATTTGGGCTGCAGCGGCATAGTCCTGTAACGAACCAAGTGCCTTGTGTGTCTGTTGTTTTTCATTCACTTCATCAAGCTCAGACGATTCATACTCTTGACGACCCATTGTTCGGTCATCTGCGGCGCTCATTCCAGATAAACTCTGAGTATCTTGATGAACACCAAGTTGTTGCGATTGCGGAACAGAACTTGGAGGCTCCTGTTCTACGTTCCGCCTCGACCCGTCATCCTCAATGTCGGTTGGCACACCCTCATCCTCAGTCTGCCCGATGCTACTATCGCCTCCTTGATATCCGTCTACTCGATTCTGCGGAACCTCGTCTTCGGTATGATCTTGAGCGTCTTCTGGAAGATAACCTGCATCTAGGGTAGAAGACGCTTCCTTGAACAAGACATGCCTTTCCATTTTCGCTTTCTGTTCATGTTGGTCTTGTGGTATGTGAAGCGCGGGAGAAGGTGCGTTGACGAGCAGACCCTCCGTTTGGCGGTCTTCCTCTTCCTCTTGACTTTCTTCCTCCGCCGTTGCCAAGTAACCAGCCTGTTCCGTCTGCTCCTCCATAAAGCTTGACCTCTCTGTTTCACCGTCGGCCATTCTCATAGGTTCACTGAAGCGTTCTTCTTCCTCTTCAGTATGCCCTTGACTCTCTTCTCCTTCATAGCCGTCAATGGGCCTTTCTAGACTTCGATCTGATCCCGTCTTTGTCCGCGCGTTCTCCACATCTTCCAGTAGCGCCTTTGCCGTTCTTGGCCGTTCATCTTCTTCCTCGGTATGACCTTGACTTTCTTCTGCCGTTGCATCGTATCCAAGGTCCCCCAGAGGATTATTGCTGCTCGGCATTTCAGCGGACTCTGTTGCTTGGACCTTCCCGGGAGCATCCATGACATTCTGTTGAGAGGCGTGGGTTCGCAAAACGTCTGCTCTCTGACTCGCAGCTAGACTAATCGTTTCTTCCTGGCTAGTTGAATCATATGAAGGAACCTCTCCAGTTGATTTTTGACCAACATAGTGGTCATCTTCCCCAGCAGCTAGGTATCCCTCATCAAAGTCTCGGTCATCAGGTTCCGCTTTGTCTTCGTTGAATGCCAGAGACCGATCAGGTGATTGCACATGAACTGAATGTTCCACTTCATGTTCTCCGGTCTTTGCATTGTTGAAAGTATCATGAGCATCGTCATCACTTTGCTCGGTATGCATGGTAACTTCTTTGTTGTCGGAGGAATCTGAGTTTGCTGATTGAGCAATACCGTCCGCTTCCTCGAGTCTGGAGTTGTTTGGATCATGTTCGTCATGATCTACGATCTCTGCATCAATGACCGAGTCTTCATCCGCCTCGTCTTCAGACCCACCCAATACATCCTCCGCATCGTCTTCAATAGACTGTTGAGCTTCGTGAAAGGCACTTTCTTCGCCTTCCTCAGCGTCAAAGAATTCCCCGTCCGGTGTATCGTGGATCTCCATGTGACCTGGGCTGGGATCCACAGACCTACGATCCCTAACGTCAGTGTTGCTATCGCTTTCCCCATTGCCCACGGCATCGAATGACTCTTCTCTACCCATAAGAAAGTTCTCTTCATCCTGGTCTTGATTATACTCCTTTTCGTTCGAGCCAGACGAATGAGATTCTTCGCCCTCATGCTCAACAGCAACGCCTTCCCCATCACGTTCGATCATGGATTCAGCTTCAACAATGTCATGGTCTTCCTGCACGTGGTCATCCGGAACTGAAACATTGTCTTGGATCTCGTCATGAGCGGGGTAAATCATTTCTATGTCGTCCTGCTGACCCTTTGCAACGGATGTGTCCTTTCTATCAATGACATCCATGGTGGGTTCTCCCGTTTCCACGTCGCGTACTGAGTTCTCAGCCTCATTTTCAGGTCCAGCTTGCGTCACAAAGGCGACGGTCGAACTTCTTTTATTATCTTGATCAGTGTCCATGAGACCCTCTCCCGCGACAGTCGATCTCCCTTGGTCCAGTTGACCAACCAGCGCGCTTTCAAAAGTTTGACAGTTGATGAGGAATTCGAGTGCATCCGGAACAGGCGCATCTTCCTCTGATGCGAAGCATCCAATTCGGTGGAAAAGCGGACAGTAGTCAACAACCATTCGATTTTCTTTCGGATTATGATGTGCCACGAGCGGGAAGCGTTCAGGACGTTCAAGGGAAGGTCCTGGTTTCCGAAACGTCTTCGAGAGCTGTTTCAGGACATGATCATACCGTTGGCTACTCTCATTTGTGAGACTGTGGTACAAATTGAAGGCTTGTTTAGCGTGGAACTTGGTTCGAACCAAGTAGCACATGGCTTCTTCGCATGAACCTTGCAAATAACTTAGCTCCTCATTGCGCAGCAATTCTTTGCTCTCCTTGATCTTAAGCGCCAATTCTTGGTACCATCTGCAAAAAAGCTCAACGGTGTCAAACGACGATATCGACAAAAACAGGTAAAGAGGATTGCTCGGCATTTTCACGAAATCAAGGTCAAAGACAAAGTTCTTCATCATGAAATACCGAAAAATCCTCCAATATAGTTCGGAAATCTGGTCCGCTGAGTATTTCTCACTCTGCTTCATGTCCTTGGCCATGTGAAGAGCACTCTCCAGAAGATAAGGAACATTCAACATGGAATCGATGGTGACATAAAGCGGATACGCTGGATCGAGCAATTCCTCCGAAAGAGACCCAGAAATTAGGACATGATCGATGATGATGTCGTTTCGTCGCTTCTTCTTTTGTGAGACATCCGAGGAAAGCTCATTTGGGCGATCATGCAAACCCAAGGAAGAAGTTTTGCGCTTCATGAGATTATGTAGCCACTCAGTTGTAGTCTTCAAGTTTGTGCGTGTCATTGCCAACTGAACAATCCGCGTATAAACAACAAGGTCCGGCAGCCCACTTGCCCTTGACAAAGAGGTTATTGCACATTCGCTAAAAAAGAATCTCGCCGATGAGGCTCTGGAAGAAGAAAAAGGAAACTCTGTTAACGATAGCGACAAAACACTTACTTTTGAGCAAACAAGTTCGATAAAGCTTCTTCCACCGAAAGTGGAGAATATTGAGGATAAAGAATGAACTGTTCAAACATGTAGAGTCGCAAAGCATCATCAAAAACAAATTGACTGCGGTCTTGGTTGCGTAGTTCACAAAGACGTTTGTCGAGGGCTTCTTGCTTTACGATGAGTTGCGATGACTCTGCAGCAATTTCGCAATTCACCAAGTGAATCCAGAACATCATTAGCGACAGAGGTATCGGCATGGGGTGAGATTGTGCATTTTCCATGAACACACCATGTCTCGAAGACGTGGACACAGCACCCGATAAAGTACGTCGCCGTTTGGACGCACGCGGCATAGAGTCACGATCTTCCGTTACGCTAGCTTCGTTCAGAAGCCGCAGGGTACAGGCATCCTGAAGATGGTCGACAAGATCGATAATTCCCGAACCGTCTTTTTTCAACACCTGCTGCTGAATTTTTTGTTGGGGATCATTGCATGTAAAATCTTTCACGAGCAATTCCAGCAGACGTCCATCTGGAGATGGGAAGAAAAGGAATGTTTCTGCAATCTTCAAAATGTTTCGCAAGGTCAACGCTGAAAGGTATGACAAAAAGAGGTACCATGTACACCTGTGCAGATCCTGTATCTTTAAAAGCATTTCACCGGTGTGTCCTTCGCATTGGAGCAACCGTTTCGAATGCAACCGATGGATTCGAGAAAGCCGTTCCCGGATGCTCGCAACATCTTGACCACGAGGATCCACAGGCACGTCTTCATCGTCCAGTCGAGGGAGTGATCGTGCCCATTTGTGTATGAGAGCCACTTTCAAGTCCTTCACAAGGTCCAAATAAGTTTTTGCCATTGACTCGAGTTCATACTGCTCATAAACCACGGAAGATACGTATCCCCCAACAAAGCCACGGTCAGAGTGAGATACCACAACCCTCCCACCAAAACCTTCCCGATCTTGTTCTTCATGCAGGCGTTGAAGGAGTTTCCGCTTGCGTTCCAATTCCTCAGCATCACCCGCGAACGTCCAAATAGGACCTGAACGAGATCTCTTGACAAAAGGTTTTCGAGAATGCAGACTTCTGTTTATGCTCATCATTGTTGCTTACTGTTTCTTCCTAAAAAATGGCCACACCGACAACGCGGGCATCGTTGCGCGTTTCCGTTTCTCGCCGTCGGGGGTTGCCGGCGGTGGCCGGACAGACGAGTCAGCAGTTAGGTCGCGTATATGTCATCACTCCCTCACACGCACTCCCCTCTATAGAAGTAGTTGGGGATATTGCGTTTTACTATGGGATTCGGAAGCAGATATTTTGGAGATTTTGGCTGAGGATTAAAGTCGATTCGAAGTGACGCTTTTTGACGTTTGACAGGCTGTAGCAGCCGCGTTTGACACAAAAATCAGAATCGGACATCAGACACGCATTAGCATTGGGTTCGGGCAGTCAGCAGAATCGGCAATCGCAGAAGATGACCAGAATCATCCTTGGTTTTTCGAACGGCTCACTTTTTGAATAGAGAAGACATACGAATGAAAATGACGAAACCGAGCATGTTTATCGTCACTGCATCTTTCATGGAAGCGGTGATTCTTATGCTCGGCATCCATGTTTCTTCAGCGGCCTTCTGTCGCAGTCCTCATGACAACGGGATTTGGAATAAGCACCTGTATGGCGGGCGCCATAGCATCGGACAAGTCGCAACCCTCACGTCTCCAGGACAATACCGGAGTCGGAACAACATTGTTTCAAGGAAGTTTCGTGACTCAGATGAGGAGGGTCTTGGCAAAGTATTGTCGTTATCATTGCCTTGGCAACAGAATGGTGGTCTGCCCTGGAGCTTTTGGCCACCCCAGTCCAATCATACATCATCACAGACATGGGAGAATGACATGCTTGGTTTGGTAGAGGACATGTTGAAACATTTTTCTGATCATTTCGAGAGAATTACCCCTGATGTCATGGAACGACCATCCATCTTTGAATGGGCACTTGAAATGACGGGCTACAGTCATCAACAAGAAGGATGGCGAGTGGTTCACTTCTTCGACAAGATTGTGAGGAAAACATCCAAGGGACATGCATCCAGATCCCTCGTTTCAAATGGTTTACGGAGTCAAGGCGTTGTCTGTTTAGACCCGTTGGTAGATACACAGAAAGACAATGTACAAAACACATTGGGGAAGGCTCACAGCAATCCAATGACAGATGCAAATCGATCAGAAGAACGCAAGACGGATACTAGTCGCACAGCAGCGGCACTGTTTGAGCCTTTTGAATCTGCTGTGGAACTCCATGGTTGGAGTCACGAACTGGAAGACATGTACAAAATGTCGCGAATGTCCTCGACGATATACAACAAAGACAGCTCGGCAACTGTGAAGGAATTATTGGCTGTTGGTGAAACACTGGTTGCGTCGGGTACCACGGCAAATGTTAAGTGGTTTGTCTCGGATTCAGATCAATGTACAAGCTCCAAGAAGGGAGACTGCGAAAAGGTTCGAACAATAACCATTCGCGGCTTTGATGCATCTGATGAAACCGTGGATCGAGAGAGCTTATTTTACACAATATGTTCCGCTCAACCTGAAAAGGTGGATCTTGGCACAAAAGGAAAGATCCTGGTTCATTCCGGTTTGTATCGACTTGCAGAGCAGCTGTACCACTATGTACTGAAACCACATCTGAACAGTCCGGATGGCCCTAAAAAAATTGTCCTGACTGGACACTCTATCGGAGGTGCCTTGTCAACTTTGCTGTTGATATGGACAACTTTGGATCAAGGGGTTGAGATGGTGTCTCGTCGCATTCTCAAAGTTTATACATTTGGTGCGCCGCCAGTAGCCACGGCCTCAGCCACCTATTCTCAGCACGATCAACATAACACTGACCGAGGCAGACGAATGAGAATGTCGTCGGATGTCAAAATGGACACGCTATACCCTTGCGATGTCCTTCAGACACTCGGTCTGTCTTCTGCCTTGGTGCATGGCTACATACAACCATGGGATCCAATAACGAGGCTGTTCTCAGAAATCGACCCCGTCTATCCACTTATTGGCGAAATCGACATGGAGAACCATGGTGACTGTGGCATGGTTTTATGGCCCCGAGGCCCGCCTCGTACACTCCGACCTATCACGAGTGCAATCCTGGAAGCCTGGGGAGAACCGGGATGGTCCCAGTTTCGTGATGAGTACCGGAATAACTGCAATCAAAAATATGATAGTGTTGGAGTCCAACACGTCTTTCTACCAGAACCAAAGCGCCACACCACGGAAAGCTCCATGCTTGCCAGTGTTGTGGACATTGGTGTCCCGCCTGTACAGACGATTGTTCGTTTGTCTTCGCACGATTTGTATCCTGCCCTCACAAACGTTTTCCCACTGGATGTGTTCGAAATCAGCAATGTGCCCCAGGCGATACGAAGTTTCGTTCATCATTTCTACCCTGCCTACGTTGCATCATTGGCCGACTTTATGAAGCGGCTGCGCTAACCTTCATTTGAACGGATGGTAGGAACACGCTTAAGCGCAGATAGGCAATTGTTAATGGGCGAAAAGTTACGTATTACTCCAAGTTCTGATATCTTCTTCTTTGATGATCTTAACGGCTTGAGATTTCCTCAAAGAGAACTTGAAGCTTGATGAAAGGGACACAGTCGTTCCTTGTTTCAATTCCTTCTAGGCGTCGTAAGACTACCTAGAGGAGAAGGAGTTTTCACTATACTCCAGCACTACCCGTACTACCTTATTCCACCCCGGCGTGGTCTGGTGCATTGCTTATAAGCGTTATATAGCGTTAGAGGCGTTAGACGTATTTAACAACCATAGCCGATTCTTGTCGAAGAATCGCCGGCACGGTTGGACGCCTTTTCACTGACTTTCAACCACAGCCCCAGCTCCAACATCTCCAAGAACCAAGAGCAGGAGCAGCAAACACCGTCGTCATTGTGAAGCATCCGTTCAATCCTCCATCGAAATAAAACAATACAGAGATAAAAGATGTGCAGCAGTGTCGGTGAAGGTTCCCAGTGCTGCGCGTTCTACTCCGCCACAGGATTCGTCTTTTGTCTGTGGGTCGGACTAATGCTCCAATATCAGCCCTTTTTTGTTGGTGGCATCGAAGATGCTGACGAGGCGAAGAAGAGCGCCTTTGGCGCAACTGGAATGTTCCTTTTTACGTTTATTGCATCCGTCTTGGGAATCTGGATGGACTCTGGAACCAAAACTGAAACTGTCGAGGCAAATGGAACTGAAGCCGAGTATCAACTGGCTACCGACGATGTCCCAACCTACGGAACGACTCACTAGGTAGAGAACACGAATGGAAGACGCAAGCAACTCCGTTGAATTCCTCAGTACACGGCAAATCAAAGCTTTGCTGTCATATCAAGTCTGTCGCAGGTCTAGTTGGATTCAGCATCCTCTGTTTCTGACTGTGAAGATCGCTGAAGCCACTGTCTGTCTCTGACGGTCTTGAGCGAACCGATTCTGTAACCAACTTATCATTTTGTGAACAATTATAGACTACGCACCTCGTTATTCTAAGGAGTAACTTTCTTCTGTTCTGTTATTCCACTTATCTTCACATACAATGGATAATTCTAGAATGAAATGTAGACTTCGGGAATATCGTTGCGGAGAAGCGGGCAGATAATTTCCAGCCTCCTTATTCCCGAAACATGGAATCATAGATGAGGAGCTACAGCGGTTGGTGGATCTAACGTGCACGGTTCTATCGTGCCTCTTTTCTGATTTTTCACAATTGGGTGCTCAAGAAATCCAATTCAACGATGAATTCTCATGCAATACGTATGTTTTTAACAGCATGCTAGGAATATTCGGTTCATAGCTTTCGACTTTACACTGTTTGGTTATGAAAAACTGTTTATTCAGAGCCACAGACAAAAGGTTTCGGTTTCAGTTCGTATCTCCATAGCTACCTGGCGCTTTCTACCTAGTTCGAATCGAAGTGGTGAGCATGACTTGTTCATGCACAGAATGGAGATCTCATAGTCGAGGTTATTCTGGGTTTTCAGATCACATTCAATGGGATTGGTGGTCATGGGCGTCGTAGCTTATGGCGTCGCTCTCATGCCGAGAGATGCTTCTCGGCGACTAGGTAGGGTAGCGGCGAACGTGGTGCGGCCTGCAACATGTCGCAAGAGACTGCGAGAAGAGATTTACTATTAAAAAAACAGTAAGAAAAAATTCACTATGGCATACACAGTGGCAAACTCTTGAGTCGTGGAACAACATGTTACCTTTCGAACTTCGAACTGTGGAGGTAGAGCAAACCATAGATCTTTCTCTTAGTGATGCATGTCATGCCACTTTGAAACATTCATCTAAAGTTTTCAATCGACACAAAAGAACAGAAGAACTAGACCATGGGAAAGATCGTAGACCTTCCTTCATGTGTTGGTAAGTTCACAATCTTGAAGCCATGACGAGTGAACCGTAGGATGACCCATTGCGTCTTGCTTGAAACAGAGACAAAGGATCAACAGAGAAGGATAGCGCTTCACGAAGGAGAGTTACAACTGCAACCGCAGGTACGAAGCTGCGATGGGCTTTTCCAGGTTTTCCTTCTGACGAAAGTTTTGGGTATTGTCATGTCGGATCATAATCTGACAGAAAAAAGCAACGAACTTGAAAGAGAAGTGGACAAAGTTCACACAGAGCTTGGATTTTCCTTCATCGATGCTTCTTCGAGAAGCGCACCGGAACCAACGAAAGCACGCATCATTCTTGCAATATTGGTTTGGATTGAGAAGAACCTTGAACGAAAAGTTCCTACTTCTTCCACTCATCTTGTTCAGAACACTCTGGAGGAACTAAAATCGCTCTTTTATGAAAGAGATGACCACATGAGAAGTGACGTTCAGGACCGATGCCATCGAGAAGACGGTGTGCACAGAGCAAGCGTCACTCCTTGCTCAGTCAATAGCACGTATGCGAAGCCATCGCCTGAAATGGATGAGAAGGAAGGTACCTCGGAGTCCATATCCAATCCTGTGTTCCAACAGAAAGCACGGAGTACCGAGTCCATCACCGGCACGGACGACAAAGAGGATCTTTTCGAAACAAAAGCGTCCTTCCGGACAGACAAGGTTATATGCCAGTCCGGGGGCCCCACGATATCCAACAGGTCTTCAGCTCGTCGGAAGCAAAAGGACCAATCCAATATGCTTGGAGTTGCGCCTGAGTTGATGGATTGTACGAGAAGTCTTTCCGAGCTCAAAAAGGAGTTTTATCTTCAACATCAAAGGGCGAAACGACGAAGAAGGCATAAACATGACGTGGTGTCCGGCAAAGGCGAGAAAGCCAAAATGCAGAACGAGGGGTATCTAGAGTTGATCCGCTCCAACGCCCCTTTCTTCCGAGCTATGAATACAGGTGACTGTGACACAGATCTTGACGAAAAGCGTAGACTTGCATATTGCATCTGTCTCAAGGTGGTCGGCCGAGGAGGGTGTTTTCTTGGGAAGGACAATAAGCCTATGGAAACACACAAGGCATTCAAGCGGGTAATGACTTCGCTCAAGGACTGGAGGAAGCCCGGCGGCAAGAAATCAAAGGGGACCAAGAAATCCCAGAAGAAAACATTGCCCTATCCCAAACTGAATCATACAGGTGAGAGTGATCAGACCAGAGACCCTGTTATTGTCAGATCGCATAATCCAAATGACAAGTTGACAGGCTTCAAGTTTGAGTCCCACGTCGATAAGGATGAGCCAAAGGAGACAGAAGATCCAACCATCATGAACCAGTACCATCTCAATGAAGAGTTGACAGATCTCAACTTTGATTTCCATACACACGAGGATGTACCGCAAGGTGTTGATGTACCGCAAGGTGATGTCGTGTCCACCAAGGAGGGACAAAAAATCAAGCAGGTCATTCCTGATCAACTGCTCTCTGAATCCCAGATGATGAGTGTGACTTCTAATCATTCCACAGATTTCCTTCTTGGGTCATTCTTTGACATTCATGACGACATGTCGCTCAATATCCTGTGAAGCCAAGCTAGACCGCACGTTACGTGTCGATTCAAGAATCTATAGGATTTCGCAAACGTTGTTTCCCTGTTCTGTACGCAGATTTAAAATCAAAAATTCATTCCATGCAACTATCTGTAGGAGTGAGGTAGAGAGTTATGTGTCGTAGGTCATCCACGAAAAAGAACGCCATCAGAAAAAGGAAAGCTGCTTGTCCAACAATATTGGCCATCTCTTTTTCCTGCTGCAATCATTAACGACCCCAGCGCACGTCGTCACAAGTTCGTACGACACATCACCAAATCAAAGCATTTTCCATTCCCTACCAGTTTGATGGAACAAGTTTCACGTCATGAGGCGGTGCGATTCATTCAACATTTTCACCCATGATGTTCATGCTTTCTCAAGGTATCATTATCGTCATGAGAGCGAAATCCTCCTTTTTACGTGCCGACCCACAAGAGACCCTAGCCTGTTCATCCCGTCAAACCATGGACTTCTTCGAGGTCCAATTCCCATATTGTCGTCTGCCAGCATCACATGCGGCGCGGATCTTCAAATGGCCTTGGGTTGGTTCCTTCGTTTCTTTCTCACTTGGAGGAATTGGAGCTGGTTCTCGAGTCTGAGCTGCAAAAGCTTCGATGATTTGGGGCAAGTAGGTTTCATCGATTGCGGCTACGTTCGCCATTTTGACGACGAATCCTTTCCAACAGGAATTCGGGTGCCTCTTCCATCCCGTTTACGTAGTCTCCTCGCAAGGTATTCGTAGACATTCGAGCCGTTCTCGGGACAACGATTCCATTGCCATCTCCATCTCGCCATCGCTCCGATCTGAGTCGTGCGTGGCCGCACTATCTGTCTGTCTGTCGCTCCACAGATGTGCACGACGGACCGACCGTCCCTCGAAAGATCTGGCGAGCGTGCGCATGCGGCCCTTCCGTTAAGTTTCAAACAATCTCCTTCTCGCCAAAACATTTTCTCTTGTTCGTGCACTCTCAGTGAAAAGTCACGCATCCGCAACAACAAAGGAACAATCAATAAAAGGTCAGCCGTCGTGAGCGATCCAGGACCTATCCCCGAGACGAAGATGACCATGAGACAGTGTTTCTTGCCGCTGCTGCTTCTGCTTTCGTCGTTCCGCTCAGGTCTGCCCATGGATGTGGAGATTAAGAGTTTTGAGTGCGACCAGAACCTTTATATTTCCATTGGCTACCTCGAGCTCGATTGTGATGGCAGCTCCCGATGTACCTTTGGCACCTATGCGAATGTGAAAGGATATCTCAAATATCAGAACGACCTCGACCTTTCGGGCCTTTACGATGAAGCCAACGATTACCAGTACATGTATCTGAAAGGCAACATGAACACAGTGACTGTGCAGTATGATCTCATGGACTTTTACCCAGTCCCCCTGTGCTGGACCGTTGATGCAAACAACGATGATGGAGGAAATGCTGGCTACGAAGCGGCACAATATGAGGATGGACAGGCACAATATGAGGATGGACAGTACGATCAATACCAGGCATATCAGTACCAAAATGGCCAGAACGGAGGAAGGGCACTATATGATCAGGCTCAGGCTCAGTACGATTGTCCCGGCGATGGTGACTTCCCGTTTGATGTCGAATACAAGCTTCCCTCTTCTGACAATGAAGCGATTTCATGGATGGCGACGGGTTGGACAGGAACCAGTGAATTCTACGTTTACGCCAAAGCCGAGGACGAAGGCGGATCGAGCTATCCGTTGGGACACTGTACCATTGCCTTTGGAACATATGTGACTGCGAGTGGAGCCGAAGGTTTGATTCATACCCCATCGGCCGCAACAACAGTTGGTATCATTCTGGCCTCATTCTTTATGCTTACCCTTATTGCCATGTACTGCTATTGCTGCGTCAAACGCAGAAAGAGAAAGTTTGAAAATCACGAGGGAGATGACATTACGAGCACATTCCGCCGTATGGACACCACCGATGATGGCGAACGTGTCAATATTGACGGAAAAGTTATCTAAAAGAAAGATTCTCATTATCATGAGCTGACAGCACAACAAGTGCGTGGCCGTAGCTACATGATGCTGGTTGATTTCACTGCTGCACACCTTATATATATTTTACTTCTACATAGGAAACCCGTGTAACGTTTAAACATATCCTTATACATTTTCTCGGTTCCTCGAAGAGCAGAGACATACACAAATGGAAGTATAGCGTTTGTTGAGCAGCAATAACCGGGAAGATTTTCCTGTGTTTTACAAATAATCTACTCCAAACTAGAGAGAGCACAATAAAACAATGACTACAAGGATTGATATTATTTCATGTTGGTTGGTACACCTGCTTCCTCCTATGATACGATGGCTTCCATCCCAATCGTAGGTAGGAAATAGAACATGCAGACACTCATCATTGGTTCCTGCACACAGGAGCTCATTTTTATTTTCTGTCCGGGACATGTTGTACATGATGTGAAAATGTGCGCGCAGGGACGGAGGTGCGCGATGTCCCTCTCTGTGTTTGTCGATGCGCGCATTGGCGGAACAGACAAACCACAAAAGGAGCGTGTTCTACACTACTTATCGGCGAAACTGGCGATCGTTGTCGGACGTTTCCCTATCTATCCGAACTGGAGAGCCGACAGGTATCCGTTGCACATGCCAGTCGAAAGGATTCTCATAAGTATATTTGGATCTCTGAGAAATCTACTTAGATAAGTTTTAAGGTACAAACTCCGAAATAATCGATAAGGTTTGCCACACGACTTGGCTGTGGCACGCGTCCGATGGATACTCATTATTTATTGTGCGCATGTCGTGCTGTCGACCAAATTCGCCATCCGGCTGTTTCGCCCACCATTGTGGCGGTGCGTTTCGCCCACTCTCTTACTTCTTTGGCACATCCATCGTCATCCTAGTGCGACGACAGGCTACTCTACATGGTTTCTTCCTTTACAACGACAACAACAAGTCCATAATAGTCTCTCTTGCTTGTCCTTGTTGCTGGATCTGTTGCCGCGTCGTGAAGCGAAAATCATCTTCATTCACGTTCGCTTGCTAGAATCTCTGGTGTGTGCATCGTCTGCTTGAAAATTGGTTGTTGGACGACCCATTTCCTTGGACGAACAACAAGAACAAACAAACAACAATGGGAAACTCGGACTCGAAGCAAGAAAGTTTGACGGATGCCGTCCAGTTTGGTCCCTGTGGGACAGACCCCTATGCATACCTTAGCTTTGACGAGACCGATTTGCCTCGTGGGTTGAAATTCAGCATGAAGTTTTTGACCCGCGAAGAATTTGAGTTTTGCCAGCGATTATGCGATATGGGCCAAGAACATTTGTTTGACGAATGGGACGAAATGAGTGCTGAAGAACGTTTGGCTCTCGTCAGGCAGCTTTTGAAAGTGGAGGATGAAACAAATCAAGTAGGAGGCCTAAAGAAATACCTCCATGTGGCGGGCAAACTCCTGGACGAATCCTACTTCAATGCCGAACGAACCAGCATGCCACTAATGAACCCCATGGTACGAGGTTGGTCTCCATCTGTACCAGCAGAGAATCAAACGTATGAAATCGGCTCCGAAGAATTCATGGAGATGGAGGACAAGGGGCTGTCCGAATTGTCGGGCGTTGGATTTTGCATCTCGGCCGTGGGAATGAGCTCGACGCTGGTGACGGGTTGCAAATCGCCCATGCCGAAATTTCAGTTGCCCATGGAACTGTCCACAGAAACGACGTATCTACAGAACTGCATTGAACACGTTCTACATATTAGCCGCAACTACGCAAAGAAGAAGAAGCATCTTCCACTCTGCATCGTGACAAACAAGGAAACGGATGCCTCCATCCGCGAATACCTCGAAAAACACAATTTCTTTGGAATGGAGCCCTCTTACTTTCATATTCTCTCTCGACAAGAAGGCATTCCAGCATTGGATGACTCGGAGTGCCGCATTGCTCTGGATCCCAATGACCCCACACTGGCATTACTTCATGATCGTGGACATGGCGATATGCATTCTCTCTTGGCCGAAAGTGGAACGGCTCAGCAATGGCTGGAGGAGCGAGGATTGAGATGGCTCTACATGATTGGACAAGAAACGAATGGTATGGCCTTTCACACACTCCCACTTTTGCTGGGTGTTTCCAAGGAACGAGGACTTCTTATGAACACCTTGGCAGTCCCTCGCAAGGCCAAAGACGATGTGCTCGGTGCCATTTGTGCTCTCAAGAATCGAAGGAGCGGGCTGTACAAAACAGCCAGCGTCCAATCAAATGAATTGGATGCGCTCTTGCAATCAAAGGGCTACGAGCATGGCGAAACCAATGATCAAAATACAGACCTCTCACGGTTTCCAGGAAGCACCAACCAGATCTTATTTAATCTCCAAGAATATGTTGCCATTATGAAAGAATCCCGAGGCCAAATTCCAAAAGCTCTGTGTCCCAAATCGGTAGAGGTGATACGGGAGGAAGATGAAGATGAAAAGCATGCGTGGGGCAAAAACAGAGGACCAAGCACCGATGACGAGAGTGCTCACTCGAGTAAGCGCTCCAGAAAGAGAAAGAACGGCAAGAAGGAGCGACGGAACGGTAAATCATCGACAATGGATGAATTAGACAATGACGATCAAGACCAACCGCTTTTCTTCGAGATGGAACCCGCCTCACTGGAGTCAAGAATGGAAGACTTTGTACACCTGTTAACGACTTCGGAAGACTTGGATCGCGTGGGTTATACGCTCGTGACGCCGACGGAACTGGCGTTTTCCCCCATGGAATACAGTGTTGACAATTATGCCGACAGCTCGAGATCGACCGCCACGGATCTTCCACCATACACGGCCAGTACGGCGGAAGCACATCAGTACAACTTTGGAAGGAAAATGCTGGAAGCGATTGGGTGCCAGGTCGAGCAAGCTCGTCCCGTCAAACATGCAGGCGATATCGAATTAAGTCCTGGACCTGCCATTGTTCTTAAGCCAAACTTTGGATTTTGTATGACAGAGCTCAAGGAAAAGTTTCCCCATCCTGAGAATATCAAGATCAGTGCCAAATCCACTTTGATTATTCGTGGAGATGACATAGTTGTGAAGAGCTTGGATTTGGATGGCTGTTTGCTCATTGATTGCGAAGATGGACTCAGCCTCACTGTCGAGGACAAAGTTGTGAGAAATGCGGGGTGGAAGATCGTGAGAGACCCCTATGCAATCCTCGAGGATCATCGAATGCGTGGCTTTTCCATTGTTCGGAAAAACGAAGACACCATTGAGAAATTGACAAAACAAGAAAGTTCGTGTTCCATCATGTAGTAGTTTGAGCAATGGTCGCTCGAAGTATGTACTCTATTTTAAGTTATTCCACGTGACACTGTTTCAAAAGACCGTCTACAGTCGTTCGGTAGGGCATTGACGAACAATAGGCGCCTTTAGAGGAGCAGATTCACATTCCTAGAAGATGATCGGTGGAAAATAGTCCACCAGCATGCAGCATAGCTACAGATAGCTACTCCAAAAGTAACCCTAACCCCAATGTTTCCCATTGTCACGAACCAATTCATCTGCCAATGGTGAGACGATCTTCCTCCATGAAGGAGTAGCTTTTGGTTGTTCTCTTTTCTTAATTTATCTCTATCATGCCGCCACCATCGTCACCTGCCAAGCAGAGCAGCAACATGGCTGCAATGACGGAGGATCACATTATTCTCCCTCCGCCTTCGGCGTCCAATCCCTGGCCAGCATTGGGTGCTGCCTTACGGGTGGATCAACAAGAACAGCTGATGGAATTGTTGCGCCAAGATCCCACAACCACTTCTCCTGGACGAGGAGGATCATCTTCGGGTCGAGTTGCCATGAGTGTAGGTGCGACGTCGTCTTCGAAACCACACTTTCGACAGCTTTTGGTGTTTGCAACGGAACGGTTACGTACTCTGCTGTTGAGACAAGCGTTAACGGACCCTCACCAACGCGTATGGAAAGGTCAATCGAAGAATTGGGACACTACTGATAGTTTTCCGTTTCCTGCTGACCTGGGAAATAGCATTGTGGGAACCAAAGTTTTGCTTCCAAGCGCGTCGTCCCCCATCTCTTCTTCTTCGCAGGACCCAGCCAGTCCATCGGAGCCCGATTGGACCAACTTATCCTTGTTTGATCAAGTGTCCCATTCGGGAAAGAAAGGATCGCAGTCTTCTACGCCTCCCTCTCCGGGTGCAACATCGTCGTCGTCTTTCTTCTCGTCACCCTTTGAAGACAATGATTGGAACGATTCTGTCCAATGGGCAGCCGATGGAAAACTAGACGTTGTGACCTATTTTTTGCACCCGCATTCCCTCGAACACACCAAAGCTGCTATTCACCGTTTTGAGAAATCGTTTCGGAATGCACGCTCTTCGGCGGCCACAACGCATTCATCTACAACGAGCGGTGCCTTACTGGGGAGCAATGCTCCAAACACTTCCAAAACCACGCACTTGATTCATCATCGAATTGTCTATATTCCACAAATGACAGCCTTGGTCCAACAACTGCTGCTTCAGTCGGGGCTAAACAGCCAGCCAAATGTGTCGTTTGTCTCCTTGCAATTGGATCTTTTCCCACTGGAAACCGACGTGTTTAGCACCGAATATCACAGTGGATTGCGAGATGCCGTGGCAGTCGAAATGACACCGTCCAATCTTGTCACATGCACCGCTCGATCGGTCCTCAAGTTGCAGGATATCACAGGCACGATTCCGCGCATTCAAGCCTATGGTCCACTGGGAGAAGAGGTCTTGCGCAAAGTTCTGCACATGACGGTCGACGAATACCTTGCCAGTGGCGGGGACAATAACAACCATGACACGGCAGAAGATCAAGGAAACACGGAGGAGGAGGAGGGAAAATCCAATCGAGTTCCACTTCCAGAATCGGGGGTAGCAGCTTTGATTCTCATGGACCGACGCGTGGATTGGGTGACTCCCATGGTTACGCCGCTGACATATGAAGGCTTGTTGGATGATTTGTTGGGCATTGATGCTGGCTTTCTCCACATTCCTGCCTCTCTTGTGAATCCTCCCGAACGAGAAAGCACCTCCAATGACCAAGGAAAGGACGATGCAACAGAAGAGATCGCCTTGGGAGTGAATGGATCCGACTCTCTCTACGCCGAAGTCCGGAACCAACACGTGGAAACGTTTGGTTCGTATTTGCAGAATCAAGTTATTGCAATGCGACAGTCCCATGCCGATTTTACCACCCATGGCAAGAAGAAAGATTTGTCCGAGATTCATCAATTCGTAAAGCAAATTCCAACCCTGACGCAAAACCTACGTTCGCTGACCAATCACATCAATCTTGCCGAACTTGTCAAGAAGAATACACAAGATGTTGTTTTTCGAGAAAGATGGGGCACGGAACGGAACATACTAGAAGGAGAGACTTGTTATGACATTTTGGACGATTTGGTGGCTTCGCAGTACCCTCCATTTCGTTTCTTTCGTCTCTTGTGTTTGCAATCTGTCTGTGCCGGCGGTATCAAGTCCTCCCGACTCGATTCCTTGAAAAGAGATGTCGTCCAGACATATGGATACGAGTACATGTTTGTACTGCACAATCTGGAACAGGCTGGTTTATTGCGACGTCGTGAAGGTCTTTGGTTGGATTCTGCTTCTTCGTTTTCGACTCTTCGGAAATCCTTGATTTTGATCCATTCTGAAGTCAATACAGAAGAACCGGACGATGTGGCCTATGTGAGCAGTGGGTATGCTCCAGTATCCGTGAGATTGATTCAGACCGCTGTCAAGGGGTGGACGGGGCGAGAAGAGATCTTACGTGAACTGCCAGGACGAGCCTTGGATATCTGGCAAACTCTTCCACCCCAAGATCTGGCAACTGCCATACAAGTCACACCCACTCAACCTCTCGGTGCCACAGTTCCCAAATCGAATGACGGAAGGATGTCGGGAACCAACAAAAAACCTATCTTGGCCGTTCTCTACATTGGTGGTATAACGTACATGGAAATTGCAGCGCTTCGGTTCTTGTCGTTACGACCTGGGTTCCCGTATCATATTCTCATCCTTACGACCGAAATTGTGAATGGATCGACTCTATTGCAATCCATGAGATAGGATGAAGTAATTCTGTTGTCGTTGAATAAATATCTCGAGCTGTTATGAATATTAGGGATTCTATTGGAGAAATCCAGAAAGAGAAATGATGATACGGCACATGGCACGCGTTCAAATCTTCATGACGATGGTTGATAATTTATGTCACATAGTACTTCTTCTCCTTTGTGGCTCCTTGCGCCCCCTCTACGCTTTTGGTTGCTCCAGGTATAAAACTGGTGGTAGTGCTCATCTAGCCAAAACGTGGCTCTGCAAATCGGAAACAGACGTCGGGCTTCCGCGCCGACGGTGAACCGCTTTGAAGGAGTGTGCTTTGGTATTGAGAGCTTCAACATTCGCAAACACCGGAACTGTCCTTCGACGCTGTTTCCTTGATCCTGCCAGCAACCATCCTCGGATCTTTAGCAGCGCATTTTTCTTGGAAAGTTCGCACCATTCCTCGTATCCGGAACTCGCGACTTTTCTGTCCAAGAAGCGGCTTCCATTGGCCGTACTTTGGTTGTAAATTTGTTTCAAGATCTTGTACTTCTGGCTTCGACAGGCGTCGGCGTATATTGGTTGATATGTTTTGACCATTGCCATAACCATCATGTTCCCCGAACGCATGACTGATCCTCCATTCGGTGTATTTTGAGGGGAAGCGCCACGTTCGTTGGCGGGCAGTGGCTTAGCCGCTGTACGTCGATAACATGTGTGGTCTCGTTCGTCTTTTTCGTGTTGCGGAAGGGAACAACCGCGTCCTTCGTAGCTATTGAGACTCTCGTCGTTCGACATCAGCTCGATGAAGTACTCAAGAGACGAATCACTCGACCAGCTAAGGTCGTTGTGTTCGGCTCCGCCATGAAAGGAAATTCCCCGTTCGCAGGAAGGATCGTCGGCGAAAAACATGCTGCTTAGCGACAGATTTTCAGTGGGGTTCCATTCCGGATCGATGTCAAAGTCTCCAATTGGCTCCAACAGTAGCTCGTTTGACATCTCCATGGTTTGGGTGGTAGTGGTAGTGGTGCTTGTATTGTTGTTGATCGTTTTCTTTTGATGGATTTTTGATTTTGTGGAGAAGAATCTTTTCTTTCGTGATTGCTGTTTGTCCGGAATCGGGAGTGCTTTCTCGCGCGTGGGGGATACCGGTACTACATGTGGCATAAGTAAAAAATGACTGGCCGACAATGCCTCATGTACGGACGGCGCGAAAGGCACATATAAATAGACTGTTCTTTGTTTCCAACCGATCAATCTTGCCAACTTTGTGTCTTCTGAACCAATGGCTATCTAGATTTCCCCCTCTAGCTTGAAACTGTTGCCTCTTCAACATTCAAGCCCGAGGTTCAGGTCACAACGAGACTATCTCCGCCATTCCCAAGAACCCGAGCGTACCTTTATCCAACATGAAAGAGTCATGGATCTTCACCCTCTAGAGTAGAGAGACTAGGTAGGGACAGATATCGGGAAACGGACCGTCGAGATGTTGTCGATTGAAACGGATGAATTCGCACTGGTGGAGCAAGTGACTATTGCTTCGATCCGTGAGCTACCAAGAGAACGTTAGTCAGATTTGTCAAGTGGGAAGATAGTTTGCGTACACCCGCGTCCCTCCATTCTTTTCATCTTTTCGCACTGTCACGATATGGTTCGCATGTTTTCCCAACCAAGACTTGAGGCTCCCTTTCTTTGGTGCCGGAAACTCAGTTTCCGGCCAAAGCTGCCTCCACTTTTTTCGTAGATTGGAAATATCCAGCCCCTTCTTACCGTATTCTAAAACGACGGCAGTGAGCTGCGAGGCAAAGTGATCCGCAACGCTATCACAAGTGCCACTGGGGGTAGCAATTTTGTCTCCGTGAGAGATTGAATTGCTAAAACTTCCTGTAGTAGAGTCGGTCAAAAGAAGCGGCAATTCATGCTTCGAATTCCTTTGTGACCCTACGCCATCCTCATCTGTCAAATGACGATAGGCGCGCAACAGAAGAACAAAGTCATCTACTTTGCGACTCTCAGAAACAAGTGCTTCGGTCGAACTTTCGCTCGCCATGTGAACTAAACGATCAGGATGCAACTTTCGAGCAGCTCCATAGAATGCTGCTTTGATTGCAGCGTGGTCATATCTCTGATCAATAGTCAGGCCCAACGCCTGGCATGAACCAACGGTTTCGGCACTGCAATAGGTTCTCAAGTATTGAGCAACTTCGACACGGCCTCCCATGTCCGCCAGATCCGCCGCATAGTTACCCGATTCATCGGGGCTGTCGTCGTACATACCATGAACTTCATGGAAATACTGGCATAGACGCAGATGGCCACCCCACGCGGCTTTATGTAAGGCCGAGTGGCCCTGCTTTTGCTTGGCGTAGACATTCACGTTTGGTAAATTGCAAAGCCATTCGGCAAGCTCATGAATGCTCGATCCATCGTTCTCTGAGCTTTCCAAACAGGAGTGGGGGATCAATCCTAGCCAATGGATAGCAGTACATCCAAAAACATTAGCCTGGCCTGCGTCGACTCCGCATTCGTTGACAAGCCACATGCAAATGTCAGTGTGCTTTCTCCACACTGCTAAATGGAAGGGCGTCACTCCATGGTGCGCTTCGACGGGAACAACATTCGCATTATGCTTTTCCACTAGATAGCGCGCAACATCCAAGTGTCCATTCCGACAAGCATAATGCAACGCAGTGCGACCGAGGGAGTTTCCTTGTGCCTGTTGTTCCACGTCAAGAGCATCACCAAACTCGGTCAAGAAAAATTCGACCAATCCGAGATTGCCCATTCCAGCGGCCCAGTGTAGAACAGAGCATCCATGAGTTTTATCAAATATGTGTAGCCACCAACATTGTTCCGTATCATCAGCTTGTACACGGACTTTTACTCCGTCAGGTCTTGCCGTAGGAAGGCCACGAAAAAAGTCTACGCACACTCCATCAACCGCGCCTTGAAGTATTTCTTGCTCCAACTTTGTCGCTGCGACGACTTTGATTGAATTCTTCTTTCTACTTGGTGCTTGACATCCGTTGGGACGCTTTGATGTCATGGGATAACGCCAAGAGCAGGTTCATTGATCTCACGGGACGGGCAGGTGCCGCCATTGTACATTGTCACGATGTGAAATGCGATGCGACAGACAGACCGTAGCTTTAGAGTGGAGGAAAACGGTTTGACCTAAAATCCTAAACTCCTTCCCCCCTCAAATAGGATTTTAGGACAAACCGTGTTGACCCCCAATTTAACCTAAACTTATTCGTAGTCTGACCTTCGTAGGAGCTAGCACCTCTATGTAGGTTCCGAATGAAGTCAAGATTCCCACGAGAATTTGTCAATGCGATCCCATTTTTCCCGAACAATGCCAACGGAAGATCAAACCAAGCGAAGAAGATCAAGGATATGATCGCGGCACAGGAATTGTCCACTGCGGCTGTATTGTAGTCCCAGCTGCAGAGACTTCCAGTGCTGCAATGCAGTGCATTGAAACAATGGGAGACAAGCTTGATGTCGTTCTCCAAGCCATCCAGTTCTATAGAAAACATGCTAGAGTAGAACTAATGAAGATTCGGTCTGTTGCTAGTCATGTACTTCTTCCTTATCATCATTTTCCTCTACTTCTTGTTCTTCATCAAATTGTTCATCATCAGAGCGGCTTGTTGCATTAGGTTTTCGCTCGACATGTCAGCTGAGCTACACCGCCAACCAAGCCGCAGTAGACCACGGATCCAAAACTTGTCGTTAACCCTGACATCACAAGAGTAGCCAGAAAGCATAGCCACGAGCATACGGATGAATTTGTCATGGCGATAGTTTGCCAAGGCACCCAAGAAACAAGACCATGGTTTGGACCACGAGGATCGCCGACAAAACTCGAACAAAAGAAGCTCGGCGCAAGGATTGACTGAGCCATGTTGGCAAAGCTTGAAAGTACGCCGTAACCGCATTGTGGAAGTCTGTGACACCACCGGCAGTCGACAGTGACGGGGCACTGAGCTTCATGGGTAGTCAAACGGAAGGTTGGCTTGGTTGGTTGTTGGTTCGAAGGATGCTCTCCCTCTATGGTTGTTGTTGTTCCGACGAAAATTCATTCCTTTGCGCAGCCAAGGCGACATCAGTATGGAATATACCAAACCAGTGCCACCAGTCCTGGAGAACGAAATTTCGTTTGTTCGGATCAATGAACTCTTCTTCTGTTAAAGTGGCAAGGATTCTGTGAACAACAAGCGAAACCAAGGTGGATTGGGTGAGTTTTGACGCGACAAGCAGAGAATCACAATCCACAAATGAACTGATTCACTTCCCAAAACATGCACTGCATGAATCACACCGACAACAGCAGCAACTGTAGAACCCGAAAGTGCTAAGCTGTCATATTGATGAATGACAGCGTGGCAAGAGGAAGATTCGGAAGTCGACATGGCGAAATTTGTGGGCCGTTGGATGGAGATTTTGGTTCCAAATCGTTTAGGATTCGTTTAGGTCTTTCGACTGCTTCCAGAAGATGACCGATCGAAACTCCTAAACAAGAGGCCTTTCACGCCTAAACTGGAGGCCAAATGCGTCTGAACGTCGTACGATTTGGAGCGATCTGATTGGCTAAGAATAGGATTTTTAGGATTTTAGGTCAAACCGTTTTCCTCCAGTCTTAGCGTAGGATTTAGGATTAGTCTTAGTCCAAACTTTAGTTACTCCTACAATAAATCCAGCCAGTCTGTATAAATCCTGCCACTACACGCTACAACACGGTGTATACGGCGTGCAACAAGTGGCTAGACCAGAATTATGACTAGAAAACTAGATGCGTAGCAGCATATGTAGGCGATGCATATTCGCCAATATGCGACCATGTATCCGCCAATATGCGACCTGTTGGCGGGATTTATTCAGTCCCCGCGAGCTAGATCGGAAGCATTTCGACTAGGTCGCCCACGACTTGTTTCAGCAGAGGCCGGTCCATCAGGACTATTTTTTCTCAATTAAGAGGGGTGTCTATTCGGACAATAAAAGAGGGGTGTGAGGACAATGAATTCGATCATGTAATCACCACAAAACACGTTGTGCTAGAAAACGCAATCGGGGTCCTGGTAACGATTTTGTCAGCAGGTCCGCAAGATTGGTTTCACCTTCTTCCCAGGCGATACGCACGATGTTGGCGGCTTGTGCCTCACGTGTGATGGTAAGCAATCGCATTGTGTTTCTTCTTCAGAGTGACTTCAGGCATGGTTGCACTCTTGAACACAGATTCATTATCACAGAACACATTGGTTTCGCCATCAAGTGGAATGCCCATCATTCTCAACTTGTAACGGAAACCCTCTATCTGTTCGATGGCAGTCTTCATTGCGACAAATTTGGAGCCAAAGGTTTCAGACTTTGGAGTTTCAGTTTTACTCAACTTGCGAGAGCCATTTTCATCTTCAGTTCGCACGGCTCCGGCCTTGCGCTTTCCATTAGCGTCGTTCTGTTCTTTGTCTTTCTGTTCTTTACGGGCACGGAGGATTTCGGCCTTCTCTTCATCAGAGAGCTTGCGCCATTCATCCAAACTGTAATGACGTGTCTTCTTTTTATTCTGCTTGTAACGACCATTCTTCTTTCCACTAGTCTTAGTCGTACCCACACCAGCAATCTTTCGATTCTCGTCATTGGTCTTGTCGGTACGGGATGCAGCAATCAACGTGCCAAAATACTGCTGGCATGCTTCAAAATCAGAAAGCTTTGCTGCGTCACCGTTGACGACCGTCTTTCCCGCCGCCAAAGAGGGATCCGATATACCTTTGAGGAAATCGGTTACCTTTTTGGTTTCGGCAACGGGTTCATCAAGTTCAGCCAACGTATTATGAGCTTTCTGATGGCGGTGAACATATTGTTGATACGAGAAACGACCGCGACCTGTAAACTTCGCGTCGGCAATAGCAGCGTATGCTTCTTTCTTGCGGATGGTGACAGCTGCGGTTCCAGTAGCTTGGCGAGTCAACGCAAGATACGCCTCACGGCCGTCCTTCTTCTTTTGGTGTGGCTTGATGAACGTCAGGCCAGGTCCGCCAACAAGAAAAGGTTTCATCAGTGTGAAGAGGCGTTGATTGTCAAGGGCATACTGATCACCTTGCAGGATAGTAGTAGCAATCAAATCGTCATCGATAGTATCGTAGGCAGCATTCCTTGCTTCAGAACCGACAGGCTTAGTTTCACGAAGGACGTATGTCAAAGGGACACCCGTTGTGGGATTGCGATGCTGTGCGAGGAACGTGAGCAAGGCATCGTTAAACACCTCCCACTGAGTAAACGAAGTCAACTCTTTCGGTGGGGTCAGTTCATCGGAGGCAACTTCCTTGTTGAGTGCAAACAGTTCCTGGGTACGTTTGGTCCATTTCTTGATCAGGGGCGGATCAGAGAAAAGTGAGACTTTAAGAGCCTGACCACGAGACGAACGGTATTCGAGCCACATTTGGAAGCCGTGGAGCTGCAGGTTAGCACTGAAGGGAAAGGCCCCGTTCTCTAGAGGGGTCTTTGCCATCATCTTCAACATCGACGGCACTTGATGGACCGCAACAGTCATGAACGATTGAGCATCATCAAAACCCTGCTCAATGATGTAGGTAACGGTGGCATCATTGTATCCACAGCGTTTAACGGCAGCCTTGAAATCTTCCTTGGGATTTTCAGGGGCAGTGGATGAAGACATGGTGGAAGGCAAAAGGAAAGCAAGAGAGCCAGAAGCAGGAGAGGTTCAGAGCAAAACACAGGCAAAAAACATGCCAAAAGGTGATGCAGATCGCAGATTTCGCGATTCTACCTGGAATTAAGGTGCACAAGTAGTGTCGACTTGCGTTTGCGCTGCAGTCGGCAGAGAACAAATACTTAGGACGTGTGCGTCGGCACAGTGCAAAAGGAGGTATCTATATTTTCATGTATGGAGAAAAGATTACCAAAACAATCGCTCACTTAAGCGAGTGCTCCCCGTCACGTGGGAGAGTGCCATGGGTCACACATCACGAGTGTGAACTATAAGTAGTGCCGCAAGCATACCGTGACGAGTAGCTTAGCGCGAACACTCCCAAGCGGTGATCAGCCGCTACCAGTACGGGCAAAAGGCAAAGAGCAGAACTCGACAGAGTTCTCACATGGTGCACACAGAGCACCTTAGCATTTAGAATATCCGAGGCAGCATAGTCCTGGTCAGAATTGAAAGAGTTAGGGGACAGTCGGACGCCGATGCACTATCTGGTCATTTTGATCTACCATCGGAGAGGTGGGTCCCGATACAAGGTCCAACGGCCGGTCGTCCGATAAATCATGGGGATTCGAACCCCAGACCTTCCATGCCAACAGTGTACACAAACCAACTAAACTACTGCGGCTGCGGCGGTTGGGTCTGATAAACTGTATAAATCCTGCCACTACACGCTACAACACGGTGTATACGGCGTGCAACAAGTGGCTAGACCAGAATTATGACTAGAAAACTAGATGCGTAGCAGCATATGTAGGCGATGCATATTCGCCAATATGCGACCATGTATCCGCCAATATGCGACCTGTTGGCGGGATTTATTCAAGTCTCCTCCTATCCGAATCAACATGAAATCGATGAAGAAGAAGCAAAATGATCCTGAATCCAGCACTCTATAGAAGAAGAATCTCGACAGTACCAACATAATGTATCCAACGGGTTCTCAGACCAAACACTGATCCTCCCGACTTTCGCTGCACCGGCCATTGCATCTGAAACACCTCCTCTGACGTATCGTTCTTGGCGTCTGATCCTTAAGGCCTCATCACTTTGGCCCTAGAGCATGGTTGGATACAAGAAAGTCACATACTTTTCTGGCAATTTCCGCAGGCTTCTCCATCATGATCAAATGGCTTGCCTTCTCCATCGGAACAAATTCAGTTGTGGTTGGGGCTAACTGGTTCACCAAATGTTGTCCCCATTCAATCTGTAAAATCCCATCATTGACACCGTGGAAATGAATCACAGGCTTGTTGTTGATCGCTTGAATGAGCTCGTCGGACGTTGCCCATTTTGTTTGTCTGTAAAAGGCTTTGACCATGAACATCGCATTGCTGTCATTGGACTTTAAACATTGATCATGAAGTTCTGGGTTGCTGGGATCAATAGCTCTTGACAAAAATTCTTTTGTCAATGTACTTTGTAACATCTCCAGCATCCATACTGGCAATCGAAAGACAGGATGACCCCCATCAGGCACAGGATGCGAAGAGTTGACACGTACGGCGGCTCCCAAGAAGATGAATCCCTTCACCTTATCCATAACAATCTTGTTGTGATCTGAGTTCAGCCAGCGGACAAGAATATTGGGTCCATATGAATGTGAAACGAAGTGAATAGGTAGGGAAGCGTCAGAGAATGTTTCCAGTATATATCCAAGATCTCTCTGCAGCTCCTGTCCACTGTAGGCATCCCAGTCTTCAATCATGGGTGACTGGCCACATCCCACCATATCGAATAAGATACATTTTATTCGCAACTTTGTTGGTCCATAGAGAAGAAGATAATCCAACGAACGAAGTAGTGAATGAAATTGAGCTTCGGTGGCGCAACTGCCATGAATACACACGAGTTGGAGATCCTTCGGCACTGCATCGTTGTTCTCATCGTTCGCCTGTATGCCAAGGGTCCATTCGCGAACAAAGAGTTTGCGTCCTGGACGGACTTCCCTCAATTCGGCAAATATTTCTTTCATGGTCTCGCGATCTTTGTTTGTTGAGATCATTTGTGGAAAGGAGAATAAACCTAAGCTGGTTCATTCCGCGAGTGTTCTTTCTAATTATCATGATGATCTACTCCGTGCGCTAAGTATTTCATACGTGGTTTCATTACCTACTCCTAGAGTCGGTTGTCGGAGTCGGAGGCCGTGTTTTGTCTACACCTTGTATTCCCTTTTGGGTAGGTAGCTGCCCAATTAGTATGGGGCTCGGTCTCGATGGCTCCGGGGATGTTCATTCGAAAACAATTACCTAGACGTCAATGTCAATCCTCTTGAGCACAAAGAACACCCACAGAAAAAAAAGACTTTGCTCACTTTTCGTTCAAATCTATCAGGCTGACTGTCTCAGTCTTCCTGTCCATGTTCCATTTCCGGATTCTTCAAACGGCGACGTCTTCTCGCGGGAGACGTTGGAGGATCTCATGGAGTTGCTGCTCTCCTAGGAAAACCCACAGTGGGCCTATCGAAATCTTGGTCTTTTGTTTTACTTGTTCAGTTTGGGAGATTGAGCAAGAGATGAGCGCTGGGATCTGCCCTTGTTGAGAGACGGATCGGTCTGTAGCCTGTAACTGCAACATGAGCTTTGTAATGGGTGACAGGGCAAGGGAATACGAAATGCAAGGACAGCATACCTAGGTAGAACAATCTACGGTCTGTTGCCGATTTCTCGCTCTCGTCGTTGTCGTTGGCATTGGCCGATTACTTCCCGGGACTCACCAACCGAATTGCGATTGCGGGCCATCGCGGATTGGGGCCCATTGATGCGACTGACTGTGTGATCGGTGATACAAACGTACTTCAATCGGTGGTTCATTCTTTGTTCTATTGTGTTTTATCGACCATTGATTGTCGAGAAGGTACGGCGGGGTCGACAAGTGCATTGACAGAAGTGTCCTTAAAGTCAACAGTAGTATGACAGTCATTGCTCTTTGGTGTTTGGTGTTTGCTCTGTCGAACTTTCCATCTCAAGCATTTCCCCTGCTGCACAGTCTCCGAAGGAGTGTCAAGAGCAGCCCACTCTTTGTCAGTGAACTCCATGTTCCTGGATATGCTGAAACGAAGCTACCGTTCATAATCGAAGAAGGCGAAAGAGGCAGGGTGAATCCCGTGACGTTTGATACTGACCGAGATTTTGAGGGGAGGATACCATACAACGATGGCCCACTACTGTTCAAGACCAAGGGACCCATTTTGACTCCGAGTGAGTGCCAGAATATTGTCAACGAAGCAGAATTGGTGGCGTCACAAATAAGTTGGACCAAAAATCGGCATGGCAATTTCCCAACGACGGATCTACCCATTGTCGAACTTCCAGAAACGCTAGAGTTCATCAAACGTGCTTTGGTGGAACGCATCTATCCAATGTTGTCGGCGCAGTTTGGAAACTATCTACCTGATGCAACAAAATTGCGGGTAGCCGATGGATTCGTCGTCAAGTATGATGCGGCAGGTGGTCAGAAAGAATTAAAGCCACATCGAGATGGATCCGTCTTGTCGTTTAACATTGCACTGAATCCATCCTCCGAATATGAAGGAGGAGGAACTTGGTTTTCGTCTCTGGGAGACGACGATGTGGTCAAGATTGAACAGGGTGAAATCGTGAGCCATGCGTCGGCCTTGCTACATGGGGGTCATGGAATCACATCCGGTCGACGCTATATCATGGTGGCATTTGTCATTTTAGAGGGATACGACAGTTGGTCGATGCGATTTTACAACCAAGTTCGGAACCTGTGAGAATCGCAGGATTGAGCCATGCAATATCAGCTTCCTTCCCACATCGAATCCATGCAACGAATTATATCCTAACGGGAAAACAGAACTCTAAATGCAAATCGCTACAAGAAGTAAGAATTTTCTATGCGGAATTATCATTTCGTTCAGGGAGGCAGGATTTTTGGAAATGCAAAAGAGGCAAAGAACAAACCAAGGTCATGTTTTTGTATTTGTTCGACAAGAATTACGCTATGCGGTCCACCAGAACGTGCAGACAACGAATACAACCAATACAGATAAATGTAAAATGACAATCACAACAACCTCAGGAGCTTCTTTTCGTCGAAATAATAACACGCGGCAAAAGGGTTGCGCTATGCAATGTCTGTTTCCAAGATGCGATGTTTCAGGAGTAGGAACAATGCATCCAATGCGGCGACGCCATGATTTTCGTTGGATTTCTCCTTTTCGGCTTGCTGTTGATCCTGCCCTTCGGCTTGCTGTTGATCCTGCCCTGTGGACAATGCATCCAACGCATGCTTTTCATTGGGCTTCTCCTTTTGTGCTGTTTGTTGTTTTTGTTGTTGATTTTCATGGTCCACTTCTTCCATGAGTCTCGAAATGGCCAATTTGTCCAAAACATCCATCCGACCCGAGGGATGAAACTCCAATACATTTTGTACCATTCGCAAATTGCTGTTCCTCTTCAACAGTGCTCCCAAGGTTGCATGTGTTGATGCGTTTAAGGTGTGACCACGATACGACAAGTCCAACTCTCGAAGAGAGAGATTGGGTCGCAATGCATTGATGATGGCAAGGGGATGTGAAGAAAAGTCGATACCACCTTGACTCAGATCCAACTTGGATAATCTCATTTTGGGCAAACACGACAAGAGCTCCTTGAATTCGGCCTCACTAAAACTCCATGACTTGAGACTAAAGACGGAGATGCCGGCTGAATGTCTCGTATAACTTTGAGGTTGCTGCTCGTTCGGGAATAGTGTCTGGGAATGATGGTATGGATAGTGCTGCTTAGTTTCTGGCACTGGTCTTTGGTTTGCCAAGCCACGGAAAATGGCACGCACAATGTCGTGATTCAAACGTGATTCTTGAATGGAAACATGTTGAATTGTCATTGTTTGGAAATATTCTTCAAAGGTCTCCACCGTGGATGGCGCGGCTGGTACTGCAATTGGTTCGTTTTGTTGGTGCTCCTGCTGCTGCCGTGGCCCATTCTCTGGCCGGTGTTCGTTGGGTTGAGCTGACAGCAAAGCAAAGAGTGACGGAATCATTGAAATGTGCAGTTCTTCCAAACCACAATGTCTTTGTTGTTGTTCATGTTGCGGATGAGAAGTGGATTTTTGCTGTGTGCTGCTGCTGCTGTTTTTGTTCGACGAGGATTCGTAGCTGCCCAACGTGACAATTTTACTCATGGAAGCCGTAGTTAATCCTCGAATACGACCCAAATGCAACGATTTGAGAGTAGCATTGCGTCGGATACCCTTGACCAAGTCAGCAAAGACGGAATCCGTCATGGTCCATCCATCCAGACGGAGCACTTGTAAGCGTCGCATGCGAGAAAGCGAGGCAACCATGCCACTGTCTAGTTCGGCATAGTTCATGGAACCCTTAAAGTCGAGAAACAATTTCTCCACCTTGTTTTGACAGGCCGTCAGTATCAAATCACGATGAAGGAACGCATCGTTGCCTCCCGGAAGGATCACAATCAATTCTTTGTTGTGAGCACCATCCAGCATGCGAGCAATGTTTGTATTGTTGAGGTGATTCTTGACCATGGAAATGGATTCAATCGATGTGGTTTGATGAAAGAAATCTTTCAATGCTTCCAAGGTACCATCGCCTTCATGGAAGCGACAAAATTCAAACGTCAAGTGTCGCAAAAAGATGCCTTTGCGAGCACATTGAGCAACGTGTTCCACCAATGCTCGTACATCTTCTAGTTTGACCATGCAATCATAAAACGACAAGAAACCTCTCGTCAAATTCATGAGTCGTTGTTGACGCACTTGATCACGCAACTGAAACATGATGATGATGATGAATGTGTAGTGAAACGCACAGCAGGGAGAGCCTCACTCTTGTCACGACAAGAACATGCACACCATGGAACACTTTACTGCAGGTTTCAGCCGCAGCAAAACAAAGGCAAGACGTTTGCTTGGTGGCAGTGGAGCCTTGTTTCTTGTGTACACGCTATGCAATGTACAACGGAAATGCGTGTTTCGTGGTTGACTCTTTGAGACGATCGATCAAGGGAATTTTTCGAGCGATGGGAGAGCGGACCAGAATCAATATGTAGCTTCCGTTGTTTGTAGCTTGAGTGGGAAAAAGGGATGCTGGAGAATACAACCGACGGACACCGTGACTTGCAATGGTCGAAGGATCGGTTGATATTAGGTTTGCATAGAGACTGGGTCGTTTTTTGCGAAGCGTTTGAGAAACGGATTACGATGGATGTGCGATCATCCTCGGCCGATCTCAATTATGCCCACTCGCAAATCCAACATTTAGTGCGACTGATACGGAACTGACTATAGGGTCAAGCAGTTCTATCGATGTGACTCGCTCGCTTCCGTTTCTCCTGTTTGCGAGACGCGGATGCCAAGTCTGCACCCATCGGTGAGCACGACTGAAGTTCCCGGTTCAGTCTCGAGTTGAAATTTGTGCGATCTATCTGCTTTGTGTGGTCCTCTGAGGTCGCTCTGAGTCGCAGATCTCTGCGTTGGGACTCGATTCCGCTAGTCAATTTTAGTGTACAACCGACCTTTGTGCTACTGGTACTCGTACTCTGTCCCAAATAATTACTTAATGAAACATCATATATACATAGGAGGAAATAGGACATAGGACATTCCCTGTCCACGACTCATACTTAAGAGGACAATGGTACTCGTACTCGTATTAATACTCCTACGCGTACTCGTAGTTAATACTCGTAGTCGGAAAGATGCAACATGAACATGATGGATGATGGCCATTGGCCAATTGGCAATTGGCAATTGGCCTACGAGCTCCATCAATCGATATGTTGGCGCTCAGTTGCCCGTGCTTTTCAGGCCCCCACTGTTTTCTCTATAGTGATTCTAGCTTCGTAGGAAGAGCACTACGGTCATTTTGCACTGCATAACCCCACCATGGATAACAAGAACCTCTGTGCACCTCCAACGAAAGGTGCTAGCACTCCGCCGACCATCCAGGAAGCTTGATCTTGAAGTGTACCGCAAAGGGTGAAAAGGGCGGTGATGAGTCGGCTAGTTTCATCGACCTACGGCAAGGTTCTGAAGTCTTCCATATTTTGGGCTGGAAGGAAGCAAGGAGATGACAACGATTGGAGTCAAATGATGATGGGATGAACGAAGATTGCGGGGTGGGAGGACATTGGAAGCTTTGATATAGCTCAATGAGGCATGGCAGAGTCGCAAAAACTGCTCACAGCAATCAGACGGATCGTTTCGACGATAACAACATCAACAACAAACTCTGGCTTCCAAGGAACGACAACAACAAGCAACCCCTTACACAAGCTCTCTAAAAGCAACAACAAGAACAAGCAATATGGATGCAACAACAAGTCAATCCAGGAGTGGATGCCACGAAGCTGCGGTGGCGGCTATCCGATCAAGTGGTCGTCCTTTTCCTTCTCCCTTGTGTTCGGAAAACTTTGTGGCACAACAACGACACCAAACAACAGCGCAACAATCAAATGCGCTATGTTTCTTTTGGTTCCACAGTTCTACAGCCCAAACGAGGCAAAGCGGAAACCATAAGTAGCGACAGCAACAACGAGCGGTGTCAACGACAACGACAACGAGTGGCGACCATCACAACAACACCATACTCAACAATTCACTCCTCGTTCCGGCTGTGCCCTACAGCAAGCGGCAACAACGGCATGCGACAAGACAGCAAGCGGCAACAACGACAAGCGGCAACAACGACAAGCGACGACAATGACATGCGACAACGCGACAATCAACTACTCGCTGCCGCCGCACGAAACTCTCGACAACCCCAATGCAACAATCAACTACTCGCTGTCACCGAACGAAACACTCGGCGACACCACCGACAACACGCCCCGACGACAACAACGATAACAACACGCGACAATCAACTCCATCTTTCTCACGGCCTCACGAGACAACCCTGTGCCGCGACAACGACACCAAACGCAACAACGAACTCCTCGTTTCGGCCGAGTGAACCAATCCCCTATAACAACGAGGACAACAAGCAGCAGTGATGGTGGCAACCTAATATAGGCTTATCATTAGGAAGCCGTTTGTACAGTTTGATCTACTCGTAGTCCTTGTACTTTTACTTCTCGTACAGAAAGGGGAAGCGCCTCCACGTCATGGTGAAAGGTTCATCGGTAGGAGTGCGAGGTAACCTTACGAGAACATCTTGTCAATGTGGGGCAATTCATTTTACTTCAGGAAAATGTATGGTAAAGTGAATCTCGTAGGGCCGGAAGTTTCACCGAGGTGAAGCACGGGCAACTGAGCGCCAACATATCGATTGATGGAACTCGTACTCCTACGAGATTCGCTTCACCATACATTTTCCTGAAGTAAAATGAATTGCCCCACATTGACAAGATGTTCTCGTAAGGTTACCTCGCACTCCTACCGATGAACCTTTCACCATGACGTGGAGGCGCTTCCCCTTTCTGTACGAGAAGTAAAAGTACTAGGACTACGAGTAGATCAAACTGCACGGCTTCCTTATGATAAGTCTATTATGTTGCCACCATCACTGCTGCTTGTTGTCGTTGTTATAGGGGATTGTTTCACTCGGCCGAAAAGAGGTTGCGTTTGGCGTCGTGTCGCGGCACAGGATTGTCTCGTTCCGCCAAAACAAATTGATAAGTGTTGAGTTTGTTGTAGAACCGTAGAAATGAAAGAAATGGAGAGCAGTTGATTGTTGCGTTTGGTGTCATTGTCGTGGTCCCAAATTGTTGAAACGACGAGTTGATTGTAATGATTGGGACAAGAACTGCTATGCGAGGCCAAAACCAGTTGATTGTGTAATTCCTGGTATCTGTGATCATGGTTGTGGGTATTGTATCATCATCACCATCCGATGGATTTAGCAGAGCTCTCATTGAGAATTCAGAAGAGTTGGGTAAAAGGCTCGCTGAGCCGACAATCGATCACCAACCGATACAACAATCCTCCACGGGTCAGAGAAGAGTTGCAAGTCGAGGTCCGCCGTGGGTAGGGGCAGTCGGTCCACTGATAAGAGGTTAGTCTTAAGATGTGATGAAAGGTGATATTAATGATTGTGAGACAATTACTAACTAAGGTGGTTGATGGTGCCGAAGTCCTGGCTCTTGTATACGGCCATGGATCTGGTGTGATAGGTCCTCACTGGTTGGAGTAGACCGGCATTGGTGTATATTGAATGTATAGGGTGATGGATAACATGTATGGGATGCGACAGCTCTTGCTTTGTCGTGGTATAAGTCTCGTGCTGGGCGCGTTGCTGTTTGCATTCTTGGATTTGTGGGAACAGAGATATGGTCTCGCGTGATCGTGATTCGTGCTTTGATTATATAGACCGTTAGGTCGAGTCGTGGATGCGCGTACTCGGATAATCAAGGCGCGCACTCGATTGTTTTGGGCGCGCACGTGTTGGGCTATAGTTAATATCCGAGTGGTCGCCGATAACACGTGAATGCGAGCATGCCATGGCCAAATTTATAGTTTCGCGAGCATGCCGACATTCCTTTCTCACTTTTAGGAAAATGTCATCGGATGCCATAAAATACTAACATCATTCGATGTGTTGTAGATTCCACCACCACCTAGTTAAAGGTGAGAATCCTAACACTCCCCACAATTTGTCAAGTGAGGATTGTTATTTTCCTCGTCATGCTTCTGAACGTTTCCTCCCCAGAAGAATATGATCTTGAACGTGGTCCATACTTTCGAGAATTTCCAATGCTTACTGACAATGTATCCTGGACGCTCTCATAGGGATATCTCACCAGGCAATAAGTAATCAGTTCATCATTCTTCAGTTGGTAGGTCTTGTCGGTGCCCTTTGAGCTATGCTCCCCAGGTGCCTTCTTCATCCAAACATTGGGATCTGCTTTAGTTGGTGACAAATCCATATCAAGTGGGATGTCAAAGAAACAGTCACACCAACATGCTCCTGAAGATTTTAATCCTTTTGATGCCCTGTGTTTAATCAAGATGTGACCTGATTCCTTGAGTTCTTGTCTTGCAACTATCAAGATCTTCTCCCCAGATAAAGCTTCCGGGTCGTGTGCATTTCCAACTTTTGCTCCCCATATATCCATATCATTGAGAATCCCAAGACAGGTGGTTGTATGGAAGTTGTGAATGGAAGAAGTACACAAAAAGATTGCCTCAACCGGTTCTTTGGTAAAAGCCTCGTCTGTGATGAGAAGTGCTGGGCGACTATCATCATGTTTTACAAGATGGATTCGAATCTTGTTCTTGTGATACTCTTCTGGTGATGCATTTATCATTTCCCTTCTTTTGAACTGAGCTTGAACGCAATCCTTGATTTTTGTGAGGGATTGGATCTGTGAAACCTGAAAGAGCTCAACTTCGGTAGTGTCGTGCCACTTTCTTTTACCACGTTGCTTGTCTAACAAAACAACTAATTCTTCATTTGTCTTTGAAACTTGATAACCAAACTTGTACTTGATGGAACGACAGACTTGCTTGATTCTTGACTGCTGTTTGGCAGCTTTAACAAGGCATTTACTGGTCTTGACAAAATGCTTGAGATGTTTCCATCCAAGTTCATTCAATAGATCATGTTTCTTGGCATAGGCATCATTTACCACGAGTGACGGAGGCTCATAGATCATCGCCCCAGTCTCCCAATCAACAAGTATATTACAGTGACTTCTTTTGTAGTCAGGATTGTTGCTAATACTTGACGGTTCTTGATCTGCAACAACGTCTCTGAACTGGAAAACGTCATCTTCAGTTGCCTGTGCTTGGTTGTCCTGTTTGATGTATTCCATATGTTGACGGTATGAAATTATCTTGTCAATGTCGGAAATGGATTTGCAGAAAGTGTACTTGATATAGTCTTCTTGCTTGAGAGCATCTTGTTCTAAATCAACAATGCATCTGATAAGACATGGTTGTGGTTGCTCCCCATTATATGGTTGTGGTTGCTCCCCATTTTCCTCTGGATCATAAACAAGGAAAGGTTGTCCAAAAGTGTTATCACATTTGATCATAGGCATTTGCGTGGATGGATCTTCACCTTTGCTACCAACGAAAATGGGTTTATTTGGAAGCGACTCCTCCCCTGAAGAGGTATCCACACAAAGGTTGCTGGGTGGCGTGGGTGCATCATGAAGAATGGCAGAGTAACAAAGGGTTTGAGTGTCCAGAGACAAAGTATCACCAATAGGAGGGGCAAAAACAAGCCAGTAGCCAAGTGTCGTGACAAAAGAGGGAGGGTAGGGACGGTAGGGACGGTGGGAGAGGGCATATGATTCGGTAAAGTAGGGGGCCTTGTCCCAGATAAGGAAGAAAAGTGGGTGGGTAATGCCGGGTGGGCGACCATTGAGGATCTCAAGAGGGATATGGCCCGAAACGGTCACGACGTATGTTGTCCTCTTAACGGTCTGATAACGGTTCTCAGCCATGTTCTGATCTTGGAGGTATGGTTTGGAACAGTATTCTCCAAGCAGGGGTGTGAAGAAGGAAGGCGTATCAGGTCCATGATCGTAAGGTAAATCCAAGAGAAGGTTGAGGTTACAGACAACACGATTGGTATACTTCCCAAAAGCATCATGCGGATTGTTGCCATCATTTTCAACAGTCCTTGAAGAAGGTGCCGTATCTTGCATGGGATCAAGATACCAATGATTATAGCCAGTCAATTGATTGTCACCGGAGAAAGTAGACATGCGAGAGAGCAGATGTCGAGATATCTCAACTTTCTGTTTACAGTTGTTGTTCTCGAGACAATCATTAGGGATGGATGTTGCCTTGATATTGGACACCAAATTAGCAAGATCAGATGTTGGATGATTGACATCAATATTGGTCACAACTTGTGGAACCAACCGGGTAATCAGATCAAAGAAATTATCTTGATGGTCTTGGGAATCATCTTGAATCATGTCGTCAATCCATGCACGACCAGGGTCGGGATCAGGTTCCGGATCAATGTCAAGAGTATGCGTCTGTTCCATGCATGCAGTTGTTGATGACGCATTCTGGGTAGACTTGTTGTACGCAATGATTACTTGACGACTATTGTCGTTGAGTTTACTCCACAGATCTCTTGGAAGACTGATCTTTGGACGAAGCGAAGATGATTCCTTGGTCTTCACGTTGGTTCTCTTAATCATGCGGTGTTTTTCTTTGGGTGATAGATCTTTGATATCAAAATCTTGATCATATTGAAAGTCGCATTGCTTGGTATGCTTAAGTCGGTTAGACTTTGGTGCTCGAGTTGCTTGGTCATGATCATATGCGGCATCAAGGAGAAGACGGAAATATGATTGATAACAAAGTGTCTTTGCACCAGACAAGATGTTGACTTGTCGTAAATCAGGTACCTTTTCAACGGCTTTCATCAGGAAGGTCATCCTAGTGTAGTGGCCAGGAATGTGATCAAACATTGATACCAGATTGTCGAGGAGATGGAACTGGTGTTGAAAGTGTAGGAGAAACTGGTAGGTTGTGCCGTGCCATGAATCATCGAGACAAAGATTGGAGATGTAGTTGTTAAGACGTAGCACCTCTCTTTTTGCTAAATGAAATGACGAAATCCAACCTTGGTTCAGGCGAAGCTTGGTGAAGTCTGCATTGATTCTCCAATGATCGTAATTGGCCTTGGTGAGGTTCAACCAGGTAGAACGGGATATATCACACTGCTGCAGGGTTGAGGTTTGTTCTCGTGACCAATATGTTATGATCTTCAGTTGATGCCTTGTATATGTCTACAGGTCCATGGTCTTGTTCCCATACTTGTATTGTCCAAGGTCCTTGATATTCTTTTCTGGATTGACTGCAAGATAGTCGATGACATTCAGAATGTGTTCGAAACCACTACGTTTTATCCATTGATGAAGGGCTTGAGCTTGTTCTTCATCACATTCAAATAGATACTGGGTGATATGATTGAACACTTGTGTATCTGATATGTCAGGCGGTACTGAGTCGTCAGAAGGAAGAGAAGGTGTCTTGGGGTATGTTGGATCCATGGTAGTATATGGTTGGTTCGTTGTTTATTTAATGTGTGGTGTGATCTGAACCCGGATGTACCACGTGTGTGCCACGTATGTAAGTACCCGGATGTGTGTTGTGCTTGGAAACCGGATGTGAGGAACTCGGTTTTGTCTCTGGTTTGTTGTGGAAACTACTTAAAGTTACTTATCCTTGGTCACTTCCGGACTCGTTGCGGTGATCGAGTTGAACCGGGGAGTCAGGAATAGTAGTAGCTTCCTCGTCTTGCTCGTAGTCCTCAACAAAGTACTGGTCAGGTGAGTATTGGGAAGGTAGTTGCACGGAGTCCTGGTCCAGCTTGAGGTCCTGGAATAGGAGAGGGTTGGTGACCCTAGCCTCAGCCAGGCTGGCCCTGTTGTTGGGTTGGGTAGTTTTGTCCTCTAACTCTTGTTTGTTGGGGTAGCTCAATCTGTAATGGGTGTAGATGGGTAAGTAAGGTATCCAATGCAACTGCAGGGCAATGAGCGATGAGACTGTTAATCTAGCAGAACTCTCATTGAGAATTCAGAAGAGTTGGGTAAAAGGCTCGCTGAGCCGACAATCGAATCACCAACCGATACAACAATCCTCCACGGGTCAGAGAAGAGTTGCAAGTCGAAGTCCGCCGTGGGTGGGGGCAGTCGGTCCACTGATAAGAGGTTAGTCTTAAGATGTGATGAAAGGTGATATTAATGATTGTGAGACAATTACTAACTAAGGTGGTTGATGGTGCCGAAGTCCTGGCTCTTGTATACGGCCATGGATCTGGTGTGATAGGTCCTCACTGGTTGGAGTAGACCGGCATTGGTGTATATTGAATGTATAGGGTGATAGATAACATTTATGGGATGCGACAGCTCTTGCTTTGTCGTGGTATAAGTCTCGTGCTGGGCGCGTTGCTGTTTGCATTCTTGGATTTGTGGGAACAGAGATATGGTCTCGCGTGATCGTGATTCGTGCTTTGATTATATAGACCGTTAGGTCGAGTCGTGGATGCGCGTACTCGGATAATCAAGGCGCGCACTCGATTGTTTTGGGCGCGCACGTGTTGGGCCATAGTTAATATCCGAGTGGTCGCCGATAACACGTGAATGCGAGCATGCCATGGCCAAATTTATAGTTTCGCGAGCATGCCGACATTCCTTTCTCACTTTTAGGAAAATGTCATCGGATGCCATAAAATACTAACATCAGTCGATGTGTTGTAGATTCCACCACCACCTAGTTAAAGGTGAGAATCCTAACAGGATTGGTCATTGAGGTTACCTGTCGTCCAGTTGTAGCGTCGTAGGTCGTTGTTGTTCCGTTTGTCAACGTGCCAAACAGTTTTCCGCTCACATGGCTCTTCGACCACTGCCACCACAGCTCCACTTTGTCCACTCCTTCTTCCACTCGAACTATGTTGTCGGAAGGAGCCGCACCACCGGCACCAGCATTGGCGGCGGCGGCGGTAAGAAGCAGTCCTTCCACATATGGTTGCGTGTTTGTTGTTTCGTCGAACCAAACTTTTGTTGCGTAAGAACCACCAATCCGATGAGGCTTTGATTTGGTGGGTTCGGGCCAAGGAAAGATGAGAAGTTGATTGTTGCATGCGGATGGAAGATAAGTGAATTGCTGTATTCATTCCATCCAGTCTCGTCGTCTTCTCACGGTCACTTCCTTCGTTGCGGTTGCCGAGATTCTTGTCATGTTTGTGCGTCGGAATCCTCCAGTTGATTGCCATGTGTCCTTGCTGCTGCTCTCCTTCACCTCATCCATCCATTTTGGAGCTTCCATTGTCGTCCCTCCTTGCAATCATGGTTCATTCCATCTTTATCCGACTCCAATCTTGATCCTCTCGTTGCTTCCTTCCAACCTCAAAATGGAAGGTCTTCTAAATCTTGCCGTAGGTCGATGAAACTAGCCAACTCATCCCTTCCCGTCCATTCCATCACGGTACACATAAAGATCAAGCTTCCTGGATGTTCAGAGGAGTGCTAGGACCTTTCGTTGGAGGTGCACAGCGGTCTTCATTGTCCATGGTGGTGATATGCAGTGCAAAATGACCGTAGTGCTCTTCCTACGAAGCTAGAATCACTATAGAGAAAACAGTGGGGGCCTGAAAAGCACGGGCAACTGAGCGCCAACATATCGATTGATGGAGCTCGTACGAGTACAACATACAACAATCAACCAATGAGAAGGAGAATCACGAATCACGAATCATTAAAATGAGGTGGACGGGAGACAGGATTCGAAATTCGAAAAGGCGCGGTCTTGTTTTGCGATTGGGATTCTACTGTAAAACATATACTTAAAATCTTAAATTAAAAACGCACTTAAACGTGCGCTCATAACCCATTTTATTTTAGGTTTGAGGCCAAAATTTGTCCGAGCCAACAGCCAACCCCTCGTCTCACGAACACTTCTCGTAAACACAAACCTAGTCGTAGAGTATATATTTATATGAACGTATATCATATAAGCCTTCCCCCCCCTAAGAAATCGTCCGTTCGACAGATGGAGCAATAGCAGCAACAAGTCCTCCTCGTCGTCGTTCATGGTTCTTACAAACAACGCCCTACTCAAACAAGGAAAGAAAGGCGAAACAACGATACCCTGTATTCGACACGGAGAGAGGTACGTTCAACGCCAAAGGTGCAGGTGGAGCCCCAACTAGGTAGCCATTGGCTTCTTGGGGGAACAGGGGAGAAAGAAGGCGCGAAAATGCTTATGTAGATAACGCGAAATGAATGTTCTATATCATGCGTTGAGTACGGCGTGCGCTGTGCCGCATCGTACCGCCCCGGTCAAGAAGGGACCGACGGACGAACGCTGATCGAGTCATCGCACCCAAAGGAGTTCCTGGAAGAAGAGAGTGTGTTGGGACGGTCTTTGGGAAGACTGTCCCAACAAAGTTGCAACAATCATAAATTGTTGGAAAGAAGATTTGCGAAGGTCATCGTTGGATTTGATCACCCTACGGTTCTTTACATTCTTCTTTCGCTTCGGTTTTTCTCTTCTCCCTGTTCGACCGTGCCATCCACCTCATCCTTGTCATCGTTTTCGTGATGTTTGAGTGGGCAAGTACTCCGGATTCTTCGCCTTCTGTGGGATCGTCAGGTGAGTCTACTGTTTCTGTGACCGGGGGGGGACCCTTCGTTCGGGTTCTCTCTTCGGTGTTGTTCGTATCGAACAAGATACCTTTGATGCGTCTTGTCGTGGTGTCATCGGGGCAGGGCAGCGAGTGTGCATTCGTACGGATTGTTCCGTCGCCGCACATGCTGCAAAGAAGCAAGAGTGGAGTAAGTTGGTTGGTGACGACACCTCGGGCATATTTATTCGGGGTGTTAGTGACTCTTCGAGTTCCGAGGCTTCGGATGTTCTCTTTTGTCAACCGGTTCTTCAAGGCAACTGTATTCGCACTCTGGATTGGAATGAAATGGAGCTAAGCCCGCGCTCACTTGAGAGTTGGCAAGCCACCTTTGCATCCCTCAAGCATGCGGCCTCCGAGTCGGGTGAGGGTGTGGATCTATCTACGGCAACTAAAGTCATGGAAAACACAAAGTCTGAAGTGAAGTTCGTAGCCATGACTCCCAATCCCAAACGCAAGAAACGAGGTTCTCAAGTTTTAGTTGAAACGGTTACAAGTGAAGATGAGGAAGATATGGGAGTCAAGGTACCCTCAGTTGCTACTCCACAGAAGAGGAGGGTGGTTCCTTGGAAGGCTGTACCAGAAGACATTGGGACTGAACAGCCTACACCTAGTGTCAAGGTGTTGCAAAGTGGCGCGTGGTCTAACTTAGTTACCAATGTGAATACCTTGCGTGAGGAGCATGAAAAGGAAGGACAGGAGCGAGACGTTCTGGAAGCAACGGTGGATGTGGAAATCGAAAAGCTGCATGTGAAGCTTTCACTGATCCATGCCTTGTTGGGAGAAAGATCCGAGGAGTTTGGCACTCAGTCTGCATTCGAAGCATTGACTCATTGCATGACGACTGTGCGTGCCTTACAAGGCTTGGTGGCCAAGCGTCTGGAAGCTCCATTGGATTCTGGTTTCTTGGGCAGGAACAGGCGGTGGCTTCATCAAAGACGTTGGTGCAAGAGCGATTGGATGAATTCTTTGCTGATCACAGCGATTTTCGGAAGCAATTTGTAAATCCAACCTTGCAATTGCTTGCACGATCCACGTCGAACAAAAGTGATCCAGGAGGGAAGTGGGCGGAACTGTTTGCCGAGCTCACTTCGAGGATCGAGAGAGTGGAACAACAAGGCAATGCGAGTCAGCCAGCGCAGTCTGTGTCGGGCAATACAAGAGTCCCGGGGGTTTCGTTTGGATGGCCCATTAGTTCTGCTTCAACTGGTGGATGGTCCACTCAATCGTACGGAGGAACACAGGTGAATGGGCAAAGTGCCGACCAAATGCAGTGGATACAGGGAGAGTTTCAAAGGTTGAAAGAGGAAATGAACACTCTCAAGTCGGGTATGAAGGACCTGCAAGAACAGGCTGAATCTGATGCCATTTTTGTTGGGTCGATAGTGTTTCCGTCTCGCGGGTTCTGTGTATCTTGGATGGCGCGCCATGCAGTAGAAACCGACCCCCATGTGTTTGTGGATGCGGTATCGTTGTTGTCGCTGGCCACATCGGACGTGAGTCTAGACGAAGAACGCGCGGCGAATCTGCGGGCAACGACAGCCAAGGTCCGTGATAAGACACCTTATCACACCGCTTACATCGCCTCGTTTAACTTGGAGGTACCCCCGTTGCTGGGCAAAGGCTCGGACCAGTCTTTGACCACCAATTCGAGGGCATTGGGTGGAGTGCCGAAATTCGAAGATTTCCATCGCCGTCGGGTCGCGAGGGAATTCATCAGCGGATTCTGGATCACGTCAAGGATGGACGTAGGACTCTGGAGCAAGCGATTGGAGACCTGTTTGCTTTTGGAACGGAGCCAGCCAGCGTCGCCCATGAGTTGCTACTACAGAGCAAAACATTTTGGGATGACTTGTGCCATTGGATCGTTCGCTACCATCAGCAGGTCCAAGCAGAAAGTGAAGCGAGCTGTCAGGAAGTGTGGATTCTCATCTCACACTGTGTCCGAGCAGTCTTTCGGAGTCTGCGAGAAGCAATGGCGCCAGGACGGGCAACGAACACTCCTGCCGGGATGCTTTTGGGCACCTTGCGCGCCCACGAAGTTATGAAGGAATATAGGCAGGCAGATTTCAGCGGGCATCCGAAGATAGCGCTCATTCTGCATGAACATCTGATTCGGTTTGCCACGCCCAGGTCAAAGTTCACGGCTCTCAAGACTGGGCTAGAGGAACGCATGGACAAGCTGCAGCGGTCTGTGAATTCAGCTGTGGCGGCCACCAACAAGAGCGGAGGAAAGAAGAGTGCGTGAGAAGGAAGGTATGGGACGTCAAATATGAGCAGAAAAAGAAGGATGGTGGACGAGATGGGAGGAGATGCGGCGATGAATGGCGAGAAAGTTGGAGATGGGATGGAGATTGGTTTCGCCAAGGATAATTGTTACGTAGAAAGTGTTTCGCTTTGCAACTCGCAAAATGGAGTGGAGGAGCGAAAGATTTCTCGCTTGCAAGTAGGACAAGGCACGTGTCGTATTGGGTTGGCGAGTGGAGGAACGCCCTTTTGGTTTTGGGCCGTTTCCTCCCTGGGTCAGATATTGTGGATTGACACTCCACCGGAACGATTGGATAGCGGAGAAACGGGTTCGGAAGACTGGAGCAGGTTAGCGATAGCAAGAGAAGAAAGACTCACAAAAAACCGAGGGTCCAAGAAGGCCAGGGTATCATATGTCGTCCCACAATCCTGGGATAAGCGTGCTGATGTGGATCTTGTCTTTTTTGATGGAGGAATGGCGCCCGGTCCTGGGCACCCGGTTTGGAAGATGGGAGCGGTGAAAGTAGTTTGTTGGATCGGAGGAAGAAAAGGTGCGGGGCCGTTTGATAAGGCAAGATGGAATACGACTGTGTTGAGGCTGCCGCATGATGAGTTGGGCAGTGTGACGACTCAGGTGTCCATGATCCATGTGGCGGAGCGCAACGATGGAACCACCGGCCAACAGTTCGTTGATTGTTGGAGAAATTTTGTCGAGAGTGGTCTGAGGAAAACCACAATGAGTGGCGTTGTCGATTGTACGGTCCATGGGCGGCAATGTAAGACTCCACCACGATATGAACCAGGCGTTTACGGGAGAACTTTGATGGATCGAAAGTTGAATTGGAAGACGGATCATGACCGGGAGCACGTTTTGCCCTGTGTATTTTCAAGAACTGATTGGGTACAAAGGAAGCTATCCCCACAAGAATTGGCAATAGCTCTTGATTTCCCTGCCGATTTGCACAAGCGAGCGACGGCTGAGGAACTGGGTTGTTGGATCCATGAACTGAAGGTTCCATTCAAGTGTCGAGTCCAAGTTGCTTTATCGCTAAGGTCATGGTTGAGAGAAGAGGAAGAAGAGGCAGACGATAGGAGGATGAAACGAGAAAGAGAGAAAGGAGGAGAGAGGATGGGCCACGAAACTCTCTACAGAAAAGGAGAAGAAGATTCCGAGGAGTTGCGAATGACGGAAACCGAAGCTTTGTTTTTGATTCCTGACAGCGATGAGGGAGTTGGATCTCTGAATGTAGAAGAGCGACGTGAGGATAGAAACCTCAAGGCAACGAAAGCGGACGACGCGGCCATTCCAACTTACCTTTGGGATGACCGGATTTGTGCCAAACTGGGGATTCAAGATGTGAAAAAACAAGCGCAATGTGTTAAAGCACTAGAGGTCATTCGTGGTGGTGCTCTCAGATATTGGAAGCGACTCGTATGTTCAGACTTCTGGCGTTGGTGGCGATACCAACGATTTGATGACGACTGTAGCAATGATCAGAGTCTAAAGGAACGGACAATCACCGCTGGATTGAGTGCTCTAGCCCACGCGTCGGAGGCGTCCTGGTGGGACTGGGACAAGGGATCGTCTCCTTTCTTCTGGAGAATCCCAGATGCTCAGTGGCTTCAAGAAATGCGGGATGGTGTCTCACCAATGTGGATAGGAGACCCACCGGCATATAGAAGACGACAGAGAGCGAATCCAGATGAGAAGCAAAGAGCGTTTGAAACAAAGAAAATTACCAAGGTCCGACGGCGTGGATACATTGCCCCAAGGAGTGGGATTAAATCACTTACAAGTTTCTTTTCGGTCCCCAAGGGCGAAAATGATATTTGCATGGTCTATGATGAGACTAAGAGTGGACTCAATGATGCTTTATTCGCGCCTTGGTTTGGACTGGGGAATGTCACGTCAATGTTGAGGACGGTAGAATCAAAAACGTGGTCAGCCGACAACGATTTCGGCGAAATGTTTTTGAATTTCTGGCTGCATCCCGATTTGAGGGCATACACGGGAATTGACATTACCGATTTATTCCCAGACAAACTTAAGGAGAAGTTTGGCCGTACGCGACTTTGGGAGGCATGGACACGTTGTGCAATGGGGCTAACTACATCACCTTACCAGGCCACCCAAAATGCACAACGTGTTAAACGATTGATATTTGGAGACAGGTTAGATTCGTCAAATATCTTCGGTTGGGTGGATGTGCGTTTGAACTTACCAGGTGATGCGGATTATGATCCGAGTTTGCCTTGGATAAGTAAGATTCACGACAATGGTGATATTGCAGCCGACGTTCATCCATATGTGGATGATTTGAGAGAGACTGCTCCTTCAGAGGAGGAGGCATGCTTGGCAGCAAGCAAGATGGCAAAGGGTGCGGCATTCTATGGACTGCAGGATGCGGCACGGAAAAGGCGTCCACCCAGTAAGACTCCTGGTGCCTGGGCTGGAGCCGTTGTAGGAACCGACAAAAAGGGACAGGTTTTTAAGACAGTCTCTCAGGAACGTTGGAAGAAAACAAGAGGTCACATTTCAACGTTGAGAAAGTGGGCCAAGACAGACCAGAAGATTGACCGAAAAGAGCTTGAGCGGGTGAGAGGATTCCTGGTGTATGTGTCGTTGACCTTTGAAACAATGGTGCCTTACCTGAAAGGAATCCATCACACACTAGAGTCTTGGCAAGACGATCGCGATGCCGATGGATGGCGACTGCCTGACAAAGATCGGCGAAAGCGGAAATATAGCGAGTTGGCTAATTCAAAGGGGCCCCCAGGGAAGTTGCTCAATCTCCAAGGTTCAAAAGCAATGTAGCAGCGTTGTCTGAGCTGACAAAAGAGGAGACACCGCCAAAAATACAGGCTCGCCCGACCGCAGGAGCGAAGGTGGCGATTGTATTTGGAGACGCATCCGGAGAAGGGTTTGGCTCCTCACTGTGGATGTATGGCGCCAATACAGTAGAAACGGAGCATGGGCAGTGGACGAGAGAGTATGGCTCTCGCTCATCGAACTATCGCGAATTGTACAACCTTGTTCTCCGATTGGAAGCATTGATTGAAGATGGCACAATTCCGAGAGGTGACGAAGTACTTGTCTTCACAGACAATTCGACGGCAGAATCAGCCTTTTACAAAGGAACTTCTTCTTCGCGGCTGCTGTTTGAGCTTGTACTTAGAACAAAACGTTTGGAAATGCTGGGCAAGGTATTTGTGCGGGTAATTTGGGTTGCAGGAACCCGAATGATTGAGCAAGGGACCGATGGCTTGTCCCGCGGAGATCTGATGACGGGCGTGATGGCAGGTGGGAACATGCTGATGTATGTACCGCTCAACAAGACGGCCGAAGAGAGACAAGCAGGGCTGGTGGAATGGGCGAAAGGTGTTGCGCCAACAATGAACTGGAAAGAACTTGAAGCGAAGGATTGGCTTGACCGAGCTTTCGAGGATGATAACTTCATATGGATGCCTCCTCCAGCCATTGCCGATGTTGCTGTGGATCAGTTGCGCGAAGCACGACACATCCGCACACGAACTGGTCATATATTTATCTGCCCTGCCTTGATGACAAACAGATGGAGAAAGAAATTGGGAAAAGTGGCGGATTGCGTTTTTACTGTCCCGGTCGGAAGTGAATTGTGGAGTAAATCTCAACATGAACCGTTGATTGTTGCTTTTGTTTGTCCTTTTCTGCACAGGCGTCCGTGGCAAGTCAAACAGGCTAAACCACTATTGGACCAAATGGACAGGGAATTGCAGGGGCTGTGGACATCCGGTGCTTCCGCTGTGCGGGATTGTTTGTGCAAACTTTGGTTGTACAAGGGGGACGAGTAAGACGTGCGATGGTATTTGGCATGCCAAATGTTATCGACAATTGATGGAAGACAAGTTCCCAGTATATGAACCGGGAGATCTTGACGATGCATTGTTGGATAATGAATTGAATTGTGAGATGGTGGATGATGAGGCTAGATTTCAGGAGGCGAGAATCGGAGACCACTTGATGTGCACTTTTCAGTGCGATGACTACAGCTTCTTTAATTTGCAAGGCCGATACCCCAATACGGCAAAGGAAGCAGACAAGTTGCTCTTGCTGTGTATCAGAAGAGCCACGTTGGATGCCTTTTGGGCAAGGGAGCAAGCAACGGTGGACAAGAATTGGAGGGAAATGAAGAGCTTGATTGCGACGGGCGAAGCCGTGGGGATGGAACGTCCCTTGCCACTGAGAGGTCCATGTCCACCAAGGGACGAACAGGGTCTCAATGTAGCCTGCTTGATGCTGATGAAGACGTTGAATCAAGGCCAAAATGCAAGGCATATTCAATTCGAATCGGCTCGCAAGGTTAGGTTGGTCGTCTCCAATTTCTATCATACTCTGCCAGGTGGAACAGGGCTCTCAACGGTTGGGCAAGGAGAAAGAGGTGGATTGTTTTTTAGTGCCAGTACTACCAACAGCCACTGGTATAAGAGATTCATGACCGGTTGCCATTGAAGAATGGGGGATGTGTGGATTCCCGATCAGGCAACTACGGTGGATGAGATCAAGGCCGGTCTGGAAATCTTGGAGGAAGAATGGCAAGGTGGGGCAAAGGGTGCACGGAAATCAGAAATAGCGTTGACAGGAGCCTTGGTGATTGCTGGATTTGTTGCGGCGCTTCGAGGAGAGGCAATCCCACAGATTGACGTCGGACTCATGCGGAAGTATTGGCAGGAGGGTCTGGACTATCCGCGAAAGAGGCATGTCCCTGTGGCCCTTGCTGGAAGGTTTAAGCAGACGAATGGGACGCACAGAATTTACATCCACCCCTTAGCTGATGAAACTGCGTCGGGGATCAAGGTCCGGTTGTGGTTTGAAAGAGCAATACGATGCTTGAACGACAGCAAGATAGTCTCGGGTCCGATGTTTCGTGTCGTCAAAAGAAAGGGACAAATCGCTCGAGCATCAGTGGGGGACTTGGATGTCCTGTTCCATGATTTATGGAAGCGGATTCAACACAGACGACCCCAGCTTATTTCTGAATCTACAAAGATAGAAGAAGTATACAGTGTGAGGAGATCGTTGAGACGAGGAGCGACGACAGAAGCCCAGAACAGGGCGATGCCCACAGAGGTGTTGGAGGCCAACAACAGGTGGAGGAAACACTTACGTGGAAGAGGCGTCTTGCCCAACATGTCAATGGTGGAGCGATACTCTGACGCTAAAGCGTCGGTTGAGACGTTGGTACGATTTTCAGAATTGATGTAAGAAGTAACAAAAATGAAGTGGAGGAGAGGATACGGATGAAGATTGCAAAAAAGGAACGACCACACGGGGTGAAGACTCGACTGTACTACCTAGTGGTGCATGTCCAGGTCGCTTGTTGTCTGTCAGCTTGACTGTGGAAGAGGAGGAGGTTGTTCTCCGAGTTGGTTGCTTGGGGCTGGCACTCCACAGCAGCTGATTACTGTACTAACTCCAGATCAAGCTATAAAGTTAGTTCGTCTCACATTTTTATACTATAGTACGAATTTTATTGTACGACCGGGAAGTAGTAATTACCAAAAATTCGTGCGAATCGCGCGAAACCGAGCGGGGCGAGCCAACCAAGGGGGAAGCGCACCACGAAAAGGAAACCAACGGAACGAGAAAGGAAACGAAACCAAACCAAGAACGACCATGAGGATGTGCAGAAGACAAGGAAGAATAAGAAAGACTGTGTGAGAGTGGGAAATGCAACAATCAAACTGGGAAAATTCAAGACAGGTACTTACAGTAGTGACTACCGTGGACGAATGCTGACTGACTGTGGAACAAGAAACACAAAGATGAGAAAAACGAAGCACAAACAGAAACCAAGCAAGAAATGACTCACCAATCAAACATCTACTCCATTCATGGCTATCCCATTCATTCCACCTTTTCTTTGTTCTTCTTCTTCTTGTCCATATTGGACACAGAACGAGCCATGGTAGGTTGGGCCATGAACTGATATGGTTGTTGGGGCATCGTCGTTGCTGGCATCATTCCATTCATGGCCATCCCATTCATTCCACCTTGTGTCATCATGGGTTGCATGGGTTGTTGCATGAAATTAAAGAATGGTTGTTGCGGCATGAACATTTGTTGTTGTTGTGGTGGTTGCACCATCATGGTGCTCGGTTGGTGGAACATCATGCCAGGTTGTTGGATCATCATGCCAGGTTGTTGGATGATCATGCTCGGTTGCTGCATCATCATGCCAGGTTGTTGCATGGAGAACCCAAAAGATGGAGCACCGAGGACAGCCTGTGGCTGAGCCTTCGGTTTTGGGGACACATCCGAAGCAAAAGAAGACGAAGATGGAGTACTTTTCGGAGGAGGAGGTGGCGGAGTTTGTTTTTTGTCCGCTTCGGGTTTGGATTCCTCGTCCACACTCAAATGACGTGCCACAGTAGGATTGGGTGGCGTCGTTGGTTCGCCTTGTTTCGTGGTTGGTGGTTCCGATGGTTCGGTGGCGTTGTTGTTGGTGGTCGACGATACACTACCAGCAGCTGACGACGCGGGAAGAGCAGGCATTTTTGAATCTGAAGGAAATTAAAAGACAAGGTGAGAGACCAATCACAACAAACAGCAATCAAACATAAAACTTACCAGACTCGTCCCCATTGTACCAGTTCGCCTTGATTGCCTTTGCGAACGTCTTGGAGGTGAACTCCTGGTACTTGAAACTGGCACGATCCGTTGCGTGCCGGCCAAACTTGTTCACAACAAGTTGGGGAACGCCGGATTCGGCCACGTTCGAAATTGCCGTGCGACGCCCAGTCCGGGAAGTAGCCTTCTGCCACTTTTCGTGTCCGCACCTCTTGTAGATGATCTTCGCGTTCTGATTCGCCCAATTTTTGCCCAAGTGGCCAGACGGGCGCATTGGCAGAGGCGGGTTTTCTCCCAACTTGCGAGCCTTCTCGTACTCTTCCATCGCTGACTTGCTCCTGTCAGGAACCATTTTTGTCCCAGCCCACCACGTGTCTGTCGAAGGACGTGCTTTGCGTTCCTTGTCCGAGGCAATATTGAGAAAAAGTGGGCCATCCCAGTCGGGTGGCAAGGCGCGATTGATCCAGTGGCGCAAAACTTTGTACGTACTCCAATCGTCATCAGGGTTGTCGATAACGATATTCACGACCATCTCCTCCTCGTCACGCAACGTGGGTTTCGCGAGCGAGAGAGTCGATGTCTTTTCTCGCTCGCACTCTTTCATCTTGTAGGCCGGCAGGCCTGCTAACTCTCCATACTCTTCCGGAAGGGCATCAATGTGTACAAGTTCTATTAGTTTAATACAAAGAGTCTGAACAGAAAACACGAGTGACACAGGTGAGATTCGTCCCAACAATCCAACAGAGAGTGTTAGCAATCGCATGCGACTTACTTCCATGCCGCGTCCGCCGAAATCACGGCTCATTTTGTACACAACGGTACGCAGGCAGTCATGTGGGTTCTTCTTCCAATCGAAGGGGGGATCCGCTTGCGTGCGGAGCATCTCCTCGTCTTTCACATTGACGAGTGCTTTGTTAGGACGACGGCCATAATCCGGGCGACGGTTGGCTTCCAATCTGAATTTTTCAACCAGTTGGGCCAAAAAAGATCCTTTGACAGATTGCATGTCGGGGACCGAATATTCGAGACCATTGCTTCGAAAAATAGCTTGATGCAGCCTGGTTGGTAAATCTCACCTTTTTTTGTTTTGAGCGTAGGTATGAAGACTGACATCGCAAGGTTGAGTACATTCTCTTTCTCGGGAAGCTTCGTACCGCGAAGCATGAGAAAAAGACGAAGCGTGAACTTCTTCGGATTGGATGGATCCGGAAGAAGGTCCACCAAGATGTTCAGATCTTCGTGATCCTTCAGAGAGGTAAGCAGTCTCTCGAAGGACCTGACCTTGTCCTTTTCGTATTGCTTGGTGTTCAAAGAGGAGTTTCTCAACTCTTTTGTGTTTGGTCCGAGAGCATTCTTGCTCAGTTGCGCGTACATCGACAGTGCTGCAAGGTCATTTGGATTCTCTCGAAGGCTTGGGATGGAATTCTCTGTGTCAGAGACCATCATTATTTCGTTGGTTGCCTCGTCGACGACCAAATCTGTTCTTGTCGACGCCGCGATGGAAATCACACGGAGAGATGGCGACTTGAGATTCGAGGGAGGAAGCTGCGTCATCAAGGCACGGAGTGCAGTCGTGGGCCGACGGTATCCAAGGGGAATCAATGGCGGCAGATCATCATCGTCTTCCGTTGAGAGTGCAGCACTGTAACAAACAACAATCAACCAGTTAGATGTGACCCAACATCTACCTCTGCGACAGACAAACACAACAATACGATGCTTACCTGAGCGGAGGATCGGCTAAGGAAGGACCACCAGAGTTGGTTCGAGCGGCAACAGTGGAAGGTGGAGGTGGAAGAACTGGGTGCTGCTGAGGATCTCCATTTCGTGCCCTGAGAACGACCAAGGGAGTTAGCGAACCCAACAAACAAGCAAAAGAGCAACGAACAAAGCAACAAGCAAACAACTTACATCTCCAACGAGTTGGATTGTTGATGACTGGTGGTGGTGGTGGTGGAAGCCATGGTTTCCGGAGGGTGGCCCAAACTGGAATCACCACCAGGTCTTTGTTCCAATGGAGGGCGGCGTCTGAGAACGACACAACAATCAACAAGTTAGCGAAGAATGACAAGGGTGCAACAATCAACAAACAGAAAGGAAGGCAACAACAAGCTTACCTTGGATCAGGTTGAATGGTGATGGTGATGGAGGAAGGGATAGGAGCGACATCTTCCAATGCCGACGGTGGACGCTTCTTGCCCGTCATCGTCGTCGACGGTGGAGGTACGACGTTTTCCTTGTTCTCGACGGTGGTGGAGGTCGTAGCTGCCGCTCGGCGGCTCTGATTTCGGGTCACCATGATGATCTTCCTCTTGTTGCGGCTTTTCGATTCAACAATCCGAGGAAAAATGAAGAGTGAGACGATTCAAACGATCCGTTGGACCTGGGAACGCTAAGTGCGACCAGGAAGATTTGAACGCAAAAGGAAGACCGCAATGGCCGAAAATGGTCTTCCAGACCGTCAAACGGCCTCAAAAACACAGCAATCAAACAAAAAAACATACCATCGATACCCCCTTTCCAGCATCCATGGATCACTGGTCAAGCTATGCACTTCTACGTTCCGTAGAAACTCAAGATAGCTCTTTCGGTACAAACGACCCTTCCACTCCACAGCATTTGGGTCACTAAAGACAAACTCAAGACTCCCTCCAGAGGAATCCGTGGAATCCGATGACTCTGAGTCCTCAGAATCATCATCAGTGGATTCATTGGTGAGATCTATGATCTCCTTGGTCAGATCTACGACCTCCTCCATGGTCAAAGCAACAATCAATCTTCCAGATTCCGTGACACAAAAGAGGTCACCATGATCCGGTGCGCCTAAGTACGCCGCCCAACGCATGGTTTGATAATACTTAGTATAAGTAACTTTTCTATTTATGAATCGATTTGTCGTACCATGATAAAAATGTTTATGCGACATGTCTAAGCGTGTGCTAGTTTGTTAAATCAACCCGGGTGAGACTCACTAACTTTATAGCTTGATCGGGAGTAAGTTTCCTAATTCCCCATGTCTGGCCGTCCCTTCTCGTCGGGCGCCCTACTTGTCGGGAGAATTCCTCGTCGGGAACACTTCTCGTCGGGCATGCGCCCTCCTCGTCGTGTTCCCTCCTCGTCATTCTACCCTCCGCGCCGGGCGACCCTCCTCAAAAGGGACTACCGTATTTTCCGGATTCCTGGACCCCAGGAATGTACATGATTCAGGGCGGGGGGTCCAGTACTCCGGCATTTTTATTTTAAGATTCCATATCGTAGTACTATTAACATCACAGTTCTTTTTCGCGCCTTTTCTGACCTCATCCGGATCGGAGGTAGGAGTCCTGCTGAGAACTCAATGTTGTTGGCATTTGTTGTTGACCATGGAAGACCTTGACGATGATGTGGATGGGGTGATACGCATCCCAGCAACCCCTCGTGTTTTCATCCCTGTCAAAAGGAAGCTTGACATCTGCAACAAACTCCGTAGAGGTCGTAGACTGGATTCCAAGTTCTCCCTAAAGAAACTTGCTCGAGAAGAAGATGTTCGTCCTCACCAGATTCGGCAATGGATGAAGCAATTGCCACTCTTACAGGCTTCAAGTGATTCAAAGAAGTCTAAATTCTCCATTCATCAGGGGAGGCCTACCACATTTCCAAAAGCAGATGACTTGATTGACAAGATCAAGGAACTGAGAGAGACTGGCATGCCTGTTTCAACCAATATGGCTGTCCTCATGGCCTCTCAGATGGACGCAGGCTTTCGTCGCAAAAGTTCAGCTGCCAAATATTCCTTGGTGAGGAGAATCCTTCGAGCCCATGGGATAGTTATTAGGGCAAAGACTCATGAAGCACAAACTCACCCACGTGAAAAGATGGAGGAAGCTAAACAGTTTGTGCAGTCTGTACTCCCTTTGGTAAGACAGAGTTGCCGCGACAAAAATTTCATTGTTAACATGGATCAGACCCCTGTTTTCTTTTCAATGACCCCAAACAGCACTTTGGAAACCCTAGGAGCGAGGTCTATAAATATCAGGGCTTCAAGTGGAAGCACTATGAGGGTTACATTGGCAGTCTTCGTAACAGCCAATGGTGAGACGCTGCCTTCCTACATGATCTTCAAGGGGAAGGCAAATGGGAGAATCAACAGGGAGTTTACTGATGATTCCTACCAATATCCCAAAGATTGTTTCTTCAATGTTCAACCAAAGGCCTGGATGGATGAACGCTGTTGTCTGGATTGGGTTGACCGAATCGTCAAGCCATGGGCGTCGAAAGCTCCAGAAGGAATCATACCATTGATGTTCCTCGACTCTTATAAGTGCCACTTGCAACAATCAGTGAGAAATGCCATAGAAGACCTTGGAGTTGAGGTGGAATACATCCCAGGGGGGTGTACTTCATTATGCCAACCTGTGGATGTCGGCATAAACAAGCCCCTCAAGAACAGGATCAGGGCGTCCTGGGAACAATTCATGTTGGAAGAAGGACTTGCCCAGAGTGTCACCAAGCCTCCAAGTCGTGCAACAATTGCAAAATGGTGTGATTTGGCTATCAAAGAACTGGATGGTGATATTGTTAGGAATGCATGGAGACATTCAGATTATTCTTATTTCCCTACAGAAGAGTCGACAGCAACAACAGGAGGAACAACAACTACAGCTGCACTGGAAGATCTAATGGATGAACTTAGTCTTTCAAGTGATAGTATTGATCTATAAAGTCACTTCATTTCTGCTTTTCTTCTGGTTCTTGTGTGCCTCTTCATCATCTGGTATAGTAGCACTGGGTTGTCGCTTCCTCTGTGGAGTATGCACCAATTCCACCAATGCAGCACGACAAACACCTTTACCACGATGACTCTTCTCCCGTTCTGATGCAAATTCTGAGTCCTTCAAGAACTCTGTCACTTGGGCAAGCTTTCCATCATAAGTATTAGCTTGCTTCTTCATGTACCTTGGTAGGAACCCGACTCTGCAGCGATCTACTCCATCAGTTACCCAATATACTGCCAACGCCATCTCTTCTTGTCCACCAATGGACACTTGAACCTTTCTGATGCGTACCAGACTGTCATGCTGGAGGACAACACCACAAACAGAGTGTTCTTCACAGCATCTTCCATTCGAAGAAGCTTCAATACCAACAATATTCACAGTTTCTCCAGTTTGAGAGACACCCATGCTACGAGCGACACACCGTTGGAAAGCTCGTAATATCACGAATCACGTGATATGCCTAAAAACTACGTATGTTATTCCGTTCAAAACTTAGAGAGTCATGTACATGAAAGGAGGTAGGGGGGTCCAGGACTATAGGGGAACCAGGAATCCGGAAAATACGGTAGACATAGGGAATTATTAATACTACTGCGAAGAGATTTCGAGAGTACAGACTCACTTGTGAGTAAATGGAGAATGGCTCACTTTTTGGAAACACGCTCGCCCACAGAAGACGCGTACTGTTCAGAATCTGGAGTTCTGGCAACTCCGGATCCCTCCCTAAACGGGATTGATGGGTGGGGGGCCTATACCCCCCAGTGTTGGTTAAGTACATAATTATAATGTTTATCAATTATCAATGAGCAAGTGACGCAGGAACGACGAGGTTGCGATGTGAGGAAAAGGGAGGATCAAGTACCTTTTGTCTCACTGGTTAGTTGTTGGGAATTCAGTAGTGTTCACGGTCTTAAACATATTTTGTAATTTTGGGGCAATTACGTTTAAGATTGCGCTACAGATATGTTTGTGTAATTCAGTAGAATCCCATTAGGTCATCGTTGGATTTGATCACCCTACGGTCTATGGTTCTTTACATTCTTCTTTCGCCCACCCGCCCGCCCGGTAAGACTCGACTGTACTACCTAGTGGTGCATGTCCAGGTCGCTTGTTGTCTGTCAGCTTTACTGTGGAAGAGGAGGAGGTTGTTCTCCGAGTTGGTTGCTTGGGGCTGGCACTCCACAGCAGCTGATTACTGTACTACTGCGAAGAGATTTCGAAAGTACAGACTCACTTGTGAGTAAATGGAGAATGGCTCACTTTTTGGAAGCACGCTCGCCCACAGAAGACGCGTACTGTTCAGAATCTGGAGTTCTGGCAACGCGGCGCGATTCCGGATCCCTCCCTAAACGGGATTGATGGGTGGGGTGGGGGGCCTATACCCCCCCAGTGTTGGTTAAGTACATAATTATAATGTTTATCAATTATCAATGAGCAAGTGACGCAGGAACGACGAGGTTGCGATGTGAGGAAAAGGGAGGATCAAGTACCTTTTGTCTCACTGGTTAGTTGTTGGGAATTCAGTAGTGTTCACGGTCTTAAACATAATATTTTGTAATTTTGGGGCAATTACGTTTAAGATTGCGCTACAGATATGTTTGTGTAATTCAGTACAAAATCCCATTATCAAAACCAAATCCAGAAGAGCATCAGCAAGGGCCACCATCTTTCGAATGTTTTGGAGAGTGTGCGTGGTACTTGCTCTTTTGGTTTTTGGTTGTTGACGGGGGTTGTTGTTTCGACCAAGTGTTCCGACGATATATCGATATGGATACACTCTTGTTCGTAGCGATGGTATCTTCGAAGATCCAGTAAGAGGTCATTCTCTTGAAACAGCGACCGTGTTGTGTCTTGGCCCGGCCCCGCCTCCACGGATTTGTTATTGTTGAGCTCGTGGACCAGCCTTCGCATTTCGGAAGCTGGATTGCAAAATGCATTATTTGGAATTCGAACGAACAAGATGCCAAGGAACCCAATTTGTTGCTTGCGTCAATGCGAATACTCGTACTTTGCTCCGTGGTAACTGAACCGACTGCATTGCGCTCTCATAATAGGATCTTTTCTCAGAGTGAAGCATATGAAGGTAAACACCATGATTTTGTCTCGTGCTCTCGCAATCGCTCTCTATGGCTATGGCGTCTCGACTGCCCAAGCTTCCCCACGTGCCGCATCATCCAGTACCGAGCTGGAGGAGCGTTTCATGACAGAGGTTTGTACCGGCACCACGGGCACTTTCGCGCCACAGTCAACAGGCGTTTGTGAAGGTGATGCCTCAACCTGGTTTAGCAGCCCCACGACCAAGAGCTGTGACGATTGTCCCACTGTCCATTTTTCTCCCGTAAGTCTCTACGGCGAAGCGATAATTGGTGACCACAAGGTGGCTTGCCATTTGGCGGTGGATTTGGTTGAAACCGGAGGCAAGACATTCATCATGAAGCCTGAAGGCCATAAACCCGTCTTTAAGCTCTTGGAAAGCCCAGAAACAGGAACCACCGCCACCGGAGCTATTGGCCAGAAACCCGGTTGGTGCATGGGACACAGCATCAGAGTTGCTGAAGTGCCCTCTGACGGCTCGGTTAACATTGAATGCAATGTGCGCCTCAATCCTAGTGCAGTTTCTCCTCGATACGGTGCCTGCCAGCTTACTACCCTCAAGTATCCTGCTGTCGCCGAGGCTAGATGCGGAGAAGTTAAGCTCAGCAGTACAGACCCAGACGAATTCGTTGCAAATAATTTTCAGGGAACGCAGAACAAAATCCCGGCCTACAAAAAGAACTTTGAGAAGCCCTGGTTTCGAATCAACAGGGCGGACGACGACGTCTTGTTGAAATCGTTGACGGATGGATGCAAGGTCCTGATGGGATGCAAATGTTTCGATTCGATTTCCTATACTTATGGAGACGGGCACAAGGCCGTCTTCTTTGATCCCGACTGCAATGATTGCTTGTCTACGACGTGCGGTGACTTTACCTTGAATGAGAAATGCTCCGATGAAAATGCCTACGACACGGTGGTGGTGAATAAGGATAGTTGTACTGTTCCCAACACCACAGTGGGAATCGCTGGCAATAGTGATGTCGGAATTACGTGTACAGAAGTTACCATCTCCGCCTCCGGTGACACCAATGTGCCGCCGATCACCTTTACGGCCATCTTTTAGGTATGCCAGGCATGCATCAAGCATAGTTGTTTATCTCATTGGAGGGTACAGAAAGTGATTACTTGCTCTTGCCCTGTCTACGTAAAAAAGTATTTGTGTGCAAAAGACGCTTTTACAAGACGATAACTCGAACCTCTCTCTCTAGTACACGTTGCTAGAGTAGATCGTGTTTGCGTTGCTCTAGCCGACCTTTTCACTTGCACATACACCCTCAGTCCAATGTAGCTGGCAAGACCAGGTAGTACTCCTCCTGCTAGTAGAGAGTAAGATAGAAGTACCTCTCTAGGTAGACTACTAGCTAGGTAGAGAGCTGGGTATCTTATGGCCAGAGCAAAATGCGCGAGACGCGAGATTCGCGATTCGCGAGAGCCATCAGATTCGCCTCGATGACAACAATCACGGTGCATACCATCTCATCGACACAATGAAGAACACCTGGCTACGCCAGAGGATGTTGAACGCATTTTCATCGTTACTTATACTATCTCTTGGTTGCACTACATTCCTGGCTGGACCGTTCATACCTGTGGCAGCCAGTTTTTCGTACTTGACTATCCGTACTAGTACGACGCTCACGGCAGGGAACCTCCTTGAATGGGCATGTCAACGACAAGATGGACGAATCCATGGCATGTCCGCTTTGTCCTGGACCAATGGAGGACATTCGAGATGGCGAAGCAAGAGGACACCATGCAGACAATCGTCACTGGTACATTTCATGACATGGGGAACTGAGAACTCCTATGGAAGGGGGAGTGAAATATGGCCTCCCACCAATACAGATCGGTCCGTCAAACTCAATGATTCGTTTCCCAACGGAATGATTCCCTACAAGGCCATGGAAATGATATTGGAACAAGAAAAACTGGTTTCCAAAGTACAAGGGACCAACAATAACAAGAATAAGAACGGCCAAGAGAAGGACGACAACCAACCACCCGACCGCAAACGACCCACAACCACAACAACCAGCAGTACGACGACCTCATCCTGGGTGGATCGGATTCCAGGTTTGATGGCCTTGGGTTTATTGGGTCGTATACGGCCCGTGGCGGATGTTGGTTTGGTGGTGGTCTTATCGGCCTATACCGCGCTTTTGACCTTGGCTGCCCAAAGTGGACGCGTGAGCGACCAGGACTTGTGGGAGTACGACGACACGAATGACGACGACACGGACATGCGTTCCACTCGCTGGGTGCCGACACTTCCCAGTTTGCCACCACAAGGACATGTTCCACAATTGGTTCAAAACCCCATGCGTGACTTGTCGTATTCGTTGGAATACGATTTGTGGTGGCGTTTGGGAATTGGTTTGGGCTTTGTCTTGCCTGTCCTGTCTCTGATCATCACGTCAGCGTCCACACTACTCGCGTCGCCCTTTTCCTGGTTGCCCTTTGTGGGAACCACCACCACGGCCGCAGTGACCGCTGCGACCACTATTACTACTACTACTTTGGCCCGACCCCTCTTTTTGTTGTGTTGCCAAGCCTTGACGGAGGTCTTGTGCAAAGATTGGTTGGTCCCCTTACCGATTCGAATATGGATTCCCATTAGTTACCAAATGATTCGAATACCCTATTTGGCCATGGGTTGGGTCAGCTTGTTCCCCACATTGTCGTCCGTGTCGTGGACAATGGGCCACTGGGTCGGACTCTTGACTGGATTGAATCTCGTGTATACTGCTGTCAATGTCTTTGGCTTTTTGATCCCCGTGGCCTTGATGCGATATCTCCGGGCTCATTTCTTTGCGGTGGAAGCGGCCAGTGTCACGGTACACAGAGGATTGGAAGAAACCATTGGAGTGCCACCCGCGTCGTCGTCATGAGACAGGGAGACGGACACCAAGGCAGGGCAAGCCGCTCTGTGGCATGTCCAACCATTTCTACCCAAGGTAGCTAGCTAGCCACACAGTCTCTGTTCACAACAAGATACACGTCGGGAGCGCAAAATGTGTAGCAGAGTGACAAACCTTGCAAGAGTTTTCCCTAATTGCTACTTCTATAGCCAATTACAAACATCTACTAGAGCGCTGAGAGAAAGGTTTCCTTTAGAAAAGGTCCTATACGACAGCGCGAAGAATTTTTTGAGCGTGTTGGAAAGATAGAGTTGTTATATATAGTTTTGCGGTGTGTGTTTCTAAATAATTTAATCTTGTCGTCCCTTGAGTTCCTTGGTGGTGACTCCTTCTGGGGTAATGATATGAACGATGCCTCCCCATCCGGAAATGGAATCTCGATCGACGGCGGCCAAGAGTGTTTGCGCCAAGGTTTCAAACAATTCGTCGGGCGATTGATTGGGTCGATACAAGGATTCGCACATGCCCAACAAATTTCCCGTACAACTGCCCGTCACGACAAAATTTTTGGATTCCGTTTCGACACAACCAATCAAATCCATGGAGGATAAAAAGGGTTGATTGGTTTTGTCATCCAATCCGGCAATGACGGGTTCAATAAAGTAGGGACCAAATCGTTTTTCGTACAACAAATGGGAGAGCAGACTGGTCACCACCTGCGGACTCATGTCTCGTTCTTCCTTGAGTTTGTACAAATTCATGCGGAATTCCAATAAATTTCGTATTGTCATGACATCCGTGGCCAATCCGGCCAATCCGACATAGAGTTTGGGTTGCAAGGAAAAGACCTTGGGACGATCGGTGGCCAAGGTTTGATGTTGAATGCCAAAGCGCAAATCGGACGCAATGCCTACACAATCCTTGCCCACCATGGCCACAACAGCGCCTCCGTTGTAATTCAAGATCGACATGATTGCAGTGCTTGGTGTGTTCTGGAATAATATCAGAGATACGACAACAGGTCTTTTGCAAGGATCTGTACTCCGCAATCAATGAGGATGGCGGTCGAGAAGTGAAATGAAAGCCAAAGATCTTCACGGAGTCCGGATCGGGACTCAATAGGGGGAAGGTTCCCTTCTTTTCGCCCCCATCTCGTTTTCGGGGGGAGTTCAGTCACGTGGGTATCCGGACTCGTGTTATGAGGCTTTTTTTTGTTCACCCGGTTGTGTCGTCGTGGTGATGAATGAGAAAGACGGTGTTCATCTCATCATCTACCAGAACGAGGAGGAACAGATCCAGGGAATGACAAGTCGCCTCTTTTGTAGAAACCTCCCTTTCCAACAACGCCCGTGACGGACTACTACTAGAGGTACAAGAGGAGGAACCATGTCGTCGTCCCAGCCAAGATCCATCGACCAGGACGACGACGACCACCACCAAGAGTCATCCACTACCACGGGAATAGCATCGTCGAACGAACCCGAAACCACTCTACAAACGAAAATCAGAGACAGTATGGAAGATTCGAGTGAAAGAACAAAGCAAACGTCATTAGGAGGAGGGAAGGCCCCAATGGTGGTGGATGACATGGACGACCAACAACAGCGTTCCGAGAATGCCTTCCACAACAGCAACGAGGAACCAAATGTACCTCTATTGACGACAAGCCATGAAACTCCCGACGTGAATGGTACGGATCCAGCATCCTTGTCATCACAACCACAACGGGCACAACCACCTCCTGATGATGCTGCGTCTTGTTGGTTGTCCCAGGAACAAGTTCATGAAATGAGTTTGACCTTATTGGAAGCACCGAGTTGGAGGACGAGACGACGACGACGACAGTCTCTCGTGGCCTGTGCCACTGATGTCGGACAACGATTTCATCAAGCCACGGTGGACTTGTTGCAACACGTGTGCTCCTACTTGGAGGAGGACGACCAACACAACAAGAATACGGAATGGACCATTTCTGTTACGGCCTTGTCGTGGTTGCTCTTGTTGCTACAGGCATCGGACCATCCAAACAACAACAACGACGACAGTCCCAACAAGGACGAGTCCTATGGACACATTTTGCTGCATCATCATTATTATTATCATCCTTCCGCACCAGAAGGAGGACGAATGGTTCGTCAACACGTGCAACGATTGCGAGACTTGATCTTGTCTTCACCGAGTTCCACCGGGACACGACGTCGATGGAGTCGGTTGCATGTCACGCGATCCGCCACTGTGTCCACCAACAACAACAATGACAGCAAGAACAATCACAAACCAACGAGTCGCATGCATCCTCCGTCCACCCGTTTGTCGCCCAAGGTGTGGCCACCCAGTACCACGCATCGTGACTTGTCCTGGTCCCTCGCACCCTTTCTTCCCAACCAGGAACCTCCCCATAGCAGCAACAACAACAACAATGATGATGACGATGACGACAGGAAAACGCTCGCTGCGAAACAATGGTTGCAAGCCTATTTGCACTGGCAGGCACACCCCCATCTCGGTCCCCGATTTCCACAAGAATCGTCGGCCACCACCACTGGACCCGCCGCCAGGGTCTTTTTGTCTCGTATAACCGCCTGGTGGTTGGATCAAATTCCGTCGTCGTCTTTTGCCGGTCGATCGGTGCCAGCTGTGGCACCGTCCATCCAAGTCTTGCGTCTGGAACGCACTTCCCTGGAAGACTGTTTCTCCTCCAGTGGGGACTGGACCACGGACCTGTTTCAACAACAACAACCACAAGCATTGTGGAACCAACCAACCACATTAATATCCACGGAGGACGATCCATTGGCAGCACCCTCCATCCCCACACCACCACGGGTGACACTCTATCCCAAACTCGTACACCTTCAAATCACGCATTGTTCCCTCCCCCTGATACATCCAGACGACGACGAGAACAATAATAAAAAAGAAGAAGAGAGGCATGTTGTGTGGAGTCATTTTCCAGCCCTTGAATCCTTGCGCTTGTCTCACAATGCCTTGGGAGGACAACTACAGGCCTCTGCACCCAATCCTTCTCCGCCCGAACAAAGGCCAAGCAATACGACAGTCACAACGATCCCGTTACTGGAAGGTTTGTCGGTCTTGACCCGGTTGCAAAAACTCGATCTCTCCTACAACAACTTGTCCAGTTTTCATCTGCAACGGATTCACTGTCAGGTGGGAAATATCGTGGAAGTAAACCTCTCTAACAATGGCCTCACGTCCTGCACCGGTGTCGATCGGTTGTATTCCGTGGAACGGTTGTGGTTGCATCACAATCAATTGACCGACTTGGCTTCGGTACGAGGACTGGCTTGTCTGCCTCAACTCACAAGCTTGACCCTCTATGGAAATCCTCTGGCGCACCTCAAAACCACACTCTCGTCTAAACTTGCCACCACCACCACCAAAACCTCAACAACAACATCTTCACGACGACAAGGACGATCCGTGTTCTTGTCACGAGTTGGTACAACCACCACGACAACCTCTGCTCACAACCACAACCACAACAACAGCAAGACGAAACAACTTGCCTTGTCCTCCTCGTATCGGTTGGCGTTGTTGGATTTGTTTTGGCAAGCACGTGGTTCCCATGGCCATGACGACGACGACACCGACAACAGTCTACTATCCTTGCGGTTGGATGGCAACGTCGTGTCGCGACAAGAACTGACGGCTGTGCGTTCCATGGCCTTTGGTTCCAAACTCGTGGCACCCGAGTACCATCGACCGCATCCACAGGACGACGACGATGACAACAACCTCCACATCAACAACGACAAGGAGGAGGAGGATCCCACGGGGGTACTACAAGACTCGCAGCCAGAGCGCACACGGACTACAACGACGGAAGGTATTCGGAGAAGACGACGCCCTGTGAAAATTTTGGAACCCTCCCATGTCAACAACCACAAACGAAAGCGAAAACTACAACATTCGACCAATCTCCCTCCCCTAAAGTTTGATGCTGTTGATATTCTACAGACGCTTTGTCGGCCTCTGTTGATCACGGACGATCCTGCCGTCCATGAAAAAGAGAAGGAAGAGGAAACGCGCAACCCTCAAGCTCCGGCTGTAGTGACTGAAGACGAACGCGAGGAAAAGGAATCATTGTCTCTCTCAGAGTCCGACACCAATGGAGACAACCCTGTGGAGAAAGCGAGTAGTAACACCGACTCTGATGCTGTCGCCATGACAGAGAATCCCAAGTCCACAGTTTCTTCTGGCGAGAAAGAGGTTACAGTCTCGCAGGATGATATGAAAACAAGTGTTGCCGTTGTGAAAACAGATTCCTCACCACTTACAAATGGCAGCGAAAGTGCAAAGGACTTGGATTCCAAACCGAAAGCAGTGGAAGAAGCATCGCATTCTGCGTTGGCAACGGCTCCTGCTGGTAGTTTGGTTCCAGAAACCATGTCGAAACTACATGAAACCTCTTCAGAAGGTAATGAAGAAAACAATATACCTGAAGAGACACAGGTCACACAAAACGCCCAAGCTGATTCATCACAAACGACGCTGTCAATGTCCCCTCCTCGCAAGAAGAAGGGATCTGTCATGTTACACAACAAGAGCACCCCTACAAGAGATTTGGATACGAGCAAAATATCCAACGCGAGTGACTCGTCGTTCCTGGGAGAAGGCTCACGCACAGATGAGATATCCATTGATAGCACCAGAAATGCCATGCTGAGTTCCGCCATGTTGATGACGGTCACCTCATCCGAACAACATCCGTGGTCTCGGAGTGGTGAACATGATTGCAACAGTTCAGCACCGGGCTCTGTGGCGCATTCACAGGTCGACGAACAAACAAAGTTCGCCATGGCGGAAAAGAATTCTACATTTGTGGGACCTCACACGTACAAACAAATTACAATTCACGATAATTTGGATATATACTTTCGCATGTTTGTGTTTTCGACAGCGGTTGGACCAACCTCCTCGAATGCATTGTTCTTTGACCCCGAAGAGGTCATTTGGCAACATGTCTTGGAGAACTTCCCCAGAATTCAACTCTGGCCTGTCGACCGTCGTATCCAAGAAGCAGAAGCGGCCAAGAATATGGGCCCTACGGGACCATCGGCCCAAGAAGAGTTCCGTCGCGTGTGGCAAGAGTGGGTAGTAGGATGCGGCAAACCAGCACTCAAACGGCTCACACCTGTCAGGACTCCCAGGCTTGGGTTTCATGGAGAGCTGGTCTATCCTCCGTCTTCGACGCTGGATGTTGCTGCAGGTGTTGCCAATAGTTCATCCCCCAACAACAGAGTGGGACGCCCTGAAACAGTGACAAAAGAGCGCAAAGCGGTGCTGTGTGCGTCTACAGTTGCCTTTTATGTGATTGTGGATCATGACACTGATTTGATGTCTCGAGCAATGTCAACGACGAAGCCATCCAGAAAGGCATTCCCCAAGCCCATCCCCATGGATGCGTGCTTTGCGGAAGCTTTTTGGCCTCACGCCCTTGCTCGCCATCCATGGACGCATTTAAGAGCCATCACAATTGGTTTCAATTTTCAAAGGCTATCGTTACGCTTTGTTCAGCCGAATACAACCAACAGTAAGGCGAAGAACGCGCCAAACGACAGCGAGGACAGCGAGTTTTGCTACATATTGCTGACTTGCAACAAGCTCCAGACTGTCAGTTTGCTAAAAGAGTTTCAGGATCTGACAGACAATATCGCTGTGGCTTTTGATTCACCTGGTGCTATAAACCATGTAGCAATTGATAATGACGACCCGGTTGTGTTGGATGGATTAAGCAACACTGCATATCACAACTCTTTCGGGGCAGTGTGTCATTTCCAAATTCTTCACCAGTATTGGAAAAATGGAGACAGGGGCTTGGTTCGTCGTCTTTGTGTGGTAACGGATTCACGGATCTATCTTTTCGATGAGAACTATTGTGGTGATGGGTCATACGATACTGGTGCGGTCGAATCGAGCAATGGGGAGTGGGGAAAGCCACAATATTTCCCAGTCGACGAGGCTAGTTTAGTTCAGGTTCTTACCGTCCAGGCAGCAACCTCGGATCCCTGCTCGCTCACGATCTCCATCACACCAGCCAGTCGATTGTCAAGAACTCACAATTGGAGGCTCATCTGTAAAGATCGAGAGGGAGCAGAACGTTTGATCGAAGATGTTCGAAAGGCCGTAAACATGGCTAAAGCTGGAGCTTAATAAATAAAATGAGCAGTCACCAAAGCATATGATAAGCCATATGTTTAACTGAGGATGTTATTCTCTAAACAAAGCATGTACTCATATTTCCTGTGCGGTGAGGATGCATGGTTATTGTCCAATGATGCTGGTCCCATAGCATGAGTAGCTTTCGGTCGCGCATGATATGCGTGAGTTGTCACGAGCTGTAACTACCCCCTAGCGAAATGGTGAGTAATGAGATTTCGTGACTGCCTCTTTATGTCTGTTCGTAACATCAATCTGCGCTCATTCACGAAACCTCACGACTCACCCTTCCGCTTGGGAGTAGAGCTGTCACTTTCACGAGGTGATTGCTCAAACCGCACATGTTATTCTTCGCATCTTCTCTCCATTCAAGGATCTCTCCTCTACGTTCGAAGCAAGGTGATGCAAAGGCATCTCGAAAATGTTTCGACTTGAGGACCTTCTTCGAAATCAATGGGATGTGTTCCTGGAAAACGGGGCCTTGGTGTTTCACAACTGCGCGTTGCAAAGGAGAGAAGTGGAGCAGCTTCAACACTACATTGATCAATCGGGTGTCCCCTTGAAAAGTATTCAATTCGAACGATGTCATCTTGATGCTCGTGATGAGGAAACAATTCGATTATTGCGCGATTTTTTTGGTACGAACTCGCTGAAAAATATTGTATTCAATACACCGACGCTCAGCAACGAACGAGTCGCTGAAATACTTGATGGATGTCGAGACAACATCCAGCAGCTGCTGTTTACCTGGTCATTTGCCAGAGCTGCGACATTGAACCGAGACCTTGTATTTGGGAGGCTTCATCAGCTTCACACTTTGGTGCTCAAATATGGTGGATTGGAGTTTTTCGCCGAAATGGATTCGGACTTTTCAAGAACTTTGCCAACATTGGAGAAACTGGAAGTACTGGAATTTCACGGATGGACCATTCGTGACGTTCGGTTTCGAGAACTCATAGAAAGTATTCGATGCATGACCTCGTTACGGATATTGCATTTTGAGAAGATTGAAGGACTGACATGCGCCTCTCTTGCCTCTCTCGGAGATCTGGCAACCGTGGAGGACGGCATCAATGGTGTCGAAGAGCTAAGGTTCCACAGGATTCGTGGAATGCTTGCCAACGCGACAAACACAGAAGTTGAATCTTTTCTCAGTTTCTTGCATGTGAAGAAACTTGAACTGCAGGATTGTTATTTGACGAGACCTGTTGTTCGAGCTATTCTACGTGGGATGGGAGATCCGAATATCTGCTCTTTATCAATGCTGTCACTGCATGAATCTGCTTTCGGAAGAGAAGAATTCGAGGTTCTAATTGAGGTTCTTCCAAGGACAACCCTTCGTTCACTATCGATTGACCAAGTCGCTGTTTCGATGCAAGAGTATGATTGGTCGGGAAGATTCGAAGCTGCCTTAAGCAAGAACATGACTCTTACCAATTTACATTTCACGGATCGAATGCATCAACGGCTGCCTCGATCAAGAGAAGAAAGGATCCAAAGATTGATGAAGCGCAACCAGAGAGGACTTTTTGTCAACCGGGTGTTGAAGGAGCTGTCCATAATGGACCAGTCAACCCCCTTTTTGCTATCGCATGCATTCGCTCGTTTGATGGTCGACAATGAAGCGACCAGTGACGTACAACGTCTTTTGACAAATCGTGTCTCATTAATGGCAGACTAGGGACCTTGCCGGGGGCGGAAACTTTAGCATAAAGGAGTTCCGGAAGGCCGTAGAGACACACAATGAACCTCTCGCATCGGGTAGCAGTTTGGCATGTTCCATGTTGGGCTCCGTGAGTTCATTTGGTGTTGTAAGATGGCTTTGTGTCAGCTGGCTAGTTGCTGGGGTTTGACTTGTCTATGAGATTGATTTGAGATACAAAATACACGATGTGATTTTGTGACACGACGTCGGACAGACTGTACCTTATCTACGACTCACGATCTACGAAGATTTGATCGTGTTGTTCCCATTTTTTGCAAAGGAAAATGAGAACCAGACACGACGATCACAAAGGTGATTGATTGATCTTCGAATTACAATACTGTTTCATCTCGAACACACACACACAAGATATCATTAAAAAGCTCATCTTTGACGATATTTGAAACAACAATGGCATCCACCGGGTCGCTACATACCGCAGTTATCTTTATCTTGATAGTTTTTGCTTTTCTAGTTTCGGTCGTCCTCGAAATGGCTGCAGGGTTTGCGAGCGTTGGTTGGGATTCGGGATATCCGCGGGCTGTACATCGGGCATTGGATATGGCAACGTTGGTGTGGATCATAAGTTGCTGCGTCGCAAGCGTTCTTTTCTTTCAAGTATGCCGAGCAAGCATGGGCGGTGGAAACAACGACGGAAGTGCAAGGCTACGATCTGCTGCCATTGCGATGATGATAACAGGATTGGCACATATTGCGGCTTATCTTTCTTTTGTCCTTGTTCTTGGACACCATTCGGGGTACAAGCCAAAGGCCAAGCCTATGGGATGGCTATTGGTGTTGGTACCAGGTATTCTGTGGATTTTGGCAGGTCATTTATCGCTCCAACAGAGCCAAGTCCTCGATTCCACATTCAAAAATGATACGACGGTATATTCCCAGCTTCCGCAAGAAACAGCTTGAAGATGCGAGAGAAAGTGCAGATGGAGTTCATCCATATTGGAGGTCGACGTGGTGACCACTTTCCCGTACCACAAGAAACAATGCTGCCATAAGTTGCTTCCGATCTTGAGAAAATGACGAACGAGCACCTTCATCCACGTCCTTGTGCATGTATGTATGTATAGTGATTCAATCCGCTGCTTCATGTAAAGCCATAAATGACAGTTTCATAGTCTTCTTCGTCTGTTTTGCCTCCGTCTTTGGTATCGAAACAATAATCTCGCCAACACATCATTTCACTTAACTAGATAGCCAATCGTAGCTCAGGCTAGACTGATAGACCTTTGGATTCATTGGGTCGAACACTGAGATGCAAGGCATGTTTTCATCCTTGTTAGTAAAACTCAATAATCAGATTGCCTCGTTCATCGGTATCTTTGATGGGCATTCCCATGTCAGGTATTGTCAGCGACTGTCCTGGTTTCAATAAGCGTTCGGCTCGTTCCCCAGGGACAACCCGTTCCCACACTTGTCCATCGGGTAGGGTCACCGACAAGCGGACGTCGGCCGTGACCAGTTTGCCGTTTTTCTTCTTTTTCTTTTTCGCCGTACCCGTCGACTTGACCTTGTGTCGATAAATGAGGTCATCTCCTCGTCGTTCCAGAGTGGGATGTTTGGCCTCTTCAATGATAAATGTAAGGGGTGGCGTAGAGCGACCACGTTGTTTGAACTTGACTTTGGTACCCGCCTTCCACCCTGGTTTTAGTTGAATCGTATATTGTTGCTGTAAACGACGACCAATTTGGAGAGTGACAGTCTTTGTCTTGCCAGTGTACAAATCGGCTAGCGAGCAGGTTAATGTTCGTGTCACTTCCTTGAGCGGTCGTGGTGGTGTGGGAGGTCGGCGTTGGCGAGTAGTCGAGCCACCATCAAAACCACCACCACCGCCACCACCCAACATCATGTTGCGGATCCAATCTTCAAACGTAAAGGAAGGCGAGGAGCCACCAAAACCAGCGGAAGAGCCACGAGATCCACCAGAGAAAAAGTCTTCAAAGAAATTAAAGTCATTGGCACCGTTGTTGTTGCTATTAAAGGACCGTTGCTGATGATGAAAGGGAAAGGGTTGTGGTCCACCTTGGTTCGGCACTCCTCCACCAATGCCTGCATTGATTCCAGCATGGCCAAATTTATCGTATCGAGACCGCTGCTCTGGATCCGACAAGATTTCATATGCCTGCGAAAGCTCCTTGAACTTTTCTTCATCTCCTCCCTTGTCGGGATGTTCTCTCAATGCTGCTTTCCGATAGGCCTTTTGCAGTTCTTTGGGTGAGGAATTTCGAGGGACCCCCAACACTTTGTACAAACATCTCGGCTTGTTCGAGGCCAAGACGAGACTTCCAGAGGATATCAGAATACAGCAAAAGACGAGTATAAGGAAGCACTGCGGCAGTCGTAAAGATGGGGACCGATGAACGTGGCAATGGCCAATGGCGACACCGTTGGGTCTGCGCAAAATTCTGTTGCTCCATCCTCGAGCGTGTCTTTGAGGAGGACGCCTTCCAACATTAGATCGAAGCGTCCACTTTGGGAACATACTGGGAGAGTGGGACCGTTCTTCTCTGTTGCTTTGATGAGGCCACTCAAAACTCCACCCCATTCATTTCCATCCACGCAAAAAATGGCTGACACATGTCATTTTTCAAAAAAACAAAAAACTATGTAGACTATGAGGTATCTATCATATGCATATCACTCTGTCCTGGAGCTGGAGCAGCGGTTCCTGGCTTTCAGTATCGCGACGCGCGACTCCAACAGCTTTACTATGAAGTAGATAGTACGTGACTTCGCCACCGGATTTTGACTTTATCCGCGAGACGACAAGTACTGCGTACTGCGTATCTACTGTCGCCATTTTCATCGAGAAGATCATGATGCTCCTCCATGACGAGTCATCGTCCGTCCAAAAGCAATCGTCGTTTGAGTGAAGTTTGCCGATCAAACTTCTATGGAAGGGATGCAGAACTTTGTCTGCTCAAACGTTCACTCAAGGGCATTCAATCTTTCAGCAGCAAGGGGGAAAGACAGCACCTCGACCGCAACGAGACTCTAAATCGTCGTCCATCAAGCGAGTGTGCGCCGAGCCAAAACCATTTCACCTCTACAGAAGCAGTGGAAATGAATCCATCCAGCAATGAAGACCATACCTTTGGAAAAGAGTCGGGACGTTCGTTCATCTTTGTCCAAGGAGAATCGGGGACTGGGAAGACAACACTTGTTCGAACGGCGTTCCAGGACGAGTCATGCTTGTTCTGTTCAGGCAAATTTGAAAAGGGGGGTCATCCTCGACCTTTTGCTGTTCTGACCATGTGTCTAAACGAGCTATGTCGAGGTATGGCGGCCTTTTCTGTAAATGATACCAACGAATTTTCTTTTCCAGCTCTGATTCGAAGAGTACTGGACAAGGAGGAAATTGGGATTTTGGCTCGAGTGGCTCCGAATCTGGCCAGCGTAATGGGAACAATTGAATATCAACAGCAACAGGAAGAAGATCTGTCTCCCCTGCAATCTGCAAACGACATTGAACGCCTGAAATTCATATTACGGAACTTTCTCGTTGCAGTTGCGACGAAAGACAAGCCTGTTGTCTTCTTCTGGGACGATTTGCAGTGGATCGATGCTGCATCGTTTGAAGTCCTAAAAGCAATCTCACACAACTGTGAACTACGATACTTTCTTTTTGTTGGTGCCTTTCGTATTGACGAAGTCTCTGACGATCATATTGTGAAGGAGTTCATTAATGGCTTACCTCATCCGATTCATATCACCATTACCAACCTGACATCGACTGATTTATCAAACATGCTGCGAGTTGCGTTCGACCTTCGAGATCACCACAAGGATCGTATCAAATCTGTTCAGGAGCTCGCGGACCTGCTTCATCGACGAACAGATGGAAATATCTTTTACGTGCTGGAAATTTTGGACTACCTTCAGGCCGCCGAATTGCTGACCTATGACACCCTCAACTTTTACTGGACATGGAATATTGACAGAAACCAAAACCTCACAAATCTATCAGACAATATGGTGGATATTGTAATTACCAAGATAAAGGGCCTTCCTCATGACGTTCGTGATTTTCTCCAATTTTGCAGTCTGCTGGGATTCCGAACAGATCAAGAGCTGGTCGTTTCAGTTTTCCAAAACTTAAAGGGTGTAAGCACGGAAGACATTCAACTGTTGCTTGGAGTTCTTACAGAAGAGGGACTTCTGGAATCATTCCGAGGAAGACTAAAGTTTGTCCATGACAAGGTTTACCAAGCAGCAACTGATCTCCACACGAACGCAAACGAATCTCATCTGATGATTGGCAGAGAGCTACAGAAACAAGTCGATGACTCAAATGAGAAAAGCACTTTGGATAGCAACGTGTTGTTTGTTTGTGTCGACCAGTTGAACCTTGGCAGTGCCCTGATATCCGAGAGCAGTGAGAAAGTACGACTGGCTAAGCTCAACCTGATGGCTTCCAAGGCGGCCGCAAGAATGTCTGCCTTTGTTCCAGCGATGAGGTACGCGGAACTCGGATTCGATCAACTTGATCGTAAGAGCTGTTGGGTCGACTGCTATTTGGTGACATTGGAGCTTGCTACTTCACTGTCGGAGTTGTACTCTATCACCGGACACGTGGAGAAGCTCGCAGTTATTTCAAAAGAAGTACTTTCCAATGCAAAGACTATTGATGACAAACTTCGCGTTCACATTGCTTTGAACCGTGCTCCTATTGCAGAGAAGAAAATTGAGAAAAGATATGCAGATACAGTTGAACTGATGAAGGTGTTGGGTATAGTTCTTCCGGAGGAACCAACGAAAGAATATGGTGAACGTGCATTTGGTGATTTGAAACAAAGATTAAGAGCGCTCTCTGATGAACACATATTGTCATTGTGTCATTTAACAAAAAAAGAAGAACTTGGAGCGATGGAAATGCTTGGTTTCATGACAACAGAGCAAGTTATATCCTCCAAGAAAGACAGTGTGCATTTGGATGCTGTCGTTTCATGCATGGTGAACTTAACGCTTGACCATGGTCTGTGTTCAGAATCGTCTGTTGGCTTCTCGTTGTTTGGAGCGCGTCTTGCAAGCTCTGGTGAAATTCAACTTGCCCAACGACTGGCTAAATTATCAAAAACACTTTTGGATGTACCAGGTTTCAACGGCAGCGCACGTCCTAGAGTGTTGCTGTCTAGCTGTTTGGTCCTCCACTGGAGTGAAAGCTTGTCAAGTTTGACAGACAATGCTCTGGAAGCTTTCAATTATGGTGTTAGACATGGGGATACGACTTCAGGATTTTCAGTACGTGCCCAGTTCGTGATAATCGGAGCGTGAGGAATCTATTTCCATTTCAGCGTGTCCTCACCGGCTTCTTTTCCAGGCTGTTGTCATGTACGCTTCCCTCTGGTTTTACTCCGGCCTTCCACTTGGTAAGAGACCCAGTACTTGGCTTTCAAGTTCATGATCAAATCCCATAGACTGATCGCAACTTAGTTTCTTTTGTCAGGTGCGCTTTTGGAAGATTGCGAAAAGATGGCAACAGGCCTATCAGATTATGGACAGCATTCGATATTGTTAATGCTGCTACCTTTTCAACAAAGTGCCGTGAATCTATTGGGCTATGCAGAGGATATTCTGCTTATTAACCAAGGCCCATTATTGAAGTTGCGTTCAAAGTTAGGTTGGAAACATGGCTGTGGCGGCTCAGGGGAGTTCTCGGAAGCGTCGTTGCGCATGCAAATGGCGCTTTACTGCGAAGAGTTCGAGTTGGCGACAAGCCTGATGTCTTATCTGAAAGAGAACACGCCGTCAGTGACAGTTTCCCTTTGGCCTGACCAACAACGTACCTTCTTCTTTTGTCTGCTTGAAATTCACACGCTGAAAACGTCGCGTTCAAAGAATATTTTTTGGCGTAGATCAAAGCACCAGGAAATAAAGAAACTTCACTGCCAGATGCAAGCCTTGGTTCTTGACAACGGTAGCATCAACAGTGCACACAAGCTTCTCATCTTGGATGCAGAAATGCAAGCATTCTCAACACGGAGCTCTTGGGATACGGAGAAGCTTGAGCATGCGTATGACAAGGCCATTTCAGCTAGTACGAAAGGTACGGACTGTAAGCCTTTGGCCCAATTTATTTCTTGAGTGTCTTACCCGTTTCTCGTTTCAGCCGGGTTTTTGCAGGATGGAGCCCTTGCTGCTCACCTTGCGTGTCGATCCATACCAGCAAAGCAAGATATGTACTGGGATCTAGCAGTCGACTTATACTCTAAATGGGGTGCTAGTGGAGTCGTGAGCTATGTAGAAAGGCATCGTGACAGGGTGTCATCAGAAAGGGAAATCGGCGGTAGCCTCACAGAGTCGGGGTTTCGTAGTAGAAGCAGGTATGATGTTACCGTTGTGAACGGCCACAAAGTTCTTGACAAAGAGACATCGTCACAATAGAACCAGAGGGAAAGTTGAGGAGATCTTGTGGATTCAAGCAGCTAATATTCGTCACAAGGCAACTGGCATACTCAAACGGAATGAGAAGAGATCTGCTACCCGAAACCATGAACAATGAGCACCTCAAACGGTCGAGAATCCATGAGAGAAAACCTAAACAGCTTGATCTGAACGCACTCTCTGAAGAAAGATCGCATGATGGACATTTCAGGAAATTGCAAATTTGCTTTCTCTTTCAGGGTCATCGTGGGACATAAGACCGAGGTCATTGATTCTCAATCCCTTCTCCTCCTCCAAAGAGAACGAACGTCTGAGTCAAAGTAAAATGTAGATTGCTTTGTATTATGTGGAAGTGGACTGTTTTGTTCCTGGCGTAGATAGACCCATATACTCCAGTTGCTCTATGGAAATTACTCCTAATAGCTGGAGGGCAAGAAAGAGAGAACCTTTACCTTTACATAGCTATGTCTATGTTGCAACATGGGAGAAAATTTTCGGTCTTCTCATTTATTTTGAAACTTCGACAATGAATGACAATTTCATTGTCGAATCCACCGTTCTACACACCTAAACCAACAAACGATGTTGCGACAGCAGGCTCTTGCTACCATGATGACTGATGGAACGTCGCTGGAGTTGAAAGAAAAATCCAAGGTGCTCAGGAAGAAGAAGCTTGTCTTGCAGTCGCCATTAAGACGACATCTAATTGGTAGAGCTTCCTTGTCGTGGATCATGGCAGTGTTTCTGTACACGCTTGCAAGTGATTCCAGAATGTGCTGTTCTGCCACGCCTGATAATGAAGGGAACGAGAACACGAGCAAGAAGGAGGTTGGCGACCTTCACAATCACCCCCACCTACATGATTTGAAATGCTATCGACAGCTGTCATCCGACATCAATCGCGCTGACAGTTTAAAATGCGAGTTCGTAGTGTCAAACTATGGCGAACGAGCGACAGAAATGTTGTCAAAAAATGGTGAACAAGCGCTAGAAGAATATTGTGACGAGAACAATCTGCTATGCATGCAAGCCAGACTACTGACAATCGGAGATGCCTCTTCAACCGAGACGGCACAACATGATCCCTCCAGCGTGAAAAGTGAAAAATCAAACAGTGCTGAAACGCTAGCCAAATCGGCAACTCAAGGACAAACAACGGCATCGACATTACAGCACCCGTCATCGTCGTTGTTGCGACAATTGTATGAACCACCTTACAGTCAATACGGAGAGGAAGTGGAAGCTTCTCTCAAAGAGTGGTTGATCTCAGAGGCGATGTTTCAAAATGTACCTGGTGGGGCCAGTGCCATGGATGTGAACGATGACATGTATGTGGTCGCGGAATGGATGCATAGAATAGGAATGGCACATCGCAATGAAGCTACAAAAATCAGTAGCCGACAGGGGCAACAACAAGAAAACGAACAAGCCCTGAATAACAACAGCAATGAGAATTCTTTTCATAAGCAAGTGCAATGGTCTATTCGATCCTTTCGTAAGGCTCTTCAGCACTACGAGGGACTGGCAGTAGACACCGACACTGGAGACCCATTGTTTAGGGTATTGAAGCAATTGCATATGGCCATCTGTTGTTATAATCTTGCTGAGTCTCTCACGTTATCGAATGATCCAAAACAAGCAGAGTTGGATAAGGATTATTATGTTCAAGCGGATCAACTTTTCTCTAATTGCAAGACTCATCTCATGGAACTTCCGCCGTCGTCGGCGTCCAGCCAAACAAGCTTTCCATTATTCTTTTTCGAGGGAGTGGAAACGGGAAATCAGCGATCACTTGATTCTCTGTGGAAGGATGCACTAACTGCGTGGGGCCAAGTGTCTGTTCGCTTGGGAGTGGCAGAAATGTCATCCTCGGATTCCGCATTCGATTTGCTTGATCTTCCGCTCAGTGGGGATTTCTCGGAGGATGATATAGCAGACTTGCAAACCATGACCATGAACCTTTTGCAGACGGGAGGTGACATGGCTGATCTTGATCTTTCGAAGGGAGGCGAGGAATTACAACAAGCGCTGAGTGATCTGGTCAAGAACAAGCTGCCGAAATTTCTCGCGTCAAGTGAGCGCGCGGAGTCGTATTTTGAACATGCAGCGAGTCTTTTTCGTCGCATTCTCACCAAGCACCCAGGAGAGGACGACTATGTGATTCAAATTCAATTGGGAAACGCGTTGCAAAATCTGGGGACAACATCAATTTCCAAAGGTGATTCGGAAACAGGCATTAGGCGCTTGGAAGAAACGTTAGAAATCCAACAAACGGCATTAACAAATATTCCATCGAACCCGAATGAAAGGGATGGATTCGATGATAACGATCTGAAACAGGCTATTGGCGAAACTTTGTATAGCCTGGCACAATCTTACTTGGATAAGGGAGATTACGATAGCTCGCATACGATGTACAATCGTGCGATGGAGTGGTTTGGGAAACATGAGCTTGATCCTGTTGAAGTGGAAGCTTCGGTGTCTGTGACTGGTGATGGTATCGGTGTGGAAGGATATGATGAGACCTATGCCCAGTCCATCCAGGAATTTGAGCGAGCTCTTGAAGAGTATCAGGAAATGTTTTCTGCAGGAGGCGTTGGCGTCAATAATGACAACTTCGATGATAGCGGCGCCTACTATCAACAGGATGATGGATACGAAGCTGATTTGCACAATGGGCTAGGTGCCCTGTATATGGCGACTGGTGACCTCATGGAGGCAATGGTTCACATTACACAAGCGGTCCAGTTGTACAGTCGAAGTGGGGAACAAGGAGAACGACACTTTGCGGACTTGAAACTAAGTCAAGCGCTGTTGTTTTTTCGGCAAGGCCAATTCCAGGAAAGTGCCAGCGCTCATAATGAGGCCCTGCAAATGTACCGTAAAATGTCGGGCGATGGTGAATCTCCGTTCAAAGAGAGTGGAATCCTCGATCTACAGTCGTTGATGAAAGAGGCTCAGCGCGCTGCGGACGACCAATTCACACAAGACACAACTTCCAACCAAGCAGCTGATGAAAACAATGATAGTGGCACACATAAAGATGAGATCGAGGTAACAGCCGATGGTACGGACCGTCTTCGGATGAACATCCGACCTCTGATTGTTCCCGAAGGATCCTTCAACGAAACAGAGATGGACGTCACTGTGCCAGTTGTAGGTGCAGAATGAAGTAACCGTAAAACGAACAGATCAACCGACCCCGAAAGCGTCCTGTTGTCGCATGGAACAAAAAAGGCATCCCAAGACATGTTGCCGAAAACAGTTATGAGAAGTGAAACATAAAAGGCAAACGCTTCAAAACAAGAGCACGTGAGTCACTTTCGACATGGACCATGTGGTACGGGAACATTGTCCACCATAGCATGTGTGTGTGTAAAAGGCGATATGGGCTACCATGACTTCCTTTTACTTACCAACAAGATGCGCCATGGGAGCGACAAATATCGCAACGCTATTACCCTTTCTACTGTGAGGTAAGAGATGGAGTTGATAACAAAGTTTCCCTCAAAACTATTTACTTAGGTTTGGACAGGGAGAGAAGAGCGCTTGTACTTTTCTCGAACCCAAGCATCAAACATAACCATCTTGTTATCATTTGCGATCGTTTTGTCGGTCGATAAGATCTTTTCTAGTCTTTCGGGCAAGAGAGACCATTCTCGAACGTTACTCAAACTACCAGAGTCTGGTATTCCGGCACCAGCCAGCAAGTGCTGCGCTTCATCCGACCCGTGAACACTCACAAAACCAGAAAGCCACGGGCGAATGTTGTCGTCCGTGAAGTCGCCATTGGTCGTTGCTTTGTACTCCCACTGTTCTCGGCTGCGTTCTCCTCCTTTTCTCGCATCTCGTGTTCGAGAGGAATAGGAGTCCCATGACCTGTATCATTATCAGCATATTCGTCAGTGTAAGAGAATATGAAGGAGGGTCGGTACAGTATCCTTTTCCAAACCAAAACAGATTCCTCTTACCCAAGATAGTGGTTGATCCGCAGCCCCGAATTCCAATCATTATGCCATGGCGCCGAGCAAATCTTTTTAATCGGTCTATGCAGAGACTGAAAATACGGGGCCCGCTGAATGTTAATGCGACTGACGTCCATCATTACTTTGCCCAAAGCATTTTTGACAAAGTCGTTGCGTGGAGCATGTTTCCGCCATCTCAACGTGTCAAACAACGCTGGATTAAACCCACTAGGTACTTGTTTGAATGTTTCATCATGTGTGGACTCCTCTGCTCCAAACTGGAGCCGGGGGATCCCAATACATGGCGATTGGTAGTATTCAAGGCCTGCTTCTTGTTCCGCCCGAATATACTCAATCATGCCGCCCTCTTTGGCCGTGGTGGGCGGTATGTGAGCTGGTTGGATCCTTTCCGCATCTGGTGGGTGCAAAGAAAGATCGTGTTGCCGCTGCATTTCATTTTCCCATGATTCAAAAGAATCGCCACCGGCGTGGTTGTATACAAGAAATTCATCTGTATCGTGCAAGGTGACCCACGTCCGATTTGCCTGTTTCAACGCCAACATACATGATCGATAGAAATACTTTTGTCGGCCTCTATGTCGATCGCGCTTCGTCTGTTTAAGTCGTTCATGACACAGATTGTGAGACTGACGTCCCCTGTCACACGACTACGAGTCCGTGATGTACTTACTTGTAAATCAGCATCTTCGGGAATCGGTTTCAAATCAAACTCCTCTGATTTACTTGATCGAGGTTTCCAAAAAGTCTTATCCTCCCACTCCACAATGACCATGCCTTTCCGACGCCATTGGTTGAATAGGTAGGTTGGAGATGATTCGCTCCGTGGATCGACAGCGACGATAATGTATCTCAACGGCAAGACATGATAGTGATATGCAAGCCACTCGACAAGACGATGATTATCATCCATTACCAACAAGCAAGCCGAAAACGTCTTATTTCCATCCGAGGGCGGAGGATTAGGAATTGAATGTTCATTCTTGGTGCTGTACCCAAACGAATGCTCTTGTCGTATGTCCGTTTGTCCGAATGACTTATGCTCTGGGTGTAACTCTTGCTCTGGGTGTACTTCAACCTGTCTGGTGTAGCCCTTCATGGCCTGTTGGATAGGATTTATCTGTTCAAAACTACCAAGGGTAGTGTCATGAAAAGATTCCACAACAAACAAAATCGTTGTTGTTACAGCAGATGCCAGGAGAGACGCAATCAATAGGCGCAACTGACGGCGTCCAGGAGGACATGATGCAACAAGAGCCGTTCGATCACCGTGGACACTGCCAATTTTTCGTCGTCCAGATAATTTCATGGACTTGAATTGTGACTCTTTGGTGGAACCAACTCTTCTTTCGTTGGATTCTAGCATGGAGTTCTCGTGATAGTGGGATGTACGAGCAACTCAATGGTCGGGGTGACAAATCTGATTTAGAGAGGAAACATGAAAATGAACGCGACTAGACCAAGATCAAACTCACTGGATCATGTACATAGGTAGATCAGGACTAAAATAGTCCTATTATAGGGGTGGAGTGTGTATGTACTCGTAAGTTGTATTGACATGATGCGTTGGATTGGATGCCTTGTCCGTTGGATCGTCCGCTCGTGCGTGGGGCGGTCAGTCCAGGACGCACAGAGCGTTGGCTGCCCACAAATTGTTTTTTGTGCATGGAGTTGACTGGCCCACTCCCAATGCACCTTTCTCTCACCACAAAATCCAGTTTCTTACACAACAAGTTCTTCTTTGTTTCCCGATCGATCAGACGCAAAACGAAATCAAGACATTGCACCTTCCTGCAGGCTGTACTCCACGGCAATATGTTTCTCGAAGGCGGGTACGTCCAAGAATGCCAAGGTCACGAATAAATTGCGTGTTGAAACCATATCAATAGCCGCTCGACACGTCCCATAAACTTATTTTGACATTTTTGCCGCCACGTAGTCTCTTCCCCAACTCTTTTCCAACTCTTTTGTTCCATGGGTAATCCGGACGCGTTGTTGTCAAGATGGTAGATAGGATTCAGTTAGGAGTCCCTTCCTGTAGGAATCACGATGGAATCTGCAGAATTGTCTTGACAAAGCTTCTCCTGCTGTGAAATTGCCTTAAAAGCTTGTTCCGTCTCGGATTGCACTACTAATCGATTATCTACGTAAGCTAGCCTTTCTCGTACTAGGTCTCGTCAATGTCCCAAAAGGCTAGGTCGTTAGTCCAAACATCATTCCACCAAGATTTAGGGGAGGCGACATTCTCGTAGGTCAAAATTCAGTTCTGGTAGTCACCATCATGACTCATCTCATCCTCATCCACATCCACCTCTTGGACATCGGAGTCATCAGAATCATTGTAAGGGGCGATGGTCCGTGCCGTGCCTTGGTTTGCACGCTTTCGTTCCGGTTGCTTGGCGGCCTTGAGGAGTATCGAGAAAACAAACATCTTGGCAGCACCCCTGTGCTCCTTGGTGAAGTCTTTGTGCTTCGAAGTGAAGGCTTGTAGTTCGTATTGCATATCTTCCTTCACACACTTGAAAGGCAACTTGATTTTCTGCTTCGCTACAAACTTTGGTTTGCCACCCTCATACGTTGCATGTTCCTGTTTGGCCCGGTCACAGAGTTGCTTGAACTCTGTGACCCTATGGTCCTCTTGCCCAAGATCAGGATGCGCCGCCAACAGTCGACCTTTCTGGAAGAAATAGTTTGGCACAACAGAATCGACCTGGACTGCCATGCCATCATCCACCAGCCCCGGAGTGTAGGTCTTCGTGGACCCTCCTGGGACACACATGTCCACAGAACAGAACAGAGTATTAGAACTCTCAAACTTAGATGCACAGTAGGGATATGAAGCCGCTACTACCAGTTCCTTGAAAGCAGCACCACCACCACCCTTCTTAGGTGTCTTGGCCGGGGTGAGGCCCATCTTTTTGAACGCTTGAACCGCCTCCTCCATGCTGAAGCTGTTGATTTCGCTGTTGTTGTCTTCTACCTCTTCTTCTGCTGCACCAGATTCAACTGACGCCTCTTCAAGATCAATGGAGATGTCCTCCTCCTCCTCAGCCCCACTGTAGTCTCCGTCTTCAACTTCCTCGGCTTCGTCCTCGACAAGGTTGTTGACCTCTAGGCGATTTTGCTCTTCAGCAGCAACGGCTGATTCTATAACAAAAGAAAGAAAGTAGTTAGAATCATGAAGCAACTTTCAACAATGGACACTTGCACTTACGTCGTTTACCAGCTCGGGCTTTCCGTGCCCCTGTCAAAGTCTGGTTAATATTCCAGGCTCTGGCTTTTTCGCGAAAGAGAGGGCCGAAATTCTTGTATGCCTTGTGGACGTCGGGCTTGCAGCGCTCGGGAAAGTGAGTGAGAAGGACTTTCTTCGCAGTGTTAACGGACGTGTCGTTGCTTGAAATTCCACCGTGGCTTGGACCCTTGCGAAAGAGTTCAGCGAGCTTGGCGTCGTCTTTCTTACTCCAAGCAGGTACTCTGTCGGTCGGTAGCACCACTTTCATTTCATTGAGACAAAATTTATGATGGCAAGAGATTGCGAGACAACAACGTGAAGTTCTTCTTCTGAGCACTCCGTTGTGTTTGTGTGACTGGCATGCTTGCAATCAGAAACGAGTTGACTTTCCCTCTCGCAGTCACACGGCATTGCAAGCAGGCGCGGTAACTGAAAAAAATAATTGGTCCGTTCAACGGAACCCTCGGTATCAGTGTCCACTGCTTAGCTGTTTTTTGTCTGTGCCACCTTCATAGGTTCCCAAGTGGACACAGACAGAAAATTTCACTTTTCGTCTGTCCTTTTCACCAATATGGTTCCTCGTGCTGGTGGAACTGCCGGCGTGCAAGTGACAGTTGGCGGTTAGCATCTTCCTCTTCCTGTGACCGTGACCACGATTCAAATTTGGAATCCTTTCACACGACTCTCGTCTCGTCACAAAAATCTCACGCGGTGTCAAAAACATCGACATTGACCATGAAACGAGCTCTTTCCGAATCCTTGCGACCTGAAGCAGTATTTTGGTTTTTCTCTCTTGTTGCTTGTTGTTTTTCTCTTAGCTTCTTTCATGTCCTGCATAGTTTTCTCACACGTTATCTCATTAATCTTTGTCCCTGTTAATGTTGATGCTTGGTGCTCCTTTGATTTTGTCGCAATGAAATGGAGGACAAGTCATTGTAGGCCGTTTGCCACAACTTCTCCTTGCTTTAATCGTAGTGCTGTTTGATTGTTGGTTGGTTGTGTTCTTATTTTTGTAGCATGTTTTTTTACTCTCATCATTGTGCTTCGCCCATCTCCATGTCGACCACAGATCAAGAACCTTTCGTTGTGTGTCGGATACTCAAGTACCTAGACCTAGAGATGACGACAAACTGAGGCAGCTTGTTGCCACTAGGCCTACTCAAACTAGTCTTCATAGATCACAGAGTCGATCAGATATGCTTCAAGATGGCCTCAAACCTACACCAGAGTGTCATGGTTGTTGAAAGCACGGCAATAACACGCACGATCTTACAAAATCTATGAAAGATTAGAACTAAACTTCTGATAGAAACTCCTAAAATACTCCTACAAAGAATAAAGCTCTATGTGGTCTCCAATTTTAAGCCGAGGCTCGAATGGAGAATTGGCATTCCATAGGCACAAACATTCACTCTCAATGAAGTGGACAGAGAGAGAGACAGTTGTCGAATGTTGAATATCAGAAGAGAAAAACGAATACAAGTGTGAGGGAGAAGTTAGAATGACAGTACAAGAACTGTTGTTGTCATGGAAACATTTTTGTACGTTCAAACTTACCTCAATTGCATGGGTGATGGCCTCTGTATGATTTTATGGGGGATTTGGATGGCGCATTCCAACCAACCGTCATCCACGCAGGGCCGCTTGCTGGGCATGCGTCTGATTCATGAACTGCGAAAACTCCAGCTGTGTATGCGTGCCAATTTGCAATTTAGTCATTTCCATTTGCGTCAAAAAGGAAATTTTCTGTCTGTGTCCACTTGGGAACCTATGAAGGTGGCACAGACAAAAAACAGCTAAGCAGTGGACACTGATACCGAGGGAATTCCGAGATCTGGCCCGAATTCCGAGATCGACCCGAATTCCGAGATCTGGCCCGAATTCCGAGATCGACCCGAATACCGACAAAAGTATACTTTATTTCAGAGTAAAAACCCGAATTCCGAGATCTGGCCCGAATTCCGAGATCGACCCGAATTCCGAGATCGACCCGAATTCCGAGATCGACCCGAATTCCGAGATCGGGACCAGATTTCTGACATCAGGACCAAAATTAATTATTGACACGTGCCATCCAACTGACCGGCCCGCTTTCTTACGCTTAATCGGTTGTTTGTCTAATCTGTAATGGACATGTACGTGCTAAGTCAATATGACAGGTCTAGAGAGTGGTGTTATATTGGTCACGAATGAATAGTCATCTGCCTATGTAACACTATCAACGAAATCAACATGGATCCGTTCAAATTTTTCGGTGGGGAACGGTCCCTAATCCACAGTTGTAGTCCCTAGTAAAAGTAGAAAGGAGAAATCGATGCTCGCGTGAATCGTGAAAGGTACGATTTCTACCTAAAAGTCGTGTCTCGTCCTCAAGATTTCTCACAAAAACTGTCCATCATGGCTCCGTCGAATGCCGAGGGGAACAAGCGGCAACGCTGGTCTGCCCCAAACCCTGAAGACTTTTTGTACTATGCCCAGTTGATCTGGAGCAACGATTCCCTTTTGTTCCGCCGTAAAAAGGGGACCGTCCAAAGTGAGGAGCGGATGTTTCGGCAGTATTTTGGGTGTGGCATTCTTGTTTGCTTGAATTTGTGGTGCGCTCTTGTGGAGTCTGACTCGGTGCCTGTGTCAGGAACAATGTCCCATCTTCTTTGGACACTCATGTTCCTTCGGGTGTATGCAAAGGAACGAGTATTGTGCACTCTTGCTGGTGGTGTCAACAGGAACACGTTCTCGAAATGGACATGGCTCTTCATTGATGCCATTGTCCGCCTTGAAAGTCACGTGGTAAGTCTCCCTACAGTGGTTTTTGTTTGTTTTTGTTTCATTGTCTAACATTCCAAGAATGCTTTACAGATAGTGTGGGAAAACCGCTATAAGCTAGACAAAGGAAATGACTGCCTCATTAGTGTTGATGGGACAGACTTTCGGGTGGCTGAGAACGGACGCAAGTTCTACAGCCACAAATTCAAGAAAAGTGCCCTCAGATATGAAATTGGGCTGTGTATTTTGACGGGGGATGTCGTGTGGTTGAATGGGCCCTACGTTGCTGGCAGCCACAACGACATCACAATTTTCCGTGACTGTCTTCTGTCACACCTCGACCCCAATGAGAGGGTCGAGGCTGATGATGGCTACCGTGGCGAACATCCTGAGTTTGTCAAGTGCCCAGCTGGATTCAGCAATCCAGCAGACAATCTGAAAATGCAACAACGAGTCCGAAGCCGACAAGAAACCATCAACAAACGGTTCAAGGACTGGGGTTGTCTGCGTCAAACGTGGCGGCATGACATTGCGTCCCATGGCCGTGCTTTCCGTGTCATCCTTATCGTCTCGCAACTTGCCATCAACAATGGAGAGAAACTCTTCTCCGTTGACTACACAGATCCATCCTAGTCGTCCACAGATCCATAGTCCATAGTCGTAACAGATACTAGTGAAATTAGCCATTGTCGAAATTCGGGTTTTAGCTATGGACTGTCAACACTATCTGCTTCAAGGCAATGATTAACTAGGATAGGTTGTGTTATGACTACTAGCCAGACTTCTCGTTCGGACTCGACAGGTTATTGGCCGATCTCTTGGCAGCCTCTCGTCCGAGACGGAACCAGCTTTTAAGGCAATTTTTGTGTCTTGGTTAGGAGCACCACACACAACAGAGATACGAGATACGAGTACGAGATACTGCATCGCCGTTGTGGCGCGGTGTGGCGTAACGCGCGTAACCGCTTCTCGACGCGGTAAAGGCAGTCGCCGAGTTTGATCAGGGGATGATAATATTATAGAATGGTTCAAAATTCAAACAGGAATTTTATCCTACATTATAGCTAATTCTACGAAAAGACATATAACGGTCCTTTACCGGAAAGACATTACTACCACACGGTAATTGTAGATTGTCCTTAGATGGAATCAAAGTACTCCCTCCTGAAAGAAAATAGTGCACGTTTTTTTTTGGTTATTTTAGTCGCGTTAAAAACTCTCGTAGGCTCTGGTACAAACCTACAGGAGGACGGCTGGCTCATTCGGAGTCGAACTCCACCCTGATTTCGTAGATGAACATAAACCAGTGACACGTGCCCCCCGGGTTGATCCATGGCTTCAGTTCCTACAACCCAGCGTGTCCTAACGCGAGAAAAACTCACTCGTCTCCTTCCAACCACACGAGAAAACACAACAAGAGCAACACAACCATAACAACAAATAATCCATTAAGGGTCCTATGATGACAATCATTGGCCGTAGCCCCTGGCCGCCTCCTGAATCAAGTGGAGGTCGGCCAGGTATTCATTTAGTAGGATTAGGCATTAGTGTTCATATTCCATTACATGCAAATTGTTGTTTGGGTCGAATGCCTTTGTGACATCCAAGACAGTAGGGAGCTGACCTTTGTGCTCCAGACCCTCCTTGTTCAGGTGGGGGATCTGGTAGTCATTCCCACCATCTTCTTCAATAATCCTGTTGAAACAGGATTGCAGTGTCAACCAGGTCCTGTTCAGTTTTTCTCTAGGATATTCAGCAAAAGCCTTTGTCACAGAGTCGATCAAAGCCTTTTCGCACGATCCAACAATCAAACTTGCACTCTGAATGGCCCTGAAGAACCCCAAGTCACAGATATTGGTATCTGGACTATTGGGAGACTGAGTGTACAGACTGGCATCCAACTGACCATCATTCTTCTGATCTTTTAGGAACTCAAGAAACTCAGGGTCGTCGTCAGAGATGTGAGATTTTGCACCATCCTGTTGGATCCTTACCACCCTTTCCTTCCTGTCCTCGACTGGCCATTTCTCTATAATGCCTGGCAACACCTTTTCAACCAGTAGAGCTCTGTAGACATCTCTTGTAATGCTTGTGTTTTTCCACACAGGAGTTCCCTTGGGACGATTTGCAGAATCTCTTTTGGCAGGAACCCACTCACCAATGGGCCAGATACCAATCTTGCCATCCCACCACTTGTTTAGATAGGGGATGAAGCGAGGCCTTGCGATGGCACAGAGGAACATCACCTTGGTGACATGACTCTTGTGCTTGACAGTGCGATGTGGGTTTTTTTCATCGTCTGTCAACACAAATCTTTGCCCATCCTGGGAAAGATAAAACCACTTCTCATCCACATGAACCAGATCATACATATCCTCATACTCATACTCACCTTCCTTGCCTTCTTTCTCTTTGATAAAGGAGGTTGCCATGAGAAGGCGAGACAACTTGTTTTGTTCAGTCAACGTAGGCTTCAACATGTTTCTGTGGCTTCGAAGGATGCCTTTTTTCACCCACGAGTTCACCGTGGTGTGAGAAACCTTCAACGCGAGGGAGAGATTTTGCCTTGTGGTCCGTGCCATCAACGGAAGGGCTTTTACTCTCGATCTAATCGTGGAAGGTGAAAACTTAGGCCTTCGACCACGCGCGCTCAACTTCCTCGAAAATTCAGGCGAGTGAATTATGCCTGTGGCACGTGTGACGCGCGCGCCTTTCCAAACCCTACTTATGGTCGACCTGCCAAGATCCATCTCTCGAGCAACAAAAGCAATGGAACCATGGCCAAAGGTGCCTTGATTGACCATGGAATTGAGCATCGAAACAATACGAATCTTGTCTGTTTCACGCAGAGCCTTGTACTTTGATGCCCTGGGGGGCCGCCCTGAAGAGGACGTGTTCATAGGCGCCATAGAAGTCTCAACCGGTGGGCACTGAAAAGCAAAGCTCGAAATGGCGCCTTTTGAACGGTCATATCTCATCCCCTTGCAAGAATCGAACATATAAGTTATGCACCAATATAGAGCTAATGAGTAGAGCTTTCTAGGGAAAAAATTTTTAGGAAAAAAGGACGTTCGCTCGTTGAGATATCGTTTTTTTTCTAAAATCGTGCACTATTTTCTTTCAGGAGGGAGTAATAAAACCCGTAAACCGCTTCAATAGAATCTCAAACACAACGGAGGTTGCAAGTCAATCTGACCTCGCATGGCAGAGGTCACCTACAAGTAACATCAAGAATAGGAATAGAAGAACAAGACCATTGAAGAAGTATCAAAACGAGAATTCCAAAGTTCAACCATCTGAGATTTTTGCGAAAATGAGCTCTCAATCGAATGCAACGACCATGATGAACGGAGCGATGCCCATGCCAGGCACAGCGATGACAGTAGTGCCAGCGATGCCCATGCCAGCGTTGCCCATGCCCACAACATGGGGTTCTCCTCCTGTAGGAATGCCAACCCTCTTTCCACCAATGCCTCTTCCCAACGCCATGTCGTTTCCAATGGTCCCTTCTCTTCCTCCACCTCCAATGGGAATGACATGTTTTCCAGAACTCGGACAGGCATCACGGGCATCACCGAGCAAACCTTCGAAAACACACGAGGACTCTCAAACAAACGATGCCTCCACAACACATGAGGACTCTAAAACCAGCATTTCTGATAATGCTACCACCACAGCGGCTCCTGTCGTTCCCAAAGCGGCTCCTGTAGTTCCCAAAGCAGCTCCTGTCATTCCCAAAGCAGCTCCTGTAGTTCCCAAAGCAGCTCCTGTCGCTCCCAAAGCAGCTCCTGTCGCTCCCAAAGCAGCTTCTGTCGCCCCCAAAACGGCACCTGTTGTGAAAGATGCAAAATCTCCGAACAAGTCTCCCCCAACCAAAAACAAGACAAACGACACTCGACACGGACCCGTTCTGCCTCCACTGGGTGCTGCACCGAAACAGGGATCGATCCACGACAATCGATACGCAACCGGATTCATTCCACCTGTTCCTGGACCACATCCTTCTCCTTCCCATGCGTGGCCAGCCTATCCATATCCTCCTCCACCACCACCGCCACTCCCGATGGTACCACCCCCACCTCCACCACCTCACGCATCGGTGCCGGTGGCTACGCACGAGGCAGCGTTGGCGGAGGAACGACGAACGGCTGCTGGACTTCGTTCCACAATTAGCCGTCTCATGCTAAAAAACAGACGTCTGGAGCGGGAATTGCAAGAAGCATTACACAACGGCTTCAAGGCCGAAAAAGAGCTGGCCTTGGAGAAGAGGAGAAAAATTCGTCTCAAGAAAGAAAAGGAAAAAGCAGAAAAAGTGAAAAAGGTGTTTGTAAAAAGACAGCAGGAAAGAAAGAGAGCTGCCCTCGCGGCCTTGGTCGACACCCGTGCCAGCACTCGAAAAACCGAATCGGAACATGCAAACGAAAATGAGAGCGGAAACAATGAACCTAAAAGTAAAAGGGCGAAAACCGATTCAGCCAGTGGTCAGAGTGTCGGTACTTTTGATACGAAGTATGATATGCAATGGCTGCAAATGCTCGAGGAATTGAAGAAGTTCAAAGAAGAATTTGGGCATTGTCATGTTCCAATGACAGATACCAAACTGGCACGGTGGGTTTCTGGTCAGCGCACTCAGTACTCGAATTTAATATCCGACAAATGGTCGACTTTAACACCAGAGCGTGTGCGCGAGCTCAAGGCTATTGGCTTTTTATGGAAAGCGAAACCAAATGCCATTCGAATGAAGAATATGGATCGACTGGAACAGTTACGGGCGTACAAGGAGAAGTTTGGCCATTGCAACGTTCCTCAAAAGTGCACCGAATTTCCAGGACTCGGAAATTTTGTATTGTGTCAACGAAGATCCTATCGTCGTGGTCAGTTATCGCAAGATCAAATCGAATATCTTGAGTCGATGGGGTTTGAGTGGAGTTTGCGAAATCGTGGAGGAACTCTGGAGGAACGTATGAAAAAGTGGCAAACGAAAAAGACTGGAAACGACGATGACAACCAAGAAGAAAAGACAGGTGAAGAAGAAGAGGAAGATGGAGAAGGGACAGATTTGGAGGAAGAGGAGGACAACGCAATGTCTGCTAAGGGAGATATAGTTTAAGTTTGTTTGATGAAGGGAGCATTATGTTTCACTATATGGGTATCAATTGTCAATGTACTCGATCGTGCGTGCGTCCTAAAGTCTTTGAATTTTCTTTCCTCCTTTGCTTGATGCCGTTGGCCGTTGATGCAATCAGCAGACTGAAATTGGTGAACGAAGAGTACACTCTACCATAAAGGATGGGGTGCGCGTTCAAGCAAGCGCTTCGGCCAACCTAACTAGGCAGGTGTGCGTGCGTTTCGTTGCTGCCGACAATGGCTCCAGTACGTGCGAGTATGGCCAAAATGACATCTTATGAGAATTTCGACGATCGAATATGGCTTCGTTCACACTTGAAAAGGATTCTCACTAACACAAGGGAATCCGAAATCCCTATGGCAAAAAAAGAACACTTTGTTTTGGAGATTGGTCCCGCGGGTTTTCTCGGGCAACGGAAAAGAATTGTATTAGTGCGATCGGGTGAGCTATGGTCGCATTTCAGAAATTCAGGCAATATCAAGCGTCTCCAGGGTCATATTCCCCATCGTGAAGTTAAATAAATAACATCTGGAAAGATGGAGATTGCTTCAAAAGAATCTTTCAAAGTCAAGTAATTATTTAAGCCGTGCCCAAGAGGACACAAGAGCCAAATCCATCAACATCCTTTCTTGCGGATCAATGATCAATGGTGGTTGTCGTTTCCAGTTATTGAAAGCCTTAGATAACCGCTCAACGTTGACAAGACACGGCCCGGAAAAGAGCCGCTTGCTTTTCCATTGGACCTACATTGTTGACTCTTTATCAGTGTATTTCTCCCTTAGTGGCCGATAGTCCACCTCGGCCACTCGCTCACGGATCCTTGTATTTGAGAGCGCTTGACGAGGTTTCGTTGAGAGCTTTGCTATCGCATAAGACGAGAATCACGCCAAGGTAGAAACGCTTTTGAATCTGAGAGGAAAACAGGACTTTGAGAAATGGATTTTGCGAAATACCAGATCGATGTCCCAGACGTAGTCCAAGACGTTCGTCAACAGGGCTCCAAACTTCCGCGTGATTATAGCTTGGGAGTATATGACATTGGATGTGGTCGAGGTCAGAGATTCTGTACGCATGCCGGAAACTTGCGCTTTCGTGAGATTGTTAATTCACATGTTGATCGATACCTCATGGCTCATAGCAAGATCGCAAAAACTGCCCTCATTGTCTCGATCCTGGACGAAGTCCGAAAAGGCAAGGATGATGGGTTTTCGAAAGGACGATTTGTCAAGCAGCAAGACGATGGTAGCTGGATAGAGCTCGGTGATGCCGCCTCAAGAGACAAGGTCAGCAATGCGTTGCGATCGGCCGTTGCTTCAAGACGTGGTGGATATGGTACGGTCGAGGCTGCCGTGGCGACGCTTTCTTCCTCCTTTCAGAAACCAGGCGCTGCCAAAGATAAAGATGACGAAGGGAGAGAATCGCGCGATTCCAATGAATCTACTTTTCCGCTATTGCCACGCTTTACTCGCGAAGACAGCTCGGAAGAATGTCCTAGATTGGTTTTGGACAACAAGAGCAATAATGCCATGTCCTGCGCTGCACTGCTTCAGTCTTTAGGGGGTTCTAGTTTTCCTTCATCCTTAAACCATGCACTTCAAATGCTTCATCATAATTCTGAACATCGGGGACTGGGCCCCGAAGAATATCAGCAATTTTCGGACATCTCTGCTGTGATAAATGCGTTCTATGGGAGAGGTAAAAAAGACACTCATCAGCATCAGACCAACACTGGCCTGAACAACCCCATGCATTCTGCTATTGCTACAATGCTTGGAATGACACCTGAAGACATATTGTCGGGCGCAATGGATTCTCTTTCTTCTCTCGCAAGTGGAAACGTGCATGCAAAGACTTTGGAGCAAAAGAAACCAAGCAAGAGCCCCAAAGCCCATAACGGTAGCTCCTCGAAATCACCTTCAGGGAGGAAGAAACGAAGTGATGCCGGAAAAAAGCGCAAACCGAATACCGATCTAGCAGGGCATACGTTAAATAAGACTTCAAAGAGGAACCGAAAGATGGAGGGTTTGGAAACTTCACCGTCTCCTTACCTCGCCGTATCGTCGCAGTCGAACGAAGGATCAATTCCAGTTACGCCTCACGATGATTCAGTGCTCGTTTCTGAGCAGCATGCTAAGTACGAACGGTCGTTTCCCGTTGTGACACCTCGAGAAGAGCTCTCTGGATCTTCGCGGTTGTGCCGCCCCAGTTCCAACTTGGTTACTCTGGCGGCAAGGCCCTCGTTCGATCAATCGGAACTGGAATCAACGGTAGGAGCTTTACAAGATTTGGATGCAGTATCTTCATTGCTTTTGTTGAAAGCGGGGTACAAGGAATAGGGGACGGTGCAATTCAGGCACACTGTACACTGTTTTGTACGGATTTTCACGCTGTCATATTCACCGAGGAATGTGGGAGTATTCATGTGATACATACGATATCAGACGGTTTCACAATACCATTGCTGATAAACTAGATAAGATACTGAGAGTCAATGGCTCTCGCTCACTAATTTCTCACCAGTCACATGTTCTCTGGGTAGAATTGACGTGATTTTAGCCCTACGAATAACTACTTTGTTGGTAGCTTGGAGACCACTTCCGGAACAGCTTTGAAAAGGTCGGCGCAGAGCCCGTAGTCTGCAACCTGGAATATGGGCGCCTCGGCATCCTGATTAATGGCAACAATGGTTTTCGAATCCTTCATACCAGACAAGTGTTGAATGGCACCGCTGATACCGACTGCCACGTACAAATCGGGAGCGACGACTTTACCCGTCTGGCCCACTTGCCAGTCATTGGGCGCCATTCCAGCATCGACCGCCGCACGACTGGCTCCCACGGCACCACCCCCACCCGATGTGGAATGAAATGCCAAGGCATCGGCCAGTTCTTCCAACATGGCAAAGTTCTTGCCTTCCTTCATGCCACGTCCACCCGAGACCACCGTACTGGCGGCTGTCAAATCGGGGCGATCGGATTGGCTCACATTGGCGGAAATAAATTTGCTATTGGCGTACTCCTCCGCTTCTACTTCGGTCAGGGAAATGTCGCCAGTGTCGACGAGAGATGCCTTTTCAAAGCTCGTAGGGCGAATCGTCATGACTTTCATAGCGTCTGGTGTAGTTTTCACTTTGGCCAAGGCATTTCCAGCGTACATGGGCCGAATAAAGGTATCTTTTGTAATGAACAAGATGCTGTGAGAAAGATTGTCTTAAATGGTAACGAATAATAACCTTCACGTATCTCCTAGCACTTACCCGAATCAATGACCTCAAGAATGTCTGAAATGGGACTCACATTCAAAAGAGCTGCTGCCCTCGGTATCACACTCGACCCCGTTTTGGTACTTGTTCCAATGACTGCCTTACAGTCCTCCACTTTGGTAGTGGCAACTTGCTGAATGGTCAATGCCCATGTTTCTGGCAGGGCCAACGATTTGGTGCTGTAATGGAAAATGGCAGAAACCCCTTCCGGGACTTGAGTCGGTGGTCCTTCCGATCCGACTGTCAACAGGACGACATCGTCACCAGCTCCAATTTGCTTCGCGGCCGATACAGCTGACTGCGTTGAGGGTAACAAGGTGGCGGTTGGCGAATCCGACACCACCAGTACACTGGCCCATCTTTGGAGAGACACGGTGCTGCTCTGCGTAGGTCTTTTCCTTCTCAGGACGCCATGTGAACAGGATTGAAGGGCGCTTCTCAACGACAACATGGAACGGTTGAATATAGGAGCCTGCGTTGAACGATGATTGATCTTCTCGTGTCGTCGACAATGGCAATCACCCAAGTCGACCAAGAAGACGACCAAATCTTTGGAAGCGAAGCGTCACGACGGAATTCTCCCCAAGACTCAAAGATACATGTCATTCACGTTTAGTATTTTCTTAGCTGTGTATAAACTGAAGTTTATACGCGACTGGAAGAAATGGTCGCGTTACCGGAGGTTGGTCATGACGCCCCATCAACTTTTTGTTTGACACCATTTTTCCAATCTCGTCGACGCTCTTGTTTGTTCGGCGGCGACAAGGACATTCATAAAAAAAACATTGTCAAAGCGTTCACGGTTCAGAAAAGCATCGAAAATGTCAGGTGTGTTCGTTGTTGCCGCGAAAAGGACTCCTTTTGGAGCATTTGGTGGACTCTTCAAGAGCATATCGGCAACGGAACTTGGAGCCGTGAGCACCAAGGCCGCTCTTGCTCAAGCCAATCTCGATCCGTCGAAAGTCGACTCGTGCTTTTTTGGAAATGTGATTCAGTCATCGTCCGATGCTGCCTACCTGGCCCGTCATGTGGCACTACAATCGGGTTGTGCTATTTCGACTCCTTCCTTGACCATCAACCGATTGTGTGGATCTGGGTTCGAGTCGGTCGTGCAAGGCGTCAAGAGCATTCAACTTGGGGAATCGTCAGTGGTTATCGCAGGGGGTACCGAAAATATGAGCATGGCACCGCTTGTTTCCGATGGAGACAAAGTCCGATGGGGCATGGGTTTGGGTCAAGGCCTGGCTCTGCGAGACGCTTTGTGGGATGGCTTGACGGACAGCCACGTCAATACGCCAATGGGCATGACGGCGGAGAACCTTGCTCAACAATATGGTATATCCAGAAAGGAGTGCGACGAATTTGCTGTTTTGAGTCAAACCCGATGGGCCGAAGCACAAAAAGCCGGTCTCTTTGTACACGAGATGGCGCCGGTCGAAGTCAAAGGGAAAAAGGGCGAAATGACTGCTGTCGATACCGATGAGCATCCTCGTCCGGAAACGTCGGTTGAAAAGATTGGTAGGCTCAAACCTGTGTTTGCCAAGGATGGAGTCGTGACTGCGGCTAATGCGTCTGGAATATGCGACGGTGCTGGAACCGTTGTATTAGCATCGGAAAAGGCTGTTCAAGAACACAACTTGACGCCTCTGGCAAGAGTCGTATCGTATGGTGTGACTGGTTGCGATCCCAAAATTATGGGCATTGGACCGGTCGAGGCCATTCGAATGGCGTTGCAGCGAGGGGGAGACTTGTCTTTGGCAAACGATGTGGACCGCGTTGAAATCAATGAAGCCTTTGCCGCTCAATTCTTATCGTGTGTCAAGGAGTTGGATTTGGACATGTCCAAAACCAATACACACGGAGGAGCCATCAGTTTGGGACACCCCTTGGGTGCCTCAGGAAGCCGCATCATGGCGCATCTCGCCAATGAGTTTACCTACGCGCCACAAGATCAGAAAATTCATGTGGGTGCAGCCTGCATAGGAGGAGGACAGGGCATTGCTGTTGTTTTGGAGCGAGCTTAAGTATGACTCGCATAAATCGCCATCTCTAGAGACCTAACTTAGGACCAAGGTGAATCCATCTACCGCCCCTCTTCTTGAGCATCAAACCATTTTCCTAGCGCAATAGCATCCATAGTCACAGCAAAGTAGCATGGACCAGTGATACTTGACAATGCAAGGGTCGGAAAATCTCGACCAAGCAATGGAGTCAGCAATTGTCCCAGAGCAGAATCCACATTGATTCCTTCAAGTGGCAAATAGTCACCGGCTGCTGGGAGGTAGTGCCAAAACCCTCCTGCAACAAATGGTAGTTCGGATAACGGGCCTCCTACGGATGCAATCGAAGCTGTCAACAATGCTGCTGCGGTTCCATCCAGCAAGGCCCATTGACACAGTGCCGCAAGAAGGAGCACCACAATGTGCTGGATGGCAATGTCTTGAAGTGGTACAAACGAATCCATCGCAGTTGGATGAGTCTCTAGGAATTCGGAAAGTTTGATAATGACGGCCGTCGTCAAGACGGCAGTGATTGCACGAAATTGAAGATTTTGAGGTGCTTTGGGAGACTGGGTCATAGAGTCTCCGTCTTTTGAAAACGGAGATGACGCCGTGTTGATTACAAATTGACATAGCCTTGGAAAGGCACCGCCAAGGACAACATATGCGATACCAAGTAGCGGAGGGACTACCCAGCTTGTCGCCAGGAGAGGCCCATGATCGGCTACCGGCAGTTCATTGGAGTGAACCAGTACTTGAGGGAAGGGAATATCAAAGGGAGCGTAATCATATTGCAATAGACATTGGTTGTGGAGACTATCGACCACTGGTCCAACAGTCAACCCAACGCCAAACAGCTTCCCAACGGTAGACGCTCGCAATCCACTTGGTGCTGGAGGATCTAAAAATCTCATGGTTGTCTGACCAATTCGAGTTCAGGGGCGTTGGTGCATTTTGAACGAAAGATGACGTTTCCCATGGTGGAACAAGAACAACCCCCATGACGCACGCCGACCTCTCACCGACCGAGACGCGCTCGATTGGTGTGACATGGTTTGCGCAAAAATCCGGAATAGATCATGCGTGTCACGCCAGGGATTGAATTCCGCGATCCATGCTGGAACGAAAAGTTGCTCCTCGTAGGAATGCTACTGAGCGGGCCGAGAGAGGGGCTTAGTAAGAAACGATCGTTCGCTTCTGTTGTGCCCAAAAGGGTTCTGTGACCACACCCCACCTGTCAAAAACGCGGGGACCAATGATATCCGATATACGGCCCAACCTTACGATTATCGATTGTCTGGAATGTCAAACTCAAACCAGCAAGGAACGGTGGACACCCAAAGCAACTTTGTTTGTCGTCGTTAGCATTATCGTTGCCTTACCGACATTATGGTGTGCTTACGGACGAGCCCAGTATTGGTTCAGTCCATGTTTACATTGCGCAATGCTCTTCTAGGCGCTTGTTGGCTGTTATTGGGTCCACTGGGAAGAATAGAAGCGGGGGATTCCATCAGCATTGGTACTGATTCCGCAGATGATGGCACCGTAGAAGTGAATCAACATGCTCTCTTAAGGCTCAATGTTCATATTCAAGTGAATGGGATCGAATATTCCGAAGTTTCCTTCGATGCAGTTGCAAAGCAGCTATCACAGGATATTCAGTGGATTGTCTACATCGACGAAGTTTCTCTGCCCTATGCACCACCTCCGCAAGAATCGACAGACATACAAAGTTCCATTTATGATGTTGGAAGCTCCACTTCTACAGTGACGCTGGTTGAAATCCAAGAGATGCTTTCACTGGAATGGTCGCCATCGCCTGAAACTGGGACGATTCAAGGCTATGCCGATGTTTCCTTCCTTCTTCCACTGTTGGAAGAAAACCCGGAAGATCCCTCACCGATTCACACCCGTAAACTGTTGGTCGCGCTGTGGGAACGTCATGTCTCTTCTTCAACGACAAAAATCAGGAAAAATCATTTGTTGGCCCGTCGTTTGGCGCAGGTTCCGCGGACCAGGATTGCCTTTGAAAGACAGCGCAGCCACCAAGTGACTGCTTCAAAAGATGAAACTTCTTCCAGGGACCAACTGGTCAAACCATATACAGTCGCTGAATTGGTCGCAACTTCAAGATGTTGCTCATCTGTTCTATCACAGAGCACACCCATGATCAAGATTGACGACCATAGTTTTACAATGGATAAACGACTGTTGTGGTGCGCTGTTGCAATCACAACTGGGCTGCTAACGATGCTTGTTTTTGCCATGAAGGTGCGTCACTCTCCGGTGCACGCGGAAACTGAAACAAGGCAAGGCGAAGATATGCAAAGACTCAGTTCGACAACGAGTTGCGCACATCTGGATGATGGAAGAGACGCGATCACAGCCCAAGATGAAGAAGATGATGATGATGATGATGAAAGCGATTCTGAAAATGAACAGCACGATGATCACATCGGGCATGACCAATCTGAAAACGCAGAACACGAGGAGGAAAGTGTCGACAACTCTCAAGGAGTCGCCGTCCCGGTGAACCGACAGGTCGACGATGATTGGTGCATTGACGATGAAGACGACGCAGAGAACAGTGGAACACACGTTGTGGAAAATACGCAAATTCTCCACGCATGGCATCAACGCAGAAACCGGAGTAATTCAGGCTCATCAACAGACGAGGCACTGGAATTACCGCCCCCGATGGAACGGCATGTAGTGCGTCCCGTTCCTTCTCGAGGCATCACGTTTGAAGACGAAATTGAACGCTTCAATAGCCTCAACCTTTCATCTCCATTAGGCTCAAGGACCACAAGGTCGGGTGGAAGCTCAAGCAGACGACAACGTAGTCAGAGAACTCGCTTACATCTTCCGACCTCCTGTGGCAGCCCTCAACCACTTGTTTGGGACCGCCCTATGCTGTTTAATAGCCCTGTACCCGTCAAACGACGATCTTCAGCAACCCAGATGAATGGTGGCAACTCGCTACCAATGCTTCCATCAGAGAATACGGTTACCCCACATACTGATGGAGCTAGTCGTCATCCCTTACTCGGTCCTGGTGGTCAAAGATTGGCCTGGAAAGCTGGAGGGGAAACCCAAGCTATCTTGTTACAGAACTCAGCGAAAACAGCCGAAAAGCAAAGCCCCCAACAACAATCGGCTGAAGTAAACCGGCATTCGATAGCGCGAAATGAAGAAGCGACATCTTCGTCGAGAAACCATGAGTCGGTTGTATCTCCAAATGAGTCCAAAAGCGGTCATCCGATCGATAGCAAAGACTCAGCAGTCGCACACACTTCACCAGCAACCACTGAAATCGACATTCTGGAGTTGAGGGAAACCCCGAACCCGAACGACAACTCCCCCAACATTACGCGACTACCGGTACTTCAGAAAGATTCTGGAGTTGATCCTGAACGGTCACTTGAGAGGGTGCTTGTTGCAGTGTCAAATGAAAAATCTGTATCGAGCGCCAGAGAGGTCTCAACGGGTTCCAGTTCTCCATCAATTCGCACTTTTCCCCTTTCAACTAAGCCGCTTTCAGAACCATCAACTTCCAATCTCATTGTGCAAGACGACAAGGGAAGCTCCAGAGGGATATACCCAAACTCTTTGGATGAACAGAACTTGCCTGCATCAGTTTACAAGTGCAGCGGAGGTGGCAGATCAATTGAGTCTGCGGTGGACAGCGCAAAATTCCTAGACGGGAATGCTTTATCAACAGCGTCGTTGCAGGAGACCAATCACAGGGCTTCTGAAAGAAGTCCTGGCTACGGGAATGCCCCAACAGAGAATCGAGATGGACTCGCACAGAATGCGACTACTTTGGTCGAATCAACAGAGAACTCGAAAGAGCAAGCAGCCCTTAAGTTGACAGCAGAACAACGGGCAGGAGAAGCTGAACATGGTGCTAGCTCTGGCCACAATGAAGATTCTGCTGAGGCTTGTGGATCTGAAGGATGTCCTGGTTCCGGGAATTCCCCAACAGAGAATCGATATGGACTCTCTCAGAAGGCGACTGCTTTGGTCGAATCCAAAAACAACTCGACAGAGCAAGTAGCCCTTAAGTTGACAGCAGAACAACGGGCAGGAGAAGCTGAACACGGTGCTAGCTCTGGCCTCAATGAAGATTCTGCTGAGGCTTGTGGATCTGAAGGATGTCCTGGTTCCGGGAATTCCCCAACAGAGAATCGAGATGGACTCTCACAGAAGGCGACTGCTTTGGTCGAATCCAAAAATAACTCGACAGAGCAACCAGACCATGTGTTGACAGCAGAACAACGGGTATGGGAAGCTGAACACGGTGCTAACTCTGGCCTCAATGAAGATGCTGCTGAGGCTCGTGAATCAGTTTCAAAAGAACAATATAAAGCTTCTAGCACCGAAAAGAAAGGCGGAATCACCGAGGCTTCAGGAAGACCAGCAAATGTTGAGGTGAGAAAAGATATGATTCCTCCGATCGAAGCAAGGGGGGCATTGAACCGAACGCAAGAACAGAGAGTCTCAGCTCAGACAACGACTCCAACGACGGATCTGAAGGGGGAACCCATTGAAGGAAAAGCGAAGACAGAGGAACATGAAAAAGGCGATCTACATAGTTCTACTGAAAAACCGCCATCATCTCCATTCTCCCTTTTGGATAATCCAGGGGCAGGGCAGACAAGAGTAAAAGTTGAGCCACAATCCATGCAGAAAACAAATGGGAGCTATACGGGGGGAAATCACGTCATGGAGGCACTCGAATGTACGGAAGAAAAACAGCCTATTGTGCAGAAAGTTTCTGTCACCCAAGCGCGACGTGTGAAGAGTGAGAAGAAGAGACCTTTTAGTGTCCTGAGGCTTGAAAGTAATCAGGGAGATGGCAAAAGACTAGATTCCTTGGATAAACATCAGAAGGTCACTCCTTTCATTGTTCGTTCACGGGAAACGGATACTGTACCTCGCAGTCCTCGAAAGAGGGCGCGAATTACCCAACCTGGCATTGATGGTCACAACAAACACGAAAGTATCTCTGAATCAGACACTGCAAACTACAGCGAGAACTCATTCACTTATGTTTCTACACTGTCGCCCGACAGCAGGAGTTCAAACGATGCGCAAAGTGGTCCTGTATCGTTCAGTCCCGGCGTTGATACGTCCGTTGTAGCCAATAACAGGATCACGAGCGAGATTGTTGATCTCACTGAAAGCCCCTCCTCTGACCCCTCGAACAACCAAGGACACCAAGTACTCGCGTCAACGACTGAGGGGCTGAAATCATCTCAGCAGCAACTTCAAGCTACTTACATGGAGAATTTTTCTCAGATCCAAACCGCTGTTCCAGAGATCGTGCCTTCGATCTCACTTGCAGCTGCCACTGAGAATATAGCAGCACCAGTGTGGCACTTTGATGATGCTCAGGCATACGAGAAAAGCCCAAAGCCCGAACGGAAACTGACCACGAAGGTAGCAACAGGAACGGTAGAGAAGAAGTAAGTGAAAAGCTCTACGTAGTTAATCACAGAGAAACAAATTGTCTGTTTTGTGGTCAATCTCACGATCCCACCTTTCAGGGTATCGAGGAAACGATCCCGAAACTCGAAAACACTTTTTGCAGCGAGCACGACAACGACAAAAGATATAAAACACAGAGAGGCATGTAAACCCTATGACCCCGTCGAATCCCGAACTGGTGCAAACGAAACCCTGCCAGATGTTGAAGAGACAGACTTAGGTGAACAACCAAGAATGCCTTCGTCAGTTCGAGGCGGCCCCAATGCTTCTAACAGCAAATATGGAATTCGGAGCTTTTCACGGAGGCGAACACGGATCAATTCAAAATAGTTGCTGTCCAGTAGCTTGAAAGGAGCTGGTTCAACTCATGCTTTGGGAAAAGAAAAACTCGAAGATCGAAGAGGAGATTCAATTTCTGTGTAGGAATTCTGTGGGTGTGCAGGCCACGGCTACAACACGCAGCTTAATTGTGTCGTGCAGTAGCTTTATCTGCATCAAGCTTTGATGTATTTAGCACGTGAATTGCGGTGAAGTTTCCTTTAATGATAGCCTTTAATTCTTCGACTTCAGACTTTAGATTGGCTACATCCTCCTGTAATCGAAGGTAGTCAACCTTGTTCCGTCGCTCGCTTCTCAATCTTTCATCCGACGTTTTGGGTACCAAACGTTCAATCTCGGCATCAGACCTTCCTGCTTCTTTGAGCGCGTCAACGGTGGATTTCCTGTAGTCCTACCGGACCCATAAATCAGGATAGAAATTTGAGAACCATTTATGAGGGCCGTGAATGCCTCTTTTGCACACAGCTCCGAGAATCATGGTACAGAGCGCGCCGATGTCTCTCTGTTTCACTTACAACAAGGAGAATGTTCCGGAGTATAAAGAGAGTTGCAAGTATCATAATGACTGAAATCCTGCCACCGCGCTGGTTGTTTGCTGCATAAGCATTGGCTTGTCGTCTGGAGGGAGGGGTGGCTCCTCCAAGGGCCGACATATCTTTGTTCTTTGTGTTGACAGCAGAAGTCGATCGTTTACCCTCGCACCTCGCACAGATGGGTCTATGGTCTATGCGCGAGCGAATTTTTCACCGCGTGAATCATCACACCGAAAGAGAAATTCACATTTCATCATAGCACTACAAGGACAAACAACTATTTCGCCTTTCAACATGGACACTTTAGATCTTCATAAGAATAGCAATCATATTTAAAAAGGTGACGCTAAAGTGTTTTATCGCCGGTATCACTGACCAACACTGACCATCTCCGAGCTTCGAGGGTCTCAATTGAAGACGAAGCCATTCGGTCAGCATGATTACGCATGGCCATAGGCTCTGCATATTTATCGAAATGAGACTCCATAGCTTTGAATAAAGTTCGGCCGTCCAATATTTGGTGGGAGATACGAGGTGAAGGATGTGCTGCTTGCCGAGAAGTTTGCAATTTTTCCAGAAGCGAACGTAGCATCAACTTTCGCAACTTTTCCCATCACATCGGCTTTCGATCCAACTGAGAAGTATAATGACAGATTGCGGAAAAGTAGAAAATACCAATGCAACCAATAAAGGTCCACAATAAGTCACCCAATGTAGGTATACGATCATAATTAGTGGCAGTGGAACTTACGAGGGAAAACAGACGATCCCGATTGCGCCGGCTTGAACAGAGAGGCAGACTTGAGAGGCGATTGCGCCAGTCTATCGTACAACAGGTAAAGGAGAGGAGAAGCGGTGAGAAATTGAACCACAAGCAGCGCCACTGATGCTGCCACTCAATGTCAAGTTTCCCGACCCGACATGTGGAACCAACTTACCCCGTAAGGACGGTTTTGTTTGAGACAACTTTGGGAATGCTAACCATTGCTCTTGAACCTTGAACGCGAACGGGTTATCCAAACTCGTTGGTCCCCAGAAGAAGACCACAGCAAGACGATTCGTTGTCCGTTTGCTGTTGCTGCGAGTGTGTAGTACGCCCAAGCAGGAGTGAATAGTCGGTTCGCAGATGTGTCGTGAATAACAGTTTGTACACCAGAATCGAATCACTAATCCTCATGACTCAACCCCGTTGGGGGATAGAATGTGTACAAGGTCGTCGTACGTGTTTCGTGTGTGTGGCATTTCTTTGTTGGTCACGAATTGCGGGAGCGGGAATGACGAAAGATAGCGCAAGATCGATGTCTTCTGTGAACAGCATCTGCTGGGGAGTATCGGACAGACGCGCACAATGCCGGGCCTACAGTAATATTGCGTCGCGCGTTGCCAAAGCTCTCCGCACATATCTCTCAATCACTAACATCGAAGACCGAACAACAACAGACTGCTTCCAACACGCGAAGGTTTTTGGAGAGAGACCCTACTTGATCCACCATGAGTGATCAAGGAGAGGGTAACGCAGATTCCTCGACCTCAAGAAGATGGACATGCGAAGCGTGTGGATGTCACACGAACACGGAATCAGATTCGAACTGCACGATTTGTGGAACTAGTAATGCAGGTGAGTAGTGATTGATTCCTTCCTGTCCTGGAAAACATCGCTGAATTCTTTTTGAGGAATGGTCGTTTCTCTATTGATTTCGTTCCCTCGTTGTCATGTGAGTGTTTGGTGGAAAGTTGTGCTGTCGCTAGCTCCTGGTTGGATCGATGTGCTTCTTAGCGTTTTTGCCTTTGTCAGCATCCTCCCGGATCCCGCTCTGTCATATGTGTCATGTCACAGTCGCCGAATATGTAGTATCCAGTGGCTCTTTGATCACAAGAGAAGCATGTTTGCTTTATGCGTTTGAATTGTAACATAAGGTCACTCTGAGCTTGTTTTTTCCGTCGTGTGTGCATTCGTTCCTGACTTTGTCGCTCCTTTCGTACTACTTGGCACCTCCTTTAGGCCCTTCCGGCCTTCGTCGTCAAGCTCGGCCTAATTGGTTTCCACGAGCAGTGTTTGGCCGTGGGCGTGGTCTACCCGATGAGTTTGGAGTTGAAGATGAAGCGGACCTTTGGGAAAGTGTTGTTGACGATGTAGAAATGGCCGGTGCCGACCACGAAGAACGAGCCAGCAACGCGATTGAATCGCTTGCCATGGAAGTATCGGGGATGGCCAGTGCCGCAAGACGTTCATTAGAGAGTCGACGGCAGGGTATCGAAAGTGGAAGACAGAGATTACTTGATGCGGCTCGCGCCTTTACCCAGCACCCAGCCCGTCCTCAAGTATCGCCAGACGAACTGTGGAGGGCAGCCATGCAGAATGGAACAACCTATCAGCCGCACTGGATGGCTTCGCAAGTTTCCGGACAAAGTCGATCGAACATTGGGATTGAATTAGCTCCTGGGCAGACGACGCCACAGCTGGCCTTTGTTCCACCAGGAGCGGGCGAGGGCTATGCCATACGAGCATCCCAGTCTATTCCACGCGATAGCCCGTTGTCGAGAGCGAGGGCTCGTAGCTCTGCACCACAAGGGGAAACAGGAGACATAAACCTTAATTCAGAAAACCAAACTAAGAGAACTTTTGGGTTTCGAGTTGCATTTGATCACCCTGGTTGCGAACCAGGGGGTAACTTGGGTGGGTGTTATTTGGTCGGTGTTACTGTTGCTTCCTTTACCGCTTTTGGAGAGCAAAATGGCCTTAGTCAATCGGCGTTTTTCTGGGGCATTGAAGACGGTGGGAATAAATACGAGGGTGCTCGCTACGCACAACCCAACCGAGGAAGTCGCAGACTGTCAGCCAGCTACGCAGCCGAGTTGAACTCCGCGGAAGTCCCCATGAATGATTCGAACTTGTTATTTGGGTCTCGAGAGGTTGTGTCTGTTGTGTGTGACCTTGATGCGCGATCACTCACTTTCTGGCGAAATGATGTACTTTTGGGGACACTTGTGTCCAATCTGCCGCGTAGTGGGAACTTGTATCCTGTCGCCGTACCGTTCAATAATGGTGTGGCGGTCGCGATCACCGGTTTGGATGGGGACCCGTTGCCTATTCTGGAAGCATTCTCCTCAGACGCAAGGCGGGTCATCAAAGAAAAGGAAGAGGCCGTGAAGCGCGATGTGCTTGGGAGACGTAATGTGGTGTTTCAGAATGGTTGTCCGACAAAACGACTCAGGGATGTTATATTAGAAATATTCATGATGTACGCTGGAGAAGGTGAAGAGAATCTGACATACGCAAGTGCCGCTCGTCTCTTCTATCGGTCAGGACTGAAACTTGACTATCTGGACACGATTATTAAAGAACACGGTGAAGGTGCTGTGACGTTTCTAAGGGTGTACGAGATCATTGAGAAGATTCTACAGGAGGACGATGCGGCTCTTCGCAGGGATTCACCTGATGACGACAATTCAGTACGTCAAGGCGATAAGGTTGAACTGGTTGAAGGCTATGAAAAGTACGAAGATGCGTCGGGAGGACCTCTGAAACCAGGAGACAGAGGGACTGTGGTGGAGGTACAGAATGGACCCAATGGTGAAAGGTACGTTGGTTTTTGTAAACAAAGATGCTCGTGTTCAATTGACAGTGGTTCTTAGGGTTTGCAAACCACACAGAAGTTCAATTCGTGTTCTTTACAATGGTCGACGGTGGTGGTATCAGCCACACGCAGTTGTCTCAGAACGCTCAGGCTTGATTGACTCGTCGGGGGTTTGGTTTCTGGCAAAGTTCTTGCGGTCGCATGGCTATGATCATTCAACTCTAGAATCTAGAAACGGGAAACAGGTTTCAGGGCGACATTCTCATGTTGGTGACGTTGTAGTCCCTCTAGACAGGAGTGGAGTCGACGATTCCAAGCAAGGCCCGTGCATTGGGCGCGTAGTATCCGAATCTGCCCCTTCCTCGTCCGCTCCAGCTGGAGACAGCAGCTCCGTCTCTGTTGAATTTATAAACCCGACTTTTGGGACTGCCACTGGAGCTGCCCGAAGTCTTGCGCCAGGATCTTCTGTGCATATGGAACGTCGACGAATCCGTTTGAATAAATTGGCTCATTCGACTTTTTTTCTGGACCAGAGTTCAGGAGAGGAGCAATCCCGTGGGAAAACTGCGGGGGCCAACAAGAGTGTCAACGCAAGCCAGGACGCTCCCTCGGAGAAGAACAGGGCAGATCTTGTGGGAGTTGCGCGTTTGGAGGGACCCGCTCTGGAGAACATGATGAAAGAATGCAAGAAAAGTCCTGATTCGTTGGCCGCCATGTTCTCTGCGGGTCTTCCACAGAGTTTACTGTCAGCGGCAGATGTTGCCCGGCGCCAGATGAACAATCTGGAACCAAGGGAAGACTTACCGGAGCGTATCTCAGCTCTTGGGGCACTAGCCCTGTTCACTGCGGACCACTTGTTTTCCAGTGCGCCGAAGAAGTACGGGGGAAGTGATAAGGCCGATAGACAGCATGATGAAGAGGCTCTTCATCAAGCGCTTCCAAGTGAGGCCTCGGACAACGCGCCTTCAAGATCTGCCGTCGTTGACGGTCGTGGACAAAATAGCATCAACTCCTCCCGACGGCCACCAAACAACGTACGAGGACTTGTAGCTTCAATCCAACAGCGTCGGAGTTTTTTGCGTTCATTGATGTCAAGAGGGCCCATTCGACAGTCACATGTACAGGGGCTGGCGGCGATGGAGGCAGTTGCAATGGGCATGCCGTCACATGGATACGGAATGGGTGATGCAGCATTTTCCCGTGCACGGAGCGATCAGGAAGATGCCCCGAGTGCGCCATGGGATGAATCAGCACACACTGGCAATGAGATAGACGAAGGTGGCTCCGCGGAGGAAGAGTGTTCAACTTCCATTGAGGAAAACTCTTTCCTTGACACTATCCGTCGAAAACGTGGTTTTGTGTCCTCGAAAAGTCGAGCGAGAACATCCGGTATGTCTCAACTGGTTTTCCAACGCCGATTGTTTGAACACGGTCTGTTGACAAACTCTCCGGCTTGGACGAAAGCTCTGATTGATGATTTTGTTTCGAAGAGCTCCATGAGGCTATCGTCATTGTTGCGACACGCATCGGACGAGGAAGGAAAGTCTGCACTTTTTCTTGCGCTGTCTTTTGGATGTTCGAAAAAGGTTATTAAGTGTTTGCTCGCTGCTGGCGCCCAAGTGGGTGTCGAGGAAATCCGACTATGCATTGGAACCAATATGCATGAAATTCTCTCTGTATTATTGCAGCATGGATCAATCCCTGATGATTTTGACATCGGGGAGTGCTCGGAGGAAGTCGCAGCCGTGGTAAATGCGGCGAAGAAACGCCAGGACGACATGGACCGTAAAATGAGGGAGAATGCGGGTAGTTTCATGGTTGATATTCTCCGGAAAATTTTGACGTTGGCTCTTCAAGCTCGTCGGCACCGTTCACCTAGACTCGACCTGTGCAGTAGAGTTATCTCAGAGATACTTGTTGGCAACGTCCTCTTGAAAGCGCTTCAAGAGGCACAGAAAGATACAAAAAAGACAGAATCGACAAAGGATGGATCAACTGGGACTGCTCCGGACGACAGTCTTTCTCTTATACATCCATCAGGGCTTCTGAATGCGCTCCCGGTGGCGATTCTTTCGGAAGCTCTGTTCGCTGACGCCGAAAATGCCACGAACTTCTTCTTGCTGTTGGAAGATTATCTTTGCAGCAAAGAAATGCCATATATCGCGGCCGGTCTGAATGCGCTTCTTTGTGCTCTCAAGCACTTCCCTCAGTTGCGGATATGTTCTGAAATGCATCGATACGGCATGTTAAATCTCGCCGAATTCCATGACGAACTTGCCTCCAACAGGTGTGCCGAAATTCTGTCGCGGCAGTTGACGAAACGTCTTGAAGTCAGCCCGTCCTGTCCACCTGCTGGCCAACAGACTTCGTTCTTATCGCGTGAGAACATTGGCTCCGGTGTGGTCATGTGCCCACAGAAGCACCGGGCACTTTTGCATGTCACGAGGCATTCGTCATTTCGTTGTGACCTGTGTGGCTGTGGGGTTGACAGGGGCCGACCAATGCATGGTTGCCGTGAGTGTGATTGGGACGCTTGTGAGGATTGTACAGATCTTGTCGAAAGTGGCCTGTTGAAGTGTTCGACAATCCGCGAACTTGCTCTTGAGTGCAGAAAACTCCTGGCACATGACTGCTCTACAGAAAGTGAGACCACACATGACATATCAGGAACAATTGCCACACTCGCGCAAAATAGCAACATGGATATCGAGGCTGTTGCGGTGGCTCTCACGGAGCATGACCACAACGCGGTTGAGGAACTGGCGCGGTTGCTAAGGTCTCCCGGGCAAGCGACAATGCATCAATTCTTGGAAACTTTGCTACCGGCCATACACAGCGCATGTTTGGGCCGTTCCATAGGACATTCACCTGTAAATGGTGGGCACAAAAACAAGAAAGCCAAGGTAGGGAGGTTTTTTGACGACGAAAAAGACCTTGGGTCTTTATCCTCTTCCAAAAGATCCCAGTTCTGCTCTGAGATGGTTAACATGCTGATTCTTCAGCATGGGGAAAAGGAAACAAAACCCACGTCACTAGAGAGCCAACAAGAAACGGATACTAGTGAACGGGAGGCCGGCGCGATCGGAGAAAGCGAACTCCTTATTGCAAACAAATCTGGACCAACAGTTAGCGGAAGGGAAATTTCATTCTATGCCGAATCTTCAGAATTGTTGAGAAGACTTCAGCAGATTCTCGCACTTCACGAAAGAGTATCTGTTTTTGGCAACCCACAGCGAAGGAAGCCTACAAGTGGTAGCAGCAACAGTAACGGTGCTGATCTCCAGGTTCTGACTGCGCCTTTGGAAATGGAATTGTTGCCGTCATCTTTCGGCGAACAAGTGCCTTGTGCCCGAAACCGATTGGTGTTTCAGGCGGAGCCGTTGCTGCCTCTATCTGAACTTGAACTCCACGTGATGCGATGTTGTGTTCCGCTAGATCCGGGGTATATTTCTTTTTGTCAAAGGTATGTATATTGCCTAACTTCGTATCTGTCGATGACACCACGGATCACACGTCTTAATTTTTCTTTGCTATAGTCTTTCGTGTGACAAAGCAGTGATCCTCGAGCGGTCAAAACGGAAATCGGGATCATGGACACTGTCGCAAGTCGTCAGTTTCGACGAGGTATCTGGTACACATGGATTATACAATGCTGTTGGATTTTGTGGTGAGCTCGTTAACGGGCAGCTACGTTTACAGCGCGAGTCCCCTGATATAACGGAAGTTGTGGTCTTTGAACCCAAGATTGTTCATGTGGCGTTGTCATCAAGGGAATATGTCATTCTTCACCGCAACAAAAATGGAAAAGCTCAGTCTACTTCTCGTCCGTTTAGTTCTACCGAAGGAACTGATATGTCTCGCCATATTGGTACAAGAGTAGAGTGTAACTCCGGCGATAGTGGAGACTGGGAACCTGTGACGATTGTCAAGTTTGAAGACGAGGGGACTTGGACCGTAGTTTGTGATGAAGGTATGGCCTTGACCCGAGTACCCGTTTCGTCTCTTCGTGGCCTCGGAACACCTGAGTCAGAAGCTGAAGAAGAGGATGTCCCCCTGAGAATGAGTAGTCCCTCTAGCCGTGGATTCCCAGGAGATTCCTTGGCTCGTGCGTTCCCTTTTTTTAGTGCAAGGCCGAGATCCGAAGACTCACGGGATTCTGAACAGTCGCAAAGGAGTATGACTGCGCTTAAGAGAAGTTGGTCCGCACTGTCCCTGGCTGAGGCATTGTCTCCTTTTGATCTTAGTCGTTCGGAATCGGACACGGAACGTAGTAGGTCAGATTCTGGGGTTGCGTTGTTCACTTGCAGAATCGGCGATGAACAGCTCGAAGTCGTCCCTGACATATCTATTATCGAGTTACCTCCAAAGCTTGAAGTTCGATTCAATGCTTTCGAGAAGTTGCCTGGAATCGAATTTAACAATGCCGCAGAAATGACAATTGTTGGTGCTCTTCGGGTAATAAACGAACGCCGTCAAGATTGCGTTGATTATCAGCTCACTGGAAAACACAAACTCTTCTTTGGAGTTTCCCTTGTTCATAACTCTCTCCAGTCGATGAGTGAGAACCACACCGAAGATCATAGAACATGCGTCACAAAAGAGCCGACCAAGGTTCCAGATTGGGATGCACTAACAGTTACTCCTATGAAAGAAGACCCTGTGCGACGGACAAGGCAGTTGAGTGGCCAGTCACGTGTGTCTGATGACATTGACACCATCGCTGATTTGTGCGAAGGTCTAAATGATGTTTGCGTCCAATGCATGGAAGTGATAGATGTTCTCTCTGCAGCATCGGGATACAATAACTCGTCACGTGACCGACATTCAAAGGGCTCTGCGTTCGCGAACGACACTCTATCTAAAAAGCTTCTGTCTTATTTGGAAGACCCCCTTGCTGTGGTTGGTGGTGTTCTGCCGGAGTGGTGTATAAAGGCTCCTTCCTTCGCTCCACGGGTGTTCACGTACGATGCTCGGAAAGCTCTTTTGGACTCATCTGCGTTTGGTGTGTCGAGAAGCACATTCAGGCAACAAGAATCCAAAATCAACGTTGGCAAACTACGGCAGAGGATGGCTTCCCTGCGTGGGCGAGCAGTGGAGCTTGTTGGAGAAGCTTTCTCCGGAGGAGCAGAAGATCCAACAGCGCTCCAACTTCAAGCAGATGAACTTTATGGAATGGAAGAAGCTCTTGCATCGAGAGTCCGAGCGCTTTTTAGAGCAGCAGGATGGCAAGAGCATTCGCTTGAAGTTGCAAAGGCGGCAGTGCGACGCGGATCTCTGTTAGACGATGCGGCATTGGTCATGAAACAGTATGCAACGGACAAAAGGGTGATCCGAAGGCGTTTAGAGGTTCGATTTGATGGAGAGTCAGGTTTTGATGCCGCCGCAGGGGATGAAGCTGGGGTTACCCGGGGATTTTACGCTGATGTTGCAGAGGCACTTCTCTCCTCTGAGACAGTGGCTGGAATTCATTGCTCATCCATGTGCTCCCAGGAACATTCGATATCTGTGTCAAAGGAAAAAAGCCAACCCATGGATATAGAAGATCTGACTGGCGAGAAATCGAAGTTACCCCTTTGGATTCCTGACATGGACTCATCCTCTCAGGTTGTCATTCCGACGCCCCGCGCTGATGAACGCAGTGCGCCGGGCCTGTTCCCTCGCCCATTGCCCTCTTACCACCCACAGATGGAGGAGATCACCGAAAAGTTTAGGTTCATGGGTCGGCTTTTTGCCGCCGCGATGCGTGATGGATTCATGTTTCCTCTCCCACTGAGCTCTTCGTTCCTAAAGCTTGTTCAGCACTGTGTCGACGAAACTGGTGCAGAGAAGGCAAAAGATGCAGAGGAAATTGTTTCGACTTCGGCTGACCTCCCACGACCCGGGTTCTTGGGAGGTGAGATCTACGCAGCAGAAGCCTACATTTGCCGGGCGTTGGATAAAGTCGAAGGGTCCGACCCGCCACTCCCCCGCCCTGAACTCCTAAAGAAATACAGCGATATTGCAAGCGACAAGAACTTTGCCCGGATTGCCTTTGGCAAAACATATGATTGCTCATTTGATGAATACTTCCAGGACAAGGTGTTTGTCGATCCTCTCGACCCAGGTCAAGATGAGAATGCCGTGCCTCTTTGTCCCAAGGGCTCTCAAACCAGTGTAACCGTGTACAATGTCCAGGAATGGGTCCATCTCGCCAAGCGATTTGTCCTCCACGATGGGGTGATTGCCCAGGCCCGGGCCTTTCGACAGGGGGTGGATGACTTTTTCCCATCGCGATATCTTCTTCTCTTTACTCCAGAAGAGTTGCAGCATGATGTTTGTGGTGTTGGCGACAATGTGGAAGAATGGGATGAAAGTGCGGTTCGTAAAATATTCAAGCTGGATGGTGGCAAGGGTGCAGCCGAAGCGTTGGTGGCCGTCGCTGCCATGGGCGGAGAAGGTGGTGCGGCATTAAGTCGACGATTTGGTCCTTCTTCCCCCACTATTTCCTATCTGGTCAAGGCGTTGCTGGAAGCAACGCCGCAGCAGCGAAGGCAGTTTCTGAGCTTTGTGACCAGTGTCCCCATTGTGACTCCGGGTCGCATTGAAGTGGTTCCCATTGTGTCACCCTCGGGCGATTTTCTCCCTCTTCGTGATCCAGGCTGTTTACCTCGTGCGAATACATGTGCACGACGATTGTATCTCCCCAAGTTTGAGGATTATGACTCCTTTTCCAAAGTACTGTGGGCGGTCGTACGAGAAGAGTCCAAATTTAAGGGCTTTTTTGAATGGCGAGGCTGAGAGTACTGGCCATGTGTGTTCTGTTACTGCTGCTGCTTATAGTTTTGTACACGAAAGCACCTGATCATAGAACACTTGATTATAGCAATAGAACAAACTCTGTAGCCATGTGGATCTTTTCAGTGTCGGTGCCACATCCTACCCATACTGTCCTAGAATCAAAACGTGTGTATGCAAAAGAGGAGCAACAAGAAACTTTTGGAAAAACCTACTACTAGCATTATGGACAGTTTACAAGAAGGGACCTTACAGGACGACCATGATTTGATTGCGCTATTCCTTGTTCTCGTTGGTCTGCTTGTCATTCTTGTCCTTCTTCTCGGGAGGATACCAGGCCGACAAGAGTGCCGTCCAAGCAATGGATGTCAAGAGGACGACATTGAGTCGATGTCGGACGGGCACAAATCGAAAATTGAGGAGTTGGACGGGAATCCAAAAGACCCATTGCGCCTTTTGCGTTTCCCACAACACGTCTTGGATGCGTTGAACAATTTGGGTCGGCGTCAGTCCTTGCATGGCTCCCATGGCACCATGATACATGGAATTGGAGACCCAACTCCAATAGACAAATTGTTCCATAAAGGCTTTGAAAATGGGAACACTGAGTCCACCGGTAATACCCGATCGGACCGTCAACCATTCCAAAAAGTTGTAATGCAAATGTGCCGTGGGAGCATGCAGGGCAAAGCCAAAAATCACGGCACGTCCCGTACGGGGCCAATCGTAGTCGTCCCACAGTTGAGAAGAACTTTGTGGTTCGTCGTCGTTCGTCTTGGTGGTGTTGACAAGACGGACGGCATGGGGCATGACTTGTGCCACCACATCGCCCAATCCCCACAAAAAGGCACCCGTCACCATTTTGGTAAAGACGGGTCGAGCACTCAACTGTTCTTCGTACCATTCCATAAAGGACTTTTTGCTTTCCTGATTGTTGCTGGCCTTGGTCGAAAAGGGCAGTTTGGTATTGGGAGGACGTCGACTCCATGTGGATGGATGATAGGGATGCAGTTGTTGAAAGAACGGCGGTCTCGACAAGGGACGAGCCACAGTCGACTGGTTCCCCAGGATGAGTGGTGCCGCTGCCGTTCTACTAGATCCAAGAACCATTCGTTGAGACATCATTGTAGAACTCAAAGAGGGACGACCAAGTGTATGCGCCAACATGATTTTGATGACGCTGTTTCGTCTCGATCAACACCAACAAGGAGAATCGATCCAAGAAACTGGGTGCGCGCTATTCCTTCTCGTTGACTGACAGACTGCCGACTTGCTTGCCACTTCTCGTCAATGACAATCCAGATAAAAGACCTTCCCTCTTCTTGTCTTGGATCTCTACAAAAGACTGTCTTTGGTTTTCGACAAAGCGAAGGCCTTTTGGATGCGGGTGGGTGTCGTCGTCTCTCTAGACCCACCGTCGTTTTTGTTCTTTGGTGTGTCACGCAGGTTGTTGGCACTTTGGAAGAACACATGCGACAGCACTGTGACAGACAATTCAACCAATGCTTGGATGGTGGTGGCGGTCGCGGCTCTTTGCTATGGTAACTATGTGCGATAGCTATGTAGAGTCCCCCTCCAAGGCAGTGGCGTGGATCTAGGTAGGCGTGGTGTGAACAAAACGACACGAGATGAATGCAACATCTGGCTAGTTTTGGAGGAACACTTCTATCGCTAGGAAGTTAAATCAAAGGCCTCCAGCCAAAAACAGATATGATCAAAGGACGCGAAACAAGACATGAAGTGTTCCAATCAACGCTAAGCCTTTTTCAACATCTCTCAGTGCCGTGATGTTGGTTCCATTTCAGTCTATTCTTATTGTTTCTCCATGACAACGGCAGGAGTACATCGATTATCATCACAGTTTGCGGCCGCGGCCTGTTTGGCACCCTCCAATTCTTTTTTGGCCTCGTAGGCTTCCACCAAGGCGTTCACTGTACTTCCCCTTGTCAACAAGGTACGATACTTGGCAAAAATATCGTACAAGATATTGGCCAGTTGTTGAAAGCCGGGAACACGAGTGATTTGAAACAACCAACCCAATTGGACTTGTTGGTAGGCCTTTTCAAAGACGGGGACTCCCACCATGATGTCACCGGCTGGTGTTACGGCATGCATACTCGACATGCCCACAGCATAGGAAATGCCTCCATTGCGGGGATCCGATTCGTCGTACAAACCTCCTTCCAAATCAGTAAAGCGCAATTTCGGTTGACCATTCAATCGGACATCTCGTTGACGCAAAAAGTCAATCTCCAACTTGCAAACGTTGCATTTGGAATCGTAAATGACATTGAGCTCTTCTGGAAACAAACGACTTGTTTCATCCTGCTTCGTGGATGGTTCGATCTTCTGGGACGTGGAGCTCATTTGCATAGAACTGGTGGTATAAATGGGCAACGGACGAGACCCTAGCACCCGGCGATTGGATGTTCGCGCAACGAGTCCAAAGGCACTTGTGGTATTCGAATGACTGGATCCTCCCAGAAAGGTCAACACGTACACAGCATTCAGTCTCTTCATTGCCCCAACAACCCTTGTGATGTGGGCAAAGGACAACAAGAATTGAGACGACACACTAGGTAGTCTTTCAATGAATCAACGTGATGCGTTCGCCATGGTAAACGAAATTTGTGTCTGACTCATCTTCGTCCGCCATTCATCCGCGATACACGAGCGACTAAAAGCGACTGAAAGCATCTCCGGAGTCCTGAGTCCTGAGGTGCGGGAATGTTTTAGGCCACTCATCTCGAACAAAAGTACTCCTAGGAGTAGGAGTATGACATGTATTCTTTAGCGTTTGAATAAAGTTACATAAAGAAGAGGGAATCTCCTCTCCACTTATACGACGAGACGTCGACTGGACGATCCGCTGCGGCGGTCTCTACTCGATGGGCGCCGGGGAACCGGATCGTCGCCGTGGAAGGGTGGAGGGGGTGGTGGTTCCGGGCTGTAGGCTCGTTCCCGGTGACTGATGGGAGGAGGTGGGGGATCCGGACTGTCGGGACACTCATCGGGGCTCGTTGTAGAACGCGATTGCCGCCGAGATTGGGGCTCTTCACTGGCGGGAAGAGACGGGTTAAAGAATTGGTTTTCGGCCTTGGACAGCTCGGACAAGAAACTGTTCCATACACTCGTGGATGAGGTCGTATTCTTGGCAGAGTTTTCGCTTGCTACCGAATGACGATCGGGAGAATCGGACGACGATCGGCGATCGAGCGACTCTGCGGAGGGCTCTCGCTGGACCCGATCCCTCCTCCCGGATATGTTTGGCATGGCCAGCCGAGAAGGAGGATTGCGCCGGTATTCGGGTTCCTTGTCATCGGGTTCCGTTTCACTGGCACTGGCTGTGGCATCGGATTCATACTGTGGAAGGAGTCGATCCATTTGTCGACTGCGTCGCGAAAAGAGACCTGCCCGGCTTTGATAGGCTGGGGCGGATCCCACATGCACCGTGGCCCCGCGCGGCGAGTTTGTCGAGTCCGCTTCTTCGTACATGAGATCTCGTCCTCGGGATTCGGTAGACGTGATACTTTTGGTTGGAGATGAGCTGCGTTCCATCATCTCGTCAGCTGGTGAGTAGCTACGTCTGGTAAGCATTGGGGCTGGTTGGCGACGGACTCCACGAGAAGCCAGGTAATGTGCCCCTGGTCCCGAAGCGGATTTTTGAGATCCGTCATCCGACTTAATGGACATGACACTACCACCGCCGGGGGGAGACAGTGGAACAAAGCGCTTTTGTTGTATCTTGTCCGATTTCTGTGACTTGACACTGTTTCCGCCTCCCGGAGAAATGGTGTGGGCAACCGTGCTTCCTTCCAGATACAAGGAGCTGTCGACGGAAAGGAGGTCTGACGGTGACGCCGCTGTATTGACGGAAGGAGATGCCACGTATCTCCCCGAGGGGGTCCGTGTGTAGTAGAATTTCTCCATGGAGGGTGAGGCAGGCGGTGTTGCCATCTGTGAAGCAGGAGGGTTGTTCTTTCGTGCGTTTCCTCGTGAATTCGAGCGGATAATTCCCGGTTCCTCTTCATCGTCCGGCATGTCCGCAGAAGGTGGAGTTGCATTCGAGCCAGGAGACTCTAGGATTGCCGAGATGCCACTTTCGGGAACAATTTTGGATTCATCAATGCCACTGGTTTCGGATCTGCGATCGAAACTGGGAGTACTGGTTTGGGTTTGGCGATCGAAACTGGGCGTATTGGTTTCGGTTGTGCGATGAACACTGGGAGTACTGGTTTCGGTTGTGCGATCAAAACTCGGAGTACTGGCTTTTGTTTTGCGATCAAAACTGGGAGTACTACTTTCGTCCTTCTTGTTCGATGAAAAGAGGGCCGCACGCAACGACATGACTTCGGCAAACCATCGACTGTGATTATCCGGGGCCGCCGCCGGTGGTGGGGCCGAATTGGCAACCGGTGCCGGAGACGACTCTGCCTGTTGTGGCAAGGAAGGTAGAAACTGCACGGCGGGAACCTCATCGTTGGTCGTCGTGGTCATGCTGGTGGAGGGTGGCGACACGGGTGGTGTACTTTGGACAAAGGAACTTTCGCAATAGGTTTCCCCTTGTGTGTATCCTTGTTCCATGGCTTCCAGGCTAATTTCGAACCCCGATTCCTCGGCATCCGAACCATTGTCAAAACTGCCGTCCATTTCTTCATGTTCCGACTCAGAAATGGACCCCAGTGTGACATTTCCTCCATTGCGTCGACGTGACGCCCGTCGCCGATTCTTGCGTTGACTCTTTTTGGACGACGACGACGACGACAAGACTTGTGCCGCCGCCAGTGCTTCGGGTTGGGCATTCAAATCATTCAAGGTTTCTTCTTCCTCCAGTCGCATTTCTTCTTCATAAATTTTCTTGTTGGACAACCAATTCTTTTTGACTTCCAATTCTCGTTTGTGCGCGCGTTCCTGTTCTTGCTTTTCACCCACCCGTTTTCTCCGCACCATGTAAAAGGCTCCCAACACGGCACAAAACAAGACGGCTGCCGCAACTCCCAGTGCTACCGCCAAGAGGCCCAAGGAATCACTGGAACTGGAAGTGGACCCGGAATCGGCCCCCAGTCCCGACGCGGACGACGACGAGTCGGGCGATGTGGAAGGGGCACTCGTGGGTACCAACGACGACGACGGTGACGATACAGGAGCCGTGGGTGGACGAGAAGGAGCCACCGTGGGAGGCAGGGTTGCCACGGGAGGATTGGATGGCATGGCGGTGATTGTGGGTGACCCGGTTGTGGGAGTTGCCGAAGGCGACCGAGAGGGTACCGCCGAAGGCTCAAGGGAGGGCCTGGTCGTTGGGAGCGACGACGGTTGTGACGAGGGGGCTCGGGTTTGGCCATCCCCGACTTGCAAGGTGGTGACACTTCCAGTTTCGGTTACATAGACGACATAGGCTCCATTGGGCGACACGGCAAAATCGGCCAAGACAGAGGCCGGGTCGGAGTTCGGGTCGGAGGTTCCACCACATTGAGACTGAGTCGTAGTCACCATGGCATCAAGGGAGAGGACCGTTGGATCCAGTAGTCCTTGACAATTGGCGGCATAGGCCAGAGTGGGAGTCCTGGGGGAATCAAAATCGACCAAGACTTGTCGCAAAATTCCGGCTTCCGTGACATGGTAGACAATCCATTGTTCCTTGTCAGGGTCGGGAATGACAATGGGAGCGGCCGCATGACTGGATCCCGTGTCAATGGTCCAGGCAGCTCCATTGCCATCACTGCCCGACAAGTCATAGGCCAATAAATTACTCTCCAAATCCGGCACCAACACGAGTGTTTCTCCCAACAAGACGGGTCGTGTCTCGACGGGACCATTTTGTCGGGAAATGCGCGCATCAATCGTTGCTCCAATATCGACATTGCTACTGACCGACGCTTGTTGCAACAAACTGGCAATACTGGCGTCTTGCACCCAGGCGCGCAAAAAGTATCGATTGGTTCCCAACACAAGGGTGGTGCCAGTGTCCGAGACGGCGGGTGCATGGGCCGTGGAACCGCCAATATTTTCCGACAATCGATGCCAGAGGGCTTGTTCCGTGAAGGGATTGAACCGAACGGCATAGACATCGCCTTGATTGGACGATCCATTATCGACCGCTTCTCCCAAGACGATCCAATCAACGACGGTATCATCGTCCAAGGTCACGCGAGTCCGACTCGGAGGCGACAAGACCCGAGCATTAATGGGAATGGTATCATCGGGCAGAGAAATAACTTGCCTACCTCGACTTCCCGTACTGCCGGTGGTGCTCCGGAGATCCCAAATGGACAATTGTCCCATCATTTGTCCACCACCATTGGTCGGCAAAATATCATGCGAGACAAAGAGATGTCCTTCGGGATTCATGACTGGTGTCCCTCGCACAATGCCAGACAAGGGTATTCTTTGAATGACCGTCGGTGCATCTCGCGTGGCATCATAGGTGGTGGGTACCATGACAATTTCACTGTCAATCGAGGTGGAGGAAGCCTCGACAAGGGTATACACGACATGGTCATCGTACAAGAGGGGACTCCCCACACAGGTACGGAGGACTCCTCCCGCACTGTCGTCACGGGATGGATCGTACAAGACGGTCCATTCCGTGACACGTTCGTCGTGGTGGAGGGGTACTACCAACAGTTTGCCTCTTAAGGTGGTGATATAGGCAAAGCTATCATCCAGTACCACACCATTGCCTTGGGTAATTCGATCATTGTCAAAACTGGAGGGTGCCGACACTTGGGAGTGAACGACCGGTTCGGCCAAAAGAGTTGACGATTGGACGCGGGGACACTGAGACACCCACAACAACAACAAACACACAGGCAAGAGCGCTCTCATGGTACTTCTTCTTCCTTGTCGTCGTGGTGATGATGGTGGTGGTGCTACTGTTTGGTTCGGAGTGGATGCCCTCGAGCGCAAAGCTTTGGTCAAGAGGCCACTCAGGAATGTCGTTGACCCAAAGTGGAACAAAACGAGGACCACAAACACTCTTGTTGAAGCAAGAGATGGATCAACGAACTACAGGTAGGAGAGAGCTCGGTGTCTCTCTTCTTGTGTGTTTCTGGCTCGTTTATCCTGTAGTGTTTTGTTCGAAAGAGGGTGTCTTGTTTGGCCAATGGCATCTACAATCTACACGGCTTGCCTCGGGAGTTCCTATTCTTGTGTAAGTGTCGATGATTCTCTCTCACACGTTTGTTGTTGTTGTCATGTAACAACAGTGGAGTGAACTCCCGTTTCTCTCTCTGTTATTCAACGGATGAATCAGTACACAACAAGTCCAGTCTGAGTCCAATGAATTCCATAATGGCATAGGACCAAATACATTTTGATAACAATACTTAGACAGGATCAATATTTGAGACTATAGCCCCATCAGGTTTTTGGGACTGGCGGGCGCCAAGTGGCACGAATACGGCCACCCTGCTCGCGGTACACCGCTTTTATTTTTATCGAGGATAGGAGTTTGTGTACAATACCAGTCGCGGGGAATGTCATCCGGAACCAGCCAAAAGCGCGTGCCGATCATTCCCACCATCCTCATCTTTTCAATCGTTCCACGAGTTCTCTCTCCGACACACAACTCAAACTGCGCATCCAGTAAAAGTACGTATTTCCAGATCCTCCATCATCATGGCATGAATCGCAAACGACACCACCGTCATGACACGCCTTGTCGTGCACGGCCATGATGCCTCGGTGTCTCTAAAATAATTGAGTGGATCTGGTCTTGAGTTTGTCGACAAGAGAGCATGTGAGCCTTCGATTCGGGCCAATGAAACGTGCCACTTGGTCTTTGGTCGAAAGAAAAAGTGGTAATCGATCCAGATCCGGAAGCATTTACGTTTGTGGAATGTGGTTTCGATAACTATAACAGTTCGTGGTCTTTGAGGATGACATCCACAAGGTCTCCCATTGCTGGTACAGCTGCCACTCACCAAGGGGGTGAGCCTCTGGGAGTTGGATCGTGCACGAAACAAAAAAGATGTAGAGCGTACTGCGGGTCGTTCTTGCCATGATGAAATCTTTGTAGTTTCGGTGGAGAGGGAAGAACATGAGTACCTCGGTATCCGGCAACCAACCAATGCTCTGCTTGAGCACCGCTTTGTCTCCTCCCGGGACATGGAAGAAAGCGTTCTTGGCAGCTTGGAGACACTCACCCTGTGGGGACGGTTTCCCTCCTCCTGGAATGTTGACAAACGGCCATCGAACCGCAAGTTGACTGCGCATGACAAGAGCAAAAGCAGTCATTCACAATTCTACCCCTTAGCGCCGGCGTCCAGCGTCATGAAAATTTGCAGGGTCCAGCAATGGAAGAAGGTACCGTTTGGCAAAATTGCGGGCTCGTACTGCGAGAAGAGATGCTGACGGATGACCAAGCAACCTTCCTCTTCCAAACAATCTCTGCTTCTCTGCGTCCACAGCACTTTTGGTAGAGTTGTTGGAGCAAGAAGAGACGCGCCATTTGCATTTGGGACTTGTCTCGCAGCACGTTGGAAACCCAGCGCCACTCAGCCACAACGGGCGCTGAAAACTCGAACGTCGTTTCTTGGACGAACATGAAAAGTTGCTCCTGGAGCTCCTTCACGATCGTTGCCTTGTGCATCGCTTCCTCAAGTAATGTAGCCGCAAAGCTTTCAATCTCGGCCAGCCGCGCTCTGGCAGCATCGCGTTCAGTGGTGTCCATGATATGGTACTCTCTCTAGGTAACAACAATAGTGTTAACCTTACGTGTTATCTTGTTCTGGAGGTGAAAATCCAGATTTTCTGGGAGTTTTGATGATGGGTTGCGGTTACCTGCCCCCAGCCCCAGCGGGGGAAAGACTCACCCCCAAGGCGCGACCTGGGCCACCCTCAATTAGAATGATATTACACGATAGGGCGTGAGTTTCGCTTTACATCTATACAGTAAAACGCCCTAGCGGGGTAGGCTACGTGGGTGGGTTTTAGGCTAGGACGGTGTAGCTAAACCCTCAAAACCACCCCCGACACCGCCAGGGGGTGTATACAGTACTTTCGCTTGCGCGCTTGGTCCATGGTCCATTATTGGCGCCTTCTGAGCCGAATAAGAGAACACAACGCTGTTGGTTGTATCGGTAACCCGTCATTATCATCAACCAGCATGTCCGACGAAAACCAGCCGCAACAGCAGCAGCAGCGTCTCAGTGAAATCTGCAGGGCACAAATTTTTGGAAGAACGAAGGAGATTCAAGTACTGAGAAATGCTCTGGAACACATTCGACTCGTGAAAGATGACGTTCCGATATCATCCTTGGGCGAAAAACACCAAGTGACATCCAGAGCAAGTAATGGCCACATCATTGAATCGAGTGAAGGAGGGTTCAGCTCCACCCAAGTCGAGAATAGTCAAGGTTCCACTCAATCCTTCAAGGAGGAGGACGCTCCCGATAGCTCCGAATCCAGTGAACCTCTGCACCAACACTCGGGACGTGAGTTTGTCTTTGTGGATGGGAAATCGGGGACAGGCAAGACAACACTCGTTCGAAAGGCTTTTCAAGATTCAGCCTGCTTGTTTTGTTCCGGAAAATTTGAAGAAGCAGGGCAGCCTCGACCGTTCTCGGCCATTTCCATGTGTCTTGGAGAGTTGTGTACCGCCATGACAGAAGATTCAAACCACAATGAAAGACGGAAGGACTTGTATCCTTCGTTGATTCGGAATGCACTGGATATGGACGGACTCCAGATTCTTGCGCGCTTAGTTCCAACCATTTCTCAAGTCTTGGACGTTGCCGTCCTGCGAGGGAATACAACAACCTGTTCGTCCGCTCAGTCACACGAAGATCTAGAACGGTTGAAATTCGTGCTGCGCAAGTTTCTTGTGGCTGTTTCGACTCAGGAAATGCCCGTGGTCATGTTCTGGGACGACATTCAATGGATGGATGTGGCATCGTTTACACTTCTCAAAGCACTGCTGAATAACACAGAATTGCGGCACTTTTTGTTTGTTGGTTCCTACCGGGTCGATGAAGTTGATCAAGATCACATGGTAACAAAATGTATGGACCACTTACCTCATCGCATTCGTGTCAGCGTCCGAAATTTAAACAAAGATGATTTGACGTCAATGCTGCAAATGGCGTTTGGCGTCAAGGACTATCAAAACGATCAGCTGGAATCCCTGGGTCAGCTTGTGGATCTTGTACACACTCGGACGGATGGGATTATTTTTCATTTTCTAGAAATCTTGGACTTTTTGCAAGCCGAAGGGTTGCTGAAATACGATCGACTCAACTTTCGATGGACATGGGACCTTGACCAGATTCAATATCAAACCAATCTATCCGACAACATGGTAGACATTGTGATCACCAGAATACAAAGGCTGCCAGCCAACGTTCGCGAGTTGTTAGAGTTTTGTGGGCTTCTTGGATTCCGTTTCGACGAAAGCCTCGGGATATCTATTTTTGGACACTTGAGGAACTTAAATGGGGAAGACATTTCAGTCTTACTGGAAACCCTCATCAATGAGGGTCTACTTGAATCTGTTCATGGCCGCTTAAAGTTCGTTCATGACAAAGTATATCAAGCGGCTACCGAGGTACAGTCCGATGCGGAGCAGCAACATCTTACGATTGGAAGGGAGTTACGGAAACGAATTGATCGGACCAGCGACACGGACGACACGAATAACATGCTTTTCCTTTGCGTGGACCAGCTGAATATGGGTCGGCATCTCGTTTTGGACAAGAATGAAAAGCGCGATCTTGCCAGCCTGAATCTGAGAGCGGCAAGAACAGCATCCAGAATGTCTGCCTTTATTCCGGCGGCTGGGTATGCCGAAATCGGTTTGGCAGAGCTAGATCCATCGGATCGGTGGACGACATGCTATGCGACAACCTTAGACTTGGCCACTCTCATGGCGGAAATGTACGCCGTCACAGGTGATATCGACAAACTCTTGAGCATTTCAAAAGAAGTTCTCTCCCATGCAAAGACAATCAATGATAAAATTCGAGTACACGTCGCTTTGACCCGAGCGCCGATTGTGGAAAAGAATCTCGAGCATACATATGCGACTTCAGCCAGCGTGCTTGCGGAGCTTGGAGCAAAGCTTCCTCTAAAACCAGACCGCAAATATAAGGAGCAAACATACTCTAGCTTGAAACGGAAACTGAGTTTGCTATCAGATGACGAGATCATGGCATTTCCAGCAATGACAAACCAGGAAAGGATTGGAGCACTCCGAATCTTGGGCTCTATGATCACAGAGCATATGATAACATCCAAGTCGGACTCAATATACTTGGACTTTATCATTTGTTGTATGGTCAATCTCACTCTGGAGTACGGACTTTGTGCGGAATCTGTCGTTGGATTCTCGATTTTGGGAGCACGCCTTGCTGGAGCGGGTGAAATCAATCTGGCCCAGAGGTTTGCAAAGTTGTCAAGAATGTTGTTGGATATACCCGGGATTGACACAACGGGCCGTCCAAGAGTGTTGCTAGGTACAGTCATGGTGTTGCACTGGAGTGAAAGCCTTTCAAGCTTAACGGACCAAGCACTTGCAGCGTTCGAGTACGGTATGAGATATGGTGACACGACGACGGGATTTTCGGTGAGTATGACAATTTGGAGTATGGTCCCGTCTTTTGTGAAATGGTGTCTCACATCCACAAGGTAGGCAGTGCTCATGTATTCCTCCCTTTACTTGTATTCAGGCCTTCCACTGGGTACGGTTCTTCAGAAAAATATGATACCGTATCGTCTCTTCCCTCACTCGCAACGTGTCTCTCGTTTTGGTTCTTTATAGGTCCTCTCTTGGAAGACTGCAAAAAGATGGTGGGTGGCTTGTCTGACTATGGACAACATTCCATGCTGCTGATGCATTTACCAATCCAACAGTGCGCCGCAAACCTAATGGGACTAAACAAAGATGTGCTCAACCTAAACCAAGGTCCTCTTCGGAAACTTCGCGCAAAACTGGGTTGGAAATATGGTGTGGGTGGCTCAGGAGAGTTCACAGAACATTCACTTCGCATGCAAATAGCCTTCTACTGCGAAGAGTTTGATCTTGCTTCAAATCTAATGAAGACTGTGAAAGCAAATACTCCATCAGTGACCATTTCGCTGTGGCAAGATCAGCAGCGGACATTCTTCTATTGCCTACTTGAAATTCACGCTCTTAAGAGTCGTTCGGCAAAGTCCATTGTCCGTCGTCGAGCACATCGCAAGGAAGCACAAAAGTTCTACACACAAATGCGGAAATGGGTTCTGGACCTGGCCAGTGCAAATAGCGCACACAAGCTACTCATACTGGATGCGGAAATGCTGTCTTTGCAGTTGGGGCTTAAACGGAAGGCGTCGAAAACGGAACGACTGGAACAAGCGTACGATAAAGCCATTGCAGCGAGCACAAGAGGTACGGAACCGTAACAATACCAATATGAGTTCTTGCGTCCACTCTCATGCTTCTTGTCTGTTTCAGCCGGGTTTTTGCAAGATGGTGCCCTGGCGGCTCACTTGGCCTGTCGCGCCGTCCGCCACAAAGAATCCATGTACTGGGACCGAGCCGTTGATCTGTATAGGAAGTGGGGAGCACAAGGTATTGTGAACCATGTTCAAAAATACAGGAATCGAGTTCCTTCGGAACGGATGGTCAACGATATTCAGTCATTGGCTGGTTATCGAGGGCGAAGCCGGTACGATGGTACTGTGGTGGATGGACACAAGTCCATAGGTGACTGAGGCCACACACCTTATGGGACTAGCTTTTTGACTTTTTGACTCTATCTGCGACAGTCTCTCCGCCCGTGCCAAGATTGAAATGACTCATTTTCTTGTAGAGCCACTGGAGAAGCGGCCCTTTCGTTTTGAGGAGCAACCTTCACACTCCACAAAAATTAAACGTTTTAGTTCAACCTTTTTGTTTATTTTATGATCTTTGCAGTTGTCGCTTTCGTTTGTGTTAAGTTTTCGTCCTAAACAAATCTACGAACACAGAGGAGAGGGAATGGCGAACGCAAATAGAGAGAGAGGGTCACGGTTCATGGTCGGGGTACGGGGTAGAATAGTATAGGTAGATATATATAGGTAGTGTTAGTTGTCCAAAGCCCGAAAATGCGACTGTGACGCGTCTGGTTGCATTTAATAAACACGACATGGGAAAAGGAGAGGCAACACTGCTCTGTCGACAATGGCAACGGCAAACCTACGATCGTCAGCGGATGCAAAAGTCACGTATTCAGAACCCAAGACTGTTCATGTTGCGGGGACAAAGAGGAAGGCTGATTCCTTGGGGAGACTGGGTGCTTCAGTCGGCTCATCCACATCGAACACCATGGCGGGCCGTGGAGCTCTTGTGGGATGGACTTTATGCCCTCTTTGTGGGAGGCACTCGAAGAAACGATTTGCTTTGGGAAGAGGAATCGCATCTCATCTTCATGCAGTCCATACACCATGGAAACCTGGAAAAGCAGAGCGAAGGAAAAGACGCCGTATGTGCGAGAGACTCCAGAGGGAGAAGAAACAAGGGCACATGGATGGGCCTCGATCTGATGCCGAGCTCCAAGACTCAGCTGATGTATTAGACCGAGAGCCTTCAGAACAAGAAATCAAAGAATGGGAAGAGCAGGTTATCAAGATTGTCAAAGAGCTGGAAGATTCTTTCAGAGAGAAACAAGGAAACGACAATGTCGGTGTTGATCGAACTGGAATAGAAGTGAAACCGTATCGAAAAAGCCTACCACCGTTCATTGCAGCAGCTGCTGATGGAATGCTCTCCGTGTTGGAGGACATGATGGCCAAGGAGTCGTCAAAATCAAGACAACATGCTTGGGAACTTCTCAATTGCAGAGACAGACACTTGTCCACAGCGGAACACTGGGCAGCTGGAGAAGGGAATCTTTCCTGTTTAAAATTCTTGCTTTCGAAAAGACGTCAGCTTCAGGATCCTTTAGACTCATCAGGATGTACTGAGGCTAACAAAAAGGTTAGACGCCGTGATGGGAAAACTTGCTTACATTATGCAGCACGAAATGGAAGAATCGAAACTGCCAAGTATTTGATTGATGAGTGCGGGTTTGCAGTTGATGAACGGTCTGGCGATGGAACAACCCCCATGCATTTGGCGTGCTTTGGTACGCATATTGAAACTGTCCAACTTCTCCTCGACCGTGGAGCAAATCCCAACGAAACAAATGACTGGGGTTGTGGTGTTTCGCACTGGACAGGAATGGCCAAGACTCCAAACACAAAAGGGTCCGTCAAAGAGCTCTGCAGTCTTTTACAAGAGAATCACAGAGTCGACTTTATGCTACGACAGAAGCAAGGCCACACTGCGTTGCACAAGGCTGCACAGTCAAAGAATTATGCCGCCATTGAGTGGATGGCGAACGAGAAGCAACAGGGTGGAGCGGGTTTTGCGGATGCTCAGAAACGAGACCTTGGTCAATGTGATAGCGGTGGTCACAAGCCTAGTGACATTCTCCTAGGCGTTGGAGGTGACAAAGAATTCGCACAATGGATGGTTGATTCATTCAACTGGTAGATCGGGATCTAGTGTTAAAGGGATGATGAGCTTGCTCTTTCTATTCAACGACTCAATGCTCGGATTTGACCTTTGCTTCAAGTTCCCATTCCTTCTGCAAATGCTTTGTAACTCTTTCAACAAGGAGGGCCTTCTTCCCAGCAACTGGCTCCCCCAGACTCTTCAGTTTCGATTTCAACTGTGCCACATTTGCACTGCCAACTTCTTTATTTTGAAACAAGTCCATCCAATCGACACCGCTATCGTCGTGTGGAGGCGTTTTCTTGCGTTTTCCTTGAGAAGCTGATTTCTTTCGGGTGGGAAGCTCTTCATCGGGTAGAAGACTTTGAATAGTTTCAATTTCGCTTTTCGTGATGCGCATGAGCTCATCTTCGTCAACAAGAGTTCCTTCGTAATCTCGCTTTTCATCTTCTTCGTGATTGTCCAAGCTTTCTTGATGCGCCAACTTCTCAACATATTCCCAATACTGTACGAGGTGAGCGTTCTGGAATGATTCTCCAATCTCGGAACCCTGTAGGGTCTGTTTTTCAACCAGGCTTGCAAAGGCATCAACTAGCTCGTCCTGCTTCAATGGGGAAACAGCCTCCTCTTCGATTACGTCGTTTTCTTTGGCGGACCGGACCTCATCTGCAAAAGGCAACGGAGATGCAAGAAACGCAACTTCAGGCCACTCCATTCCAACAGAAGACGACCCATCTTCTTCATCTTTTCCTTGATCAATGGTCTCAGACAACGGCCACATGGCCACGATGCGGCTTGTGCTTGTCACCCTGGTGAGAAGCTCTCCGACAAGCACCACATTTTCCTCACACATGGCATGGAAAAGACTAGCGACGGCATGGTAGTTGTTGGAATGGTTACTTGCTTCCTCCGGACTTGTATCATTTGATAGAATTGGGGGAGGGACACAGACGTAGGAGCTTTCAATGGACAACTGATCCGAGAGTTCCTCCTTTGGTCGAAAACCAATAACGATGAGACTGGCAAACTCTGAATTCGTGTTCGAGCCTTTCTTTATCATCATTTTGTCTTTGGGTGTCATTGGGACTCGGTCCGCACCAAACGGGATAAAAGAACGCAGTCGCGATGAAGGCTTTGCCTTCGTCTTAGATCCGGTTATCTGTTCAAACAAAACATCTTGTTGGGTTTTCGTCACAATTTGACGGAGTGATTGGACGGCATGACCGGTGTCTTGACTGATGGAGAGCAGATTGGGTTTCTTGGAGGTTTGCGTCTGTCAAGCAAACGAAACGGTTAGACATTTGCCGGACTTCGCCGCATGGTAAAGATGGACTGCTTTACTTACAAGGCGATACCAATCCAACAAGTAGGAGTTCCGGCGATCAATTTTTGCTTCTTGCCAGTCAGGAAGAAGAAGCGGCAAACGACGATAGATCGGTCGTGTCGGCTTCCAGTATGTTTTGAGTTCTGGCATGATTGTCTCCGTCAAATCTTGCATTTCTTCGCTGGATTTGTCTCGCAATGGGGTTTGAAAGGCTGCCAGAGAATCAAAGAATCGACCGTAGTCAAAACACGAATCATCTTCATCGGGTCCAGGCATACCCCATACAACAAGATTGAATCTTCCTTCTTCTTTGAGATCATTGACTTGCGCTCGTAGGTCTTCGCCCCTGTGCGGTTTCGGGTCGTTTGTCCATACCCAAACTTGAATACGATCTGTCTTGGGGGAAGAGGGAGTCGATTTTGACTTTACAAATGTAGACTGCTCCATGTGTTTGATCCCTTGATCCAATGCGAGCTGCAAAGGGCAGTATTCAGGGCTTTCTTCGCCCTCAATAGCAACATAATCATTTTGCAAAGCATCAATGGTTTCCCTTGCATTGCTAATGTCGCGAACCGTGGCGATACCGGGCTTTGTAACTGATACGAGTTCATGAACAGTCGTTTTTCTTTGATTTGCGTAATAATCCACTTGATCGTCTTCGTCGTCCTGATTTTCATCTTCCTTTTCTTTAATCGCTTCACCACGCTCCTTCGGGGTTCGATACTTTGTATTGTAGAGCAATACTGCAAAACCATTCCTCTTCCCTGTATGGAACATGACTTGCTCTTGTACACTGAGACAACGACAGCGAGACAAATGTTAGACATTCGTGTTTGGTGCCTGTGTTTGGAACAAGAGGTGGCAGTACGGAATGCTTACTTCAGGCGTACAAAATCGTTCAAAAAAGACAATATCTGGGAGATGGCACTATCACCACCCTTTTTGCTTTTCCACATGCTTGAATTGCAGTCAATCAAGCACAAATAATGCTGCGCAACACCAGCATTGGAACTCATCCAGTCATTGTCGTCTCCCACATCATCATCATTGTCTCCTCCGGCTCCATTGTTCTCATCATCGTCATCATCCGACCACTATAGAGGGAGAAAGGGAACACCGCTACCAACATGAGAAACCAACAAACCATCCAGTGCAAACCGTCGCATCCACAATACCTACCCCGTCGCCCCAACAGTCGTCATCCATATTTTCGTCTGGGATCTTTGTTTGGTTGACAACAATGAGAAGACTTTATTGGACGCAAGACGCTACACTCCTGAAAAACTGAAAACTTGCTGCCGATCCATAGAGCTACCCATAACCTGGATACTACCTCTGGCCTCACTGGCTAAGGAGTCAAAAGTCATAACCAACGAAAAAGAAGCGTCTACCTAGTAGTTTACATTGGTATCAAATATCAAATCCTCTCTTGAAAGTCTCCATGGTCAGGATTTCGAAAGCAGTGGGCGCCGTAGAAAAATAGTAAAGCTCACCAGCGAATTGGGATGTCCTAGGGCTCTCGGTTTCCCGGGTGTCTCCACATCGACAACCCTGATTGGAATTCCTGCCACTGATACAACCCACAAATTAGGTCGAATGTTGAAGGTGGCCATTTTGGAATGAATTTCCACTTTCGTTGCGCCGAGAGCGTATCGAATATTTTCGGGATAGCGTTTCACCAGGCCCACCACATCCTTTACCGATGAAAAGCGAATACGGCCGTGAACTGTTGCATAGCCAAAAAGATGACTCAGTGGGGGAGCCATCAGATATTCTTCGGCCAGTCCAAACTGCTTCTCTACACTCCGGATCCCCGAGTGTTCCTTGTCAGTGGGAATGGATGCGCCCGTTTCGGAAATCGTCCTTTGGAGTCTTGGGATTCCATCAAAGTTCAGGTCCGTAATGCCGTCAGGAGTCGGGATGTTCTGGGTTTGTCTTCTGTTTCCCATGGTTCATGGATGGGTTTTGTGATAGCTAGGAGTACTTTGCTATCCTTGAATCAGTTACTGCACGGAAAAGGTGATTGTTCCAATGGTTTATCCTCTCAGCGAGAATCATGCAAGCTACAAAGGGCTCTCTACAGAGACTTCTTGCACCAAAGTCTCCCGCAAGCGTAACGCCAAGCCATAGAGTCGGTAGATCAGGGCCGAGCATTCAGGTCAAGGGACAATGCGACAATCCTTCAGAGAACCAATTGAACGTCGAATATCACCAAGATCAATCATCTTGTTGTGGATTCGACAATGCTTCATAAAACAGTTTCCATGAATCTTTCTCTTTGTTGCGAACAGCACCTAACACTCGCTTCTTTTTCGCTAGAAGTTTGACTGGCTCATGGAACACGCTATGAGTGTCCTTTTGGCAGATTGGACAGAGCGCTTCTGTTGCTCCTCGGGAAACTCCCTGAAGAAAATGATCCATGATACATTCATGGCAAAAGTAATGACCACAATTCGTCACAATTGGAGCCTTGAAATATTCCCGGCATACATGACAAGCAAAAGGAAGACCATCTGTATCAAACGTTGAACCAGACTCCTTCTCTTTCTTCCTTCCTCCGTCCAAAAATTGAGTTATCTCCTTTTCTTGTTTTTCTTTCTTCCTTCTTTGTTCTTCTTCCCACTGCGCTTCAAGCTGCCATCCTGTCAGAGTGTCGCCTCGATCGTGCAGGTAAATACAAGTGTCTCCAAAGCCACAAAACCCAGTATCTTTGTAGTCCTTGCATATGTCAGGCTGGTAATCAAAACGCGCAGTCACTCGAATATTTTGAGAGGCTTTGATTGGACCCGCCAGGAATTTGTTGCGCTTGGTATCTCGATAGATGCCATCTTCACCACGACCGGTGGCAGGGCGATTCTTTGAAGCTTCAATCTCTTCTTTTGAAGGTAAATGCCCAGCTGCACGGGTTGCGAGATCCGAGGTCGAAATTGATGAATTTTTTGTTTCATATGTGTGCATTGTCAACGAAGTGGTCTCGGCACTCTCTGCAGAGCTTCGGATGCTGCTGCTGGCTGTCTTGGATGTCGTATTCAGTCGTTTGCGGGCTTCTGAAATCAAATCAGATGTCGTGGCGTCGCCCTCTTCATCGCTGTTTTTCATAGCACCATCATGTACCTCGACTTCGTCATCCGTGCGCTTTCGAAGGCCATCCTTGTTGCGCTTTCGCTTTGGTTTACGGAACATGATCGTGTTTTTTGTTTTGCCTTTGGCAAATTTGTGCGTGGCGTTGAAACGGGGTGAATTCGCAGAGTTCCGGGACTCATTCAGTCCGGCCTCGCACACACGTCTGGTGCTGGTTCACGATGGCGCTACTACGGGTAGTAGTCGATAGTCTACCCCATGCCCATTGTCCCTACGGCTCTCTACCTCTAGTGCAATCGATTGAAACCAGGTTTCTGGCGTTTGGAAACTGAGATGGAATCGAAAACGAAGACTTAAATTAGAGTTTTCTTTCCAACGATCACATAAAGAATTCAACCGAGCAATCCTCACCATTATGGAGCTTGTCACATCCAACAAGACACCCAAACAGTTCATATATCCCTTGAGATCATTTTGCTTAGCGCATCCAACTAGGCCCGTTTGCAAGCCTACAAAAAAGGTGGTAATACCACCGCAATCATGGCAATCATGAATTAAAAGTTTTGCCGTATAGACACAGCAGCATCAGGAAGTTGTTGTTTCCATTCTCATGATGAAGGTGGTGGCGCCCCTTGTGCCATGACCCAGAACGGAAGTTTCCAGTCGGGAATCAAGTCCACGGGAATTTGCTTTCTCAGCGTGTCATCAAAGCCATAGGTTGGTAACAAAAACTTGAGCGAGCGAATACTGGGTGGTACTGTTCCATCGATATCCGTAAAGCCATATTCTTGGGCCAGCTCGGCCACCACTTGGTAGGTTCCAGACTTGGCCATATTGTCCGAGTCCAAGGCAACTGCCACGACAGCACGACCGGTAAATCGGGTGGTTTCGGCATTGTCCAATGGCAACTGAACATACTTCTCCCACTCTCCGCTTTGGACCAGGTCCTGTGTACGTTCGGTATCAACCAGACCCGGCCAAAACGATACCACCGAAATATTCTCTGGCGTCAACTCCACTGCCATATCCTTAGCCAATCGGTCCACGGCCGCTTTTTGAACCCCATAAATGACATTGAATGTGTACGTGATGCCTCCAAACGAGCTGATCATTCCGATAAAGGGTCGGGGGAGATGCTGACGCGGATCGTCTCTCGCTTTTTGGAGTAGTGGCATGGCGTAGCAGGTGGCGACAAAGTGATTTCGGAGTCCCACCGTGTGCAAGGTATCCCAGGAGGAGGTCCCTTGTTCCCAAAACTTTTTGTACAGCTGGTCGACACCTCCTGAGGGTAGTCGAAAGGCATTGTTGACCAAAATATCGAGTCGACCCTGTTCTCGATCAATCCTCTCCATAAGTCTAGCCACATCTTCATCTACTGCATGATCACAGATGACGGCAATGCCTGTTCCTCCCATTTCGTTGATTGTCTCGGCTGTTTCTTCGACCGATCCAGGACCTTCACCATCTCTATTATTGGTACGAGAAGACGTTCCAGTGACATAGACCGTTGCTCCCTGAGCGCCCAATTCCAAAGCAATACCCTTTCCGATACCTCGACTAGCCCCAGTTACAAGACAAACACAATCCGATAACCTTGGCAAAGTGGATGAACTATCATCGGCTGTACTCCTCAGAAGGAACTGCCGAGCCGGACCAAAGCTGGGCAAGGACACTGTTGAACTTTGAAATGCCCCTGAAACCTTGAAGAGCATCCAGCCACAAGCTATCAGACCGAGGATACAGCACGATGCCATTTTGAAGGTGATATAGATCGCCAATTGCACTAGTAGCAAGCTCTTTGCCGTCGGCCAAAGTCTAAACAGTGACGACGATGGCGACGATGGCGACGATGACGGTGGCACCTCTGGATTTTCCCAGTATCCAACCAGCTCCGTTGCCAATCGGTCGCGGATCTTTTTTCCAAAGTTCATTTGTAGTCTGCCCAATTCTAATCCTCTCCTTTCATCGGTACCCGGCACATCAGAATGAGTAACGACATTTTATTCCAGTCGACCAGCATCAACACGGCTCGATTGGAACGTATTGGTGCACATTCGCACATTCGTGGATTGGGTCTCAATGAATTGTTGGAAGTCGTGGAGGACAACCATGGCGGCGGCGGTCGAAGCACAACAACGGCGCCCTCACACAATATGATTGGTCAAGTTGCGGCACGACGCGCCATGGGAATTGTCTTGAAAATGATTTGCAAAGGCAAAATCGGAGGACGAAGTGTCTTGTTGGCGGGTCCCCCGTCGACCGGCAAGACGGCCATTGCCATGGGTCTCGCACAAGAGCTGGGCGCCGATGTACCATTTACCAATTTGTCCGCCTCGCAAGTGTTTTCGTTGGAACTGAGTAAAACTGAGGCACTCACACAGGCCGTCCGACGATCCATGGGTGTTCGAATTGTGAAAGAAACGGAAATTATTGAAGGAGAAGTGGTCGAGATTCAAATTGATTCCATGCTCCCTTCGGCTTCGGAAGGGTCCAAGACCAAAGGCCTTACCAAGTCAGGACGATTAACCTTGTGTACGACAGAAATGGAAACAATCTACGATCTAGGAAGCAAAATGATTGACATGCTACGAAGCGAGAAAGTTTCGGCAGGAGATGTTATTCGGATTGACAAGGCGTCGGGCAAGATTTCAAAATTAGGGCGATCCTTTAGTCGATCTCGGGATTACGATGCGGTCAGCAGTACGACAAAATTTGTGCAAACCCCAGAAGGGGAGCTCATGAAACGAAAAGAAGTAGTCCACACGGTCAGTTTGCACGAAATTGATGTGATCAACAGTCGTCAACAGGGATTCCTCGCTCTCTTTGCGGGCGACACGGGTGAAATCTCGCAAGAAATTCGAGATCAGATTGACTCCAAAGTGGCCGAGTGGCGAGACGAAGGACGCGCGACACTGGTTCCAGGCGTACTGTTCATTGACGAAGTTCACATGCTCGATCTGGAGTGCTTTTCATTTCTCAACCGTGCCTTGGAATCCGAGCTCGCACCTGTCTTGGTGATTGCAACCAACCGTGGAGTTTCAAGAATCCGGGGAACAGAATATACGAGTCCGCACGGTATACCATTAGATCTGTTGGACCGTTTGATGATTATCTCCACACAACCCTACAATGTTGAAGACATTCGCCGCATTCTTTCGGTTCGATGCAATGAAGAGGAGGTGGAAATGGATCCTACGGCCCTGGAACTTTTGACGCGTATCGCATCCGAAACCAGCTTGCGATACGCCATCAACTTGATCATCACGGCACAACTGAATGCCAAGAAACACAAACGCAAGTCTGTGGCCATGGAGGACGTTGAACGATGCTTCAGTCTATTTGTCGATGTCAAGAGATCGACAAAGCTCTTGATCAAGTATCAAAAAGAGTTCATGTTTAATGAGATTGATGCATCCATGACAGAGGAATTAGCAAGAAAGCCAACCGAAGAGGAAAAAGAGGAGCCCGAAAAATCAACCGCCACTGTCGAGCCTATGAAGGAAGGCTAGGTTTCTGGAATATAATTCTGCAGTTTTAAAGAACGACCTTCTCCTACTTCTATATTGCGATTGGGAACCATTTGATTGGCTTGCAAGGCATTGATGAGGACACTATATATGGGGGAGCTATGTCGATTCTTCGGTCTCGTCTTGGGTAGCAGTAGATGAGTTGCCAGCCATTTAGAGCGACTGACTGGTCGCTTCGAAAATCACGAAGAAATCTGGATGGCGAATCGGAACCTGATCCAGAATTCGCCGCTCTTTTCGGGCCATATGTCTCAACTTTTTGAGCACACGACATCAACAGATCGTGTCTTCTCATCTCTATCGAAATAAGAGCTGTCAACGCAACAATAATTGTTCTTTCCCCTGAGAATCATTGTAGTCATTGCAGTAACCAACAAATGAGTTTGATACTTCACCGTTCCATGCAACTCGGACCACGGGCATTGGCAACGGGTGTTCTGGGTCATCGAACGACGGTATCTCTGGCGTCGACTTTGGCGACCAAGAATGACAGGCAGGTTCGTCGATTTTCGAGCGAGACAACTGAAACAACCTCCATGAACTTGTTCACAGCAATCAATGATGCCATGAGCATTGCCATGAAAACAGATCCCTCTGCCATTTTGTTTGGTGAGGACGTGGCTTTTGGTGGAGTCTTTCGTTGTTCACAGAACTTGCGAGAACAGTATGGGGACGATCGTGTTTTCAACACACCCTTGTCCGAAAATGGGATTACAGGCTTTGCCATTGGATACGCAGCGGCTGGAGGGACTGCGATAGGAGAAATACAGTTTGCCGGTACGTAACCTAATCAGAATCCTCGATGTGACTGAGACAAGAGTCGTCAGCGCTCACCTTCTACAATCATGCTTTTAGACTATGTATGTGGTTCATCCCAATGATTTATTTTCACGATTGCATTGGAGCAAATGCACTCACATTGTTTTGCTGATTCTTGTGGGTTACAGATCTTTCCAGCATTTGATCAGATTGTGAATGAAATGGCCAAATTTCGGTATCGAAGTGGAAACCAATGGAATGCAGGCGGTGTCACCCTACGCAGCCCTTGTGGGGCAGTGGGCCATGGCGGACACTATCACAGTCAATCTCCCGAGGCCTATCTTGCCCATACACCCGGGTTGGTCGTGGTCATGCCGCGTGGACCAGTGACCGGAAAAGGTCTCTTGCTCTCCGCCATTCGATCCAAGGATCCAGTTGTGTTCTTGGAACCCAAGGCTCTGTACCGAGCTGCTGTCGAAGACGTTCCCGTGGGAGACTACGAGATCCCTCTCGGTAAGGCAGAAATTCTACGAAAAGGAAGCGACGTTTCCATTGTGGGGTGGGGAGCACAGCTCCGTGTTCTGGAAAAGGCGTGTGATATGGCTAAGGAGAAGTACGGCATTGATTGTGAGTTGATTGACCTACAAACCATCCTTCCCTGGGATTTTGAAACGGTGGAGGCATCGGTGAAAAAGACTGGAAAACTTGTGGTCAGTCACGAGGCTCCCATCACCTGTGGATTTGGTGCCGAAGTTGTGGCCACGATGCAGCAGCGATGCTTTTGGCATTTGGAGGCTCCCATCCAAAGAGTTTGTGGATATGACACTCCCTTTCCCCTAGTCTATGAAAAGTACTATGCGCCCAACGAACTCAAGAATCTGGATGCCATTCTGTCCGTTGTCGATTCGTCCAAATAGAAAATTCTGCCATTTTTGTCCGCAAAAATGGTGCATAATCCCTAAAGCGGTATAGAAAAATAAGTTGTTAGATTGATTTCCTGAAGATTCTTCGATTAAACGACAAGGAGTCATCCATGTTTTTCGCATCCACTCCCTCGTCCCATTCTCATTGAAAAAGAATGCGGAATACGATGTACAGCGGCCATGACAAACGATAAAATGACAGACGGCAGCGTTGAACCTGAGCCCCCTCCTCCACCTCCACCAGAGAGCAGCTCGTCCAATACCAAGATTCCGAGCGGTATTCTACGACGCTCCTCGTACTCCAACCTCCAATCACTTCCCCAGGGAAACTCAAACTCGGGGGGCAACTCCTCGATTCCCCCCATACCGGTCAGTCCCAAACGAAACTGGGAGCGTCGCAGCTCCTCGTCAACAATCCTCAGTCACTCGACCTTGGGAAAATTCAGTACCGAAAGATTCTACACATTGAGTGAAATGCAGACACATGCTCCAAATGTCATCTTTTTGGACAATCTTGTGGAGGGAAGTGCTCGCAAAGAAAACTTTTCCCAATACAGCATTCTGTATTTGCTTTGGAGACCAGAGATGACGGAGGATGCTCAAGATTTTGTGGACAAAGTGCTTCGTGGATGCATCGAAACAATTGAAAAGCATACCTTAATATCTCCATCCATCGATGATTTGGCTTCATCAAGTTTCAGTGACGATAAAGTGAAGATCAGAGAATCAAAGCCTGAAGAATTGAAGGAAAACAAACCTGCAAGTACCACACCATTACCCGTATCACCTCTAGAGACTGGAACAACCGAAAGCACTAACGAGACCTCCCAGATATCGGGCAACGATGAGGTTGTTGACGCGAATGTAGTGATGAGTGGTGGTGAAAACGATGGAAGCGAGGGGAGTACAAGTCTCTACATTGTGGTGGAAAGGGTCTCACGTCCATCTGGAGACAGTGATACCTCGCATGAAAGCTTACACCATGCACAGGAATCTATCGCGGAGCAAGTAGTGCGGCTGGCTGCTGTACAACTGCGAGATCTGTGCGAGGGCATAACCGTGTTCTGCGCCAATCACGAACGTGCAGCTCCTGGGCTAGAGGCTTGTATGAACGCCGTGTCTGTCGGTGCAGCAGATCGCCGAAGGCACCCAGGAGGACATGGTCGCTCTACGAAAGCTCTCCACAACAGCTCCTACATGGGTTTCGTGGCACTTTCTTCGGAAGATCTTCTGGGTTTGCAATCTCAGCAAGATACCGATGCCGCTCAAGGCGTTCTTCAGTCATGCTGGTGTGCGGAATGGAACGGCCGAGGTAACCTCAACAGCTTTGCCAAACGTGCTCATGCTCAATGGAGGTCGGACCGAGGTTTGCCACCCCTTGCTCTCGTTGGCCAAAGGAAAGCACCCGTACCGCGTCGACGAGGGAGAAGACAATTGTTCGATGAACAAGCCCTAGACCATGCTATGAGAGGTTTCCTCTACGATTTTGGAGTAGTGGCATTGGCAGTCGCCTATTTCATATTTCATTATGGTAAGGAAATCTATGACCTTCTTGCGGAATGGTTTGATTGGTGCGACGAGCTTTTCCATGGTCACTGAAGATATTTCGAACCATAGAATTTATGATTTATTTGTAGAGTAATGAACTTAGAACATCCTTTCCATGACTTTCTATTTCGACGCTATGCTATGTTTCGACGTTGAGATGAGGAGGAGTCACAGACGGCGGGACTGCCGCCAACCACGACTTCTCCGTACTATTTAATCCATAGTGTATCCTTTCCGAGTGGTTGTGCATGGCGGCAACAGTTGCCCACCAAACACCAAACGCAATTACATCCGATTCAATCATCAACGGGTGAACAGCAAGGAGACTTGGCGAGTTGCCTTTCTATCGGATCAACTCTGATTATTCTTTTTTGCAATCTCGCAAGTCGCTTTTGAAAGAATAGGCAGGCAGGAGGGGCATCACTTTTGAGTTTGGAATCTCGGCTGTTGCATCTTTCGTCGCTACGACAAGTAAACTCTATACCATGAAGGGACATTCGCTGCTATTATTGATCATTTTGGGAAGTCTATCGAAGGTTCATGCATTCACAACGAAGAAGAATGAAGCCACAAGACCAGCATTCGCTGCCAACGGAAATAATAATAACAACAACAATAACAAGCTGGAGCCATCACCAGCACCTCAACAGAGCACCGGGAACACAGCCGCGTTTGCGTTTTCACCTGCCAATGTTCCAGCGTCTTACAGCACAGCTCAACCATCCGTGGACGAGGTTGAAGACGAAGTTGTGATTGGCTATGCAGTGGCAATTGTGTCTTGTGCAGTATCCTTGGCGCTGGGATTTGGACTTGGATACGGTACATAAATGCAGTTTTGGTGATGGCTTTGATTGACAACAAGATCGAAGTGTCGTCATATATCCTGAGGGTTGGACTATATTTGAGCTTGACGCTAATGATGTGTAACATTGTATTTTAGTTATTGTGTTAATGCAATAAAATAGAAGAAGGGATTACGACCTTCATTTGTCTTCTAGGTAGTCGAAGCCACACCGCTGCCACAGGATGCCCTGAAGTTCCTGATGGTGGCACGAGTCAGGATATTTCAAATATCCTGGACTTTCGTTCGCTATTTAGTGGATCTATGGACCCCAAGGAACTAAATTGACCGCCATTGTTGGTCCTACTCCTAGCTAGGGAAACTATGTACTAGAGGGCGAATCTACCACTTGCGTCTGGTCGACAATATGACTCAGCCGCAGTTCCTAGCCACAACCTATCGCTCAGAAAGATCTGCTACCTTCAAGTTGCCCACAGAAAGCGACCCGGATACATATCTTCACGCATTTGACAACTTCGAGCGAGTGCGTGTTTCCGTCACGTCCAGAACACTTTCGCTCTATCCATATTCAACCATGTACTTCTCAACTTCTTGCGTCTTTGCCCTTGTTGCCTCGGCTTCGGCCTTTGCCCCGGCTCCTTCTGCCACAGTGAGTGCTGGTGTTGCCTTGAAGTGGTCTAGCGAATAGATGTAGGAAAGTGGTATGATGGAGATTTGATGCTCACCGCCTTTACCGTTGTTTTTTGTGACGTAGCGCAACACCGAGTTGCAAATGGCCTTGAAGGATGACCTTGCCAACATCGGAAAGGTCGCCGCCGCTGGTGCCGTTGCCTTCGGTATTGCCGCCGCCCCCGCACATGCCATCACCAAGTCCGAATTGAACGAGCTCTCTTACTTGCAAGTTAAGGGAACTGGTCTTGCCAACCGATGTGCCGAAGTCGTCGGTGAGGACAGCATCACCCCCAAGTCTGGTGCCAGACTTGTGGAGATGTGCATCGAACCTAAGGCCTGGGCTGTTGAGGAAGAAATCGGAAAGGCCGGAAAGACCGAAAAGAAATTCGTCAACTCCAAGGTCATGACCCGCCAAACATACACCCTTGAGGGTATTGAGGGAGACCTCTCCACCGCCGGAGGAAGCATCGTCTTCTCCGAAAAGGAAGGTATTGACTACGCCCCCACCACCGTCCAATTGCCAGGAGGTGAACGTGTCCCCTTCCTTTTCACCGTTAAGGACTTGGTTGCCAAAGGAAACGGCGGCTCCTTCAAGCCTGGATTCCAAATGGGCGGTGACTTCACCACTCCTTCTTACCGTACTGGTCTTTTCCTTGACCCCAAGGGACGTGGTGGAACCACCGGCTACGACATGGCTGTCGCTCTTCCTGGTCTTCAATCTGGAGAAGAGGGTGATGACGAACTCTTCAAGGAAAACAACAAGACTTTCGATGTCACCACTGGCCGCATTGAGATGGAAGTGAACAAGGTCAACGCCGAAGAATCTGAAATCGGCGGTGTTTTCGTTGCCACTCAACTTGGTGACACTGACATGGGATCGAAGGTCCCAAAGAAGGTGCTCACAAAGGGTATCTTCTACGCTCGTGTTGAGTAAGTTTTTTGCGATGGTTACCAAATAACGAGTCAACATGCTAGTGCAGCGGAAACTCCAATCGTGCTACTCGAAAGTGCAGTGCGCGGCTTAGTGGTAGCGATGTTCTAGAGCGTTTTTTCCTAGTCCCAATTACTGCACCATGATACTTCTAAGCTTTTCTTAGGTTATTTCTGTTAGTGGAGTATGTTTCGAGTCTCTTTTAGTCCGTTGCTATGGCCCAGGACCATGGGTAATTCGAAACTTCGGTAGCGCTATATGGAACATAAGCTGTGGCTAACCGAATCGGCATTTCGTCTGCAGCACTTCATCAGAAGTCTGAACGCAACAAGCGAGGAGAAGAGGGAAACAACAATTCCCCAGCTACATAAGCACCATAATAACGGGAGTAAGTAATAACAAGCTCAATCTCACAAGGTAGTTTGGCTTCAAATTATAAAAGTGATCTTTATTATATTATATTTTCCACAACGAGATTAGGCTTCACGTCCAACCAAGGGCATTTTGTTCACGTAGGTGTCTTGTCCAGAAATCATATTCATGCAGCTGATACCAATAAGCGTAATGACAACAAATAGAAGGAAGAAAAGAAGTCCGGCAAAAATATTAGGCGTCATGCTGACATAGTATGTTCCACTAATGTCATCATCGGCAGCGTCCGCGGCATCATCTCCTTGATTGTTCGCATCATCCAACCTACGGCGTGACTGAACCATCCGGGCTCCTTCCTTTTCCATGAGCACACGGCGTCGATAAACAAGCAAATCACGGGCATACTTGACCTCCGAAACAGATCGCACGGAAGAGAGAACGACGGATCCTACATGTTTCGATTCAATTGCATGCTGGACCGCACCATCCAAGGCCGAAGCACCGGATCGAACGGGAACGTCCACAACAAGAACTTTGGCGTCCTTCAATGCCCGACTTCTTTTGTTCATACCATGAACACTCTTTGAAACCATACCATTCGAAGCAACCTCCATGGCTTCTTCGTGCGGGTATGACATAGAATCGATTTTGCTAGCAAATTCATCCAGAGTCACTTGGAGCGCAGGACCCTTTCCAACACGACTCGCCATGGTGGTGACGGATTGGGCATTCTGGACATTGGAAACATGATGGTGCACACAGTGTGCGTGTTCCGCCTTAGATGCTACATTTGGGAGAGCACCGGAAGACGTCCATGAGGTCAACGCTTCATCGCCATTGTCCTGGCGTTTCAGCAAAAAGACTACATTGATTCCATCCGAAGAAAATGAATCATTCATAACCTTTTCAAATGAAACATCATCCGAATGATGAATTGTTCCTTTAGCGGAGGGTTCATTTCTCCATATCAATGCAGGGGCGGCCTGAGCAGCGGAAAGAAACGAAAGGAACGCTGCAACAGTCTTCATTGTTGATTGCTTGTTGTTGGTTGTTGGCGGTGCAGCGGCGCTCGCCTGCAGGCAAGGGTTGGGTGTCGCACGCGACACGTCCTGATTTATACCATCCGCGCCAACATTTATGCTTTATTCAGCACTGAAGGTTTGTATATAGACAATGCTTTCCGCGACCAAAACGATTCTCATGACCATCATTAGGGATAGGGGTAGTTCCACTTCGCAGTCCGGACGAACCTCAGACGGTTGAAGCCAACAAGGACACTTGAACCCCTTGGATACGCACGCCAAATCACTACTCCCATCAAAAGTTTTCTCTAGTAATTCCTTTCTTGACCATGAAGATCGCTGTTGCCCTTTCCCTTATTTCCGGCGCCGCCGCCTTCTCACAGGTAAGTAATTGGCATGCCTGATTGTGAAGGTTCGAGGGAGATTGCAGTTTACGTGTTTTCAGTTGGAATTGTCCGTCTCACATTTAGCCAATACCGACTCGTCGTTTCTCTTTGGACATGTATGACGTATGACCACAGGAAGCTTCCCGACGTGAAGCGATCTCCACTGGAGCCGCCTTCGCCGGAGCCGCCTTCCTTCCTGCCGCTGCCCAGGCCGCCGTTGGTGAATCTCCCCGATTCTCCGTTTTCGGATTGCTCGGTGACGGAACCGCCATGTCTGAGGGTGCCGCTTACGGATCTGACCAAGCAGCCGCCACATACTCCCCTTACTCTGTCTACGGAGAAGTTGGAGCCTCTGATGCCCTCTATGACAAATCCAATGCCGCATACGCTGACCGCAAAAAGGCCATCTTGGCCGAATCCTCCAAGCGTTTGGCAAAGCTCCCTGCTTACGTTGACAAGAAGCAATGGTTCAACGTCCGTGACGAACTCACCCGATACATGTACGAAACCCGTGGTGCCGTCCGAGGACTTGCCACCAGTGCCGACCAAAAGAAGGCCGCCACTGCTTTCTTCAAAGCAATTGAAGCCACTGACCTCGCTGCCGCACGTAAGAACCAAGACGCATGCATGGCCGCCGCCAAGGCCTCCTCTGCTGCCCTTGATGCGTTTGTCGCCACTCTTTGAGCAACTTCCGTGTATGACTGAAGCGTGCTAGTATTAGTTAGGGAGTTACTGATTGGAGAACTAACCATACCTTTTTTGCACCAGCATGGTCTGATGCATTGGTGGTTGTTGCACCTGAATTATTTTACACTAGAGAAGCTTGGAATCTCTCCCACCATGTGTATTGAACCATTGCATTGTTTGGTCTTGTTTTATAGGAAGACCATCATTTCATTGTTGCCTACTTTTGTTTGTTGTGGAGCGTTTTCCATCGTACCATTAACCTGTATCACTGCCAACCATACCAGTTAACTTGACAAGCAGTTGTGACTTGAGGCTTCCGCAACTCTATGATGATATCACTTATCGCATGGGACGTCTTGGGTCTCTCTCGTTTCTTGGGTCACTACTCAACCTCAAGAATCAAGAAACGGAGTGTTGGTATGGGGACTTGGGACTTGGATTGACAATGACAATCTCGAGGGCGGGTAGCTTTGCCAGTCGGGGTAGCTCTCGATAGTGCTCATATCCTATTTGTCCAACAAACAGCACAGGTATCTTTGATCCCCTTCTCCGCACTGGGAGGGAACAGTTGACAACAGAATTGACAATGATTCGATATCTGATGCTTGCGTCCCGTCACCTGGAGCAACGGTTGCTTCAGTTCCTCATGCCTCAGTACGCGCTTGCAGGTATAGGACCGGTCGTGATGGATTCACCACCTTCGCCTTCCACACTGCCAAACCCAGCGTTATGGTTCGCTGTGCCCAAGAACCGAACGACGAGACGGAGAAAGCGCGTCAAGAATTGGAACAAAAGACAAATCTACATCAAACAGAACATAATTCGAGACCCTCGCACAGGAGAACTGACATTGATGCACCGAATGCCCTTCAACTGGAAAGATTATTTGCCGAAAGTCAGCTAATTGCGATAACTACTGGGCTTTCTTCAGCAGGACAAAACCACCAACGATGAACGAATGCAGTACCCGTTGAGAAAAGATGAGAGTAAAATTTTCCAGCTTTGGTCTATCAAGATTGTTGATCAAGATCGTGAATAGTTCCAGGCCTCTCGAAAAAACGAAGTCTTCCAGACACTGTAAGAATATAAGAATTCATTTTGCTGCACATTGCGTATCGATCATTATGAATGGAGAGTTGTGCATGAGCAAAGACAATTTGACCTCCTGGATTGCTTCGACGTATCGAAGATCATCCATTTCCTTGTGACAAAGTCCACAGTTTTTCATGGACAATGGCAATGACTTTCACCTATCATATGGCTTCACGATTTCCATTCCTGTTGATCCGAGAGAAAGCTAGACAAATGTTCCTCGTGGCGATCACAACAAATGATGCTTTATACCTCTATCGTAATGCCACACTTCTTCTCTACTACCAGAATAACTCTGCATTCTGCCGATTAAAGCTACATTGCCGGTGCACCTTCTTCGTCACCTTGTTCAATAGGCTGAAAGCCATAATCGTACGTACCAGCTTGACGCTCGGCCTCTTCCTCTTGTTGGAGCTGCTCCATAGCCTTTCGCCACTCTTGGTCAATTTGATTGGCTGATTCCACATTTGGGTTATATACTACAGATTGACTCAACGTCTGAGACATTTCCCTTGCTAATTCTGCCGGAGTACTTCCCTGCGTTTCGGGCAACACGGTTGCTGTAAAGACGAATATTCCCAGTAGAACAGCTGCAAATGGTCCAAACGACCATGCACCCAAATATTTATTCATGTATGGGAAGACAAGTCTGTATATACATCGACAGTCATGTTTGGAGTAGATGTTAGACCAGTCTGCAAGTTTTGCGGAAAAAATGATGATGATCATGGACTTACCCAACCACAAAGTTGCAGGCCCAGTTGAGTTGGGATGATGTTGACATGGCGACTGCGATATACTTGCCACTAAACATTTCTGCGACAATCAACCAAGGAATTGGACCTAGTCTGGAGAGGGTCGGACGCCAAGTGAGTTATCCATCGAGAAACGCAAAAACAGACATTGAAATCAAGGGATCTTACCCAAACTCGAAGAAAATGACGTAGGCGTTCACAGCCGCCAATGCAACTAGAGACAAAACAAACAATGAGTTCTTTCTGCCGAGTTCTTGTATCGAGGAGAAAGTGGCCACAAGACATGTGCGTCAAAGAGTTACGTACCCAGTTTCTCGAATGCCCCCAATAGCGTTGCTACAATAACCACAGAACTGAAGAACATTCCGGCTGTTGACCAGAGGATAAGTGTTCTTCTTCCACATCGATCCATCAGAAACAGAACAGCATACGTAGCCAGCACATTAACTGCACCGACAATGGTGGTCCCCACCAATGGATTCTCAATTCTGTCGACAACACAAGATATGGTCAGTGTTGATATTGTCATTAACGCAGGGGTCATGTCATCTGTTGATACCAGCCCACTTACACTCCGTCAAAGAAGGATGTCGAGTAGTAGAAGACTGCATTGATTCCAGAAAACTGTTGTCCCATTTGTAACACGAATGAGGAAATCAAGAGAATCCTCGTTTTCCGTTGCGACCACATCTCGGCCAAGACGCCCAATTGCGATGATTGTTCTTGTTGTTGAGCAGCACCTCCCATCATGAAATGCCCTACTTCCGTCTCCACTTCATGGTCGTATCGCAGACCACGAAGAGATTTAATGATATACCTGGCCTTGAGCGATTTTGGATCTCGTCCAAGCAGCCATCGAGGAGACTCGAGCAACAGGGGCGACATGAGCAATTGTACAAAGGCAACGGCTGGTGTTACAGCAAAGAGAATTCTCCATTTGCCCACTTCCGCAAACGGAAATGCAAGCAAGTTGGCAACAAGAATTCCCACGACCAAGGCAAATTGTGTAATGGTTCCCAACATACCACGTAGACTGGGTGGTGCCAACTCTCCCAAATAAATGGGCACCAGCACGGAACTATAGCCACTGGCGAATCCAATGACAAAACGAGCCGCAATAATGGTAAACATGTCGAGAGCAAATGTCTGCATGAGACCTCCTACCAGAAATGTCCACGTGTCAATGAGCAGCGCACCTCGCCGTCCTCGTTGATCGGCCATTTTCCCTCCAAAGATGGCTCCCAATGGGCCACCTACGGCAAATGCCGCCACCGCAAGCGACCATGACAAGGTTGAGTGTTCTGGAAACACGACCTTCTCAGGAGCATTCATGACACCTGTATTGTAGCTGTACGTTCAAACCAACAATCATTATCAAGGTGAGGGGGATGCAAACTCGAAACTCCCAATGCCCTTTGAAAGGCTCGTGATCCAAGCTCCACAAAATAAAAACACCATACGGCATAACGGCCTAACGTACCCAACAAGGAACTGACACATTGCAGCAACAGCAATTGCAAACACCAGCGGAATCGTCACGACATTGGCATCGAATTCGAGCTCGTCCATGATAAACATGCTGGCTCGTGACATGCGAGCACTTCGTTCCTCTTCGGTCAAATCGGCCGAATCATGGACTTCCATTTCGGCAGCCGTCAAGGCAAATGCTTGTGAAATGGAGCGCACATTTCGTTGCAATCCAAAGACAGCCTGAAAAGGAACTTCAATGTAGAGCTCTTGTCGACCCATTTGGGTCGGCGTCAAGTAGGACGGTGTCCCATCGGCCGATACGGAATAGGATTTCGGTAGCCCCTTGACCTGAGGTGGTTGTTTAAAGGAAAAAGTCCCGAGACTCTGCGTTCCACCCAACGCTCCAATCGAAGCGGATCGCCCTGCACGATTGACAAGAGAGTTATACTCGCCTCCTCCCAGAGGGACGGAATACTGCCGATCCAAGAATCCAAGGATCCAAAGGTGAGTGACCAAGATTCCGTACACTTGATTGAACCATCAGCGCACATATAAATGTTGGTTCCCGTGATTCCTACCTGACCGTCTAAAAGACGAATTTCCTCTTCCGTCTTTGGCTTATTCATGTCGTTTAATTGCTTTGAGCTTTGAGACCTATGATTTCCTCTGTCGTCTGTCGTCTCTCTCGTGTTCGTGTCGTCGTCGAATCTTCTTGGAGGGCGAATGCCCGAGGATCTCTTCTGGGATGGACGCACGGATCCGTCTGTAAGGCGTCGGTCGGCATGGGGCCTTGTTCTTCTCGTTTCTCGTCTCTCGTCACAAAATCTTTGAATGATCTCACAATCAAACGGGTGATCCATCCAAAGTCCAAAGTTGCTTGAGTAGGAGGAGGACTATCGAAGTCCCATCCTACCAGTGACAATGTTTAGAAATCATGTAATACCCACAAAGTCAAGGCTTTTCGTCTTTTTGCGTGCCGCGATTGTTTGGAACCGGGAAAGGCATGGCGCTTGGGCATTTGTTTCGAATGGCCCGGCGGTTTCGCACTATCATGTTTCTCCCTTCCAACAAATTTTGAGTCGATTGACGGAGGAAGAAAAGAAAACTGTCAGCAATGATATAGCTGAAAAAATCGTAAAAAATATTGATTCACAACGCGAAAACAACAACCTTGAGGAAGAGGACGAAAAGAAAACACTGAAGGAGTTATGGGAAGGGATTCGGAAATGGATCAATAGCGGCAAAGAGGAGGACTTGAATTCATTTTTGGATTTGACACTAAAGCCTATGAGTGTTGCTGGTGGTGAGGAAATGTTGAACGATGCAGTCACAGGGCAAATGATGGAGGATTCGGTAGGAGAGACAGAATCCAAAGATGATATCCTGCGTCAAAGTGAGTTTTTGAGGAGACTTATTGAGGGGCTAAAAAAGAGGGAAAACAGGAGAGAGATTAGAGATTGGGATAATGTTGTGACGTATCTTTCTGGGGAAAAATCAGCGCAAAGTTTGTTATGATGACGCAAGGAGAGACGAGTTTGATTCCATCATCACACGTGCTGTCAAAATTCAAGAGATTCTAACCACGTTTTCGGACGTCGCCAGCGGCAAGGAGAAAGTAATAAAAGAAACAAAAAGACTCGGCGCCTCGGAATTGAATGAGATACTTGGGGCGTATACTCTCAAGAGACTGAAGGCTGAAATTCCGTCGCCAAAACCCTTGAAAGACATTGAAGAAGAAGAAGATGAAAGAATTGTGAAGCCTTCGACATTGTATGTGGACACAGAAGTAGCTACTAGTAACAATCCCTTTGGAACACGTGTGGACAAAGAGTTCGCTATAGTGGTGGCAGGAGAAAGTGGGAGTGGCAAAAGCGTTTTCTCATGCCAAAAAGCACGAGAAAATGGCTTTTTGGTGTTGTACAAGCGTCTAAATACCGAGTCTTTCAGGATTCGAGAAAAGAGAGTTCTAGAAGCCCCCATCGAGTATCCCCAAGTCTGTGAACTTCTACGAAAGTTGATAGTATGTTGCGGCGAGATCAAAAGTGGAGAATCCGACGTGGCGGCTGGTTTGGCGTGGATGAAATCCACTCTGAACGAAAGCAGGAATCAATGGGCCTTCGACGTATTCAGAAACGCATATAGTGCTATAAAATCAGACAAGGAGCCGTATGTTCAGAAATGGCTTGAGGGTGAATTTCCAAAGAATGAAAGACCTGAAAAGGTGGCCATCGTCATCGATGAAGCAACAAACATTGACCTTGTGGAGGGTCTTGTCTCTTGCGTCGAGGAAATAATTGAACTTCACAGGTATCTTGTACGTCCTAAAGGGCGCGTGCAACTCGTTCTTGTTGGAACTGGCACAGACGCCATCCACAGAGGTCAAGTCGGCACGAGTCCGAGCCTTGTCAAGATAGTAACAATGAAGCAACCAAATTTAGAAAAGATGCTGCGGAAGGAGCAGGAATTGCACAATGCTGTGAAGGCTGCTCTTGAGGTCAGATATTGCCGCATTCTGAGGACCAATGCCAGGATGTTCTTTCGAGGAGTCTTACCAATCCTACGTGCTAAAGAACATGAGGTAGATGCATATGGTGTGACCACAAAAGAAACACGCTATACGGAACGACTGAAAGCCATTACGTCTTATCAGCACATAATGGACTACCCTGTGCGGTACTATTTGCGAACCAATACTGTGGGTGAGTTGGAAAACCAGGATCGGGAACTATTGCTACGTTGCGCATTTGTCTACCACCAGGAGGAGGCACTGAATAAAGCGATCAACCAGTCGAACGACAAGACCAGGAATGAACTGGAGTCCCAACTTGAGAGTCATTTGATGAATGTGAAGAACGCTTTGTACAACAATGTTATCCAAGAAAAAGGAGAGCCAAGTGAGGGATCGGGAGTCGCAAAAGGAGGTGATTCGGAAGGTTCCAATGACAAGAACGTTGCCATGGAGCTGTTTTTCGAGGAGAAATACGACACCTTATTTGAGAAGGGACTGGTAAGAAGGAATGGCACATCCAACGCCCTGAAGTACTTGTCGTGCTCCGGGATTACGAAATTGTTGCTTCCATCAATGGGAAACCAGTTTGAGGAGGTCGTATCTCTTCACTGTATGAGGCTATTTGAGGTGCAAGGATATGCAACCGAAACACACGAGTTAGAGAATGGGTGGCCACGAAGCCGTCGGAAGAATGAAGAAATGCGCGAAGAGGATTTGAAGAAAGAACTGTCGGAACTTGCTCTTAAAGAGCCTTTTTTCAGCCAAAACGAAGTGAAAAACAACACTTGCTTTGTAGTATCCCAGGGGGTACCAAATGCCCAAGGACCAGATTTGTTTGTTGTTCTGGTGGACAAGGAGTGGAACGTGACTATTTTGGCGATTCAGTGCAAACACTATGCTCGGTTACATTCCAATCTCAATGACTGGTGCCTATCTCTGGGCATTGGCAACACTGAAAGCTCCAACAAAGAAACTAAACAGAAGAAGGAGATTTCCAAACAGTGGTCTGCTGTTGCAGTCCAAAGCTTTCAGACAGAGGTAGAGACACTGGTAACAAGAAATGAAAATGCCGAACCACCCAAGAGTATTGAAACAAAACGAATTTTGGCAGTGTCCAACTCTTTTACGGAGGTGAATAATTTCGCAATGCCAAAGGGGCTAGATTCGATTTGGTTCAAAGAACATTTGGAGCCCACAATTTCTGCCTTGGATTTACAACCAACTCCAGCACGTCCATAAAAGAGCGGAAGCACGGTTAGCACTGCAAAGGGACAGCAATAGGAGTGTTTCCCCAAACCCCAATCAACTCCAGCACCTTCACAAGGAGCGGAAGCACTGTCAACACCGCAAAGGGACAGCAATAGGAGCGTTTCCCCAAATCAAAAGTATTCATCAGACAGGCTTATTAACAAGATCAAGAAAAACACTACAAGTATATACGGTTGTCCTTTGCTGTGAAATTGTAGGACACAAGTGTTTTACACAAGTGTTTTCAGGGACATTTCGAAATTTTTGGGTTTGGGTTAGCAGGAGTTCCTGATCCATATTCCCCATAATTTCAACCTCCGGAACTACACCTTCCTTCCATCTCCTTCCGCTGGCAAAAGTCTTGACATCTTATTTCACGAATAGATTGGCCAAACTCGATTGCCATCAGCTTGTCTCACTCTCCTTGTTGGTACGTGGGAGTTGTTCGTCGTTTTCAAGGTGGACAGGCTGTTGGTGTTGTTGGCATTCATATAATTGGCGAATGTGTACTTGTTATGCTTGGATCGTGGTATAGAGGCAGATGCGAACTGTCTTTTCCAAAGCTATACAAACAACATGATATGCTCAACGAATGACTTGGTACTACCTACTCGAAAGAGATGTCACAAACAACATGATATGCTCAACGAATGACTTGGTACTACCTACTCGAAAGAGATGTCACAGTCGCAGCCACCGCAAGACAGGCTGGATCATCCCCTTTGCCCATCAGAGTCATCCATTAGAGAGAGACAAGGGAAACGATCCATTAATCCATGCAAAAAACACCTTTTTTCCTTCTACAGTTACCCTATACGGTAGTTTACGGTCATTGTCCACACAACAGATTCGTCGGACGAGGAAAAGGGCCAAGTTCAAGAAAGTTCGACACTAAAAAAGCGTCAGAGTTCTTGCCGGCTGGCCACTCATCTCTGTTGGTCCAAGCCGGTTGTTATCCTGAACGGCTCATGAAACAGAGCATTCTGGCCGACAAGTCTGACCCAGGTCCAAGGAACGTCCACAAGTGACCTGGGTGCCAAGGAATGGCTGAGGATACTTGGTGTGAGCGTGTGAGCTAAAGACAATTCGACATTCCTTGTCTCTCTCGTCGCTGTTTTGGAGGTCTCGTTCATTCCTCACTGCCCACAATTTGTTTGGGGTGTTTGCAAGAGGCTCGAGCGATGTAAAAGGAGCGTCAAATGATGGGATTGAAATACCAAGGGGGTGTCCCATCGGCCGATACGGAATAGGATTTTGGTAGACCCTTGACCTGAGGTGGTGGTTTAAAGGAAAACGTTCCTAGACTCTGCGTTCCACCCAACGCTCCAATCGAAGCGGATCGCCCTGCACGATTGACAAGAGAGTTATACTCGCCTCCTCCCAGAGGGACGGAATACTGCCGATCCAAGAATCCAAGGATCCAAAGGTGAGTGACCAAGATTCCGTACACTTGATTGAACCATCAGCGCACATATAAATGTTGGTTCCCGTGATTCCTACCTGACCGTCTAAAAGACGAATTTCCTCTTCCGTCTTTGGCTTATTCATGTCGTTTAATTGCTTTGAGCTTTGAGACCTATGATTTCCTCTGTCGTCTGTCGTCTCTCTCGTGTTCGTGTCGTCGTCGAATCTTCTTGGAGGGCGAATGCCCGAGGATCTCTTCTGGGATGGACGCACGGATCCGTCTGTAAGGCGTCGGTCGGCATGCACCATCGATCGGGCCTTCTTGTTCTTCTCGTTTCTCGTCTCTCGTCACAAAATCTTTGAATGATCTCACAATCAAACGGGTGATCCATCCAAAGTTGCTTGAGTAGGAGGAGGACTATCGAAGTCCCATCCTACCAGTGACAATGTTTAGAAATCATGTAATACCCACAAAGTCAAGGCTTTTCGTCTTTTTGCGTGCCGCGAGTGTTTGGAACCGGGAAAGGCATGGCGCTTGGGCATTTGTTTCGAATGGCCCGGCGGTTTCGCACTATCATGTTTCTCCCTTCCAACAAATTTTGAGTCGATTGACGGAGGAAGAAAAGAAAACTGTCAGCAATGATATAGCTGAAAAAATCGTAAAAAATATTGATTCACAACGCGAAAACAACAACCTTGAGGAAGAGGACGAAAAGAAAACACTGAAGGAGTTATGGGAAGGGATTCGGAAATGGATCAATAGCGGCAAAGAGGAGGACTTGAATTCATTTTTGGATTTGACACTAAAGCCTATGAGTGTTGCTGGTGGTGAGGAAATGTTGAACGATGCAGTCACAGGGCAAATGATGGAGGATTCGGTAGGAGAGACAGAATCCAAAGATGATATCCTGCGTCAAAGTGAGTTTTTGAGGAGACTTATTGAGGGGCTAAAAAAGAGGGAAAACAGGAGAGAGATTAGAGATTGGGATATTGTTGTGAAGTACCTTTCTGGGGAAAATCAGCGCAAGGTTTTATATGATGGATTGGAATGGAATGACGATGACACAAGGAGAGACGAGTTTGATTCCATCATCACACGTGCTGTCAAAATTCAAGAGATTCTAACCACGTTCACCGCCAGCGGCAAGGAGAAAGTAATAAAAGAAACAAAAAGACTCGGCGCCTCGGAATTGAATGAGATACTTGGGGCGTATACTCTCAAGAGACTGAAGGCTGAAATTCCGTCGCCAAAACCCTTGAAAGACATTGAAGAAGAAGAAGATGAAAGAATTGTGAAGCCTTCGACATTGTATGTGGACACAGAAGTAGCTACTAGTAACGATCCCTTTGGAACACGTGTGGACGAAGAGTTCGCTATAGTGGTGGCAGGAGAAAGTGGGAGTGGCAAAAGCGTTTTCTCATGCCAAAAAGCACGAGAAAATGGCTTTTTGGTGTTGTACAAGCGTCTAAATACCGAGTCTTTCAGGATTCGAGAAAAGAGAGTTCTAGAAGCCCCCATCGAGTATCCCCAAGTCTGTGAACTTCTACGAAAGTTGATAGTATGTTGTGGCGAGATCAAAAGTGGAGAATCCGACGTGGCGGCTGGTTTGGCGTGGATGAAATCCACTCTGAACGAAAGCAGGAATCAATGGGCCTTCGACGTATTCAGAAACGCATATAGTGCTATAAAATCAGACAAGGAGCCGTATGTTCAGAAATGGCTTGAGGGTGAATTTCCAAAGAATGAAAGACCTGAAAAGGTGGCCATCGTCATCGATGAAGCAACAAACATTGACCTTGTGGAGGGTCTTGTCTCTTGCGTCGAGGAAATAATTGAACTTCACAGGTATCTTGTACGTCCTAAAGGGCGCGTGCAACTCGTTCTTGTTGGAACTGGCACAGACGCCATCCACAGAGGTCGAGTCGGCACGAGTCCGAGCCTTGTCAAGATAGTAACAATGAAGCAACCAAATTTAGAAAAGATGCTGCGGAAGGAGCAGGAATTGCACAATGCTGTGAAGGCTGCTCTTGAGGTCAGATATTGCCGCATTCTGAGGACCAATGCCAGGATGTTCTTTCGAGGAGTCTTACCAATCCTACGTGCTAAAGAACATGAGGTAGATGCATATGGTGTGACTACAATATATAACGAGGGTAGGCTGCTTAGGGCACGAGTGCCGTAACAGCTGTTGGCGCACGAGTGCGTGCAGCTTCAGCTGCCGCACGAGTGCGCCAACAGCTGTAACGGCACGAGTGCCCTAAGCGTAGCCTAGCCTCAGTTAAAAATGTAATTATACAGTGTCGATACTTTATTCCAAAGTAGACCGAGTGCTATTATTCTAGTAGTCGCTATTTGCTATCCCCAGTAGAAATCCTCTAATGTTCCTCTAGTATTCCTTGGCATCAAGTTTTCCTTGGCATCAAATTCTATGCGTGACGCGTGACACAATTCAAATTTCCACACTATGGTGTATAGTCCAACATTATTTTCTATAGTAGGGCTTGCGCTCACGCCAGCTTGGAATTTGCCTCCGGACCACATTTGCACCCTCATTCTTCTGCCAAAACAATCAAACAGCAGGGAAACACTCACCATGGCACCCAAGAACCATTCCAGGCGCTCCAAGCGCATTTCAGAGCGACAGAATCCTTTGACTGATTCCACCAACAAAGTGGGGAAGCCCCTCTTTGAGAATTTAGACGTGTAAGCGTGCCTAGATAGTAGATCTAGCCTTGACCATATTCTTCCAGTGCCATTACACGTGATCAAGACTAAAAATTACTAGAATAATGACACTGGACGATTTTTACTTAGAGACCAGTGGCGACTACTAGAATAATAGCACGAGTCTACTTATAAGAAAGTATCGTCATAGTGTAATTACAAAAGAAACACGCTATACGGAACGACTGAAAGCCATTACGTCTTATCAGCACATAATGGACTACCCTGTGCGGTACTATTTGCGAACCAATACTGTGGGTGAGTTGGAAAACCAGGATCGGGAACTATTGCTACGTTGCGCATTTGTCTACCACCAGGAGGAGGCACTGAATAAAGCGATCAACCAGTCGAACGACAAGACCAGGAATGAACTGGAGTCCCAACTTGAGAGTCATTTGATGAATGTGAAGAACGCTTTGTACAACAATGTTATCCAAGAAAAAGGAGAGCCAAGTGAGGGATCGGGAGTCGCAAAAGGAGGTGATTCGGAAGGTTCCAATGACAAGAACGTTGCCATGGAGCTGTTTTTTGAGGAGAAATACGACACCTTATTTGAGAAGGGACTGGCAAGAAGGAATGGCACATCCAACGCCCTGAAGTACTTGTCGTGCTCCGGGATTACGAAATTGTTGCTTCCATCAATGGGAAACCAGTTTGAGGAGGTCGTATCTCTTCACTGTATGAGGCTATTTGAGGTGCAAGGATATGCAACCGAAACACACGAGTTAGAGAATGGGTGGCCACGAAGCCGTCGGAAGAATGAAGAAATGCGCGAAGAGGATTTGAAGAAAGAACTGTCGGAACTTGCTCTTAAAGAGCCTTTTTTCAGCCAAAACGAAGTGAAAAACAACACTTGCTTTGTAGTATCCCAGGGGGTACCAAATGCCCAAGGACCAGATTTGTTTGTTGTTCTGGTGGACAAGGAGTGGAACGTGACTATTTTGGCGATTCAGTGCAAACACTATGCTCGGTTACATTCCAATCTCAATGACTGGTGCCTATCTCTGGGCATTGGCAACACTGAAAGCTCCAACAAAGAAACTAAACAGAAGAAGGAGATTTCCAAACAGTGGTCTGCTGTTGCAGTCCAAAGCTTTCAGACAGAGGTAGAGACACTGGTGACAAGAAATGAAAATGCCGAACCACCCAAGAGTATTGAAACAAAACGAATTTTGGCAGTGTCCAACTCTTTTACGGAGGTGAATAATTTCGCAATGCCAAAGGGGCTGGATTCGATTTGGTTCAAAGAACATTTGGAGCCCACAATTTCTGCCTTGGATTTACAACCAACTCCAGCACGTCCATAAAAGAGCGGAAGCACGGTTAGCACTGCAAAGGGACAGCAATAGGAGTGTTTCCCCAAACCCCAATCAACTCCAGCACCTTCACAAGGAGCGGAAGCACTGTCAACACCGCAAAGGGACAGCAATAGGAGCGTTTCCCCAAATCAAAAGTATTCATCAGACAGCATATTTTCAAGCTTATTAACAAGATCAAGAAAAACACTACAAGTATATACGGTTGTCCTTTGCTGTGAAATTGTAGGACACAAGTGTTTTACACAAGTATTTTCAGGGACATTTCGAAATTTTTGGGTTTGGGTAAGCAGGAGTTCCTGATCCATATTCCCCATAATTTCAACCTCCGGAACTACACCTTCCTTCCATCTCCTTCCGCTGGCAAAAGTCTTGACATCTTATTTCACGAATAGATTGGCCAAACTCGATTGCCATCAGCTTGTCTCACTCTCCTTGTTGGTACGTGGGAGTTGTTCGTCGTTTTCAAGGTGGACAGGCTGTTGGTGTTGTTGGCATTCATATAATTGGCGAATGTGTACTTGTTATGCTTGGATCGTGGTATAGAGGCAGATGCGAACTGTCTTTTCCAAAGCTATACAAACAACATGATATGCTCAACGAATGACTTGGTACTACCTACTCGAAAGAGATGTCACAAACAACATGATATGCTCAACGAATGACTTGGTACTACCTACTCAAAAGAGATGTCACAGTCGCAGCCACCGCAAGACAGGCTGGATCATCTCCTTTGCCCATCAGAGTCATCCATTAGAGAGAGAAGGGAAACGATCCATTAATCCATGCAAAAAACACTTTTTTCCTTCTACAGTTACCCTATACGGTAGTTTACGGTCATTGTCCACACAACAGATTCGTCGGACGAGGAAAAGGGCCAAGTTCAAGAAAGTTCGACACTAAAAAAGCGTCAGAGTTCTTGCCGGCTGGCCACTCATCTCTGTTGGTCCAAGCCGGTTGTTATCCTGAACGGCTCATGAAACAGAGCATTCTGGCCGACAAGTCTGACCCAGGTCCAAGGAACGTCCACAAGTGACCTGGGTGCCAAGGAATGGCTGAGGATACTTGGTGTGAGCGTGTGAGCTAAAGACAATTCGACATTCCTTGTCTCTCTCGTCGCTGTTTTGGAGGTCTCGTTCATTCCTCACTGCCCACAATTTGTTTGGGGTGTTTGCAAGAGGCTCGAGCGATGTAAAAGGAGCGTCAAATGATGGGATTGAAATACCAAGGGGGTGTCCCATCGGCCGATACGGAATAGGATTTCGGTAGACCCTTGACCTGAGGTGGTGGTTTAAAGGAAAACGTTCCTAGACTCTGCGTTCCACCCAACGCTCCAATCGAAGCGGATCACCCTGCACGATTGACAAGAGAGTTATACTCGCCTCCTCCCAGAGGTACGGAATACTGCCGATTCAAGAATCCAAGGATCCAACATGGTGGGTAACGCAGATTCCGTATACTTGATTGAACCATCAGCGCACATATCAAAGATGGTTCTCATGATTCCTACCTGACCGTCTAAAAGACGAATTTCCTCTTCCGTCTTTGGTTTATTCATGTCGTTTAATTGCTTTGAGCTTTGAGACCTATGATTTCCTCTGTCGTCTGTCGTCTCTCTCGTGTTCGTGTCGTCGTCGAATCTTCTTGGAGGGCGAATGCCCGAGGATCTCTTCTGGGATGGACGCACGGATCCGTCTGTAAGGCGCCGGTCGGCATGCATCATCGTCATCATCGATCGTGCCTTGTTCTTCGTCACAAAAATCTTTGAATGATCTCAAAATCAAACGGGTGATCCATCCAAAGTTGCTTGAGTAGGAAGAGGACCACCGAAACACCATCCTACCAGTGACAATGTTTCGAAATTCTGTGATATCCACCAGGTGGGGACTTTTCGTCTTTCTGGTTGCCGCGATTGTTTTTTGGAACCGGGAAAGACACGGCGCTTGGGCACTTGTTTCGAATGGCCCGGCGGTTGCGCACTATCATGTGCCTTCTGCCCAATGGGCTTCCTGGGGTGGGAATTTCCAGAAAGACCAGCTGTACCGAAAAACGGACGGACAGTAGAGTAAAAAGTACAATTGAGCAAACATGGCGGTTGATGAAACGGTTAAATATATATGGCAATGATATAGCAATGATTATTTTAATGGTCAGTCATGGTATGATTTGGAGGTGCACCTCCAACCGCGTAAAATGTGAGTGGCGACTCACCCTTGACGTATCGTTACTAATAATGTAAGACTCCCAACCATCAATCTATGACCTCTACAAGCCATTTTTCTGTCGAAGCCTGTAATTTGACGTTGAATGACGTTACGAGCTCCCGGCTCACGATCGCACCACTGCATAATAGCACCACCATCACCATGAACAGTAAAGCCGCAGTGCACCTCCAACGAAAGGTGCTAGCACTCCTCCGACCATCAAGCATGCCTCAGAATGGAGTGTACCGTGAAGGTTGAAAAGGGCGGCGATGAGTTGGATAGTTTGATCGAGCTACAACTACATTTGCAATGTCTTCCAGTTTGATGAGTGATGAGGGAAAGTCGTGACAAGAATATCAACAATGGAGACAGATAACGATGGAAAGATAAAGATCACAACGGAGGAACGACGGAGAAAGATTCAATTCGGGTCAAGGAATGATGGACGACCCGGAAATTGAAACACGGCAATCAGACGGGTGGTTTTCAAGCATCAAGGAAGTATCTGTCAGAAGACGACGACACAGCTTCTGTTGTCGGCGACAATGGTGGCGGTGCTGCTGCTGCTTCGAGTGGATACCGTGGAGCTGTGGTGGCAGTCGAAGATCGCGTGGTCGTTCTTCTCCTTCCGCCATGCGACAAACGTTGAGTCACACAGCGTCATTATTGACGAGCGGCCACAACGACCACGACTGGACGAAAAATGGTCGTGCCCGAGGCTGTGCCCAATCTACGAATGCAACAATCACGGAAACAAGCACGGAGGGTTGCATCCAAACAACCACCATCACAAGCGACAACAGCACACCAGCAAGAAGAAAAAGAAGAACCAACAGGACATTCCAGAGAATCGTTCCTCGAGTACTGCTAGTCGCTTTCATGTTTGGAATTATGCCAAGAAACGACCTCCAACACATGCACATCCAGAACGTGATTTAGAGGAGGACGACGACAAGCCCCATTCCGTTGACTCCAGGATTGTTTCTTCCACAGCCTCGTATTTGACCTCGTGTCCGACGGCTGCCTTTACCATTGGTTATGGTGTCGGAACCTGGCCGCATCATTTGCCGACAAGCAGCAGCCGCAGGACAAGCAGGAGCAGTACAGATCGTGGGCGGGGAGACGAAACGGATGCCGAAACAGGATCATTGTCCTGGTCCTTTTCGTCCGAGAATCCTCCTATCAGCCATAGCAGCCATGTGAGTACAAAAACGACTCTTCTTTCTTGCTCGCAAGTGGTGCGACAATTACCACCCTGTGAATTTGTGCAGTTTCAATGTTGGTCTCGCCTGCAAGCACCGACTGGTGCGGCGACACAGGTGGCTGTCGTGCGGGCCGTGACACTGGCGTCGTCGTCGTGGGTGAGGAGTATTACTGCCATGGGTGGGAAACGACGAGGCAATCGCCATTCAAATAAGTACTACAATCACAAAACAGACACTCGTACAAACCATGATCCTCCCTTGGGTTGGTCCTGGTTGTTTCAAACCTTTGGTGTCGAACAATTGCACGTGCAAGCCTTGGATCGAGCCTTGCCCAGCAATCTGCGCAACATTGTGTTGGATCGCTTGCAACAAACGGGTACCACGGCCCAAAACAAAAAAGCCTTGATGCGAATCCTCCACGAGTTGCCAAAAAAACCACAAGGAAAGGACTCCACAGACCTGGCCTGGTCCTTTCCAGAGTACTACTCGTCCCGTAATCGAAGAATGGTGGTGAACCAAACCGAGCCGAACCAGCAGCTGCAGCGTCACCCTAAGAGGTGGTGGTGGAACAAGAACCCGCATCACAACAAGATGTGGTGGCATGGCAAAAAGGACAAGACGAGCCTCGATCATTCTCCTTCTTTTTCTTTTAGCAACAATGATCCAAAATGATGAGGAGTATATGAGGTCGGTTCGTATGGTCAACGACCCTCCTCAGCAGGACCTTGTGGTTGTTTCTTCATGGTTCGCCCATGGCAAAACAATCCAAAATCAATCATTGGCCGCCATCATGCTGACCATGTTCTCTCTCTCATTCCCCCATAATTTGGCGGCGATAATGCGTAGATATCTCTTCCTCTTGTGGTTTTGGTTGGGGAACAGAAAAGTGCGGGGCAAAAACATCGCTACCATTCGCTATCGTCTAGCGACCACTGGTAGCGACTCCACTCCACTCGTATTCGGTGGAAGTGGAATCGTCATGGGGACACGAGCGAATGCAAGGTGCTTCTCGAGCTACCCTTTCCTCATCAATAGTAATCGTAGGATTTCGCCCTCGTTTGGATGTTTGCGGGATAGATAAGTTCTGGCGAGCTTAGTAGTTTGGAACCAGTCCAACCATTCATGGTTCCCTTGCTATGAACTAGAGGAATGATGTCGCATTCAAAGCAGGGAAATTTTGCAGACATCACATAATCTCTAGTTCATGTGGGCTCATCCTCTACCACTAATACCTCTCTACCTAGTAGAGGCGAGTCCTTCATCTCCCTGTCTACGACAATGGTAGTGCCGGCATTCAAAGCGATGAATATCATGTTGTGATTTTTGCCAATGATAGTGACTATTTGTGTTTGAAGGCATTCATGGGCAACATGGATGAGGCCGAGGACATACCTCTTGGACATTGCTGGAATGTAAGGTATTACCCTCTTATCCATCAACAAGGAAACCTATACTCAACTTTTTCAAAATACTTGTACGGCAGGAACATGAAGACAAACAAAAACATGGTTACTTCTGAATTAGATTCAACATAGTAGATCCTTCGACTGTGGCTGACCTAGCACTTAGGAGAGACCAAACACCATCATGGCCATTCCAATCCCAAACACCAGTGAGAACGGATTCATGGACAGTGTCACACTCGCACCCGACAATAAGGAGGTCTGGTTGTTGTTGGTAGACAAGGATGACTGAAACAAGTTCCCAAATTCCGTCCGTGTAAAACAAGTATCGGCTCCACTCTCCTCTTGAATGTGTTGGGCCAATTCGGGACTGACTACCGAAGAACCACCAAAAAACAAGTTGACAAAATCCACCACATTGTCCGCCGTGATACAGAGATCATCCAGAGCGGCTTCACTGCCCTTGGCGCCAGTTGCAACACCGGTGCAGGCCACTACATCGTTGAACAAAAACTTTCCTGATTTTCCGGCCGGGAGCTGGATATGCTCCATTTCCCAAGTATCAATGGAACCATTCTTGTTGGTATCAATAAATTCAATCGCATCTTGGACCATTGAATCCATATCCAGTCCGTCTTGACTTGCTGAATCATCCACAAGGCCGGACAACAATGACGTGTAGAGAGACCGGAGTATATCGGTCGAGACCGTTTGGCCAGTCTCCATACGAGCAACAAGGTCTTCCAAGGTTTGATCCCCTTGTGTCAAAGAAGCGCCCTTGTTTGGCACGTGTGATTGGCCTCCTTGCTGAGACGTGAGGAGAAAGCACTTGTTGTTGTGGTTCGTTTCTTCTGGAACAGCCGTCAAGGTACGCCGAAGGTCCAATTTTCCGACCACCAATCCAACAAGCAGCAACAAAATCGCAATCCCAATAAAGACGAGAAAGAATTTGGGCCGCGATTCTTCAGGACTTGGTTGTACGTTCGCGGCGATGTAGAAGAAATTTGTACCATCAGGGAACGGAACCGGAACCGGAACACCGCCATTCAAAAGATTGAGATTGCTGGCATCGAATTCGAACACAGACCCGACACACGATGTCGGAATTCCTCGTGTGGATTGGGATGGTGTGGGTTTGGTCGATCATCGTCGTCCTTGCAATGGCGGCGTACTCGTCGACCCGATACCATTCGCAAGAAAAAGTCATCCTTATCTTGACTGTCGCACAGTCCGACGGATTTGCATTATGGCGGGGGTGCTTGTTCGTGGTTGGGTATTACCTTGCATTCCTGGGTGGTTCATTATTTGCATTGGTCTTTCCGGTCCAGTTTTGCTGCCGTTTTTTGAGTGCCGCCGTCGGATTCTTGGTCTCGACCTTGCTCTTTGCCGCAGTCTTGAACGGATTGGGACATCATCATCCCAAGTGTTTGGGTGGCGTGGATTACTTTACCGATGCCTTTGTGTTGATGCCTTTGTTTCGAGTTGGACCACCTTTAGTACGGTACGTGCACACACACGCACAAGACACTAGGGACATTTGCCAAGAGGTGGTTGTCATGTTTGTGTTGTATCCATGATTCCATGTGTTTTCTCATACTGTCGTTGTGCACACATGTGTGCTGCTGTGGGATTGGTGGTATCTGTTTACAGTGGTATTAGTGCCGATGAACACGATATTCGCAAATGTACAGGCATGACCATTGCCGTGACCTTGTAGGCCTTTGTTTTTCCAAGGTCACACGAACCCAATCCGTGGCCCAAGTAGCCTTCTTTAGTACACCCATTGTCATTCGATATGGATCCATGTTCGAGGTGTTGCTTGTTTGCAAGGTTTGTTCCTCATCTTGCGTAAATGCGACAATGGCTTATAAAAAAGCTATGGTTTGTAAAAAATATCTAGGTAGGGGTAACTAGGTCAAAAGCTACTCGTGCTATCTTTCGATTTTCGGGTCCGGTCGCACATGCGTATAATGAGTGCAATCGCAAAATCGCGTTTTGATAGAATGGCCTGCGTGAAAGCGCGATGCGATTTGGAAGGAATTTTGGTGAGCATGAGCACCAAAATCGCGCTTTCGCGCGTCGATAGAATGGGCCCCGCAGTGCATGCGATCACGCGTGACTCACTCACATGCTTGGGGGTATGTGGCTCCTGAATACGACGGATACTGAACTCAGCCGTCCTATACCGCCTTGGCGGTTTCAATCTTCTTGGAGGGCGAATGCCCGAGGATCTCTTCTGGGATGGACGCACGGATCCGTCTGTAAGGCGCCGGTCGGCATGCATCATCGTCATCATCGATCGTGCCTTGTTCTTCGTCACAAAAATCTTTGAATGATCTCAAAATCAAACGGGTGATCCATCCAAAGTTGCTTGAGTAGGAAGAGGACCACCGAAACACCATCCTACCAGTGACAATGTTTCGAAATTCTGTGATATCCACCAGGTGGGGACTTTTCGTCTTTCTGGTTGCCGCGATTGTTTTTTGGAACCGGGAAAGACACGGCGCTTGGGCACTTGTTTCGAATGGCCCGGCGGTTGCGCACTATCATGTGCCTTCTGCCCAATGGGCTTCCTACACTCTCACCGGGCCAACAAACTGCATGTTGTCTCTTGCCAAGTCGGCGTCTGTAGTGGATCCATTCTCGGTATGCTTTCCATTATTGGCTGGATCCAGACGGTCGACTCATGGTTCACCAACACAACTACACATGTGGGGACGAGACGACGAAGATATTGGTGGTGGTATGGGAAACCGAATCAAATGTTGCTTTCCCTACCTATTACCGCTAATAGATGGTGATCATTTTGGATACTTTATTTACCAACGAATTCCAGTGTTGGGTTTGATCAACGAAGTCTTGCTGGGTCCCTTGGTCCAACTCAACATCAATATTCCCTTTTTTGGATTGGCCTTTTTTCTCGCCATGACATTAGGAACGCGATTCAATACCGATATGGATCGGAATCTTCGTTACAATGCTCAACAGGCGGCCCTGATTGATATTGCCCTCATTTTTCCCGAACTGATTGCCAGCGGAATTGAGGAGGGAGACGTACCACGATCCATTGCTGAACCATGCAGCAATTTTGTTTGGTACGCATACATGAGCGCAGTTGTATATAGTGTCTATTCCAATTTACGGGGAAAGAAACCGAGCGGTATACCATTTCTGAGTGAGTCTGCCGAATGGATGGTGGGACCCTTTTAGAATCAAATGGCTCGCGGAGAACCGCTTATTCTCCAACTTGTAAAAAATGAAACATGCTAGATTCCGCAAAACCGAGCTGCTCTGTTTAGGAATACTCATGGATAGAGTACCATATCGATAGATGCGGTTCCTACGCCACAATTCATTCGACTTGGTTCGTGACGGAATAACAACGACGGCCGTTATACAGCTCCGCTTTCCCGATTTTTGTTTCCTCACTCTTTGGTTTCATCTTTCTTGGCGGCAAGGTTGTTTTTTCTTCGCTTGGTAAGAGGAGCTTCCAGTAGATCGATATTGAAGCCACACAAGAGTGCTTCTCGTGCCAAAATGGTATTCTTGATCTTGAGATCTTCTTCCTGCCTTCGAAGTCGTTTCAACAGGCGTATCATGGCGACCGATTCCGTTCGTAGTCGCTGGATCTCTTCCTCGTCATCGCTTGCTTGTTGCATTTCTACACTTCTCTCTCAGGACAACAAGGGCAATCGATCCGCTCTTGTTCACTTGGTGTATCACGCTTGGGCTCCTTGCAGCAGCAGCGGAACTCGGCGTCCAACTCACCCGGATGATTCAAAAACTCGGAGCCGTGGGGCATAACAATTGCGTCCGCCGATCCATCCCGGACCAAAAGGAATTCCCGTGTCTCACTTTTTGTGTTTTGGTTATTGCCCGGGTCTGTTTCCCCCAAGAATGTCCATGTCTCGTGAAAAACCACATCATCCGATATCCCGATCTCGACTGAAAATGAGAGAACTTTTGTTCATCCAAGAGAGAAAAAACTTTTGGAACGAGACGCAAGAAAGAAAAGAGAACCAGAGAGAGAAACCAGGAAGCATCACAATCTGTATTATCCTAGGCCATCTGTTGGATCTCCCACATCGGAAATCCGAAAGGCAAAGGAATCTTTTGCTTTTTGTTTGTTCAGATTCAAGAGTAAGAGAAAAACTTATGGAACGACACGTAAAGAAAGAAAAGAAGAGCAAGAGAGAAACCACGAAGCATCGCAATCTGTAGTATCCTAGGCCATCTGTTGGATCTCCCAAATCCAAAAGGCAACGGTATCTTTTGTGCTATAGAGAGGCATCGTGTCGTGTTGTCTACTAGGTAGGTAGGACCCTACAGAGGAATGGTTCCACTCCTATTGCATGTAGAAAACTTGTATGTGGAATGCTCCTAGAAACCCGTGGTCTATTATCAAGGAGAGTAGTCCATGATCATGAATGATATCTCACGGTATCCAAAATATCCTAGATCCTATAGAGGTCAACCATGCAGCAGCCGATGGATATGGATAACCTTATGGATATCCGTAAGGATATGGAGAGTGGATAGTCGACTTTCGACTTTCCCAACCAAGACATACGAGTATTGTAAGGTTAGGCCATAGACCCGCCGGATGCCGGAGGATAGCGAATCATAGAGCGACCTATTGAGACACGAAAGCGACACACTTGTGGTGTGATTTGTTTCGGACGGAGTGTCACCCTGAAATGCACGTTTGGATTGTGCACGCGCGTGGGGGAGAACTTGTCACGTTGATAGATATACTGCACTTAACGACGAAACTCGTCGCGTGAAAAATCTGAGCGCGGGTAGGGCTGTGATCCCGGGAACCGACCGGGAGTTCGTGTGGCTTTTCTCGCTGGTCTAACCACCAAAAACGATAAAGTAAGATTAGATAATTAGAATTCGCTGAATTAGAGGATTTGTACATATTTAGTCATAGTAAAAAAATCTTAAAACCTTTGATTCTAAAGGGCTTACCGGATGCTGATTTCTAGTAGGAGTTGGCACATGACAGGATTCCCTGGAAAGGCGGCGTCTCGTTTCATGTCCCAGATTTTCCCACACACAAAAGGATTTAATGGCGCCGCCACACACGATTCTTTGCTTCTTGCATTCCAGGATCGTAATAGTCGTGCCTGTTCGGGTCTCCAACCACTTTCCCAAGACCTACACAAACAAACTTGATTGATTACTGATTCGATCGTCTTCGGACTGCCGGAGAAGAGACACTCCAAAACCTTTGGATAACCATTGAAAAGAATTCAACAAACAGACACAAAAAATAAAGAACCAGAGATTGCAACGAAGCAAGCAGAATGGCAGGACGCGGCAACAAAAGAGCAAGTGCATCGATGGAACGCAGTGAATGGTGGCGTCAATCGATTGTGAAGAGAACCATGTCGTTCGTGGAGGATGACATTCAACACGTTCTGTCCCAATCTCCCTTTCTATTACAGTCCGCACCCGGAGACCATATTGCGCTCTTTCATCGCTCCGAAATACGAGCAGGGCCACGACTGGGCAAGGGAGGATTTTCCAATGTCTATGAGATTGTTTCGTTTGACCTCAACCCTCAGTACAGCCAATTGCTGACGAAACAACAACAACAATTGCGAGAACACTATCGCGAACAAACTAGAACCGGAAAAGGTCGCTATGCGCTCAAACACCTTCAAGAGCGTCTCCTCAATGAACCAAAATCGTTTCAATGTGCGGCCTCCGATTTGGCGGTCGAGGCTGCCTACATGTCCGCAATTGATCATCCCAACATTCTGGCTGTACGAGGACTTCCCATTCACGGATTGGAATCCTTTGCAGAAGGCAGACACGACAGCTACTTTATTGTTTTGGATCGACTGGAGCATACATTAGACCGAAGAATAGCACATTGGAGGCAGCAAGACATGCCTCTGCTGGGCAAGGCCGGCCATGCCCTCCAACTCGCGGGTGCCTTGAATTACTTGCACGAACGAGGGATATTGTTTCGGGATTTGAAACCACAAAACATTGGTTTTACGGCGGATGGAAGACTAAAATTGATGGACTTTGGCTTGTGTCGAGAACTGCCTGCCGGAGTTTCTAGTCCAGACGATGTTTTTGAAATGTCCGGTGTCGGAACAAGAAGATATATGGCGGTGGAAATTGTTAATACAGCCTTTTACAACGATAAGGCAGACGTGTACAGTTGGGCTATGGTGTTTTGGGAAATGTTAAGCTTGGAAAGACCTTACACCTCCTATTCGGTCGAAGATCATACCCGGCGCGTCTGTCAGGGTGGTGAACGACCCCGATTGCACAAACACTGGCCCTTGCCCATTCAAAACTTGTTGCAACATTCGTGGACCACGTCCATACCGGACCGGTTATCCATGAAAGAAGTGGAATGCCTCCTTCGAACCTACATTGAATGCTGTCGAGTCCTGGAGGACGAGACGCCCGAATCACCGACCGATGTCAAGGACCAAAGACTCTCCTCGGAACATTTGACACAACAGCCATGGGAATTGCCATTTTCCAATGATATCAGCCAAACGGCCGATTACCGTTATGCCGTGGATGCTGACTTGGAGTACAACGATGCTGCGGATCATCCGCCCTGTTATGCGGACGAAACCAGTTTACTCAAGGATCATCGAATGGGATCCTTCACGACTCAAGACATGTCTTCGCAGGCATCGACTGATATGTTGTCGGTGCAAAGCAGTGTCTTTGAATCGGTGGGTGGAACCACTTGTGTGACGGCGACTACCACGGATGTTTCCTCCTTTGATTTGGAGTCCATTGCCTTTCCATCTCCCATGTCGACGATCCGAAAGGCATCTCCTCCGGATTTGTGTCGAGTCTCGAGTATTTAGAAACAGGAACAAGTGATGGATGTGGTACCAGTACCAGTGGGTAGATGGAGTGAACTGTTGTGACGTACGGTCTTTGAACCATTGTAGTATTAGAAAGCAAGATGTAGAGAAAATTGTTGTTTAGTTTTTATGTATTGAAAGTCATTTGTAATATGTTTCTACCGAGTCTTTTCTGGTGTACAATGATCGATGAAGAACACGCCATCGAACAAGATGCAGCCTACACACCCGCAGGTACAAAAGCAGAATCGAGAAATCGTTCCAAGCCACTTCTTTTCTAGCCGCCAGGATTCAACCGGTGTGCCCAACCAATACAATGAGTCTGCCCTGTTTCGATAGCGTGTCTTCTCCATCAACTCCTTTGCATGATGCTTCTTCACCAGAAGGTGTCAATCCACCAACTAGAGGAGAGCTATGAAGGAACCTTCGGTCTGTACGTGACCCGATCTTCTTTCGCGACTGTAGCTGTAGTACGTATGTCTCGACGGGGCAAATGATGCATCAACTTCTTTTTTGTTTGCTACCCCTCGCCTTCGCCATCAAAATCAGAGATTGGACATGACGACAATCTTTTCTCGACCACCACCAAAAGAGCGACAATGAAGTTCATCATGACCTCCCTCGCAGTATCTTCTCTCATGGCGGGCACTTGCCGAGCCTTTACATCGCACACGTTTGGTGCACGTCGAGTACCCTTTGTTTCACGAATTCAATCTCTGGCCGCGTCCGTCACTTCGGATGCTTCCACCGTCGATGCCGCCGCTGCCACCGACGAAAAGGACGGCGATACTTCAATCTATGGAACAGAAGCTGAGGCTTTGACGAAGCTCAAGTCCCCCTTTCTCATCACAATGAGAGATCGAGGATTCCTCCATCAGTGCACCGGAATCACCGAATTGGACGAAAAGCTCATGGAATCTACACAAGCAGCCTATTTGGGGTTCGACGCCACTGCGGACTCGCTTCATGTTGGAAGCTTGCTTCAAATCATGATCTTGCGTCATCTCCAAAAGGCAGGACACAAGCCGGTTGTTCTCGTTGGTGGTGGCACCAGTAAGGTTGGAGATCCCACAGGGAAGGATGAATCTCGTGTCATGTTGACCGAAGAGGTCATTCAAAAGAATACAGATGGCATCAGCAAGGTCTTTCAAAAGTTTTTGCAATTTGGAGACGAGAATCCTACCGATGCCATTCTTGTGAACAACGATGAATGGCTATCGGAGCTTAAATACTTGGATTTTCTTCGAGAGTATGGTACACACTTTACAATCAATCGAATGCTCTCCTACGAATCCGTCAAACAACGTCTGGCTCGAGAAGCTCCCTTTTCCTTTCTCGAATTTAACTACATGATTCTTCAAGCCTACGACTTTCTGGAACTCTACCGAAAACACAATACGATTCTGCAACTGGGTGGCTCGGACCAATGGGGCAACATGGTATCGGGGACGGAACTCGGTCGTCGCATTGAAGGCGCCCAACTTTTTGCCTTGACGGCACCCTTGATTACCACATCCGATGGCAAGAAAATGGGCAAAACGGCCAATGGTGCCGTCTGGTTGAATGCCGATCGCTTGTCCGAGTATGACTACTGGCAATTTTGGCGCAACACGGCCGACGCCGACGTGATTCGGTTCCTCAAACTCTTTACCGAACTGGATATGGAACGGATCCAAGAATTGGAACAATTGGAGGGCGCCGATATTAACCAAGCCAAAGTGATTTTGGCCGACGAGGCCACATCCTTGTTGCACGGGAGTGAGTGTTTGGACGCTATTCATCAAACAGCCTCCAACATGTTTTCGAGTGCAGGAGGTTCCAGCACCGAAAGCCTTTCACGAGTAGTGGCATCCAAAAGTGACTTGGAAGGCGATGGAGTTGGAGTATTAACCTTGTTTGTGGAGCTTGGGCTGGCGGATACCAAAAATGCTGCCCGTCGTCTCATTCGAGGTGGTGGAGCCAAGCTGAACGATCAAAAGATTGAAGACGAGAACATGTATTTGAAACTAAGTGATTTTGGTGACTCTGACGAACTTGTTCTAAGGGCAGGCAAAAAGAGAGCTGGTGTAGTCGCTATTGAGCAATAGCAATGTGCTTCCTAAATTCAACGGTTAACATGACTTCCAAACCCTTTCTACGAAAGATTCGACTTGGCGTGCAAGACAGGTCTCACACCGGTTGAATTGAGCATTGAGAAGGATTGCATCATGCATAGATCCATCGGAAGCGTTTTCATTGAGCAATCTATCCTGGAGGACCCTTCACAGTTTGACGACCCAAAGATCATGTTTGAATCTTCGTGATCTAAGGGCCTCTCTCTGCCAACACTTTCATTCACAACCCACTCCACTCCTCCCGTCGTCCAGTGAAGAATTGACATTTATCCCGTAATAGGAGTAGGACTTCAAACTCCCGAATAGCAGCTAAGCTACCACTCATTGCGAGTTGCGAGTCTAATAACTACCCGATGCGGTCTTTCGTCCACGATCCAAATTCGATTCGCAAAAGACGACGACGATGAGAGACGAGGCGACAGAGACGCAGTCATCGTATCCAAATGCAAACAACTCCAACTTGCATGTGAATCATCCACACGCTCGCAATCACGAAACGAATGAGACGCGCGATTGAGCGAACTCCTATGTGCATCATCCACGATCTTGAGTCTTCGCTCGTCGGAAATTGAGGGAAACGGATGGGTGAAGGTAACGACAGAAACCATTCTCTTTGGGGAGAGGACACAAAACTGTGCCACGGAATCAGTAGAGTGTGACGAAACGGGGCCGCAACTTTGATATGCACAATGAGGATCCAAGATCAAGCGCTCAAATCCGGATTGGTCTTTGGCGGCTGCGACGACCATCAAGAACCGCAATGGCAATCCTCCAATTGGCCTCGTCTTTTGGGAGGTTGGCGTTGGGGCCACTCGTCAGTTGTTGTGAAGCATCCGGACAGGAACGACGAGGAGATTGTGGTGGTAATTGGTGGAGCGAAAGCACAGTCAGAGGTGTCCAACTCGGTTCTTCTTTTGAATGTGAACGAAACTGCCAAAAAGTGGCGAGAGGGACCACGCCTAAACCAAAAAAGGGATTGCTCTGCCTGTTGAAGGATGTCCCGTCATCGGTCGCTGAGGCGGATGCAACTGCGACCAAGGATACGTCGCCTGGAGCACCAGATGGAGTCGAATGGATGGAAGCTGAACGACGTGGCAAGCAATCGAAGAAAAAGAGCCAGAGAGCTCATTCTAAGGAGAATACGTAACTTGTAATCGATTGTTGCCTTTACAGCACAGTTGTTAATAGGTTTCAACATATTCTCCTTAGAAAATAATCTCACATTGTGCCGTGAAGTACTGCCGGTCAATGTCTGAGGAACCAAGTCGCCTCACCACTTTATTGAACCAGTTGACTTTGTTATCGATCGAGCAGCAAGATCGCATCAACGAGACCTACCGCAGGCACGAACATAACGTGCAACAGCGGGAAGAGGCGTTTCGTGAGGCCCGACGCGAGCTGGAGGACAAGCACAAAAACGATATCGCGCACGACCGGCGCCTCCTCCGAGACGCTAAGGATCGCATTTACGCGGAAATCCAAGAGAGGCGGAGGAATTTATTGATTCAAATCCGTTCAACTTCAACTGTGACTGAAGAGCAGGAATTGGTGCCAAAGGTACCTAGGACCGTACAACAACGCACCTCGGAGGCAGAATTGGATTCATCTCGGGACGAATCGGCTGAGCTAGCGGACGACATCAGGGAACTAGAGGACGGACGCATCGAAATCATCGTTGAGATTCCAGATCTCCCCGCAGACGCAACCACCAAACCAAAGAAGCTGGCTATCGGTAGTGACGTGTGGGTATTAAATCCTTTGAAGCTCGCTCGAGTTCAAAAACGAACACACCTCAAGGCCAAAGTGATTGGAACCACCCCATCCGGACAATACAAGCTCCAGGTGTGGAACCCAATCCTCAAGGTAAACGAAGAACATCGACGAATCCGGAAGAATCTGGCCCTCAGATAATCATGTCACGCCAAGAACAACCACAACCAGATGGCGCCCCATCCTCAACAGCGAGTGGCACGGGGAGATATGGACGCAATGGTGGCCGCGGACGCGGTCGAGGTAGAGGAGGACGTGGCTCAGGTGGCCAACAAGGAAATACAAAGTTCCAAGGGCAGGAACCGACCCTTAAAGACTGTATCTTCGATTATTCAGAAGACCCACAGTCCAAGCGGTATCTTCGGAACGTCGAACACTTGATTGGTTATGTTGGGACAACGTTCAAGCGGTACAATCTCCAATTCCAGCAAGCCCTGGAGAATCTTGAGTTACCACCACCTGATGAAGTTGTGCCTCCCAAGGATACGACCAACACCATCAAGGTCGAAGAATGGAAGATGAAATACAAGATGAGAGAAGAACAATTGATAGAATATCAAAACTTTCGTGCCTCCCTCTATAGCCTCATCCTGGGTCAGTGCACCCAGTTGATGAAGGATAAATTGCAGGCCAAAGCAGAGTTCGACGCAGTAAAGAAATCAAGAGATGGAATCGAATTGCTCAAGTTAATCAAACGGACCACATTCACCTACGATTCAGGGCGGATTTATGCTCTGGTGGGCCGTGACAAACTCAAGGAAGAATTCTACGGGTTGAAACGAAGACAGAATCAAAGCATTCAAAGCTACTACGAGCTTTTTCGTGCGAAAGCCAAGGTAATAGAGGAGCTTGGCATTCTCCTCTATGATGATGACCTTGCACAACAAATTGCAACAGACAACAGACACACAACGGGGCCCACCGAAGAAGACAAGGAAGAAGCACAACAGCGTTGCATCGCCATTCGATTCATTCGCTCATGTGGGGCAAGGGAGTATGAAACCCATTTACAAAATACGTTTTTGGACGGACCGAACCATTATCCGAAGACCCTCGCCGATGCCCGAGCCATTATTGACAACCGACTGTCAGGCCATCGCAGTGGGCACGGGCAGCAACCGGTACAAGAAAGTAATGCCACCGGACTGGCTTACCATGCCAGAGAAAGCACCAACAATGGCGACGACGATACATCAAGTCTGACAGGAGCCACATTGAACACAACAGGACATCAGAGTGGAGCAGCCAACAATGATGGAGCACAGCGCAATCCTCCGAACACAAACGGTACAGTGACGGTTAACAGACAGCAAACAGAGCTGTCAGCAAATTCTCACCACTTCTCTTTCGCGTCCTCCTGTTTTCAGCCTCGTAACCTATCCAAAGAATGGCTCCTCCTTGATAACCAATCTACTGTGGATATCATTCACAGTGGACACCTTCTACAAAACATACACACAGCCACTACTCCCATCACCATCACAAGTCATGCCGGGGAGAGACAACTTACACAACAAGGATTGTTTCCTGGCTATGGGATAGTATGGTATGATCCCGAAGGATCAGCCAACATTCTATCTTTGACCAACGCTCAACACCGATTTCGAATTCACTACGACAGCCACGACGGCAACACCTTTCAACTCTTGGACCCTGCTACGGGCAGACTCAAGCACAAGTTTACTCAGAGCCCACAAGGTCTTTACTACATGCATCTCGACTCCCTACAAGGTAGTAGTTTCGTAACTACGGTTAACGATAACGAAACTCATTACACTGCCAACGAGATCAGTAGGGCCAAGGGCGTACGTGCATTACAAGCTAAGATAGGGCGCCCTTCCACAAGGGATCTCATCTATATCCTCAACCACAAGCTCATCCCCAACGCTCCTTTCACCAGCGACGATGCGAGAAGGGCAGAGCTCATCTATGGCCCTGATCTGGGATCGTTAAAAGGAAAAACGACCAGAAGGCGTCCACCAGTTGTGGACACCACAGAAACAGTACCACCACGCCTCGCGGAAAAACATAAAGACGTCACGATTGCTTTGGATGTGATGCATATCAACAACATCTCCTTTTTGGTTACAACCTCACGCGTGTTTCGGTTTTCCACCATGGATGCCATCAAGGATAAAGAAGAGGACACGCTGATTCGATCGATCAGAAAGACATTGTCCGTGTTTCGTCGTGGCGGTCTGCGACCCAGGTTTATTATGGCCAATGGAGCGTTTGCAAGTGACGGAATGGAAATGAGTATGGGAAACTTAGGAGTGAAATTAAACACCACGGCCCGCGATGAACATGTGGGTCTGATCGAACGGCACATACGAACTGTGAAGGAACGAATCAGGAGTGTTTATGCAACTTTGCCGTTCCCGACTCTGCCAAAGATTATGCTGATCGAACTGGCTAAATTTGCCACCTTCTGGCTCAATTGCCTCCCAACACAGAATCATGAGTTGTCAACTACTATGAGCGCCAGAGAACTTGTCACAGGCGAAACGCTTGATTTTAATCGGCACTGCCGGTTTGAGTTCGGAGAGTACGTACAATGCCATGAGGAGCATGATAATACCATGGCTCCCCGCACGGTGGGGGCACTTGCATTACGCCCAACAGGCAATAGGCAAGGAAGTTATTACTTCCTGAGCCTCGAGAGTGGTCGTGTCATTACTCGGAACCATGCCACCAAATTACCAATGCCGAAAGAAGTGATCCAGCGGGTAGCACAATTGGCAGCTTCCCAAGAGATGCAGCCTGGTCTTGCTTTCGGAAACCGAGATAACCGAATTCTCATGTTAGATGATGATAATCCCCTCCTGGAGGACGATGACAGTGTGTATACGCACGTGGAGGAGGAAGACGACGATCTCCGCTATGATGACGATGTGGTTGATCATGAACTGGAAGACGAGCCAGATCCAAACGGTCCACCGATGGAATGGGACCAAAATGGTGTTGAAAACCAGGAAAACCAAGGAGTGAATGATCCAGCTGGTGGTTTCGACAACGGTGACGGTGAGATGGAACCTGTGGAACAGGGAATCATGGAGGAGCCAATGGAGGGAGAGGCAGGGAATGTGGAGGAATTGATGGAAGGGGGGGAACAAGACAATAATGACAATAATGATATTGTTGTGGCCGAAGAAGATATCCAAAACAACAACCTTGAAGAAGTGATTGATATGCCGGACGACGAGGAGATGGAGATTGTCTTCGAGCCTGCAAACGACGATGAAGACACAGCAAATGACAACGAGAACCCGAATGAGGGTGACAATAACAATCAACGATACAACCTGCGCCCGAATCGTGAGCGCAGTTACGCGCATCGATTTGGTCACACATTCGCATGTGTTGACAGCCTCGAACCGAAACAGCGCTACGATGGATACTTGCTCCGCGGAGTGCTATATCTCATTGAGGCAGAGACAAACCTAGCAACCCCACAGATGTCTATGAGGCTAGGGATCAAGATGTTCGGCAACAAAGGAAGAGAAGCCGTTAAAAAGGAAATAAAACAGCTGCATGACCGAGGGGTTTTACGAGCCGTCCACAAAGCTGACTTATCGTGGGAACAAATTAAGCAAGCACTGAACTACCTGATGTTTTTAAAACGCAAGAGATGTGGAAAAGTAAAAGGTCGGGGGTGTGCTGACGGGCGTAAACAACGAGGTTTTGTCCCGAAGGAAGATGCCGCTTCACCCACCGTTTCGACAGAAGCAGTTTTCATAACGGCAGTTGTGGATGCCGTGGAGCGACGCTATGTTGTCATAGCAGATATCCCAGGCGCGTTTATGCATTCCGATATGGATCCAAATGTCCATATGCGTATCGAGGGCTTAATGGCAGAATTGCTCTTGGAAGTAGACTACGAAATGTACAGCAAATATGTGGTCTACGAATACAACAAACCAGTCATCTATGTGGAAATGTTAAAAGCTTTGTACGGCACCCTCAGGGCTGCTCGTCTCTTCTGGATCAAGTTGAGTGGGGTCCTGCAGAGTTGGGGGTACATCATCAACCCCTACGATCACTGCGTAGCAAACAAGATCATCAACGGAAAGCAATGCACCGTAACCTGGCACATTGATGATTTGAAAATCTCACATGAGGACCCGGCGGTTGTTGAGTCGTTCTTAACCGATCTACAGGCTGAGTTCGGATCTTTGGGAGACATCTCGGTTTCCCGCGGAAAGCGCCATGATTATCTGGGGATGTTTCTCGATTTCTCAGAGGACGGGATTCTTCAAGTCGACATGCGCCCATACTTACAAACAATCTTTGCTAACATGCCATCCGAGATGGTTGGCAAAGCCCAAACGCCAGCTGCAAATCACCTGTATCATGTGAACAATGAAGCAACAAAACTCAATGAGCAGTATGCGGAGCGTTTTCACAGTATCACGATGCAGTTAGCGTACCTAGCACACCGCGGTCGGCCCGATATTCGAACTGCTGTCGCCTTCCTGTCCACCCGAGTGGCCCAACCTGATGAAGACGATTATCGGAAGTTGTCACGAGTGTTGAAATATTTGCAAACCACCGTGGATCTGGTTCTTCGCTTACAAGGTGCAGCTGAGTGGATCATAAGATGGTGGGTAGATGCATCATATGCGGTACACCCCAACACCAAAGGACATACGGGTGGATTCATGAGCCTTGGCAAAGGAACAGTGATCGGCTTTTCAGCCAAACAAAAGTTAGTTGCAAGAAGTTCCACCGAATGCGAGTTAATTGGCATTCACGACGTGATGCCATCACTCATCTGGAGTAAGAAGTTTATGGAGGCCCAAGGATTGAATGTGCAGGATGTTATACTGCATCAAGATAATCAGAGCAGCATCCTCTTAGCCAAGAACGGTCGACTGTCCAGCTCCAAACGAACGAAGCACATTGATGTTCGCTATTTCTTTGTGACAGACCGCATCAAGAACAAAGAGTTGAGTGTGGAGTTCTGTCCTACAGAACAAATGATAGCGGATTTCTTTACGAAACCGCTTCAGGGTCGCCTCTTTTACCAACTACGGGACCTGATCATGAATATTGCTCCTCACGATAAACATCATTCGTCCCATAGGAGTGTGTTGAAGGATGTCCCGTCATCGGTCGCTGAGGCGGATGCAACTGCGACCAAGGATACGTCGCCTGGAGCACCAGATGGAGTCGAATGGATGGAAGCTGAACGACGTGGCAAGCAATCGAAGAAAAAGAGCCAGAGAGCTCATTCTAAGGAGAATACGTAACTTGTAATCGATTGTTGCCTTTACAGCACAGTTGTTAATAGGTTTCAACACTGCCAGTGTGTTTTGCAATGGCACTCTTTTCGCCATTGGTGGACATGGAGACAATAACGACGACCTAGACACTGTTGAAGCAATTCAAGTTGGAGATTTACTTCTCGCACAAACTGCAGACAGCACTACGAATGGATGGAAGACTTTGGATTGCCGTTTGTCTGCAAAACGAGCAGGGTGTGCCGCTGCTGCTGTAAATGACAGATTCATTGTTGTGGTTGGCGGAGGCAGCTCTTCATTGTCATCTGTGGACATCATTGACACAGCATCCGAAAGTCAATATGCTGTCGTCTCTGGGCCGCCGTTGAACAAAGATCGATATTACTTTGGAGTGGCTGTTATTGGCCAGAGAATCTATGTTGTTGGTGGGCATCCGGCCAAAAATGCGTTACCTGTTGAATACTTGGAGTTTGAGGACTGTTCAAACCATGCAGATGTAACTGTAACATCAGTTTTTCCATCGACCAAGTCCTGGAAGATACAAGAGGACCTTGCTCTTGACGCTGATCGATTTCAACATTGTGTTGTCAAGGTGGGATCCTGTCTCGTTGTTGCAGGGGGGTTGACTAGAGACAATGAAGGATTATCATCCGTCGAAGTCATGGACACTGAACAACATGTCATGTGGAAGCTTCCATCTATGACGACAAAACGGAATTATGGTAACATGGTTGCCATTTCCAATGGCATTTTAGCCATTAGTGGTAAAGAAAAAGATTCTTGTGAATATCTTGCGTTGACGGAGAAGAAAACAGAAACCAAGGTTTGTATTGCTGCGTCTTGTCTGTGTTTTGGGGGACAAGTCATTTTTTGTGTCTCACAATTGCCGGCTGCCTTTTACAGAAGGCTTGCTCCTCTCAAATGGAGCTGGAGAAACTTGACATTGTTAGCGACCGAGTAGAAAGTAACAATGTCGATAAAGAGCATGTATTGCACGAAGCTCCCATAGCCAACGAGCCGCATCAGATGTTGATGAATGGTACGCAGCCTATTGTCCGGAAACGGTCGATTGAACCTGAATTGGAAGTGAAGATGAGCAACAAGAAATCCTGTGATGCCGTTACTCTGTCTGCGAGCTCACGTGAGTCTCTGTCCCATGGCATTCTCGGAAAGAAGGAGGACAAAGTTGTGCCACTTTTGAATCGTGTCGATCACATTGAGAAGTGGAAAGCTGGTGCCACGAGTTCTTTAGAGAAACTCTTTGAGGAAAACAAGAAGCTGGCTGAGGAAAACAAGAGGCTCGTTGAAACTGACCAGAAGTTGGTTGCGACAAACAAGAGGCTGGAAAGTCGATTGCACAAATTGGAACAATTGATCATAGGGGACGAAGAGTAGAAACTCTGTTTGTTGATGATATGGCATGATAGTAATGATGCGACCAAATGCTCTTGACAGTCCTACTAATACTCTTATCACAATCTAAAAATAAATGGTGATATTTCTGTTTACCAGAATGTCTTTGGTTTGTGGACCAGTGTATTATGATCGGCCGCAGCGTGTTCGCCATTTTCCCACAAGGACACGAAATGAACCAGATGTCTCCACTCTCTACTTTTTTGCCAATAAAGAAGGAAATTGGAGTTGTACATGTACCGGTCAAGATCATAAGTGGTATCCATGTTCACTTCCATCATTGATCGTACAAGGTGTCATAGTCGATCCCCACAGAGAACCATACATTGTCCGCCACACGCACAAAAGCCCATGGACGAGATTCTCCCAATTGCGTTTCAACATTGTCATCTCCCTCGTGTGCAATTTGGCCTTTCGACCCACCCATCGACATCTTGTTAAATATAAGATTGATGGAATAAAGCAATTGCGCTCTGCAATTGTGGAAGTGGCAGGTTGCGAGAGGATCGGCAATAGTCTGCAGTCTTGCGTCAATCCAAGGAAACACCACACCCGAATCTCTCAACTACCAAAGACTAGAAGAGGCTGTTGTTCCATGTCAAAAACGGAGGCAATCGTTCGGACCGCCCCGCATCCGAGGCATCCAGCCAGTGAGGTGGATGAAGATGGTGTCGTGGTGGTAGATTGCCGTGACGATTGGTGTCATGTGAAATTTCGTGTTGCTCATGGCTCGGGAAATCTCCCAACAATGGATCCTCCTGGACAACATGTTCCATATGCGGTTGTTGTTGTTGTTGTCTATGCGCTTCATCGCCATTTGTTACATCACCATCGTGAGAGGCAGGCAAATCCTCGTCGACATTTGTTGAAGCGCCATTGGTCGCCTGTTTCTTCATTCGTGTTTCCAAGGATCCACCCCGATTACGCAAACTCCATTGGAATCCAATTTCTTGCAATTTGGCAATCCGTTCATTGGACAATTCCCCCAAGCGATAATGCTTTCGTTGCTGAAGCACAAAGTTTCCGAGCCCTGGCACGTCTTCGTACTTTTGAGGCACATTGCAATCCCCAAACTGTTGCTTGTACTCCACCAACTGGGACACTCGCAACTCAAAACTCAACGATTCAGCCTTGTTGGGTTGACTGTTCCATTTGAATCCCAAGGCTTGAAGCAAACGTACCCGTTCCGGCTTGAGGTTGGTCCATTTGCCCGTCCGCAAATGCTTGTGCTGCGTCCGTTGCGTCGACACCCAACAGGCCAGTTTGGCCATTTTGGGATCGGATCCCCTCCATTTGGCCGGAACATCGCAATGTCCATGTGATTCTTTAAACTTTTTTAATTCGTGAAACATTTCCGTCCACTTGAGGTCATGTTTGGAATCTTTGCCATTGCCGTTGTACGGATTGGTCGTTCGCACCCGTGTCTCCCCTCGGGTCTCCTCGCCATTCTCCTGTACAGCATGTTGTTCTTCCAGCACATGAGATGTGGCTTCAAAGGCCGCTCGCTTTCGTTTCTTGATATCATGTTTGAGTTCCAAGTGCTTTTCTTTGGCCTTTTCAAAGGATTTTTGAACCTTTTTGGTTTGTCGCATGGCTCGTACGGTTTCCTCTCGTTCCTTGGTCAATTCGTCTTGGATTTGAGCCGAATGTTGCAAGGCCTCTTCCAATGCCCTGGTCAGACGCAGTATTTCATCTTCCATTTGTTCTTCCAAGGCATCCCGTTGGGCAATTTCTTTGCGCAGTGCCTCGTTCGCACTGCGCAACTTGACACTCACGGCACGTTCGTGTGCCACAGCAGCCTCGTGGACGTGGGCAGGTACCATGGACGGCGCCGGACACGAACCATTGCCTGTTGGTTCATCATCATCGTCACCAACACGGGGTTGGTCGTCTCCTTCCGTACCACCGGTTGCCGCATCGGGCATCCTGAAAGACGAGGAGGAGGAATTTCTAGTTGTGGTGTCCGAGGTTGTCGTCACAACCACCTTGTCTCCTTCAATACCCGCTTCATCTGGACTCATGATGCTTCATTGTTTGCTCCCTTGTTATCGTCTCTTTGATATCAATTCTCTCCAGTAGTCGCATCCCTGGAACGGGCAAACGGCCCTGTTCCCCAACCAAAAAAATGTGAACAACGGCGATGGTAACAAGACTGCTGGATTCCCGCGTGGCGATGCGTTGGGTTCTGTCTGTTGAGAGAGTGTCGGTATTTGGTATGCTGTCAGTTGGTGTCGGTCTACAACTCATCTGCCCATGGAATTCTTCGTGCTGACGTCAAGCTATCCGATACCGGCTGACGTCGAACTCAACATCTTTTTGCGTTCTTTGACTTTGGGATGGGTGTGTCTGTCTCCCATGTTGACAGTTGACATCCATCCAAAACGTTGTGTGTGTCTCTCTTCTCTCTCTCATCTGTTTGGTGTTCAAGTTGAGCCTCTATTAGCGACTTTTACACAAAGGATGATGGAGCCAAGAACAATGAGAATGAGGAGCTGCTGGCTATTGTTTCTGCCGATACTACTAGCTGTAGTCCCTTCTTCCACACAAGGCTTTGCCATT